>OY744481.1:63233653-64451153 GCA_963556165.1 Tipula helvola | reverse complement strand
TTTGTAAATCTTATACTTTTTAAAATATGTGCAAAACACATTTTCGGGCCGAGAGTGGCCACTTCCGGTTGACCGATTTGGCAATTTAACATACATGTAGGCTAAATATTTTTATAACATACAGTACGTCACTGAAGTGTGCAAATTAATTATAATTAGCATAATTGGGCTAATACACACAATAATTAAAATGACAAATGCAAGAACTGCTGTAACTCCCTGTAAAAAAGTGTGGGGGGGGGGCAGGAGTTGCGAAATATTTTTGCAATTATAAAACGATATATATACTTAAGTATTACAAACCCTAATAGTCGTTAAAAAAGTTAAGAAATATGAAAAAATGATCCAAATTCAATTATGTAATATTTGCATTAAAAACCGGAAGTATGTCACTGTAGTGTGCAAATTAATTATAATTAGCATAATTAGGCTATATATACACATATATTTATGTGTTGGCAAAACAATATTTAATTTTTTTTTTATAAAATTTTTAAATTTTTTTTAAATTTTTTTTTTAAATTTTTAATTTTAATTTTTTTAATTTTTAATTTGTTTATTTTTATTTTTTTTTGATTTTTGGAAACATTTTGTATTAGTAATTTTTTGTAAACCTTATACTTTTTAAGATATTTGCAAAACAAATTTTCTGGCCCAAGGGAGTGGCCACTTCCGGTGGACCGATTTGAAGTAAAATTCACTGGGACCTCCCAATTTATCCAAAAAGCTTAAATCTGAAGTTTCAGTTCGATTGGTTAAGCCATCTGGGCTGTAGAGAGTACACAGACTGACAGACAGACGGACAGACAGACGGACTGACAGACAGACATCATTTCGAAACCCACTTTTTCGGACTCAGGGGTTGAGGTCCCCTGAGTCCGAAAAAGTGGGTTTTTAAATGATGTCTACAGATAAATCTTCAATAATCTCAAGGTCGAAAATTTTCATGATTACTATACTTTATTTTACTTACGTAAAAGAAAGTAACAATATTATCGTCATGATTTTTTTCGTTTCATTTTTAGTTCGTTGTTTTTAGAATTTGCGTAGTGGCGATATAAAACAAATAAAACAATAATTCACAGCAGCCTGTTTGTAAAATAAGCTTTCTGTTTATGTTTAACTGATATTGTTTAAAAGCTGAAATCGTTGATTTTTTTTTATTTTATTTTATACAAATTAGGAATATTGTTAATTCATTAGTAACATAATACGAAATAGTACCAAATAAAAGATAAAAAATGGCATTACAAAATAAGCGGACTTTAAGCTTAAACGTGAAGCTGCAAATAGTTAAGGCGGTCGAAGATAACACAAGTTATAATAGATCGGAGCTAGCACGGAAATTCAACATTTCCAATTCATGTATTAACGGGTACGTGAAAAATAAAAATTAAATTTTAGAATTCCAAGCTAAAATGCTAAATAAATTTAAGAAGCGTTGCAAAAATGTGAAATAAGGATGTTATAAAAAATTATAAGATGCGATTTTTATATGGTTTCTAAAAATGCGCGACCTGATATTCAGATACTTTAAAATTTAGCAATAAATGGGTATTAAAATTTAAACAACTAAAAATTTGTGGCGAGAAGCTACCGGATGCAATACGGATGCTATAGATCAGTAGAAGGAACAATTCTTAAATATTATTACTTCTAATTCTGTTCAATGATATTATTTTTAAAACCGTTTTTTTTAAATAGTTAACGGAGAAACACTTGTGCACTCAAAAGAAACTACAGCAAGTGGCCATAAAATTATTAAAGAAAGAGTAACAATTATGCCATGCTCCAATGCAACAGGAACTAACAAACTTCCTTTGTTTGTGATTGGCAAAGCACGAAATCCTCATTCAATTAATAATATTCAATTACCGGTTAAGTTTTCTGCATCTTAAAATGCTTGGATGACTAAACATATTTTTGCTGGGTTCAATAAAATCAATTTGCATAATCTGTAAGAACAATTTCATAAAATAATCATTTAGAACCAAAGGCTATCCTTTTATTGAATAATTGTGCAGCTCATAATGTTGTTCAACCATTAGAAAGTGATGATGGATTAATCAAATTCTACTTCTTTCCTCCAAATGTGACTTCATAGTGTCACCCAATGACTCAAAATATAATTCAAATTATTAAATTAAATACAGAAACAAATTAATGCTGTGGTTTCCCAAAAGGACGGAAATATGGTTTCACAAAAGTCAGGCTATTTTTTTGCCAATTGTGTAGCATTAAAGTCACGTACATACTTATATTACAATTATCGATAGATTGTCTAATCTCCTAAGTTGAGCATTTATGCATTCCAATACTGCTTGCTTTGAAATCCAGAAAAGGATCTGCGGTCAAAAAGATATCCACAAATCAAGATTACCGTGCTTATCTCTATTGTAAGCCTTACACACATCGTCTCCACTTTGAATAGGCCAATTAGCAGTGGTTCAGTATGGTTTTCTAGGTTTGCTTTTGCAAAACAAAATTACGCAATTAAACGTTGATTGATGTGAAATTAAATGTGTTTTAATATTATTTACACTTTTAAACACATGATAATCAATCAAAAAAATTAATTACAAATTTAAGTGTGTTACAAAATTAAAATAAAACTGAAAAAGGTAAAAAAATCATCTTGTTACTAATTACATCAAGCCTTCTTCACTGCTTCTGAATTATTTTTTTCATTATACACGATGAATGACGCCCCATCTGATTTGGGAATACCAGCACCTGCGAACTTTATTGTCGGTGAATCCTTAACGGCGGCGATTCCAGATCCTAGTCTAGAAGAAGTTTCGTTAAGCAAGTCGTCGAGAGGGAAACACATACAACAGCACCTTCACGAATTTTGAAGAACTTGCATCGCGATTTCCACTTCACTATATCAGACGTATAAATGGAGGGCGACAATGCATATAATTTAAGTCCATGATATTATCCTACGAAATAACAACTTATACTCCAGCTTCATCCTGGAATTGCTGGTCCGGGTTGTAACATTGAAATCAGCAAACGTCGGGTAAATAAAGTCATACAATTACTAGTTAAGGGATAAAATCCCTTAAGGAATGGGAGCTTGTTTCGCAACAGTAAATAAAAAATCCTCTTTTAATCGTTTTATCGCAAATTTCCAAACCATCACATCTTTTATTTAAAAATTTTAATACATTCTCGAACGATGGGAAATCCTTCTGGACCGACTCGGTTGCTCACATTTCATTCATTTCTGGGTCAACTTCAAACTCTGGAAAAGCTTTGGATTATTCACGAAACGATTGGGGCTATCTTATTGTACCGCTTGCATAATTTGCTTCAAGCTTCAGTGTAATTATTTTTCGTAATGTGAATGTGTGATGATAAGAGCGGCAGCCTTACCGGTTACTAAAACAAATCATGAAAAGATGCCGATTGTTTATTATCGCCCGAGAATTTCTCAATTTATATTTTAGGAAGACACACGGGTTACGAAATGTTGACGTCCTCACAGAAGGTATTTTGTCGGCAGTTTATTGAACTGCCCCAGCTCGCAAGTATTGTGCTTACTCCAATAATGATTACATATTCTCTTCGACATACAATTGAACATTGAATGATTAATATGAGACAACTATTCTACAACTACAACAATTATGAATACATTATTACAACAAAGGTATATATCGTCTGTGGATGAAAGATGTCCACGCAATTGTTGTAATTGGTGTAATTGAGACCCATTTATTGCATTTGTTTTTGTACTTAACAGTTATATACCTTAAAGAAAACTGTATTTATTAGCATCAGCATTCCTAAAAAATCAAGACATTTACTGTACGAAGATTGTATCATGAATAGTATATTCGTTCAGACCGTACATTTTGTGCGACCCATTAGATGTCATGTTCTCCTAATCTCGTTTTTTTATTTGAATATTTGAACTTCATAACTAATTTTAATTCCATAAAACGTTAAACAACATCAATCAAAATTCCTAAATTAAAATTATCCGATAATCAAAATATTATCGCCCAATTAATCAATAATTAAATAAATTTAGACCTTGTAAATTAGATTCATGAACGTCTATCAATAATGTTCAGTATACACAATGAATTATGTATCCCACTGCCAAGAGGTTAATTGATGCATTCATTTGAAAGAAACCAAATAACTTTGTATTATTGTCTATCTGTATACTATTACAGTAAACATTTGTATTCTTCGTATTTCTTCTGCCTCATTTATATTTAACAAGCAAAAAAACAAACTTTAACGAAATCTACAAATTTAAAATTGGACAACCTGTAATTTTAGTCTCGTCAACTAATAAATTATAAACCATAAAATACTAAATATACTATTCTAACTATTAAATTTATATCTATACATTGTTAAACAACTAAAAATAGTATCTGCTAACTTAGCACATAACAATAAATTAAATCACAACAGTAAAATATTTTCTGTATAATGTTTACAAACTTGTTAGTGTTGTCACAAACATAAAAAAAAAAAAAAATTGAAAAAAATAGTGCGGTAAATAACAGTATAGTATACATGTACACTAATTTAATAGTAAATAATTGATTATTACTCGAGTATGTCCACATAATTTTTGTCATAAATTCATTTTAATTTTCTAAAATATTTTGTGGCTGTGTACAGCCAACATACATACGTACATAATAATATGTGGACTACATATTTTAAATTATGTGACAACACCTCACAGCATATTATTATCGAATGAATTAAATGCGCGCGAGTTGGGGCAACCCACGCAGCTCCCCATTCAACATTTTTAATGTACGAGTATGTTATAAAATGAATTTTATGAAAAATTAGTGAAAAACAACCAAAACTTTAATTATGCGGATGATGAATATAAAATAATGTCGTATTTTTTTTTTTAATTAAAAATTTCATTATTAATTTATTATAGCAATTCGTATAAATTTTTCGTTGCTATTTTCCAAAATATTTAATTGTTTTGTGAACAAATTTTTGGGTTTTCCCACTCGCAAATATTTTTGTTTTGGTTTTGATAATTTATCGTTCTTATGAAATAATACAAATAATAATAATAAATTCTCAAAACAAAAATATTAAGATTTTTATTTTTATTTTTTAAAAATTCAAAATAATAAATTGGAATTTAGTTATAAACACATAAAATTAGCATGTGTCAACATTTAATCATTTTGTGAATTAATAAAATATTACAGCGTGAAGTGTATAGCTTAATTATAATGTATATACACGGGAGAGAATAGTGTAGATGCGAGTTTAATGATTGATTTATTTATTAGAGTGTTTTGTGGCATTTTAATTATCACAAAATTAATGCGACGGATTTATATTCAAAATTTAGTGGACAACGATTTTATTTAGTTTTATATCAAGGTATAGTGTGGAAATGTATAAGGTTTAGTACAATTTTTATTTATTCACATTCGGTTCGTATTTTACATCTGGGCATGTTTTGAGTAAAACCATTTATATTATTGTGATTGACCACCCACGCATTGCGAAATTTTTCGAATCAGTTTTACGGAGTTTGCGAGTACTTTTCAGGTGGTCTATCTATTTAAAAGTATTTGGCTCTTCTCCAAGATGTATTATTATTTAGTGTATCTCTCACCATTTGTGTACAAGGGGCGGTGGTAAATAGAGATTTATAGTTCTTTGTTACCTATGTATATGTATTAAAAATAAAATAGTTGTGCATCATTATCGATTTTCTTCATTACCTCAACGAACAATAATATTCCTCTAACGATTTATTCGTTATTATAACAGTAATTATTTAATTGTGCATCAAAGATGTATATTAGAAATAAATCATTAAATTTATATTTAATTGCGAGGATTATTACGCAAATCATGCGATTACAATCGAGGTCAAACTAATGCTACTCAGGATCTCAATGGATCGCTTTCAAAAGAACCTACATCCAGTCCAAACGTCAAAACGAATAGTAGATTTTTGTTATGATGCGAAGATTATTGGAACTTTTTGATTCTGGATCGCAAACTCTTCATTCTGAATCATTTGTGCAAAAATTTAATCTGCCAAATATACCACGGCAACAACATGTAGCATATATGCATCAAATTTATGTGTACATGATACAAGCATGTACATAATAAAGTTTGACAAACAACAAATGAATTACCATAAATCATTTTCCTGCTATAGCATGCGATACCTATATCAAATTCCATTTACGTTTATTTTCGCATCTATACACAATAAAAGTGTGCACTCAGGTTTCTGTAAATAAATGTAAAGACCTTTTCTTTGTTATTCAAGCATTTTATTTTGCGGTTATTCTACTTTCGTTCAATTGGGAACATTTTTAAATTGGATAAATACCATAATTCTATGAATGAACATGAAAACATTATGTTTCTTTTGCATTATGGGTTACACAGGTTTCACAGGTAATCAAACATGCCTTATACTTTGTAATAATGCAATTTTTTAATAACCAACAGGAATATTGGAGGGAGCAATTATGTGATTTTTCGGTTAGTTGGATGAGGGAGAAAATATTCTATATATTTTATTCCCCCCTTAACCAATCACCCGCAAATTGTATAAAAATGCCTACAACTTTCTGTTGGGGATCAGTTTTTGTTAGATTGCTTTCATCGAACCATTTTTTAATTCATGGAAACCAGCGAAGAGAAAAAAAGAATAATTTTTATAAAATAAAGAAAAACAATTTATATACAATATAAAAAATAGACAAATCAAGATTTAAATTTTTTTTCTTTTCAGCGAGGAGAGAAATAGGTAAACATATTCCCATAAATACTAATAGCAAGGCACCGTGGCTGGTCGTTAGTTGGTTAAAAGCCTGTTAAGGAGCGGCAAGAGATCATATGTTGTTAACCATATGCCAATTGCCAATAACTTTTTTTATCCTATACCATCAAGAAAGCTTAGGGTATCAGTGCTAACCTAAGTCCAACAAAAAAAAAAATGTTTTCATATCCGTCCCTCCAAGTATTGAGTTGCAATTAGCAACTCACCATTTTGGCTGCTATCGCCCCCCATCCCAAATCGTGCCACATTTGAGTATTAGCTCGCCTTTATTTTATTTAGTCCTCGCGGCTATCAAGATCTTACTTGTTGTAAGTTTTAGTCCACGACCAGCTCCTCTAGCGAGAGACACCCAAGTTAAGTAACATCAAAATAATAAGCAGGGGCATATTCACGTGAAGTGTTATCAGTTGTTTCGCTAACATTTATTTTTTTGATTGCAGGTTTTCTACTAGAGGTATCCGCAACTTCGTTTGTTGTAAATAACGTAATAAGTCCTAATTTTCATCTAAGAATGTTGGGATTTTTTTTTCTGATGATTTGCTGATACTTCTTTACTGTCCACAAAATTGCTACTGCTTTTTTCATTTGTTGCATATTTAATTTCTATGGTATTTCATTTTTGTGAAGCAAAAGCGATTGGTCCCTCGAGGCTTATTTGAAATTGAGACAGAACTGCATATAACGTGAAGAGAAGCATCTATTGTTAACCTGAAAGGTTTTGAGAAACCGAGACATGGGAGAATTTGATTATGTAGATTGAATGTTTTTTAGGATTTTCAAGAATCGTACGTTTTAATCCTAAATGTTAACTGATTCGTTTTTTTAATTATTTAGTCATAGGTTTGTTTGTAACCGAATAGTTTTTATAAATATTGGATAATACCTAGATAATCCTAGAGATTGTTTTATTTCTGTCGGATTTATTGGTAATGGTCTACCTAAAATTTTTTAAATTTTGTTTGAATTTCAGTTAAATTAGGAAAGTCTTTCAAGTATACTTGCCTTCTATGTGATTTTTAAGATTATTTTCTGCGATGATGATGTTATCTAGGTAAACATTACATATTTTTAATATCATGCCATGTAGGATATTATTCATTACCCTTTATCCCGAAACTTGCCTAAGTTGTCTAATATTTGATCAATTTAAAGAATTGGTAATTTATCGTCTATCGTCTTCTCATATAGTTTACGATAGTCAATAACCACTCTTACTTTTCGTATTCTTGAAGCATCTACTAAATTTAAAGAAATGTGGTTTGGAGAAACCAATGATGAGGATACCTTTACGTTTCCCTATGGACAGGTATTTCATCATTCGGCTTAGCTCTCCTATCGTTTCTTTGCTTATTGCCGAATTACCATAAGTAGGAATGTATTTGGTTCATTTGTCAGTATATTCACTGACGTTTCTAAGCTATTTACAATCCTCGTTGCATAGTTATGCCGTTATTTAATTTTTCATAATTTGTTACAATCCAACCGCCACTGTGTTGAGTTTTAAGGATGACAGTGTGATTCTAAATATTTTCGGTCGGGTAATATCGGATAAACTGTAACTTCTGTTTATTTAACGAGATTGAATTTGGCTTGTGACCAATTTTTGCATTAGGTTTTGCCTTATACTCATATCCTAAAATAATCTCAAAAAATTGTGCAAGACTCAATATGTCAAGTTCACAATATGTCTGATCAGGCAGGTTTTCTTCTAAAAAATGTATTATAGTTTTGTAATTTACTTTCTGCTTGCCGAGAGTATTTCGTAACCATATTTTTTTAGGTAGGCCTTTTGGTATGATATCAAGCCTAGTGATATTTATATTGGTACCGGTATCTATTAATAATTATAAAGTTAAATTAATTTTTTTATTATGCCTTATATACAATTTTGAATTTTCCTCAAAATTATTGGAATCACGATTTTCAACGTTTGGTAAAAGTTAATGGGTCTTCTAATAAAAAGTGTTCCTGACAGTTAAAGGTTTACATACAGGAATCGGTATATCTTTACTTTGGAAATTTCTTAAATTTGCTGTACTATTTTTTGCACTAAAGGTTTAGGTTTAGTGGGTTTTTTAATTTAGCTAACTCATTGATTATTCGTTTGCTAAAAATAAGGTTTTCTGAAACCAAATAAGAATTCATCTAAAGCGTCTTCGTCGATAAACGTATGATACAATGTCTGGACTCAACTAGTTTGGGTGCACATAACTGTGATTTATAATGTTAAAGTTCTTGCCTATCTTCATGGATGCCACGATTTTACGAGGTATTTGAACCAACCGGCTTAACAGTAATCAAAAAAAGATATTTATACCAGTTTTAAAGCGCACAGTTGATTAAATATTAGTACATTTAAAATTAGGTTTGCATTTGAAATATTCAATTGACAATTTAATTTATGAGCTAATTGTAGATTAAACATTCTCCCCGCCTTAAAGGATGGCATCCATTGTAAGTACCATCATACATATATCGGAAGAGGACATAGTATTATTGACCTTTTCATAGTGGTCCTGTTGATCTTTTAATCGTAGCGACTCTAGTGTTTCCATCATCACCAGGAAATATCTCAATGACTCGTCCTAATTTCCATTTTAATGGTGGAAGATCCTTATCCTTGATTATTACCAACTCACAAAGAGATAAAGATTTAGTAGCGTTTGTCTAGTTTCCCCTATGCTGAAGTTCGCATAAATATTCTTTGGACCATCGGGGCCACAACTGTTGATATAGTTGCTGAAGCAATCTCCAGCGGCGAACAGTAGGCATATTTTCGCTTATTATATCTGATTCTGGTAGATTGATAAGAGGACGACAAAAAAAGATCTGGTGTCAACATTTTTAGATCATCTGGGCTGGATGTTAAAGGTGTTAATGGCCGAGAGTTTAACATAGATTCGGCTTGCTTGATAACCGTGTTCAACTCTTCAAAAGTGAGTGAGGCATTACCAATTACTCTACGAAGATGATGCTTTTCTTTCTTCTACGAAGATGATTATATTTGGCTTTTATTTTTATTTTTTTAACATTTACTGGAATTTATGATTGAGTTATTTTCCTAAAACAAATGTTTCCTACTTTTTACTTCATTATATTTTAAATTGTTCACGGACAATATCGCTCAGTCTGAAATTTTGGTTTCTATAATCAACATGTCTTGGAAATAGGAAAAAACCCAAATCAGCACTAAAACGCGATCTGCCATCATTCTTCTACATAAAGAACGCAAATATGAACGTGTGATTGCCTCTCAACTTAAATTATTGAAGACTTGTGTTCATCAAACAATTATTCGATACAGAGAAACTGGCAGTAATCGAGCTCGTCCACGTTCAGGAAGGCCGATAACCACCACGTGGATTAGTTCATGGTTTTTACCAGCAAGTAGAATAGACTCTTAACAGCGCCAGAAATACGCGCCGAAGTGTACAAAACTCGATCGAAACCTGCATCATTCACTACATTAAAAATGAGTGATCAGTGCCTCTCTTCACATGAAGACATGTGCAAGTCTTCATATACGAAAGCTGAAACAATATAGGCTAAGAAACAATGAATAAATTGGTCGCTCCGATGCCGAGACTAGTAAAAAAATTGTTGGAATCCAAAGGAGGATTTTTTGACTAAAAATCAGTTTGAAGTGTTTTAAGATTTAAAATGCTATTAGAAAAAAACTGTTTTTGAATTTTATGATTATTTTAATTTGTGTAATTTGGAAGTTTATATATTTTATGATTGTTTGATTAAATGTATTATTGAGTTTGTGTGTTTGTTTATAACTTGTTCCGCAATATTTACATGTTATTTTGAAACGGTAATTCACCTATTGAGCTGATAAAATAATTTTTAAACAGTTCTCTTACTTGACTTGCAGCTGTCCCATAATCATTATACCGCCTTCAACTAGAAACACTTGTTTCGGGTGTATTATTATAGTCAAGTGATGTAGGTAAACCTTCCTTATCGGTAATTATATTATGCATTAAGCAGATACATTTTGCTAAACTATCCACATTCTCTGGATAAATTTCCAAATCACTTTCCAGACATCTCCGTTTAGCGGTTAGTATGCCAAAAGCGTATTCAACACAACGACATGCTCTAAACAACCTATAGTTAAATATTCGTTCTTCATCAGAAAGATTTAATCTCGAGTAAGATTTAATAGCCAATAATACATAAAGAGCTAAAAGGTCGGTTATTGGAAGATTTTCATTATTTGGCGTACTAAATGTTTTTGCTTCTAACCATTTATATACGTTTGAAACAGAAAAAAATTTCGTCATCGCTTTGCTTGCCGTAAGCCCCAACGTCAATGGTAATAAATTTATTCGGTTATATATTTGGAGGGGAAATTCTTTTTCATTTTCAGTGATTTTGGTTGGTTGCAATTGCGGACAAATATTTATCCGGATATTATCTGCATACATGCGGCTCTCTTAAACGCGTTTATTTTACCCAACGTGTTGTCAATAATTGGCGGAGCTGAATGCGCCCATTGTCAGTATTTTGTGTTTAATGTTTTTTTTTCTAATCTAGTGACAGTGGAAGAAATTAAGAAAAATGGCGAGGTTTGCGTGATATTATTAAATTTCATCTTTATTATTCAACATGTATGTATTAGTACAATTATTTTTATTTTATCTACAGTAACCTAATTTGGTTTTATGTTAGCTTATAATGTGATTTTTAGAATTTATTGATTGTTGTTAGTCATTATTAGAACAAGAGATTTTTGTTAATCTCTAAATATGTTTTTTTTTTTTTTTTTTTTTTTTTTTTTTTTTTTTTGACAATATCTTACAACTAATACTTAATACTAACTTAAACTAAATCTTATAACTAATTTGTTGTGTGAAGCACAACCTACTTATCGTTAAACCAACCATCAATTAACTAGTAACCGTGTGCAATGTCATTTAAAAATTCGTTCGATTCAGAAAATAGCTTGTTCAAGCAGTTTGATAGGAGTCCCATCGCAAATTCGTCAACACTGTTTAGTTCCGCCAGCCTGTGCAGGTATTTAGCATTACAGTTTCTAAAATCAGGGGGCCTTGGCCAACTATTGAATACGAATCTTAGGGCCTTGTTCTGCATTCTCTGCAGAGCATTCTTCTGCCCTTTGGTGGTCAGTTCGTACCAGACAGGAGCGGCATACGTGAAGATGGGTCTGATATACAGTTTGTATACCAAAAGTTTGTTTTTATAGTCCAATCCACTATTGTAGTTGATGATCGGGTATAGTATGTTAAAGGCAGAGTTAACTTTCCTTCGAAGGTTTTTCAAGTGTAAATTGAAGTTTAGATATTTTGAGAGAGTGATGCCTAAGTATTCAGCCGAGTCTACTACCTCAAGGGTCCTACCATCAACCTTGATCGGGGCTGCCTTATTCAGTTTGTTGCTAAAATTCAGATGGGGATAAAAGTATATTAGTTTGGTTTTCGTTGTATTTAGGTTGACTCTACATTTCTTGAAAAATGTGCACAATAGCTTCATGTATGTCTGGAGTCTTTGCGAGCATTGATATTCACTGTAGCTCGACGTGAAAATCATTGTGTCGTCGGCGAATATTTGGGTGTTTATTATTTTCGAGGCCATTATGGGAATATCGTGCATGAATAGAATATACAATAAAGGTCCCAAAACCGAGCCCTGAGGAACTCCAGATACGATACTTCTAACCGAGGATTGGTATTTGTTTTGTGTACATACGAAGAATTTTCGGTTTGCAAGATAAGATTTGATAGTGGTTACCAGCAGTGGCGGAGCCCCAACATTTATAAGTTTGTGTAGTAAGCCGACATGCCACACTGTGTCGAAAGCTTTGCGTATGTCTAAAAAAATTGCAGCAGAAACCTTTCGTCTCTGTTTAGCTAGCTTTAGGTGGTTTAGCACTCTCAACAGTGCCTCCGTTGTGGATCTTTTACAGACGAAGCCAAATTGTTCCACAGGGATATGTTGTTGTATTGCGTCCCACAGCCTGCTATATATGACTCTTTCCGCTATCTTGCTCAATCCACTGAGAAGACTGATTGGTCTTGTGTTTTCAGGAGAGCACGGTTTACCTTTTTTCGGTATGGCTATAACTTTGGACAGCTTCCAGCAGTCCGGAAAGTATGCGAATTTTAGCATAGCATTTATTACCATTGCCAAGTATACAAACCCCGCAGCCGGTAGGTTTTTTATGGCTCTATTAACCTCTCCATCAACCCCAGGCGATTTTCTATTTTTGAGCCTACCTACAATGCATCTAATCTCAAGGGCGTCAGTTTCCATGCCCTTTTCAATATTAAACGGGGACATATGGGCCCTAAAATATCCATTGACTGAGTTAAGGACATCCTCTTCTGCAGGATCATATTCCCTGGGACCAGTGTCTGTATGAGAAACCGACTCGTAATAGTCTGCTACCAGTTCGGCGATTTTTGGAGGGTCAATCACTGGCCCATCTTGTCCTTCTATGATCAGGTTACCTCTCTTATTGGGATTTACTAGTTTTATGCACTTGTGCAAGTTGGTTCCTCATCAATGTTTTGGAATACGTTGAAGTTTGTGGCAATATTGAACAGAACCGGCAAATGATCAGAGCAAAACTCATTTAGAGCAAAGATTCTGTCTTCAGTGACTATATCCTTAGCGATAATAAGGTCTAATACTGCCTCCCCATGGGTGCCTGTTCCCGGAAAGCCTATATGGACATTATTTGACTCGCAAAAATCAAAAAGTTTGGCCCCGTTAGAGTTCCTATTTGTGCAGCCCCACATTGGGTGTTTGGAATTAAAATCCCCACAGACTATTACTCTATCTTGGGTACGCATGACATAGTTCAGGTCACTTTTCTCCACCTTCCAGAAATATATAGAGATCACAGTGAAAGAGTTAGCCCCCTCGCCTATGCAAACGGAAGTGGCTGTGAAGTTTTCTCCGATGAGCGCTTTGGGACTTGAGTGTTTGACCTTATGGTATACAAGGATAGCCGTGCCTCCCGATTTCTTGGATTTTGAGTCTGTTCTGTATATACTGTAGCCTTTGACATATAGACTATGAGCATTTGAAAGATGGGTCTCATTGAGGCACACAATATTAGGTAGGTGATTTTGTATTAGAAGGGACAATTCATGACGTCTCTGGAGATTAATTAAGCTGTTGCAATTTAGGCTGATTACTTTCATTTAAAGTACTGACAGACAAAATTTAGATACATCATCTTCCTAGTTGAGGTATCGCGGATGGTATTTAACTTTGCCATAAATATAGCTACATTATTGGTTAGAGCATTAAAGCTCATGCCAAATAGTTCTTGTGATTTGGAGAAAAATTCTCCCATAACATTACTACCAGAAATAGACTCTTTAGCCTCGGGTGCCCCGTGAGAGTTAGAGAATCGAACTTGTGATTTAGGGTTTCCACTCAAACGTTCCGCAAAGGAGATACCCTTATTTACGTACTCGGAGTTAAATTTATTTGGAGTATTTCGACGGTTACTACTAATTATTGGCTTGTTTAACTTACTCAGAAATTTTTGACGTTCAGGACACTCCGAAAAACTGGATACATGCGCTCCTCTGCAGTTAAAACTTTTGATAGGGATGTTTTGGTCACTGTTTATTGGGCATTCCCCTGGTGTGTGGGAGTTTGAACACTTCACACACTGGTATTGCATATGGCATCCAGATGCGACATGGCCGAACGCTTGACAGTTCCGGCACTGAGATACCGATGGTTTTCGTTTTGCTTCCCAGCTGATCCTGTATCCGCAGCATCAAATGTGATCGTGAAGACAGGGATCCTGATGTTTTTCTCGGCTCCATTGATGTCTTTGACAATTTTGTTTGTAGGATATACATTTTTAACTCTCACTCCCTTTGCAGTAAGGTCTTCTTTGATTTCTTCGATTGATGTGTCCTGGTGCATACCTTTTGCGACCATCACCTTGGGTTTTAGGTTTTTAGGCGAGTACGTGTAGAAGCGCTTTACTCCCTTTTTTAGATCGTCCACGATTAACGAGCGTTGTTCCATATTCGTAGCGTAAATTATTAGGCTGTTGGATGTGATTTTCATCAGCGATCCAGCATGTGCTTTCACTGTTGCTCGCACCTCACCAAATGTTTCGGGCTTAAAATCTTTCATAATAATCGGAGGAGGTTTAGTTATTTTTACTCCTTTGACATTGTTTGGTGAATCATTCGCAGGGACATCCGTTTCTAATTCTTGGAATTGTCCACCAATACTATGCGGGATACTTGTTGTTGGCATTTCTGCTTCAGAGTCCGAGGAATAACTAAAGTCATCCTCCATATTAAATATTTGTTTAACTTGTTTTTGAAGCTCAGTTAAATCTACAGTTTCTTTTAGTTCCCCTTTGCATCTTTTTTCCATGTTTTCCTCTTCATATGTTGCAGTTCGCTTTTTTGTGTTGCTGCTTGTTGTATGATCTTGAACTTGGTTGTTTTCAGTAGCAACTTTGTTTGTGTTTGTGGCAGATACATGGGTCTCGTTATCAGTATTCATTTTCATACCAAGCATGTTAATTTTTTCATTCAGTTGATTGAACAGCTTATTGAAGGTTTTGTTTATCATTGTATTGATAAAGCTAATAGCTTTGTCATCGAGAGGGGAGACATCCCCTTTTTTCTTTCTGCTCATGCTCGGTTTGCGCACTATGCGGCGCGATCTTAGTGTGTTTGGATTAGCCGGGACCACGTCTTCTTACTTGTATGGATTATTTTGAGCTTTTTATTTGCACTGATAGCTGGTGACGTTTTGTGTTCTTCTTTTTCGTTGACTCAACTTGGGATAATGGTGCTATTGTATTTCCTTTTTCGTTTTATTGCACTTCCTTTTATTGTATTGGCACTGTTAATTTTTGTTAAATAAGCCCTCCACAAGTACCGGGTATTTAGTTTTATTGTGTTTGGCTCTGGAAATTATTATTTTTAATTTTTCAGGAAAGAAAAAAGAAAAACAAGCGGGCATCGACGTTAAAGTCTAAGGCTACTATGATGGTTTGCGTGATACATTTCGCAAAGAATTAAATAAGATTCCGAAACCAAAATCAGGCGATAAAGGAGGAGCCAATAATGCGCCTTCTTGGCCGTATTATAAAAATATGGCCTTCTTAAGTAGTGTTCCAGAGAGTGACTCTGAAACTACTGTTGCCGAATCTGAGAATTTTGATGAAGATGAAGTACCGGATGAAACACGCTCTACACAAGAAACTATAATTGATTCAGAAACTGCACAGTTGAAAAAATTGCTTTAATTTTTAATATAGGCGTTGCATTATGGGTTATGTAATATAAACAATCATTAAATTATAAAACAGAACTTGCAATGAAATTAATTCCAATGCAAGTATTTCTAATTTTAAAGCAACATTTGTATTAAAATGTATTTTAATTAAAATTGCTAGAATTTTTAAAGCAACCTTGGCAATAATCAAAAATTAAAACCAATTTTAAAGCAACTACTATTATTTTTTACAGCAACTTATCTATGTTAAGAAATTTAAAAGATAATCGTAACAAAATTTATGGTTATTAGAAGTGCATTTTATAGAAACCATTATTTCTCAACAAACAAATATATGTATTTTACATTAATTAGCATGTACACTATCTAGGTTTGCGACGCTCCAATTTTATATACAAATGGCAATGGTGCATTATTTTTTTATTTATTTTCATACATAACGAAAGTGACGACTATCAAATATTACAATGTATTTTTTTTGTATTTTGCTTTTTCATTATTGTACGACTTTGCCGTAATTTTGATCGTTATTGTTTGGTTGTTGGCTAACCAACAAATTGTTGGTTTACTTTTATTTTTTGGCGGAAATGTAAGTACTTTCATACAACCTACACACTATTAAAAGAACATTCCTTTAAAATGTTGTTTCGTTGACCTTGGAATCTTAAATCATAATTATAGATAATTTGAAATATTCATACAAATGAATTTTATTTATACATACATATATTCTAAATAAATCCTTACATATATTTTTTGCTTTCTTCTTCGAACAACAGCCGAACAGCGATACTGTATTCTCTATCGTAACAACTCGGTTTACCACACATCCATATACATTTGTGTTTTTTGGATGCCGAACGACTACTCGCCGATCTTTCATTTTTTGCTACAGTCGATTATTGTAGAACAAACCAACAAGTAGTGAAGGACTAAATGAGTGAATTCAATTTATAATTAATATTGTGTGTACGTGATTGCACCAACTTTTTATTAAATTAAAATAGTGAATAGATGTACAATTAATTGTACTTAATACAGTGCGAAGGTATATATGTAATTTAAGGATAATATAAGGATAAGATATATTTTTTTATCAAAAAATTAAAGTGTTAAGCGGAAAACAAAAAGACAAAAAACGCATGTTCAGAAGTCTTCTATCAATTTCTACGTACATATTTAATGTGTGTGTAGGTACGTGATTTCACCAAGTTTTTTTTTAACTAAAATAGTGAACAAAATAATGTACAATTAATTATACTTAATACAGTGCTAAGTAATAAATAAATTTTTTTATCAAACTAATGTGTTAAGTGTAAAAAAAAGACAAAAACGAATGTTCGGAAGTCTTCTATCAAGAAGCCGTTAGGGACTATTCACACCAAGTGCGAATTGCGCATGCGAGCAAACAATTTTTCTAAATTATGATATAAAAAACACTTATATCCAAAATGCTTGTCTATTTATAAGATAAGTACGATATTTCCAATCAAATGAAATTTAATTAGGCCCGAAAATTATTTCAAAATTAGAGAAAAATGTAATTCATGTAAAGATTGTCATTTTTCACGCGAATTTCGTTTTTCTCTAATTGTGAAGTAATTTTCGGGCCTAATTAAATTTCATTTGATTGGAAATATCGTACTTATCTTATAAATAGACAAGCATTTTGGATATAAGTGTTTTTTATATCATATGTAATTTAGAAAAATTGTTTGCTCGCATTCGTAATTCGCACTTGGTGTGAATAGTCCCAAGTTCCAATTACTATTTAATTTGTGCGTGTACGTGATTGCACACATTTTTTTAAACAGTGAACAAAATTTACAATTAATTTTACTTATTATTGCATTGCATACATAATTTGTGCTTTAATATTTAATGTTTTATAATCTTTTTCAATATGGAGAAAATTAAAATTCTCTGTAAAGTTAAACTAATTAAAACGGGTAAAATTCAATATACCCAAATAACCAAAAGAGGAGATTCTTGGAATTACACGGATTTTATTCTAGCACGTAAGTTGTTTTAATGTTATCAAATTTGTAAAATAAATCAGCGCATGAGTCCATCGAAAAATGTTGCCCTATTCATAGGTTCTCTCTACTAGTAGTCAAAATTGAAAGTAACTAAAATAAAAAACAAAAAATTTCCTTTGTTGTCTTTTTAATTATTTGAAAACACTTAATTTTTAATTTATTTTGCCTCTGATTCAATTTAAAACTTGCTGCGCAATTTCGAGAGGTTTCGTTTTTTTATTCCGGACATTCCGAAACTAACATAAAACGTCCTTTTATTCATTCAATTTTTATTTATTTTTTCAAATTAAAGCAACCATTTGAGGAGTGTCCTTATGACGTTTATTGATACTTAACCGCTTTAAAATCGTAAAGAAAATTTCGGAATAATTTTTCGAGTATTAAAGTAATTTCCTTTAAAATTTGTTAAGGTTTACAAAATGAACGGTTTAAATAGCAAATAATAATTTTTTGTATAATTTTGGAAATGTAAATTATTTTTAAAAACAATTTTTTGGCCAAATTATTTTAAATTTTTAAATGAAGAAGAATATTTTAGTATCATTTAACAAAAAAAACTAGAAGCTAGAGACTTGAAAATGTTTACAGTTACTTTTGTCCAGTGAAAATACTTGATATTAAAATTTCAAGTTGATCTAAAACCGTCAGTTTAAAATATTCCTAGTACCAACATTAATTAATTTTTCAATATTTTTTATTGCTTATTTTAGTTGGCATTCTAAACGATATATCGGTATATGACATAAAATGTATTGGCGATGCATCTTGTGTAGAAATACCAGAAGAATATTTTCTTGATACCGTTTTCGAGAGATATCTTCGTGATGATTTTGTTTTAACGATAATAACCAAAAATGATAGCACTGACCAATTAATACCGGCAACAAAGGTGGCAAGGCAAAATTGTCGGGTGGGATTCGAAATGTTCATTTCATCTAAGGTAATAAAATCATTCTTATTTTACTTATGGTATGTTATGGGTGTGTCGGAATTTTTTATTTCCATTAAAATGCACATTTCGAAAAGACACATGCAAAAAACTATGCATAATGTATGCATTTATTGGTTAATTTAATTTGTTCCTTTTTCAATATACATATAGATTTATTGGAAAATGGGTTTTTAAGAAACGTACATTTAAATCATTATTTCGGACACATCCTGCTGCGAATTAAAATTTAATAATACTATTTATAATTTGTATACAGGATTTGGAAAGTTTTATAATGGAGTCATCTAACTGTTACGTCCTTTGAAAAAAGTTTAACCCAACAAAGATCGATAAATTACATGATTTATCCGATGTTGAAAGGCGGGCTGTAATAAGAGAGGCAGTAAATTTGCTCATAAAAAAGTTTACGTACCATCCTGAACACGACCATAAACTTTCTTTGGCTCATGCAGTTATACAACTCTTTCCCCAATTAAAAACTCGCGACTCAAAAATTGGAGGAGTGGTAAATTAAAATAACATTTTATTTTTATTAAAATAACTACACTATAATTTATTGAACTGAAAACTTCCAAAAGTGACCACCATGTTGACTACCTTGGTAAATTGGCCACTTTTAGCCAGACCCTTGAATATTTCATAAATACTTTAACAACATAACTTGTTACAGTTGAAAATTCTTCTTTTTAGCCTGACTGAATTTTCAAATTATTCCATTTGTATTCGTTAAACTGGCCATTTGCATAAAGTGATCAAAATGCCTGGGTTCCTTGAGTGGTCCCTTTAGAGAAGTTTCACTGTATTTCCAAAAATACACTTTACATTTTTGTTGTCGTCGTGCTCAAATGGGTATTTACTCCAAATTTTAAAAAAATAATTAGAGCACTAAAACTACGAAAAAGATACGCTGCACAGCGAAAATTATTTATGAATTAAAGTCCACAAAATTTAGTAGTCGGGAATGAGTGAGCCGCAACTGCAATCATCATTTCAGTGGCCCTCACATTCATTCCAAACTAGTAAATTTTGTAGATTTCGTCTTAAAATTATTACCGCGTTGTTCCTACTTATTATTTTTTTTTGAAGCTTTATATCTATGTTGAATATTTGGTAAAAATACATATTTTTGGAGGTAGAGCTTTCAATAATTATAACAAACATTTTATTTATGTAGTTGGAATTAATTGATTAAATATTTCATTTAAATGAAGTTTCTGTGAATATGCGTTTTAAATAACATAAAATTTCAAATATTTTTATATTTAGGACCTCTTATATAATCGGGAAGAAAATAGAGGTTATATTTTGAGTAGACTGAACCACATGCGGAACAACTTATATAAGCATGAAGCCGAAATAAGTGAACTGGAAAGACGCAGTCAATCATCAAAACGAAGGCAAAGCCAAACTGAAAAATCGAAACGAAAAGCAGAAGCCAGCGAACCTCCAACTACTTCAAAAAATATAGAAGAAGAACTTCTTATTTTATGCCATTTAAATGTGGCAACTCAAAAGGATAAAATAAAAGAAAAATTAAAAAGTACACTAATTACTCGAGACCAAATTTTAAAAAGTAAGGAAGCGCCAAAAATTTCTGTGAGCTGTCCATATTTTATTACATGCCCAGATTTAGTAAGTTATTTTGTTTATTAAATATAAATACTTAACCCAAAATTAATTTAAAATATTACTTGTAGATTTTATTCGACTACGAGCTGCGGTTTCCTGAAAATTGTCTACAATTTATTGACAATTGGGCAAAAATATCAGATATTATAGAGGACGTTTGGAAAAGTTTCAAACCCATTGGAGCGGTATTTATAGAAAACGATGGTAAAAATATTTAATTTTTTTTAATTTTTTTTTGCCAAAAAAACTACGTTTTATATGAAAATTTACAAAATATTTATATTTCAATTTTAGGTTGGCTTCCTTCTTATAAAAATTTTTTTATTTTATTAAACCTGTTACCAGAAACTTCATTGGGCAAATCTTCAGCACACAGCAAACGACTAACATTTATTGAATCGATGGGGCGTATTATAATTTTTAAACCGGTAATATATTTTAAATTGAAAATGTAATATAATCTAAAACCTAATTTTAAAATTGAATAGGTAAATTCGACATCAGAAGAGCTGAAAGACAACGGAATAACTTCGCCACATCTAATTGCCGTAGGAGAAAATAATAAGTCAGTTTGTGAATTCTTACTTTTCGTTGAGGGTGAAGTTATACCTCTTCCATCTAATTTTGGGATTCTTGAATCGATGGACATTTTGTTCAAATCCCACTACGTTTTTAACCAAAAATTCGACAAAAGCCTCAACAATTTCTGGAAGTTTATTTCTGTTTTTTTCTTTAAATTTCAAGAAAAAACCTTACCTACAAAAATTCGAGCTGTTATAAACAAAGTAAATATAAAATTAAGTGATTATGTCAATTTAGAAGCCGGTTAAACAATTAGAGCTCTTACTAATTAAATTTAATAAAATAATAATTGAATAACAAATGAAGGTCTGTGCAATAATCGACAATTCTATCGATCGGATTTTAATTTTGAGTATTTTTAAATCATATTTTTAAAAAATCGGAGCTCTTATTCAAACGATCTAATGAAATTAATGATTTTTATTATTTATAATTTTTAATTATTTTTAAATCATATTTTAGTAATTACTATACTAGCGACGATAATATTGTCACCAGCAAAAACAGCTTTCATCAAATAGTTAATTCTAAATAAATTAACGATTTCTATTATTTATAATTTTAAGTATGATACATATTTTTAAATCATATTTTTAAAAACTCGAAGCTCTTATTCAGACAATCTATTGAAATTAATGATTTCTATGTTAAGTAATTTTAATCATATTTTAGTAATTACTATATTGGCATAAGAAAATATTGTTACCAATAAAACTTAGAGCTTTCATCAAAGAATTTTAACAAAATTAATTATTTCTATTATTTATAACTTTCAAGTATTATTAAGTCATATTCTAATAACTATTATTGTCACACGATAAAACGCTACCAGCAAATTAATGATCTAACGAAATTAATCATTTCTATTACTTATAATTTTTAACTATTTTTAAATCATATTTTTAAAAACTCGAAGCTCTTATTCAGACAATCTATTGAAATTAATGATTTCTATGTTAAGTAATTTTAATCATATTTTAGTAATTACTATATTGGCATAAGAAAATATTGTTACCAATAAAACTTAGAGCTTTCATCAAAGAATTTTAACAAAATTAATTATTTCTATTATTTATAACTTTCAAGTATTATTAAGTCATATTCTAATAACTATTATTGTCACACGATAAAACGCTACCAGCAAATTAATGATCTAACGAAATTAATCATTTCTATTACTTATAATTTTTAACTATTTTTAAATCATATTTTTAAAAACTCGAAGCTCTTATTCAAACAATCTAATGAAATTAATGATTTGTATTTTTATTATTGTTAAATTTTTAAATCTTATTTTAATATGATAAATCAAATGGAGTTATTGAAAGTAACAACGATATTTTTGAAAATATTTTGTACTATTTAAATTACCAAACGATAAAATTATAAGTACGTAATTCGATTTAATTAAATTGAACAATTTTAAGCAAATTAAATTAAATAGGTTTTTCTTCATAATGGATTGTTTCTGTTTTTTGTGCGGAAAAGAATTTTTTAATATTAAAACAACAATCAACCATTTAAAATTAAAAGAACATTTAAAAGAAAAGAGCCCTATTAAAATTAGATGTGTGATTAGTAAGGAATGCAATCGTGTTTTTTCAACGTTTTGTGGTTTGATAAAACACGTTAAAAGAAGAAGCTGTAAAATACTTTCCAGCACGTCATCCAGTATAGAATATAATACTTGCTCAATTAGTAATGTTAGAAAAGAGCAAGAGGAAATCCCACCTTGTGAATATATAACTGAAACAGATAGCACTACAACCAGTTGCGAAATAAAAATTAAACTATTATATAACACGATGAATCAGTTAGGTTTGCCTGAAGAATCAATTTCTAAGATATTCTCTGCAACAAAAGATTTAGTAAAAGAAGTCCTAATTTATCTCAATGAGAGTGATCAAAAACAAAAAACCAGTGCAATTGAGGAATTACTCAATAAATATTGCTCAAAGTACAGAAGACGCAATAGTTTTAAAATAAATCCATTTTTTGTTTCACCTATTGCTTATTCGGTCGGATTTAGATGGGAAATGCGTTTTAATCAAATTTCAAATGCATACAAACGGGTAATTGTTCCAAATAATTATTATCTTGTTCCTATAACTGATACTTTAAGTAGGTTATTTTTAAATAATCATTTTAAAAATGCGTTCTTAGAACATAATTCTAGGCATAAGTGCGAAAGTAATGTATTTAAATATCCATGCTGTGGGTCTACATTTAGTTCAATTAAAGCAGAATTTAGTAATTTACTCTGGCTACAAATCCAATTATATTATGATGATTTTGAAATCACAAAAGTTTTAGGTAGCAAAGTAGTTATTCATAAAATTGGCGCAATATACTTCAACATACAAAATTATCCCAATCAATTTAAATCGCAATTAGCCAATACTTTTCTTGTGTGTTTGTTTTATGTGAATGATCTTCACGGTGAATTTAACTTAAACAATATTCTAAGTCCAATAATAGGTGACCTTAAAAAACTTGAAGCTACAGGAATCTTTGTAAAAGACATAGAGCATATACGTGGTACACTAGTGTCTCTTGCACACGATAATCTGGCTGCAAATGATTTATTAGGCTTTACTAAATCATTTTCTGCAATATGGATAAAAAATCTACAAAAAGTGCAGCAGTTGAAAATTCTGCCCTACTAAGGACGCAATCTTGCTATCTGGTGTTATTACAGCAACCTGCAGATCAAAAAATAAAACTTTCTAACACACAGGGTATATACCGTAAATCTGCTTTAAATGACTTAAAATATTTCAGTACAATGTCAAATCATTGCGTCGATTTTATGCACGATGGGCTGGAAGGGTTTGTTTCTCTTATACTTAAATACACGTTCGAATTTTTTTTAACTGAAAAAATATTTATTAATATAAATAATATAAACGAGTACATATCAGCTTATAATTTTGGTTATAATGATAGAAAAAGTAAGCCGTCAAATATCAATCTAGAAAAAAGTAATTTGGGACAAAATGCTATACAAATACTGTGTTTGGTAACACATTTCCCAATTATATTTTCAAAATTTTTTAAGTCTGAACATGCCGAACAGTGGGCAGGGATATCTACGATTTTAAAAATCATTAAAATTATCCTATCTTATGAGATAAGTGAAAGTGAAATATCTATCCTTAATAACTTAATAAAGATACACTTAAATATAATTATCAATGTTTTTAAGAAACAACTAACTCCAAAACAACATTTTTTGACTCACTATCCGAATATTATTAGACGGATGGGCCCTGTTATTTACATGTGGACTATGAGATATGAATCAAAACATAGATATTTTACCCGTCTAAAAATGCAAAACTATATAAATGTTTGTAAGACACTATCTGAAAGACATCAAGAATACATATCGAATGTATGGAGTAACTCGGACTTCGAAAGCAAAATAATTTTAGGCAAAAAAAAAAAAGTTTTAAATAACACTGATTCATCCGCAGTTTACAGCTTAAATTTCTTTACACATGATTTTCATTATAGAAAAGGATTTTTTTTAGTTAAAGAGAAAATTAGCGATTTTCTGATTTATTTTTATAAAATCACAGACATAATTGAAAAAGAAAATGTGATTTATTTCTATGTTAATGAATTTATTGGTACTTACGATGAATTCTTTTGCGCTTATAATATTTTTGAAAATGAAACTGAATGTGAATGCATTAAATATTTGCAAATTAAATATAAAAAAAGTTATGAGTCTAATTATTGTAATCATAATAGTAAGCATTACATTTTAGCCCATAATGTTAATTTACTATAAAGTTATGCAATTAATTTTAGTAATTTACAATAAGTTAAGTTATATTTTGTAAAATAAATTTTGAATTAAATAAAGTTAATTATTTTCTTATTTAACACAAAAGGCGTTTCATTTCCAGCTTAAACCAGGGTACATATCTACACTACATGACTAAATGCATCTAATATTAAAACTGGTGCTAATTTTTATTGCAATGCAATCTTGTATTTTAATATGACTTGCATTAAAAACTATTATTTTGAAATATTAGCTTTTAACATTCTATGCGATAAAATCAACAACAATCTTAAATCATATTTTAAATTAAGTTGCTTTAAATTCTAATATTTGTAAATATTAGCATTTAATATTCCATGCGATACAATCAACAGCAATCCAAACTCATATTTTAACCTAGGTTGCTTGAAATTATAATTTTTTAAATGAAATTATTAATGCAACCTGTGATTTATTAAATTGCAATCTAAAATAAATTTTAATACAACAGATCATTTATTTTAATACAGTTTGCTTTAAAATTTAATAATATGTATTATGTTTTATATTAAAGGATCCTGAGATATATTCTAATACAGCGTGTTGTATAATTTAATGCAACCTTTGATACATTTTAATGCAGTTATATAGTTTATTTTTAGAATTTGCTTTTTAATTCAATGGAGTATTACACTAAAATGTAATGTAATTACTGTTTTACAAATTAATGTAAAATGTATTACAATCACTTTTAATGCAATGCTTGTATTATTTTGTAATTCAGTCATCCGTAGGATCTATATGTAATGCAATTTGCATTACATATTCACTTTTTTTCTAACTGTGTGGGTCCGAATCATCAACTGATATTCAATCCGAAAGATTTGCGGTTCCGCAATCTAAACGGTCAAAAACAAATAACTCAATTATTTTACAAAAACTGTTATACATTGAACAAAACAAGCTGGTGGAATTCCGGAAAACGGTTTCTAGAACAAATGAAAGCAGAATAGAGGATGCCGACTATAATTTTTTGATAAGTCTATTGCCCTTTATGAGAAAAGTTCCCGAGGGTCGAAAAATAATTGTCCGTAGCAAACTACAACAGGTGTTTTGTGACGAGGAAAATTTTAGGCAGCAAATTTACTGTATAGCTCAAATTCTCAAATTCGTCATCAAGAGTTTCACAGTAACTCTTTGGGTTCACAAAGTGTTCCTTACCGGGAAGCTCATTCTTCAGAAGGAGAATCATCAGCAAAAACATGGGGATCTGAAAACCTTATGGTTCATAATGCGCCCCCAAATAATAATCGTAACGAAATGGAGGTTTTGGACTTGATATCATATTTCGCTTCACACAATTCAACTATTTAGGAGTTATATATTATATTTATACAGTATAATCAATCACCCATAGTAATGGTTTATTTTTTGTATATGTATGTACTTTTTATTTGTACATACACATTGAATAAAAATTAAATGAAATAATATTTAAATGAAGAACTTATTTTTACCTCAACGATACAGCCAGCCTCTCTTTCGCCGGTACACATTCAGGGAAATTTGATTGCTTATAGATATAGATTCAGTGATTCCTTTAAGAATTTAATCAAAATTATTTGAACGCATCCTAAAATATTCCATAAACTTGTGTGGTTGATTTGCCAGATCTTGAAATAATGTATGATATTCTACTTTTACGTTTCTTGTAGCAAACAAAGGATTTACGTACTCCTTACTATCACTTAAAAGTAAAATTTTTCATAATGAACTCTCCAAAAAGTAAAAATCATTGATCTGTTTGTTCGATCAAGTAAAGCAAATTTATTACTGATATCAAATCACATTTCGTCAGTAAACGCAATTACTATAACCGGTTATATTCGGACGAACACTTCTGACAAATTCGTCAGAACAAAAGTTCGTCAGAACACGCATCCAATGTAACCGCAGCCTAATGCGCCTATAAAAGCCTCTGTAGTCATATCCTTTATTAATTTTAAATGCATAGCCTTCACCGACAGACATGTCATCATACCTTGTAATGACTGTAGAAAAGGCCACAGTAATCCACTCCCACGATACTGAATGCAGGTGCAAAATTATTTCTATGACCCGCTAGGTTACCCATCAATTGACTTGTAGTTCGAGGCTGCAGCCTAAAGCATCTTATACAGGATTTATACGTGTTAATGGCCACTCGACGCCCATTCAATGGCCAACACTTTTGACTGATTGCTGCTAACATGGCTTGTGGTCCAGCAAGCATTAATTTAATGTGATACTATGAAAATAAATGTTTAGTAAAATTATGTTGTGATGGAAGAATGATAGGGTGTTTAGAGAAGAAAGTTAACGAAGACTTTTATAGACGACCACCGACTTTCAGTATTTGTTTATCATCAGAATGGAGGAATGGAGATAAGGAGATAAGGTGATTTTGTTTCGGTAAGCCCCTTGATGATAACAACTTTATTTTCTCACAGAAACTTTGCATGAACAATTCTGATTATGGTCTCTAAGCCGTATTTAACCTCAGGATTTTGGTCAGATCTCACGTGGTTCCAATTGTTGACATTGCTTAGTTTCTGAATCCTGGAAACTCTGCTGGCCACAAATATGTTCCAAGATGAAGATTCAGATCTGAGCCGATGAAGAACGATAGTTGTATCGGTTCAATAATAAGTGACGCTGACTACAAAATTTATTTGTTAGAATACTCGATGTGCTAACTCTGAAAGAAGGTAAGCAGCGCAGATTTTGAACATAACAGATTCACCACAATTTTTCCGTCTTGGCTGACACATCTGGTGTAAATGGCTGCACCGTAAGCTCGCATCAGCAAATCCGTGAATTTGTATGTTGAATGTATTCGGAGACAACCGAATTGAAGCAGGATCTGAAAATGAATATAATAATTAGTATTAAGAATTATAGTTAGAATTATTAGAACAAAATTGAATTCAACTTATCATAAATTAAATTGTTCCTCTTAGAATTTATATGCCAGCCTGGTTTTTTTTATAATCTGCAATGAATCGAAAAGAAATATTAAATTTGTTTATTACATTAAAAATAATTAAATTGTAAAGGAAAGGTCAGATGATTTACAACAATATTATTTACATTTTTTCTTGCTCTCCAATAATTGTGAATCAGCTGACCATTGTTATTCAAGATAAATTGCTTACCATTTTATAAATAATAACATAAACACTCACCTTGTTACTTCGGTATTTGTTTACTTGTAAATGTCAATACACAGTAGTATTGCTGTACCACAAATTTTGTAAATTCGGAATACGATGTAGCAATTTATGGTAGCTTTGTAGTATCTATTGCCAGATTGTAACTAATGCTATAAATATTAAACGGAATATATTCCTCTCTATTTTTATGGATGGTAAATTTTGAAAGTTTCCAAATGATTGTAAATTTTATGAATATAATAAATCGAGCCTCCGAGAAAAACAGTTGTATCATTTCAAGTGGAAAAATAAAGATAAAGAATTATTAAAAAAAAAAAGCTGAAATTGTTGTGAAAATAATAATACATAGTTAAGATTGAAATAGTAGTTTTATTTATTGGTCCTTCGAGCCGAGCCGAGGAGGTTCAGGAAGGAAGAACCTTAACCAAAGAAGAATCAGCATGCATTAAGAAATATAGAGAGACAGTAACCAGAGCAGCCGATAATAAATATATCGTGAGTCTACCATTCGCTGAGGAGTTTTATCTGGGACAATCAAAATATATCTCCGTAAAAAGACTTACATCCTTAGAAAACAAACTTGGGAGAAATGAGGAATTAAATAGTGCTTATAAGGAATTTTTCACAGGATCTATTTGCAACGCTAGGAGGTTTCTATTTACCACATCATGCTGTATTCAAACAATCGAGTACCACTACGAAGATGCGCGTCGTATTTGACGGTTCAGCTGTGACAACTAACGGAAAGTCCTTAAATGATGGACTTTTAGTCGGACCGACGATTCAAGATTCATTGTTTAGTATTTTAATCCGTTTCAGAAAGCAAAAAATAATATTCACAGCAGACATAGAAAGGATGTTTCGTCAAATATGGGTACGAAACGAAGACACTGCATATCAGAGAATTTTATGGCGAACAACTCCGGCAGGTGAGATAAAATCATATCGGCTTCGAACTGTGACTTACGCAACATCATCTGCACCATTATAGCAACTCAAACCTTGCATCAACTGTCCGAAGACTACAAGAATGAATATCCTAAGGCAGCGGAAATTATTACAAGAGATTTTTATATGGATGATTTAATATCCGGTGGAGATGATCAGGAGCAAGCTAAGTGAATGGTGATTCAACTTATTGCATTGCTGGCACAAGGAGGTTTCCCTCTAAGAAAATGGACATCAAATGATTCTCAAATACTGAAGTCACTTCCAGAAGATATCAAGGAAATATCTGCTCGTAGTATCCAAGAAAAAGATGACGTAACCGTAAAGGTGTTGGGTCTTCAATTTAATCCTGGTTTTGATTATTTTCAATTTAAGGTTTCATTAGACGATCGCTCCATCCATAAAAAACGAACTTTGCTATCTGAAGCCTCAAGGCTGTTCGATCCAATGGGTTGGTTATCACCTACTACTATTGCCGTGAAATAATATTTCAAAGATTATGGTTAGAGAAATTGGACTGGGATAACAAACTACCAACAAATGTACAGGAAAATTGGATAAAGATTCGTACGGAAATGAAAATGCTGGAAGGAATTAAGGTTAGCCGCTCGCTAAGTCTAAATTAACAAGCTGAATTTGAACTTCACGGTTTTTCGGATGCGTCAGAAAACGCATATGGTACCGTCGTATATAGCCGAATAAATATTAATGGAACATATAAAATTAATGTTTTGGTTGCAAAACCAAAGGTTGCGCCGATAAAGACTGTCAGCTTGCCTCGATTAGAACCAAATGGTGCTCTATTACTTACCAAGTCAATGAATAACAGTCAAGATTTCATTAGCAACAAAGATTTTCCCAAAAATATTTTATTGGACTGATTCTCAAAATGTCCACGATTGGCTCTTTAGTCCACCAAAAAGATGGAAGACATATACATATATAGCGAATCGAACAGGTAAAATTCTTGAAGTAAGCAAGCGAAATCAATGGTTTCATGTAGATTCAGCAAGTAATCCTGCAGACTGTGCTTCCAGAGGCCTAATGCCGGCAGAACTAACAACTTTTACCTTGTGAGATGTCGTTGAATTTTTAGTGAATTAAGCTGAGTAAGTTAGCTTCTGAAGTTCTCCCATTTGGTGTGAAAATTTTGGGGCAGCAACACAATCACGATTGAGCTGCCATACTTGTTGTAGAAACAATTTACCCAGGGTAATAACTGGAGTTGTTAGACCAAGAGGATCAAAAACCCGAGCGATGTCGGAGATAACAGTTCGATTTGTAATTTGGGATCTTTCTATAATTGTTACGCGAAAATGAATTTCATCGGCTTGCGGTTGCCAATCATGCCTAATATTTTCACGTATTCGCGGTCATCGACCTAGAGAAGAGATTCTTGATCTGCAACAGGAATATCGCTTAAAATTCTGGTGATTTAGGACACCATTTTCGTTGTGTCATTTTAGCCATACCTAGCATGGACGTCTACATAGATGTCATTATAAACAGCATTACTGTATGAGGAAATGTATTTTTAGCCTCTAAAGCCAGTTGTTGCAAAGGGCGTGTGGCAAGATAAGAAGCTGCAAAGGTTCCGTAAGTGACGGTTGTCAACCTGTAGATTTGTAGATCGTCTTTTTGTAAATCACGTCACAAAATTTATTGTAGATGCGAGTTTGACACATCAATTGATATCTGTCTATATATTTTGACACATCTGCACTTACGACGAATTTATGCGCTCTAAATCGAATAAGGATACTGAAGAGATCATTTTGAACCACTGGACCTACCATATGGATATCATTGAGAGACTTGCTCGTAGTTGTCTTTGCAGAGCCGTCGAATATCACTCTCAATTTGGTACTAGATCTTTCGGGTTTCAAGACACAGTGGTGAAGGTAGAAAATAGTGCCTTTCCGATACATTTGATTATTTGACTAATTTCATATGTCCCAGCCGTCTATATTCTTGCATGAACTCCATAAATGAAACCTGAAGTTGATGAATTTTGCTTTGTGTTTTCTCATTATTTAAAAAAACGACGTCATAGTTCTAGAATTACCTAACGTTAATGAAGGTGAATTGAACGGCAGTTTAATAATGAATCTTCCATGATCGTAGTGTGTTGTATTTTCCTTAAATTGGATTCACATCTTTCCTTAGTTAGAAAACAACTTTCTGAGGATGTTATCACTAATTTCGTCACTGACTTGATCATTCATAATTGACAAATTACAAAAGCAGTTTTGGTTAGAAGTTTTGATTTTGCCCGAAATTATCTATCCTAGGAGTATATTTTGAAGAGTCGAAGGTGTATCATAGCAAAAGTTATTTGTCCTGCTACAAGCAAGCTTAAAAAGTTTTCAGCTCCTATCAGTAAATCTATTTGCTGAGGCTGATGAAATTGAGGCTAGCTGTATATTTCCTCTAATAAACCATGAATTAATGTTAATGTTGAAAATAGGTTGATGTTCAGTTATTTTTGGTAAAATAAATACATTAAAATTTGTAGAATAAGTATTAATTGGTTATTGTAGAGTAATTGTTGAAGATTCACGACTTGAAGTCCTTGAATCACCTATTCCATTGATAAGTAACTTATATATATTTTTCGTTATCTCAAGCTGAGCTAAGAGTGACTCCGTTTAAGGTCGCTTAAGACTTGCAAGTGCACTTAAATTTGATTTTATCGTATCAATAATTTCTTTCACATTCGTTGCCGATGCCTTTCCAATTGGTTTAAACTTAAAAATTGTATATAGGTTACCATTACGAATGATTCTTTTGGTGTTATATCTATCATTTAAAAGTTTGATTGCCTGCTCCTAATTATTAGCTGTGATTCCAAGAGCCGATACAGTGCGCCCTGCTTCGCCATTAGGCTCAAGATAACCTTTGAGGTAGTGGATTTTCTCACATCATCCAAAGAATTGTTTATTTACATCATCAGGAAATGGTTTTAATTGTATTCGAGGATAATTTATAACAGAATTTTGATTTGGTTATATAAATGTGAATTTAGCTGGATCGTCGTATAGGTGTAATACAGCGTGTGTAAACATATCTGCAGGTTTTGGACTGAATCATATAAATAACACGCTCTGTAAATACGGTCAAAACTAAAAACAGTAAATTACAAAAATATTTGTTTTTTGAAAAAAAAAAAAAAAATAAAAAAATCTCTAAAAATAAAGTTAAACCGGCGCTATGAACGATGCCCGACATATTGCACCAATATACATAACTTGTTTATCTTAGCATAAATCAACATTTCTGTTACCACTGTCACTAAACCGCAAGTGTGCGAAACAGAATCTAACAATTAATTATATTTTCTTGAAGTAAGATGACTTCAAAAAGCTCCTAAAAACGCGCCAATTGTTTGTAATCAAATTACAAATCATATAATTTATTTTTAAATAATTAAGAGATTAAAAATAAAATAAAAATCAATAAAACGATTTGTATATTTTTTCACTCCGCGTGTGTGTGTGTGTGCCTTTCTAAAATTAAGTAACCATTCAAACTATCTAGACTTACTTAAGATTTAAAAAATTAGTTTTGATGGCATCTTTCCAAAAACCATTATTCTAATTATTATTATTATGATGATGATGATGATCATCATCATCATACTAATCCACATGCATAAAAAATCATTTAACACTTTGGACAAATTACTATTTTTGTTTATTTAATATGTAGTGTATATACGGACAGACACACAAACATTTTTAATTTTCCCTTAATAAATGAAAAATTAAAAATTTAAATATTAGACAGAAGAACACAAAATGGAAAATTTGAAATATTCGTTTTTTATGTGATCTACTATTACGAGTTGACATATAAAATTAATTGGCGGTTTGTTGAAATATTTTTTAATTTTTTTTTTTGGTTTGTTTTCTTAGAACGCAGCGCGACATATTGAACAAAATGTACATATGTGAGAATTTTTGGATGGAATTTTACGATTTTTTTTTTTTTTTGTTTGGTAGATTGGTTAATCGTTATGTTGGAATTAGATTTCACTCTAAATAAAAACAAAATGTTAAAATATTCACAATGACATACTATTACATTTTAAATACAAGTTCATTAAATTGTAACAAATCGTGCGTTGCAACATGAACCAGATGACTTTTGGGTACGATAAACGAAACACGAAGCAATATTTTTTTAGGCAGAATTTGTTCATTAATTTGGAATATATTCGGAATATAAATATCGGGTGTTTACACCTGGCGATCGTCATTAATGACTTGAAATTCTAAATTATTTGGTTTAGACAGATAGACAACTTTTTAGTATTTCTGAAATAAACAATAAACTGTTAATTTTTAATTGAAGTCTAGTTACGATTATGTAGGTGGAAGATATTTTTAGACTAAGAGTCACGCGAATATTTTGTATACTACGCGAAACGAATTCATTTTGTCTTGTTCTAAATTTTGATGGTTTAGTGAGGAGAAAGTGATAAACGAAAATTATAATGCTTTCCGGTTTTAATTTATTAAACATAGTTTACGGTTAAAGTTTTAAGGCCTAAGTAAAATGTTACATCTGTTTTTCATATTTATCGTACACCAGATATTAAATAATTTTAAAAAAGGCGTATTAGTACTATGAATTTTTGGACTTTGCAAACAAATATAAAATCGCCAATTTGTTAATCTTCCAGATTTAGTGAATCCAGATTGAACTGGATTTAATTGCAGGCAACCGGGCAAAATAATGACTATCAACGTAAGGACACGATGGATAACGCTCTCTAACAAAAGCAAGTTAAAATGATCTTAAGCGATTTTTTCAAAGGAACAAAGAGATTGGGAAGAATGAAAAACATTGATCAGAAACAATTTTCCAAATGTACGACGAAGAGTTGAAGTAGTATTGGAATGTTTAAAGGTTCCGTATCAAAATCGAAATGGTTATACCTAAATGCAAAATGGGCGAGGATTTCATTGTTGTTTTCCAAAGTTATACTATGGTGAGGTAGAGTGACAGGCAACAGATACATTTTATTAACAGCAAAAAATAACCGATGTTTTGCAAATGTTTGATCGTGCACCGCAAAATTTGATGTCACACATTAAAGTAATCCGGCCAGCAAAGAAAATTACAGCAATTGGAATAAAAAAAAATAAAGAAGCATTAAGCTTAATTATTTTAAGTTTAGCACCAGACCAGGCGTTAGCATTTAAGGAAATCAGAAATGCTAAACCAGTCTGGGAATCCATAAAAAACCATGTAGAGAACGATGTACTATTCATTTCGCAGCAACGGTATAATTGAAAAAGCTAATAGAACATTATTGGACAAAACGAGATGCTAGCTGATAGACGGAAATCTACCGATAGAGGTTTGGGGAGAAGCAGTATCAACAGCCTGTTACGTCCATATCACATAACACCAATTAAGAAAGAAATTAGCAAAAATTCCGATGGAATTATGTAGCGTCAAAAAACCTTCTGTAGGGTACTTACGGATTTACGGATGATTGGCCTACTAAAAATGTTAACAGACCAAACATCTCAAAATTACAACCACGAGCAAAAAGAGGAATGATAATGGATTATTCAAAGGAGAGAAAAGCTTATAGAATATATGACAAACAAGAGAAAAAGTTACACGAAACACTGGCAGTTCGACGAGTCAAGTTAAGGAATATTAGCTACGAGCAATGATATATCTTATTAAATATAAGTAAACCTGAGTCATCCGAACTACAACCGTTCAATGAAGAACAAAATAACGATAATTCAAATGATGATATTTGTTTAGATAACTTGGAAATGAAACCGGTTGTAGCACAGGATTTCGAAACAAAAACTAATCGTCATAACCCAAGACCACAAAGAATAAGACAACCTCCTAGCAAGTTTAATGATTATCAGAACAGAGAACATATGAAGATGTAATGACATCATCGGACAAGGAAAATGGTTAATCGCCATTAAGGCTGATCTGAAAATATGAGGGATTTACGAGTATGGGAAGAAGTAGAACATTCAATGAACAGTAAAGTTTAAAAAATAGATGGGTTTTTAAAATTAAGCAAAGACATGTGCCAGCGGAAACTTACAAAGCAAGATTAGTTGCAGCTGGGTGCGGCCAAAAAATAGGATAGGGTTATGAGGAGTCATTCAGCCCAGTAATCAGGTACGAGATTTTAAGAACATTATTATTAATTTCCATAATGAAGAAGGCAATTAGAAAATGGTATGATGTTAATAGTAAGCTTACTTCATCAGCTAATAATGGGCCACCGCTGGTCTAAGTGGCAGCCACTCTAACCTAACCTAAATCAGCTTATTTAAATGCTGACCTGACAGAAACTGTTAACATGGAACAACCTCCAGGATACAATTATGATAAGAATAGTTTTCTTCTGTTAAAAAAGACCATCTAAGTTTTACCATCAGGATTTGAAACTGAACCAAATAATGTGTTCCGCCATGATGATGTGAATTTAGACAACTTAAAATCAAATTCGATTCTTTCGGCTTTTTATAATGATAATATCAAAAATACAGTTCAACAAAATAAATATAAATATCAACAATATAGTCGTCTATACACCATGTTCCATGACAATTTTCAGAATTTTTGTAAGACGCATTCAAATCGTAATAAACGCCTCTACTATTAGTAAGTCAACCCAATGTATTTTTTGATTGTTTAGGCCAATCCTTTACCATGCATACCAAATATAATACATTCAGAATTTTCGTATAACGGATTCAAATGTTAGGGTAGGGTTTCACATACATCAGTTCTCAAATTTGTCATATGTTCAACCGGTAATTTGTCAACTTCAGTTGTGATTTCATCGTATTCACCAACCATTTACGAAGTACCATGACAAAGTTCAGAATTTTCGTATGACCCGTTCAATGTTATAAATGGAAATCTAATATAGGTACTTGAAGTTTTAGTTTACTAAACGCTCCTCTCCTGATTAATTTAGCCGTTAATTTGCTAGTAGTGGTTGATTGTACAGGATAAATTGTACCATATTCCATGACTACATTCAGAATTGTCGTTTAACACACTCAAAAGTTAAGGGTATCACATACCACAATTTAAAATTTTTAATATGAATCATTCATACGAAATTAAGGCTACCGATAATTTCATTGTATACTTTAGTTCTTTACTGATGGTTACTGTAAAAACTGCAAATAAGTAGAGGAGAAAGAAACTATACTCCACTTACTATGGACTTGTTCCCGTATAACGCTAAGCAGATAGAAATTAAATTTTTAGGAGCCCTTCGTCAGGTTCAGCGCTTCGTTGTAAGCTCTGGATGGTTCAGTGAGTAGAGTCGAGAAAAACATTATGTAGTATAGTTACGGACTATTTTTGAGTCTATGCCGGTCCTTTAGTATAGCCACCCTAACCTAACCTAACCTGGTGTTATACCAGGTTCCATCACAAAATTTAAAACTTTTGTTTGACCCTTTCAACAGTTATAATGGGACACCACACTCATTTTAATTTGCAAAATTGTCTTTTGAATCATTCATAAGCACTAAATGCTTTCAGCCACTGATTTGTAAACCTCAGTTGTGGTTACATCGTATAGACCATGTTCCAAATATTCAGAATTTTCGAATAACATATTTAAGTGGAACTAAAGGCCCTCCCATTCATCAACTTGCAATTATCCTATTTTCTCAGACGTTATATATTTGAGCTTATTCCAGATTATTTGAGGTTATAATGTCTAGTCAAAAAATTGGCGAATTTACTCTTCCGATATTTTAAATAATTTTTGAAATATTCGCGAATTTTCAAGGTTTTCAATATTTTCGGGATTAATCGGTATTTCTGAAATTTGACCCGGTAAGCAATGATCCGATGTCTTAATGGGCGTAACTTGAACATCTGGCTGCATCTACATAATTTAAAACTGTTTGCGTAATTTGTCTGATTATTCCATTTGGCTAAAGGCATTGATTTGCTTAGCTCAGTTTTTGCAGATTTTTCAAATATTTTTTTAGAATTATATTGGATACTTTTGTTCGAAATTTTAAGGAAGTTCTCCAAATTTTCAAAAGTATTGAAGAATTTCTAGTTTTTTTTTAAGATTTTTGAAATTATTCGGGTTACTTTAGAATTATTCGAAAATTTTGCGGTCATGATTATTTGAAATTTCTCAGTATGATGTTTGAGATTATTCGATATTCAACGAATATGTTTTTTAAAGGCATGCCATACTTGCCTGGGGTAAAAATACTACCACCCGGCAATAATTGCTTTACCAGTTTAATAAATATGATTTCATCCTAATCTGAATACCAAATGTTCAAATACAGCTAATATTTGGAATACTTATTTCCCCAGGAATGGTCCTCCCAAAACCATTGCAATGATGGATATACATTTTGATGTACCTGGTCGATTTTTGGCTTCGTATTAAAAAATTTTATGAATTTATTCCTTCTCATTTTTTAAAAGTATTACCTTTGCTGCCTATTTCAAAACTCGCTTATGCCCGGTGCCTTACAGGCTATACGCTACTTTCGATGTCGTTTATGTTTTAATACTTGATTATGGCACTGAAATAAAGTTAGGAAGATAAAGAGCAGCAACCCAACCACACATTGAAATCATTTCATAGCTACCAAACATTATCATAGCAATTAAGTATGACAATTTGGATGAGTGAATTATTTTCAAGTAAGAGTCTAAAATTTGTACTAAAAAAATAAAACTTCTACTAAAAGTAGAATATTGAAAATGTTAGCCATTATGTTGTGGGACTAATTTTTTGCGTTAGCCTCGCACCTCATAATTGTCGTAAAGATACCGGTAGCTATGCGATACATATGGTTTTGACTTTTCTAACATTGAGTTCCTTGAATAGTTTCGAATTGCACTTAAGACCCTACAATTCTTGCGATTTTTTATATTTAACCTCAGTTTATTCCGTTATTGGTGTTAGTAGTAATTTCATTGTTGTTATACAAAATTCTACAAAGCGTTACGAGCGATCTAGAATGATAGCGATTAAATTATCTTAAGTGACATACAAGTATTTTGGTTTAACATTCCAGAATTTTTGAAATTATCATAGTATCATGTTTAAATGTAAATATGTAGACCTCTTATAAAATGTTGTAGTTGTGCAATTTTCAAACCCAAAATAATGACGGCTTTGAATGAACCTAATTTTAGTTTTCATTACATTTTATGTAATAAAAAATTCTAAAAGCTTTAAGGACTTTCAAGTAAAGAACTAAAATCAAACAACGATTGAATTACATTTCAATAACTCGATTTAAAATTCTATTTTTCTAATTATTTAGTTATAGACAATTCTACAAAGCTCTCTGAACTTTTATGTTTCGGTATCAAATTATTAAATTTTCTAAATACCCGTTATATCGAAATTTAATTAAATTGCTAGCGAAGCATTATTGTTGTCAAAATCCTTGGTGAAACGTTATAGTCAAATTTTGTGAAACTGAAAATAATTTCGATTTTAGAGGTTGAACTTTATTTGTATCCTGTTTTTGGTGTTAACAGTAATACTAATTTGTAATATTTAATTTTGCAAAGCTTTATGAACATTTATTAGATTGTTCAGAAATTAATGCAGGTTTTATGATTTTATTTGTTTCAACAATTTTTCAATAATAAAGAATTACGCAAAGAGTTTAACATTATAAGTCATTTTAAAGCTTATTTTCTGCTCTTTCTTATCACATAATCTATTTGTAATCTAAATTGTAGTTTTGTCTATTTTTAGGCCTTTGAAGTTAAGATGTCAAAACAAGAATTTCGCCAAATTTACTTGTATGAATTTAAACTCGGCCGCAGTGCAGCACAAGCGGCTCGAAACATCAAGGAAGTGTTAACGAATGCACAATACAACGTTGGTTTCAAAAATTTCGTCGTGGTGAACTCAGTCTTGAAGATGAGAAAGGTCGCGGACGTCCCTCTGCCTTTGACGACGATGAATTGAAGGCTTTGGTGGAAGCAAACCCACGCACGACTGTTCGAGAGGTTGCAGGGCGTAACTATTGGATTAATTTCGGAACATTTGAGCCGAATTGGAAAGTTGAAGAAGCTAGACAAATGGGTGCCACACGAATTGAACGAAAACCAAAAAAATCGCCATTATGAAGTTTGCTCTTCACTTGTTTTGCGCAACAAAAACGAACCATTTCTCGATCGCATTGTGACGTGCGATGAAAAGTGGATTCTATACGACAACCGACGACGTCCAGTGCAGTGGTTGGACCGTGGCAAAGCCCCTAAACACTTCTCCAAACCTGAGCTGCATCAAAAAAAGCCTATGGTGACTGTTTGGTGGTCGTCCGCCGGAATTATCCACTACAGCTTCTTGAATCCTGGCGAAAATATCACAGAAGAAAAATATTGTCAACAAATTGACAAAATTCACAAAGAACTAAAACTTCTGCGTCCAGCATTAGTCAATAGGAAGGGCCCAATTCTTCTGCACGATAATGCTCGACCACATGTTGCACAACCGACGCTGCAGAAGTTGAACCAACTTGCCTACGAAGCTCTGCCTCATCCATCATACTCGCCAGACCTCTCGCCAACCGACTACCACTTTTTCAAGCATCTCGACCACTTCTTACAAGGAAAAGTATTCAACGACCAAACAGCCGCAAAAAATGACTTCGAAGAATTCGTCGCTTCCAGAACTTCATAATTCTATGCAACTGGAATTAATAAACTTGTATCTTGTTGGCAACAATGTGTAGATTCTAATGGTTCTTATTTCGATTAATAAAATTTATTCTAAACTGAGATATGTCGTTTTAAATAAAATGGTTGAAAACCTGCATTAATTTCTGAACAACCTAATAAGTTTCTAATCATAATTGAATAAATTATGATGTGACCTTTCGGTAAATCTGTTTTAGATTTTTAAATTTCCTAAATACTCGCTAAATCCAATTTTTTAAAAATTCCTTGCGAAACGTTGTTGTTGTCCAAATTCTTTGAGACGATGTTGCAAACAACGATTAAGTTATCTTGGGTCCTGTCACTAAATCAGTTTCAGATAATTCTGGAATTTTTTTAACATCTGTTTCACATCAAATTTTTAATAATTCCTTTGTGAAATGTTGTTATTGTCAAAATTGGTTGAACTTAAATCAATTGCGATTTTATAAGTTGAACATTAATTTTGTACCGTATGTTATGTTAACAGTAACCTTAGTTTTGTTATTATGTTTGAGAGAAAACCACTCGACTGCAGTGGTTTCAGAAAAAAACACTCGACTGTAAACTAAATTAATAGAATCACAGATATTATAGAACATACCCTGCAAAGTGCAAACGAATAAGTTAAGTTCAAACGATTTTCTCCCTTCGCGTTTGGGACCGTACCAAACAAAATTATGAAACTCTAAAACCATACACGACTGAGTAGCACTTTCGTGTAAGATTCGAAGAAGAATACTCGGTCCTGAAGAGATTTTTGGAAAAATTGGCATTTAGAATACCTCAAGTGGCTACAAAAACCATCCAAATGGCAGCATCAAGAGCAGAATTTCAAGGAGGGAGAGCTGGTATTAATCAGAGACGAAAACACATCATAACTAACTTGGGCGAGAAGCCGAGTTATTAAGTTCATCCTGGCAAAGATGGCAGTGTACGGAAAACAAGCACAAGAGAAACCGGGGGGAGTATGTTGCAATTAAAAATTGTATTAATTCATTTTCAATAATTCAAATCATTTTAACGCTCGTACACGTTTTCAAATTTAAAAAAAAAACAAATAATTTTTATGCAACAAGCAGCTTTCTGAATTTTATAAATTTTAAGAATTTCAAGAAATCTCAGAATTTTGTTAACAAAATCGAAATTTAAAGAAACGTTTAAAACATGTTACAAGTTTTTAAGGTTCTAAGAAATTTAAGAGTTTTACGACTTTAGAAGATTCAAAAGACCTAAATTAAAATATCTCCAAATAATTTAAAAATTTAAAGATTTCAATTATTAATTTAATTTTAAGGAAAATTAATATTCGCTCAACAATTTTATTTCAACCATTTCTTCACGCCTTGGGTATAGATAAATAGATAAATGTTCGTAACCATATGATGGTAGTCACTAATCTTGTCAAATGTCTGTCTATTCTTTTTGTAGAGAATTTAGAAAATTTGAATATGAAACCGAAATTTCTGTGCAACAACTCCCGCCTAGTTTTTCTAGTTTTAGCTAAAAACATGACAAAAATATTACACTGCCCGTATATAATAAGTACGGAGGAAGTAGAAAATAAGTTTTTACGATTCCGTGAATTAATTCCGCCGACAAAAAATTAATAAATTTCGCTACATTAATTTTTTTAAAAAACTGATTTATGTAAATCCGCCGGCAAATTAATTCACCTTTTAAATATAAAATAATTTTGCAATGAAAAAATTTGAATTAGTTTAATTTATTTGTACTTATAGTTTGACCAATAAATACTTTTAGTACTTTCTCGTGAACATATATTTGACAGAATAAATTCAAATTATCGGCAGAGGTTCCATTTATTTGGAAAATGAACTAATTCCGCCAATAAATTTGAATTTATTCCACGCCAATTTATTTCCTTTTCAATATGACATTTACCCCGACATTTAACTTTTAAAACCTGAATTAAATCCGCGCGAGAGTAGGTCTTCAAAAAAAAAAAAAAAAAATAACAAACGTCGCATAATTAATTCATATTGAACAACAAATTAAAATGTTTTTTTAGATTAGGAAATGTTTGCATGTCTCAAAAAATTTAATCTGACATTTAACCGACGCTGCTGACTGATTCTAACACAGGGCATTTTTTCATAACGATTGCGATCAAGTTTCAAATACTTTTAAAACCAAATATATAACCAAACAAATATTGTGCAAATTTACCTTTTTTTATATAAGCTAAAACTACTGCGGAGCAATACATTTTTTATTTAAAGCCAGCATTTTATGGAAAGCTGTCAATTCCAATTAAAGTATTTTTTTGTTAGGTAACGGAAATCACTTGTATTTTACACTATGTTTCCCACTTATTTGCTTCGTTTGGATTTAGCAAAACATTAAATAGCGACACGCCCGCTCAGCAGAGCCAATCTATATGATGGATTTGTTTATGATTCTACACATTTTCACGAATATTAAGATTTAATTATTTTTGAATAAACAATTATGACCGATAATGTTATTTAAAAATTGTAATTATATTTATACCTAAGTGAAGATTCCTATTCTAGCAAATAATCCAGTAATGTTTTATTAGATGGTGGGAGTAGAGTCAAGGAGTTTAGATGATCATTGTCTGTTCACCTAAATTGGTTTTAATGAAAACGAATCACTTTAATCAAAAATTCGTGATGCTTATTCGTAATATATGTGTTTGTAGCTAAAATCGCAATTTGAAATTAAAGAATAGTGTTCAAATTTGGTATTCTCGAAGTAAATAAATCAAAATAATTAACAAATATTGCCAACACTTTAGGGTACACAATTAATTTCCCTGCAGGAAATTTTATATTTAAGTAGTATTGCAAAAATAGCAATCAAAAAACGTTTGTGCTCATCGGTAGTAATTTTAAATACTTTTTTATTTGGGAATTTCGACGCAAGCTTTACACCGAGGCGTATGCGATTTTACCTTACATCTTATTCTGATGTAAAACATACATCTAACGTTTATTTCATACAGTTACTATTATTACCTTATACGATGTAAAGCTGCAACTATAATGTGAATGCGTAATTAATGTTCATCGAGGCATTTTCGACCCAACTTATGATTTATTTTGATGAAAGGTAGGCAATCAAAATAAATTTGATTCAAATTACTACGATATTGGTTGATAGAAAATATTTATGCAATATAATCAGTTTAAAGATTGTACAAAATTTAGAGAATTTAAGAATTATAAAAAAGTTAAGAATTTAAAGGATTTAAACAATTGAAAAAACTTAAACCAGTAAACAAAAATCGTGAGCCTTATCCACACAAGCTCGCGGAGGAAGTGAAACTTCTTTAGTCGCAAATGTTATTTGTTTATTTGATTTTTTTTATGTCAAATTTTAAATTTATAAAATAATTATCTAAAAATTACCGAAATGTTCTAAGTAAATAAAATGCAAAAATCGATAATTGGCCATATTCCAGAGCTTTATCTAAAAATAATTTTCGAATTCCATTTCCATCGTATATGCTGAATTTCATCAAAATCGGATAAGAAATTACCAAGTTCTTTCCTAAGTGGACGTATTCTAGAATTTTATCTGAGAACCATTTTAAAATCCGATTTCCATCATGAATGCTGGATTTTATCAAAATCGGTTAAGGTTCAAAGAAATAAAGTTTTACTCGATACGTTGCCCCTTCATTTCTCGCATTAATTTATGTCTCTTATTTCTCCTTTCGTGTAACCGGTTTCCCTTGCGACTAACCAACAATTTCAAACATTATAGGCGAATTAAGGTACAAATTCAAGACGCAGTATTTGTGCATTTTATTATACATTGTAGTATTTGACTTGTTCTCTGTATTAAAATTGTTAAAGTAAGCAGTAAATGTAGTAAATGTATTTGATTTTCATTACATTTTTCATTTCAAAAATTTCAAACAGATACGTCGCTAAAAAAGTTTCACTCAAAACTGAAATCGTGTAAAATTTGAAGAATTTAAAGAAACCTACGAATTTTCAGATAAAGAATTTAAAAGTTTAGAAAATTAAAGAATTTAAAAATATAAAGAACTCAACAAGTTTAAAAGAATTAAATATTGTTTAAAATTTAGAGAATTGAAACAATTTAATAACTAAAAAATTTCAAAGAATTTTAAGATAAGTATTTAAAGAATTTGGAAAACTTACAGATGAGTTTTAAAATTTAAAGAATTTAATAATTTTGATTTTACAATTTCAAAGAATTTTAAGGTTTATAAAATTTATTGTTTTAAGAATTACAAAATATTAAAAATAGTTTTTAGAGTTCAGAAAATTCTAAGGATTTCAAAAATAAGCGAATTTAAAATATTTAATGAAGTTAAAAATTTAAACAATTAAAGAATTTAAATTTTTTTTTCAAAAATTATAAATAATTTAAAGAGAAAAATTAAAATAGTTTAAAGAATTAAATGTTTTAAAAATATTAAAGATTTTAAAGAATTTTGAAAATTTAAAGAGTTTAAAGCTAATAATTTAAAACACTTTAAGTTGTTTAAATTCTGTAAATTAGAAGAATTTTGAAAATTTAAAGATTGTTTAAATGCTGAAAATTATTTAATTCATTGATTTGTTTAAATGATATTTAAATACCTTACTAAATGGGAGAAGAATTTAAAGAGAAGAATCTCAAGAATTTAAAAGATTTTAGAATTCAACAAGTAGAATTTAAAGAAATTATACCGTTTAAACCTATTGCTTTTTATTATAAAAGGCAAAAGGCAAGATATAGATAATTTTTGATTATATAAAAAAACCGTGGAGACTATTTTGGGACTATTTCTAGAATGTATAGTAAAAGTGTGAGTGAGCTAGTGCCGATTAGAGCCGCTAAACAGCTAACAGAGATATGTCTTCTTTCTTTTTGTATCTACGCAGGATAAGTTGAGTAATTTTGTTACAAATGTAAAACAAATTTAAATTACTCTAAAGTTATACCATGGGGCTAATTCCGGATTTCTAGTCAATCTAATCAGACTATAGCGAGTGAATTGCAAATTACACTTTTGATTACTTTCTGTATATAGAAAGCAATAAGCAACCATGTAGTTAAGTATTAGCGAATTATACGCAATACATATTAAATTCTTAATAATTTCAATTTTTAATTATCTAGTTATGTTTACCGGAGGAACCTTATATTTCAAACAGAAATCGTATTTATGCATTAAATAAAATAAAATTGACAATATTAAGAATTTAATATGTATTGCGTATAATTCGCTAATACTTAACTACATGGTTGCTTTCTATATTATATAGAAAGTAATCAAAAGTGTAATTGGCAATTCAGAATTCTCATTCAGATCAAAACTGTACTTGCAAAATTCTGGATAATTTTGCTCTTCGTATATGTTTATTTTCAATTAAAGTATTTACGATACACAAAGTAGCTTAATTTGATATAATTGTACCTTAATAAAAAACAGTGGTGGTTGCCATTGCATTCGATACTAATAATGTCATTATTTTATTTGATGCAAAACTTACATAGAAATCGCTTTTCCGACCTAATTGGTAATTAAATTTTATTCGAAAAAATGACTGAATTTATATTCCGTTTCCGATGCAAATAATATTTAAACTGATTTCGAGCAAGGCTTGTAGCATGAAGTGATGTAAATTTGGGATGGATCAATATTAGCCTCGCATATCTCAAAAATTTTCAACTGTGTGGGTTACAAATTTTTTGTCAAAGTAATTTTTTTTTTATATGTATCTTATATATACTAACCATGTGGGATGCCTTGTAAAAATAACAAGGAATATTCTGTCTAAACGTACAAAATAAACAATACAACTGCAAAATTTTTAAAATAGACATTTCGTACATAGGTATTTAAAAAAAAAATTAGAAATATTGAATATTAAGCAAACTTAACTGCAATGAAGGGTTTAGGCAAGCTCGTTTAAAAGAGACTTAATTTGTAGACGGATTAAATTGAAATAACTATTCTGCGTAAGTAATGTAAATTATCCTTATTATCCTTATGGGAATAGGTAAAACAATGAATCACTGTACGATAGATTGAACCAATTTACGTTATATATAAAATCTAATGCTAGTTAATATTCTTTTGAGGAAACCGGGCATCTTTGTGTTTACGGCAAAAAAGAAAACCTTAAAACTGATGAACAACTATTATGGTCTGGTGATAATACCTGAAAACAGCTATTTTGAGAGTTTAGAATAAACTATATGACGATGATCGGGCACAGGAACAATTATCACTGCCCAACGAAATCATCAAAACAAAGCTTCAGCACAATAACCCGATAGTGGTTACTTTAGTAACACTGCTTTATACAACATAAATTAATACTGTAAAATTATTTTTATTACACCGACGAATAATTTTTAATTAAAACTGTATATTACCATAACCGGTCACCATGTCGATATTTAACCTATAAATTATCAGGAAATTCATATAATTCTGTATAATTTATAGTTTCAATGAACTTACACTCTCTCTCTATCCAATATATCTACTGTATATAGAGGCATACACAATATACACATTGTATATACCCAGTGTGTAGTAGTATGTCACATCAAAAGACTAATACCATTATTTTATAAAAAAAACTAAAAGCACATAATAACAACAAAAATATTGTTAAACCTATAAATTTCCTGTCATTAAATTTTATACACAAAAAAAACTTCCGAACACAATCATAAATTTTAATCGAATTTAAAAATCAATTGATTATTGAACTATAAACTAATTATCGATTAAACAAATTAACAATTATTTATGATACCATACCGTAAATTATTTTTTAATGCAAATAACAAAAAAAAAACTCCAACAATAATACAACAGGAGGAATAATTATACCAATAAACAAATTAACCCGTTTAATCGAAAATATGAAAAAAAAATCCGGAAGTATTTTTTTTTTTTTATGTACCGCACCACCAGATGCTAAGTGTATTTCCTTTCTGTTTCCCGAGTTAATAATTTTGTTATTGTTTATTACCAATAAATAATAAAAGAGAAATTTGTTCGTTTGTCATAATATCCTTTCGATTTTAAATGGTACGCGAGATTATCATCAATAACATCATATTACTAGTATATAGGCTACACACGCCATAATTATTATGTTTAGACAACTGGCATTAAAATTACATTAAAATAATCAAAAAAAAAAATGTTATCAAATAATGCCATGGATATTAATTGAATGGGGTTGGCAAATAATAAACAGCCTATTTGTTTGTTTACGTAAGTATTTCTATACGGGGTTGGTGAGAATATTTTTCTTCCCAACTTACTTAATACTGTATACAAAAATATTAATGATAACATAAATCAATCAATAAGTGAAATTGATATTAAAGCAAATAAATTGGTTATTTCATTTTGTATACAATACATATAGTATTTCGTATTTGTTTTGAACTTTTGTTAATGTATCAAATTAATATAAGTATGGAAATAAGGCATCTGTCTAAAATTCTCATTACGATTTTAAATGGTTTAGGATAATATTTGATATCATGATTGATAATAATAATAACAAACGATTTTTAAAAGGCACGGCTGACCCACTCTCATCCCGAGCCAGTTCCTTGTACTGTCCTAGAACAAAATATATAGATCATTTGCTCTTCATGTAAACGATTTTATGAAAAAATTCTACGAGAGAAAAGTGCACAAGAAATTTATGCGCACAAAAAAACCTCATCGACTTAACGCGCAAGTTAGATACACGTTTATTAAACATAACCAATTTAATAAAAAAACTGTTCGGCTTTTTTATAGACAATAAATTTATTACTAATTGTAATGACATACTCAGTATTTTCGATTTGGTAAATCAGTAAAATAAAGCAATCAATCACTCCTTATACCAGCAAAAAATAGAAATATTATTCTCCCTCCTCCTTTCTTTAGCGCAAAATCATGCCAATGTATCGACTCTTCAAAACTGTGAAACCTCCTTGAGTTCCTTGTGTTGGGAGTTCGGTTTCGTACTGAAAAGAATATAATCCACTAGGTCAGTACGCTTTCGCTGAATACTTAATGTATTAAGCGAGAGTTCTATTTTTGTAGTTTGGACAAACCTGATGAGTAGCACCTAACTTTTCAGTATGAAAACGAATTACCAACACGAGAAACTCAAGGAAGTTTCTCATTTTTGAATAGTCGATATATTGGTAGGACTCTGGGGAAAGAAAGGGCAGATGTTTCTCAACACTAACTGTACTCCACATTTACGACTTGCAAAACTTAAAAATACCAGAAAACGAAATTAAAAAATTCGTAATAAATATTGAAAATATACATAGGTACTTACCAATTGTATTGTATAATGTTTACTACTCAGTTATCTGAACTTGTAAGAAGTTTTGATTAATATTACGAAAAATTTGGTTAGTCCAAAACCACTTTTCTCGACGTTTTGAAAGTCCCTGAGTCTGAAAAAGCAACAAAAAAAAAATGTCCCTGGATGTCTCAAAACACCTGGTTATATAAATATTTAAAATTTTGTTTTTATATGTGCTGGTTTAATATTGAATTGGGCATTGAATTTGGAGTTGATTTGAAGATTAAGTTAGTTGCCAATTTGCGGGTTGAGTTGAAGTTGAGTTGCTATTGAGCAGTTAACCAATTTTTTATATATGCAGGTTTATGGGTTGATTTGGGTTCCGTTTTCGGGTTGAATTAGGGCTGAGTTAGGATTGGATTATGATGAAATTCAGTATTTCCAATGGAAATTGGATTCTCAAAATATTTTTAGATGAAGTTCTGGAATATGGCTAAGTATGATGGAACTTGCCTATTTTGCAAGCAATTAATTCGATATTTGCGTTGGAAATAGTGTTCTAAAATGATTTTTAGATAAAGTTTTGGAATATGGCCAACTATAATGGAACTTGACATTTCTCAACCAATTATAATGAAATTCGATATGTGTACTGGAAATGGGTTTCTACAATGATTTTTGGAAGAAGTCCGAAATATAGCTAATAGAGGTGGAATTTAGATACTTACCTAGCTGGTTTTAGTGAAATATGAGATCCGAGATGAAAATGAGATTTTAAAATAATTTTCGAATGAAGTTCTTAAATCGATTATATTGATATATACCTTGGAAATCCTCCCTGATGGTTGTCCCTGAGGTTTGCAACCAATCACTTATTTGGCATATTTTTAAATCAGGTAAAAGAAACGAAATTTCATGCTACAGAGGAATTTCAGTTCTATTTGCGATTCTTAAGCTTTTTAAATATGTCGTTAAATCGAGATTAGAATTTCATTTACAAAATAAAACTAGTTTTTCCCGAAATGGCTTTTGAAAAGTTGTAGGTCAACGATATTATCAACTTCATATGGCTTTGCTCTTAAGTTCTCGACGAATTGGATCATAAAATTTAAATTCGGAAACTGGTTGTTTCGGTTCCGATTCCATTCCGATTGGTTTAATTAAATCTTACATTTGTGACCTTAAAATGCAAAGTTCGCTATTTGCAAGTTTGGGGAAAAAATAAGTTAGATATATGAAAATACTCGTCTTTTTTAAACGAACAAATTCATAAAAATTTTTCATTCCAAAACGGATTATTTGGTGAAGAAATTGCATTTTGAAATTTGAAGTTTAATGCAAAAGTCATTATTTACAAAAAATAATGTTCGAAGTTCATTATTTACATTAAATATTTCAAATGCAAAACTCGTTATTTGCTGCATACAAAAGTTTAGGTTTCAATTAAAACTCGCTATTTACTACAATAATAAAATTCAAACCATTACATTTATTTACTATAGAAATTAATATTTTAGCGCCAAAATTTGACAGAAATAATATTTATTTTAGTTCTATGATAATTAGGTAAATATTATATTGTTGAGCAGAGTGCTGTACGTTTATTTTGTTATAATTATTTCTATTTTAGAGTAAAATGATAAGCAATACGCATCCGATTGTTATTCAGGAAGGCGGGCACACCAGAAAACGACTCAAAAGGCCATCAAAGCGGGAACAAGAAAAAGAAAACAGGTAAATATTTTTAATATTCAAATTAATTGAGATTCTTTAATTTTTAGATAGATAATTTAATGTACTTTAGTTTTTAGATATAGGCAGAAACGACCCCCAGTTGTTCCAAACTGCATTCATAAAAAGAGCGCTGGTTCGTTTAATTGTTCGAACATACGAGGAAGTGATGCAATGTTCTTTGCAAAAGCATTTTATTGCACAAAAAATCAAATTCAGCAGGATGCCTTTCTGCTTCGATATACATCGGTAGCGAATCTTAAACGAAATTCGACTAATAAAATAGCGATTTCAATTAAATATTTTGTGCGCAAATCAAACAATAATATTGTAAGAGTTTGCCAAACAGGATTTTGCGTACGAGTTTGTAAAAACCATCTACGTACTTGCCACCCACCTGCAGAAAGACGGGGAGGAGATCGCGTTGGAAATAAAAATCAAATAATTAAAGATGTGGTGGTCGAATTTATTCAAAAATTCAAGGTTTTGGAGATTCATTACTCTAGAATGAAATCTAGCAACCGTCAGTACCTTCCTAGCGAGTTAAACATTAATAAAATGTACAAAATGTTTAAAAGCCAGTATTCAGAGCAAGTCTCGGTTACTCAAAGTATGTTCCGAAAAGTTTTTAATCGTAAATTTAACATTGGATTTAAAACCATTTATGCAGACCTTTGTTCAACGTGTGTTCGATTGACAGAACAAATAAAATTTGGAAAGGATCCATGCAAAAAGCAATCTTTCCTCGTGCAACAGATTGTGCACAAGAGACGTGCTAGAGCTTTTTATCAGCTTTTGAAGGAAGAAAATGATGATCTAGTCACTCTATCTTATGATTGCCAAAAAAAAACATGGTTTTGCCTAAGGTAGCAGATCAGGCAGCTTACTACAGCCGTCAATTATATATGTTTAATTTTGGAATCGTCGTTGGATTATCGAAATCAACATTAACGAATAATAATGTATTTTTATATTCCTGCACGGATAATGAGTATTCAAAAGGCTCCTATCACATTGCATCCGCGGTGCACCATTGCCTTAAAAATCTAAATTTAGAAAACAAAAAACGGATACGTTTAATTTCAGATGGCTGTGGGGGCCAAAACAAAAATACAATAATGATAGGAATGTGTGCTTATTTTCTCTTAAAAGAGGCCCCCGGCCAATATTACCTCATTAGAGTTGATATTTCCTATTGCAGGCCATTCTTTTATACCACCGGATCGCGTTTTTGCCCAAATCGAAAAATAGGTACTTATTTAAGATTTAACTAACTACAAATATTCTTGATTAATTTCAAACTGTACGTTTTGCCTATGATTTTTTTAAAATATTCATTTTAGGTATGCAACAGACAATCTATAATTAAACCCGAAGAATATCACGAAATATATAGATCCCACGGGACTGTTATTAGCCTCGGAGACGATGATTGTTCTGTCAGATATTGGAAAACGCAGCCAACAAATATTATCCTCCCTCCAGAAAAATGACATTTTCGATTCAATGAGTCCAAGCGGTTTATTTTGATAAAATCAAATGGCAGGATATTAGTGCGTAGCGAAGCCAATTATAAATCAGATCTTGGGGCACATCGATCTATAGCTACACTGAAAAAAATTAAGTGCATTCTATTTACGAATGGCGTTCATTAACCACAATTCGTACTATTAATGTAAAAATTGCTATATTTACGTAAAAAAAAAAAATTAGAAAAATTCATAATACTGTGTACGTTAATAGTACGAATCGTAATTCATAAACTAAAAAATGGTTTAGTTTATTGCACTATCCGTATAATACATTGACTTATTGTTTGAGTATTAGTGTAACTTGCATGATTTTATTAAAAAAATAAATTTATGAACAATTCATAATATGTATGAATGAGACTAAATATATACGAAAATTATGTTATTATTCGTCATATTAACGAATGAGGTACTATAATGCATGAATATTACAATTCGGCATCCATTTTTTTTTTTCAATTTAATTGTGATGAACATATTCATAAATAATATAATTGAATTGTAAATTTGACGTATTTTTTCGTAAATATGGATACATTCCTGGTGTAATTAATAATACGAACAAATTCTTATTTGGAAAGATCAAATTTCATCACTACATAATAAAAACGAATTTGTTCGTATTGTTAATAATGGATGAATCTATTCGTAGCATCTATGAATATTGCGTAAAGTTTAATCATCAGTCAACAAAATTTCGCTTCATAACTTAATATTGCTATGCAGCTTGGAGGACCACCTCAACATTGAAAAATGGTTAGGCATAAAATACGAGTTTTCATTTTTGTATGTTGGAAATCAGGTAAATATATGGTATTTTATGTTAGTATTATGTTACATAAGTTACATGTGATTGTTATTTAATTTATTGAATTTACAGAAGAGACCAGGCAGCTCACCATATAAAGACGCTTTCAACAGAATTTACAGGCAGTTCACCATATAAAGACCGGTCTGAACAATACCAAGGGAGGAATCATTAAATTTCAATATATAGTCAACTTGGCATTTATGTTAACATTTTTGTAATAGGAGCCACATTTTGATTTAATTATATTTATTTTTAATCAAATTTAAGTTTTTTATTTCTGTACAACTGTAGTATTTAGAGTTTACAAATCTATTCATCAAACAACCCAAGTAGTTTTGTGTATTAATGAATGAACCCATTCCTAAATTTTATGAATTATTTTCAGTATATTTACGAAAATAATCATCATATTTGTGAATTATTCATAACCACTGATTATTCCATTCTTCCTGCAAACGAATAATTTCGTAACTACAAATAATACATCGTTAATAATACGAATTTGTTCATAAAAAAATCCTTTTAACTGCATTAAAATGATAACATTTTTCGTAACTTATATGAATCAATTCATAAATACTACAACTTTAGTAGTCAAGATTAAAATAAAAAAAATTATGTGTTTCACTATATTAACGTATGATTTTCATACTATTAACGAAGGATCGTATTGGTTCCAATTTAACGAATTTTTCTTACTATTAATGTAGTTTTTGTCTATATTGATGCAGTTTTTTTTGCTAATTTTTTAAGTTTTATTATTTAATACAAATTATATTTGTTTGGTTTTAAAGTTATTTTTTTATTTTTTAAATCTCCGACGTTTCGGTGGTATTTTCCACCATTCTCAAGGAGCAATCGAAACCAACAATAAAAATTCTTTTCAAAAACTTGAAAACTATTTACAAAAAATTCCAGTGTAGCTTGATTTGAAAGCTATTTTTTCAAAAATTATGTATAGCTTTATTCAAAAATATTTTTTATATAAAATAAAGTGAAGAACTTTTTAATAATTATATAAAATAAAATGAATTTAAAAAAAAAAACGACTTATAATTGACTTTAATTAAATAATATATGATCATAATAATTTAACAAAAATTTGGAAACTTTCTGGACGTTTATTAGATTTTGCGAGTTTTGTTGAATTTGTTTTATGTGTATACTTTCCAAAATTAACCTTTTTGTAAGATTTGGTTCCCTATCTAGGCTGCGGTCGAATTCTCGGGTAAATCATTTACTGCGTTAAATTTAGATTTTTAATGTTCGTTTTCTGTTAAATTACGCATTTTTTTCGTTTTTTTACTCGTTCAATTCTTATAACAATAAAGAATAAAGTATCTAAACGTAAAAGATTTACCTTTTTCTATTTCCCTTACTCTCCAGCAAAAAAAGGTAAATGCATTTACCGAATTTTGCGGATTTACTCGAGAATTCGACCGCAGCCCTAGTATATCAATATCGTCAGACAATAAATGTCTACTTTCACGTAAGTGATTCGATATTGCACTGTGTGATAATTTAAAAGAACTTGTCGAATCGTAAACATGTTCGTAAACCCTCTTTTTTAAATTTTGTTTGGTTTGCCCAACATATTCCTTTCCACAAAAGCATTTCAATTTATAAACTAAATTGGATTGTAAAACTTTTGGAATTTGGTCTTTTAATTTTGTAAACAAATAATTATCTAAACTTCGAAATGCTCTACCTACAACTTGTATATTGTAATTTTTTAACACAAATTTAATTTTTTCGAAAAGAATTTTCACGTAAGGTATGGCTAAAAAAATTTTACGAGTATTTTCAACAATTAAATTTTGAGGATCACGGAAATTTTCTAAACAATTGTTATTTTTGTCTATAGCCTTTTTTATGTTCTTCATAATAATATTTTTTGGATATCCGTTTTTTCCTAATATGTCTGTTAACTTCTTGAAATTAGCAGAATGATAACCATCATCTGATAATTTCAAAATTTTGTCTGCTAACAAGAATACCGTATTATTTTTGTACGAAGATGAAAGCCAAGAATCATAATTTAGATAACGATCTGACCATGAATTTTTATGATACAAATCTGTTTTTAAGGTTCCATCTTCACCTCGCATTACTATGACATCCAAAAAGGCTGAACGACCTTGGTTTTCATTTTCACAAGTAAAATTTAATCGCGGAGTAAAACTATTAAAAATATTTGGAAAATTATCCACTTCTGAATTTGGAATAGCCGCAATAATATCATCTACATACCTATAAAAGAAAATAGGTTTAATGGAAGATGCTTTCAAACCCTCAGTTTCAACATACTCCATTAATAAATTGGCTACTGTTGGACTAACTGGTGAACCCATTGGGGAACCGAATACTTGTTTAAAACATCTCCCATTAAAACTAAATTCCGTATGATTTAGAACAAATTTTAACGCTTCCAAAAATTCGTTCAAACTCAAATTTGTGTTACTTTTACTTTTTATTTCATTCCAAAATTGTCCAATTAAATTTAAAACCAAAGATGAATCCACATTTGTAAACAAAGACACTACATCCAACGATACCAATATACAATTTGAAGGCAGAATAACATTTTTAATTTTATTTCTAAAATCTTCCGCGTTTTTTACAGATGAAAAATTGTTCCCCACAAAACAATTTAAAATATTTGACAAAAATTTTGATAAGTTATAAAACGGCGAACCTACATAACTAATTATTGGTCTAACCGGACAACCAACCTTATGAACCTTTGGTAGACCATACATCCGCGGAGTCGTACCATTATAATTTCTAAGTTCTTTAGCTACCGATCTATTAATTTTGCCTAAACGTTCCCAAGAAGTAATTATTAAATTTAGATTTGTTTGCATTGAAGAAATGCCAACTTTTCGTATTTCAATATACGTATTGTTATCTGATAAGAGTTCATTTAATTTTTCCAAATACTCTGTTTTCGGCATAAGTAACGTTGCATTGCCCTTATCAGCTTTCAAAACGTATACTTCCGGATTTTCGTTTAAAAACGTTTTCGCTTTGTAAGCTTCACGAATTTGTTGCATTTCTTCAATGCGTAAAAATTTTTTGTTTCCAAAATTATTTCCTGTTTTAAAATTTGTTATAATGTTAACTAATCTATTCCGAATAATGTTATGGGTCGCTTCGTCTAAATTTGAAATACTACTCTCTAAATTTGCTATAATACTATTGTAAGGAACCAAATCTTTTTTGAAAGGTAGACAAAATGTATTACCTAGTTTTAGAATTTTCAAAGTATCCAAGGGAATTTCCAAATTTGTCAAATTGATTATCCATTTTTCTTCAACTGTTTCCACAGGACTGGAACTTATCTCAACCGTTTCACTTTGGACGAAATTAGGATGCACAGATGATTCGATAATTTCGGCCGCTGAAGGAACTTCACGGTTCAGCATAGTTAGGAATTTCCTGATATGCTTTCGTTTGATGTCTTCAAAAATTTTTTCGTATCCAATTGTTGTAATTGCCAAAAAATCTTCAAAAATATTTTGAGGAAAATTGTTCTTAATTTCTTCTCGTAATTTGTTTAATGTTTTATTTAATAATATTTTATTCTTTGAAAAGTTTCCTTAATTTCGAAATTTATAATTGAAAATATAAACTTATCTTCAACTAATTTAAAATTGTTCTCCTTAATTCCAAAAATGTTTTTCAGTTGCCTATTTTTTGGGAACACGTGAAATTTTCTGCAACGTATTAAAAAGTTCTTCTTGTTTATTGATTTGGCCAATGCCAAATCCCGTCTTAAAAAATTCTTCATCAGTAGCACACTATCTCCATTAAATAGTCTTCTCAGTTTTCGAAAAAACTATTATTATTTTCGTCCATTTTCACCAACCGGACCAACAATATTTTGTTAATTTTTTAAGTTTTATTATTTAATACAAATTATATTTGTTTGGTTGTAAACTTATTTTTTTATTTTTTATTTTTTAAATCTCCGACGCTTCGGTGGTATTTTCCACCATTCTCAAGGAGCAATCGAAACCAAGAATAAAAATTCTTTTCAAAAATTTGAAAACTATTTACAAATGTATATTGATGTAGGATTTTTTTCAGTGTAAAAAAGGAAAAATCATTGCAAATATAAATCCAGAAATAGTGAAACCCGGGGTCCAGATATCTAATGCAAAAATAAGCGATGTTCAAAAGTTATTAAAACATCATTTCGGTGAAAATTGGGCCATTTTTCCAGAATAACTTGCAAAACTCGCTATAATTTTGTTTTTTATTCAAACCTAGCTATTTTTAAAATTAAAAATTTTCTCCAACGGACATTGGTTCTAGTTATAAGCAGATGCTTATTCGGAGATGTTACGGGAGAATCATCATCTAGATTTACAGGTTTCCCACCAACTGCTCACGGAAGGTACGCATTTGAATTTTTTTTTTGTATGCTTGTACAGAACCCATGCATAAACTACTGCTTAGTTGTGTCATAGGCAGTCATTTAATCGGATAGATCAATGCCAGCTTTTCCTTTATTATATGCCAACACTCCAATTGGTTTTGTTGTAGCTCTTCTAAATTTCATTCTTTTGTGAGATGTTATTGTAAATTTACCAAAGCACGAGACCCAGTAGGTTGATAATATAAATTCAATTCGAAGAAATAACCGTCATACACATATGAATGACATGGTCATATAGGCTAAATATTGATAAAAATAACGTGTGGGCCACGTCGTTCATATGTGTATGACACGTAGAATCTCAGAAATAGTTACTAATTGAGCTTTATAAGTAATATAAATATTTCAAATCCATAAACAAACAAATAACAATGTATTTCCTCTTGGCCCCTGGGGTTATTTATGTCAAAATCAGCTTGGCACGCAATGTGTTAAAATTTTTATGCATTTTTAATTTCAGGTTATTTAGTTAGTGATTAATTTGCTCTCCTTTAAAAATTAATGGTGAAGTAAATTAGGTTTTGAGTTTTATTGAATTTGATGAAATTAATTGGGGTTGTTGTTGATATTGGTATTTATATTAAGCTTAATAAATAAATAAATAATAGTTTAAATAGTTTTAGTCGAGAAATACATGTAAAACCCGGCCAAGCTGACACTGGCTGAGGCGATAGAGCAATAGACAGGGTGGTACTTGGTTTTAATTATTGTTACTCAAACGATTATTGTTAATTTATTTCTATTTAATTTATAATTTATTTCGAGAATTCAATTTATATTTAAATTATTTTACAATAGTTATAAAGGATTAATTCAGATTTCAAATGTAGGTAATTTTTGAAGAACCTGAAACAACTTTCCAGGAACTTAATCAGTAAATGATTTTGAAATTGTGTTGTATTGTGGTAAATAATTTAGGAAAATATACAACTAACAAATTTACTAGCTATCAACTATTTAGGTGTCTGGAACCGGGTTGATTTTTTGTTACTAAACCTTTCCTTTCCTTCGGTTTTGTTATGTGTAAAGTAGAGGTGGAAAACTATCGATAATTTCAACTATCGATAGTTTCGATAGTCACATAAAAAACAATCGATAGAAAACTATCGAAACAAATTAAAAGACTATCGATATACTATCGATACTATCGGATAATAAATTTATAAAGCTTCATTTGATTACATATGTATAGGTTGATTAGAACAAGAAAATATCAATTACATACAAGGGAGGTAAATCAAAAAAAAAAATGACAGTTATATAATTATAATCGGCAAGTTTCCCAATTTTCCACTTTGTTTTAAAAGTAGCCAATCGTTTTTATGCAAGAAAATCAGCATCTTAACATTGTTGGCTTTCAGACGGGATCATCGATCACTAATAATTTGACGAGCATATATAAGGAATGACAACAAGAAAAACGTAACTAAAGTAACATCGCATAATAGCAAAACTGTCTTGTACGGATAAAAAAATCGATATATCGATAGTATATAAAAAGTATCGATTGTTTTCGATAGTAAGGAACTATCGATATATCGATAGTACTATCGATAGATTTCCACCTCTAGTGTAAAGGGTGTTCATAGGGCCCGGTGTCATCCGGGAGTCTTGCTTAGGCTTAGTCGTATATTTCTAATTAATTAATCAATCGAACTGTTTTGTTTGGGATGAGCAGGAAATCCAAAGACGAAAATTCTTGAAAGTTTATTTTCCACAAAAATCCAAATAATCAAAAATGTGTACTTTATTGTATGACAATCGTTTTAGCTCTGAAGCTCGGTATGCTGCTCGCGCTAAGATAAATTTTCCATACAAATTTGACGTAAAATTTAGCTAGCGAAATAACAAAAAAATATTTAGCTCACGATTTCGCAGATGCGGTACGCAGCTGACGTGAAAAATTTGTAGTTATCTCATTCAAATACAGACTTCGCTAGTGAAAGTCTACAAACGTTTTCGCAGCAATTTATCTGCCTAGCACAATAAAATTGCGATAAATTTTGACAGCGACCAAAAAATAATCATTTATTTTTCTCAAATGGGGTACAAGTCCAAAATGGAGTACATTGAAGAAGATATAGATAATTCGAATAGTTTGGAATATCACGAAGAGTACCTTGATTACGATGAAGTGGATGAAGTGTATACAGAAAATATAAAATCAGTAAAAAGGAAATCCGTACAATTATCTAACAATAAAAAAAAAAAAAAAAAGAATGAACTAAGAAGTGAGGAAAAACAAACATTATGTTTATTGGTCGAGGAAAATCCGTGTATTTGGAAGTTGGATCATAAATTGCATAAAAACAACCACGCGATCGCCAGTGCTTGGGCTACGATAAGCAATAAAATGGAAAAGCCAGGTAGTATTATGTATTGTAATACATTTGTTTATACATATGTGCTTTACACATTTATTTTATTTTGATATAGCTGAAGAGTGCAAATCAGCATGGAAATCCCTAAAGGATAGTTTACGCTATCATAAGACGCGGGTAAAAAAAGTACAAAAATCTGGAGATGCAGCTCCAGATTTTGACGATGATGATACAGAGGAGTGCGATGAAATTGAGTGGGAGTTCGCTAAATATATGTCTTTTATGGTACCTGCATCATCAGAAAGTAGAAGACGGTAATAACATTTAGACATACATTTATTAAATGAAAATTTAACAAAAACGCTTGTTTTCTTTTCAGAACTTTTTCTACCAGTACAATGGACAATTCGCAATTAACAAACAGTGCCTATGAAGAAAATGCTTCAAATTATTCTTATGTAAGTTTGTTCAATCATATAATTAATGTTGGTTTCTAAGCCGAATTATTTCTTGCAAATAGGTGCGGAGCCGGAATACAAAATCTACTGCAGCTGCAGAAAAATTATCCAACTCAATTAACGAGTTGATAACCCTTAAAAAAAATGTTGCAACTTCTTCTGCTGCTCCAAAATATGAGCAGAAACATGTTATTATGTTAAACAATATAGATCGCATATTACAGAAATTACCGGACCATACTGTGGAGGAGCTAAATTTAAAATTTCAAACTGATATTATGGCAGAAATAAAAAAATTAGACAAATAAATTTTAAAATTGTTTAATGATTTATTAAAAAATAGATTTTTTTCTTTTTTAAATTAACATACTGAAATATTATGGCTTATTAAAAAAATGAAATAAAAAAGTGGTTTCACTCCAAGAAGACAGATCTGCGCTGCCACTCCAATGCACCCGCGTCTGAATTAACATACGCTTTCAGGTGATCTCGAGTTTCTTTGCCAGCATTATTTTGCCTTCCTGCATTCACCGAAAGATGACTGGAAAACATCGACTCGTCATTTAATTGTTTTCTCCAACTTCCCTGGATTAAGTTTCCATTATCATAAAAATCCACTAAGTTTGCCGATATATAACTATTCTTATTTACTTTTATTAAGTAGTTATGCAAGTAGCAACAAGCAGTTATTATTTTTTGTGCTCTGTCAGGCCCACAAAGCATAGTTCTTTTTAAGCACAACCACTTACCACACAAAATGCCAAAAGCATTTTCTACTACTCGTCTTGCTCTGATAAGACGATAATTAAATATCCTTTCATCATCTAGCAATTGGTGAGGTTTTCGTGGTGCATATGGTTTTATTATCCTTTTATGCAACGGGAACGCATCATCCGCAACAAAAAAAAAAGGAATTTTTTTATTTCCTATTTCGCAATTTTCTGGGAAAGGCATTTCGTCTGCTAAAATAGATTGCCCAAATTTCGATACACCAAACACACCTGCATCACCTTCGCTCCCATGCGCATTTATTTAAAATAAATTTATAATTGGCATCTGCAACAGCCATCAACACAATGCTGTGAAATTGCTGAAAAAAATACATTTAAAACATTTTTTGATAACATGATATAACATAATTACTTTATAATTATAGAAAAGGCTTCCAGAATTAATTGGGCATTTTATAGCTACGTGCTTCCCATCAATAGCGCCAAGGAAGTTGGGAAAATTCCAAATAGCGTTAAATTCATTCGCTATTGTTAAAAGTGAGTCGTTCGTTAGTTCCGGTATTTCTTCCTTTAGTGCAATACAAATTGCATTACATACTTGGTCAATTATCGTTCCAAAATGTTGCTTGCTAATGCGGTATACTGATGAGACATGTCTTTGTATTGATCCGGATGCAAAATATCTGCAAATAACATACATCAACCGTAAAACGTCCTTTGGATCCTCTATTTTGTAAATATGGATTTACTCTATATCTAGGCATTCTCCGTTCTGAACCAGACTCAAGCATTTGTGCAACAATAGCTGCGGCACCAATAATAATATTGTCTTCGTCACTTGAATCCATTTGATAAAAATCACTCAATACTTTATTTAACTTTTAATTTAAATTTTTATTAAAATACTTATTTACATACTTTCGCTCGAACTATATTTTTTTTTTTTTGTAGAACAAATAAAATAAATGTCAAAATTTATCTCTACATAATCTGTTTAGCTTTGAATTTATCAGTAATTTAGTGGAGACTTGTGGAGACCGCGTTAAAATTTATCTTAGCGCGAGCAGCATACCGAGCGTGACTTTTTATTTATTTTTTAGTTCTTTTTTATTTTTACAATTCACAATACAATTACCCAAAATGCATTAATAATTTAATATACGGAATGTCCGATAGGTGAATTGTGACTACTAAAAATTGAGTTGCGTATATACTGGTTGCAACCAAAAAATATATGTTTTTAATTTAGCTGTCAAATATTGATATAAACAAAAAACAAATGGTAAGCTAATTTATAATACACCTTAACTTAATTTTAGTTACATTAATTTATTTATAAATATTTTTAGGATTAATTTCATCTATGTGTCCAATTGTAAATATTAATTAACCGCGAATAAATTGGTGTAATCCTCAATTATATCCAATAATTTGATGGTCACATTTATAGGTTACGCAGATGTGGAAATGAAGTCCAGCTGGTTATTCCATGTAGAATATCGATTTTTAAAGCTAAGTTTTATTATTTAATTATGGTAAGGTGACCATACGTGCTCCTTTTAGGAGTTTTGTACTCCTTTATAAATCTGTACTTCTTTTGTACTCCTTTTTTGTTTAGTGAACTCCTTGAACTCCTTTTTAAAATAATTTCGAATTAAAGATTACCAATCGGTTGCCGTTGTTTTCACATAGAATCAAAAACAGTTTGAAGTGTAAGCGTGGCTTTATTATACCATTTTTTCCTTATCTAAAATACTATCGTTAACGATATTATACTATCAATACCTTATCTCATAATGGTTGGTCCTAACTCCGGCCATAGAACGGGTTATTAAATTATACGAACCTCTTCGTAGTTACTTTTTAAGTTTGGAAAAATATCCGAAAATTCTTGAAGCTTTTTTCACCAATGAATTAGCAGAACCTATATTATATATGCACAAACAGGCTACCAATTTCCATATAACTGTTCAGGAAATTGAGTTTGATACAATTTCAGCCGCGGAAATTATATGCAAAATCACAAATTTTAAAAATCAACTATATGCCCGGCTTGAAGAAGGATTCATTCCACTCATTTTAAAAAATAAATTGTCAAGTTTAGGGGAATCTAATCCAGGAATTCAAGCCAAATTTTTAAGCGAAGTGAAAAACTTTTATAAAATTTCTTACGAGTACATTAATGAATTGGTAGCAAGTACTGCTGCCATTAATTATTTCGAATGGACGCTTCTCAGACGGGAGGTAAATTGGGATGTAATAATGCATTGCCTTGAATCTTTAAACAAACATGGTGTCGCCAATCACAATATTAATGACGATAATTTGTTTGAAGAAGTGCGGAGATTAAAATTATATTGTACTCTTAAAAGAATAGATGAATGGACGGCTAAAAAAACTAAGTAGATATGAGATGGGTTGACATTTTTTTACATTTTAACAGAGAGCATATTTCTATCCAAAACTTGCAAATATTAGTGGAAATTGCTATGTGTTTTCCTTGGACTAACGCTGCGGTTGAGAGGATTTTCATTTGTAAATGGTTTTTGGAGTAGCGAGAAATCGCAGTTGGCTGTAAACACATTACTTCTGTATTAACGGTTAAATACAATATGCATGAATTTAGTTGTGTGCAAATAAGCCAACTTCTAGAAGATAATGAAGCATTAACAAAAAAGAATCATCAATCAGAAAAATATTCGTAATTAAATCAGCAAAGCTCGATAAATATTATCAAAATGAATTAGGTACATGCTGTGATTTTTGTTAGAGTACAATACAAATTAATCAATTCCTATTTTTTTTAAAACGTGCTGTTTTATCTTTTATTTAAATTAAATTCGGTGTACTCCTTTTTTTTTTTAAAATATACTTTAATTAACGATTCTTAAAAATGTCCATATAATGTACTCCTTTTCTGAAAAAAAATTATGGTCACCTTAATTATGGTTTAAATTGTATATAACTATTTTCTTATTATATTTTCAGCAGTCATCCTTTTCTTGTGTGCCATCAATTTTGTTGGCGAATGATGCTTGACATTCAACACGAACACTATTCCACAATTTGCGGGAAGACAACCCTATTAATAGATTGACCAAATTATTTTACATTGCGTAACAACAATTTGATTTAAACTTATTTAATGACAGCTACAAACAAAAATTCAACATTTACTTTTAAAATATTATAATCAAAATGAGGAGCTACTTATTGATAAATTTTATACAATTCTATTATTTTAGATTTTCGTTAATTTTAATAACGTTTTTTTTCGTTTTTTTTATTGTCACGCCTTATTAGTAACACTATAACCTATTAGATCGATTGCTGTCCTTACATTTTTTTTAAACTTTCGAGGGTTGGAGAGCTGGTTTGCACCAGTTGCATAACTAATTCTTTTAGAAACGATTTTCTTTAGGATAAAACTTTCAAGTATTAGGTTGTTATCAAAACTAAATTTTGAAGATTTTAGTTTTCGGTTTTTTTTTAATTCCTTACTTGTACTAAGCTCTTTGGGCAAATCGGGTTTGATTTGTAGTATTGTTCCAATTAGTGTCGGTTTTTTTCTGCAAAACTTGCTCGGCTAAAGTACAAATAGTGAAAAAGTTGTTCATAGTAATTGTTCTTCTTTTGTTGACGTGAAGTGAGGATATCCGATGGACTAAATTCAAGGCGTAATTAACCGAATGAGGCCTCCCTGGTTGCCCATCAACATACACTTCTGCGTTCAATGGGTAAGAGATCTTTGCGTCGCATAGCCAAAATATTTTAATTCCATACTTCCCTGGTTTTAATGGTACGTACTGTAGTGAAGAACATCTCTCTCTTGATGACGGTTTATAAGGTTTTCGAATGTTAGCCAAGAACATTTTCCATACAGTTCAGAATGCTACCAATCTATCTGTTTTTAGCGGCTCCTGTCGGATATCATAGCTCGATAAAATGATCGGTCGTCCCAGTTCTTAAGAGCGCCAGCGTAAATTAAAATGCAGGTCAATGCAAATATTTCCACCGAATTAGTATCATACAAATTACGGTGTTTTTCTGTTATTTTATTATTCATTATATAAAACTGCCGCGCTTTTCTATTGGTCTCGACCACGATAATATTCACCAATATTTCTGTGATGGTTTTTTGGAAAGTTAGTAACTGAGTTATTAGATTTTTGCTGTTTGCTCCGTGAAGCCTTCCATTTCCCACAGTAGTAGAATATCGCATGTTCTGGTCACATTTGCAATATTTAGGCTCCACTTTCGGAAACATTTTTTTATTTTGGGCATAATACCATATACCAGTAACCGCTTCTTCATCTTCAAAAGTGGCAGTTTCATCATTTCCCTGTTCATTTTCTCGATCGTCAGCGCAAAGTTCAAAATTGTCATCATCATCAAAATTTATCGGCTCAATATGTTCATCCTCATCGTAATCACAGACGTTTATCGGCTCAGCATGTACAACTCTCGTCGCATTTTGAAAAATCCACTTCAATATACCTAATCGTTCGCTATTTCCCCTTTGTTATGCGCGAACGATATTGAAGCGCCACTTTCCCATTCGAATTAAACAATCAACAATTTATTAGATTTATTTAAGGAAAATATGGGCACAATCACCACAATTTCACATACACCATAAAAGTTTTTAGAATTTAAAATAATTGTTTTATTGAATTTATTCAAATATATATAATTTATAGAATTCACAACAATAATTTTGTATTTATTAATTTATATTATTTTTTACAATATCAAAGTGCCATTTTGGCAAATTATTATTACACGCTATATTGTAATAAAAATATTTATTACCAAAATTATGCTGACCTTACCCGTCGAAAGATGAATCCAAAAAGAAGGAAGTAATGACAATTTAGACACAATTATTTAATCTTTTTTAGGAGTAGGTTTTATAGCAGAATATAATATTGTACCAAATTTATAACACGATCAATGCTATAACCCCTTCGTACGAGTGGTCACATAACACCTCCACCCGTAGTCTTAATATACAGTATTAAGTCTGAACGAGTTCAGAGAAAGAAAAACTTAACTATTAAAATTTAGATTGTGAAAGTTCAATATATAATTCAATAAAATGTTTGCTTAAATGTAGTAATTCGCAAGGAAATATTTTAATTTATTTAAATATAATAATAATTATAATAATAATAAAATTTCATTCGTAGAAATGTCGTACTTTTTTTTTCTTCAACGTTTATACTTATGTGATTTATGGTTCTGATTTTTCGTGAAAAGGTTTCAACCTATTGTTATGTATCATTTTAGTTGAGTTTCCAATTTTAATTGAAGTATTTTCTGGTGAATTTATCTCTTGGACTTCGTAAGGACCTATCCAATACTTTGACAATTTAGAATTTCTAGCTTCATTTTTCAACCAAACTAGATCACCAACATTAAATGTAACTACTTTAGAATTTCGGTCGTAATAGACCTTTGATTTTGCTTTAGACTCAAGTAAGTTATTTTTAGCGATTTCGAATGATTGCTGAAATTTGAATCTGAGATCAAAGTAATAATCATCATAGTTGTACACCGTATCACGAGAATGTGTGATGGAACTAGGAATCTGCGGTTTACATCCAAAAACAAGTTCGAATGGCATAAATTTCGTGGAAGAATGAGGAGTGGTATTATAACAGAATATAGCAAAAGGGACCCATGAATCCCAATTTAGTGGATCCTGAGTGCTATAGTGGCGTATATAATCTATAAACGTTTTATGCGATCTTTCCAGAGAGCCGTTGGATTGCGGATGATAAGCTGTGGTATTTAACTTTTTTATTTTAAATAATTTAGCTATTCGTTTAAATAAATCACTCATGAAGTTCGACCCTTGATCAGTGAGAATCGACGAGGGAATACCGAAAATACAAACAAAGTTTTCGACAAATGCTCGAGCCACGGTCTCTGTCTCTTGGTTTGGAATAGGTACGGCTATTGAAAATTTTGTCAAATCGTCTTGCATTGTCAGTATGAATTTGTTATATGAATGAGATGTATTCAACGGACCAACAATATCCAAAAATAATTTTTCAAAGGGACGAGATGACGTAGTCGTAATTTTCATGGGCATTTTATTCGAGATACCAGATTTATTAGTTTGGCAGGATTTGCAATTTCTTATTGTCTTAGTGACTTGGCTTAACATATTTGGGAATTTATAAAATGTTTTTAGTCTATTGTAAGTTCTATAAATGCCTTGATGACCTCCAGAGAGACTGTGATGAAATTCATCAATTACGGTTGCTATTTCAGATTGGTCCGTCAATTCAAAGATATCTTTCTTATCGATCGACTGTTCGTTTACCGAATTGTGACCTTTATCCTCAGTAATAGATTGACGTAACGTTTGTGCTCTAGTTAGAACATGGATATTGGTGTTTGTATCGGTTGTTTCTATTGGAATGCGGCTTAAACAATCAGCATTCGTGTTGAGTTTTCCTGCTTTATGTACCATTTTAAATTGATATTCGTCTAGTTTAATTCGCCAACGTGTGAGTTTTGAGGACGGATTGGTTATACTACATAACCAGACCAAAGGTTTATGATCGGTGACTACAACGAATTCTCGTCCATAAACGTATGGGCGAAAATGATTAACGGCCCAAACAACAGAAAGCAAATCCTTTTCGATAGCGGAGTAATTCTTCTCAGCTTTATTCAAAACACGGCTAGCAAAAGCTATTGGCATATCGTTACCATCTATCTCTTGCGACAGTACAGCACCTATGGCCAAATCACTCGCATCACAAGTAACTGTAAATGGTTTTGCGTAATCAGGTCGCGTTAATATTGGTGGAGAGCAAAGCACTGTTTTTAACTTGTTGAAGCTTTCTTCACAAAATGCATCCCATTTGTAAACTACATCTTTTTTTAAAAGATTAGTTAAAGGTTTCGCAATACTCGAAAAATTTGATATGAAACGTCGGTAGTATCCGGCGAAACCCAAAAAAGATTTAATTTCTCTAGCAGTTTTTGGAATTGGATATTTAGTAACTGCTGTTATTTTATTGGGGTCGGGTTTTACTCCTTCCGGCGTTATGACATGACCCAAATACGTGATTTCTTTACGGAGGAACTGACATTTAGTTGGATTAACTTTCAAATTGTGGAAACGAAAGCAATCAAAAACTTCTCGGATTTTCGAGTTATGTTCAGTTAAATTACATCCGTAGACAACCACGTCGTCAAGGTAAACAAAACATTTTATACCATTAAGCCCACTTAACACACAATTCATAAGACGCTGGAAGGTCGCCGGAGCGCCTTTCAAACCAAAGGGCATTCTTGTGAACTGATAGTGCCCAAAAGTGGTGCTAAAAGCTGTTTTCTCTCTATCAAGTTTATCTAATGGTACCTGATGGTAACCGTCAGCTAAATCTATTGTACTGAAGTATGAACTTTTCCCAAGTTGATCTAGAAAAGAATATCTGTGATATTCGGAAGAGGAAAACTGTCGCCTATCGTGATGTCGTTTAATTTACGATAATCGACAACGATGCGCCATTTCTTCTCATCCGTATTCGATTTTTTCGGAATTACTGGTAGAGGGAAATTCCATGGTGATTTACTAGGCTCGATTACTTTATTTTTAAGCATGTTTGAAATTTGCGAATCTATCTCGGATCTTTGAGATTGCGGTAACCGATATGGGCGAACAGTGATTGGACTACTATTAGCACTAGTTGGAATTTTGTGTGTAATAGTCTCGGTAACCGTTAATTTATCACCAGGTAAAAGAAAAATGTCGTTATATTCCCGACATAATTGTATAATAGAAGATTTTTCTTCGGAATTCAAATTTTCAGTATTGATACTGTTTTCTAATGTGCTTAGCCTATTCCCTAGGTAATCATTTTGTGATTCAATTTGGTATACGTTATAACTTTCTAAGGGTAAAGCGTAAGAGGAAGCTTGGTAAATTCATACGGTTCATCCGTAGTATTTGCAATGCTTGTATAAAAAAAATTAGTTTCACTTTTAATTAAGGAATTCCCAATGTAAATTCCTGGAATTATTTCTTTCGAACAACATAAATATTCCTTATTTTCTTTATTAAGGGAATTGATTTGAACCATCTTTTCAGATCTGGCCGGAATAAAGTTTGAGGGAGCATGGCACAAATTTAAGGACAGCATGCTTTCCTCAACTGGAATTTGGATTGAATTAGTCTGAAAATCAATGTGACATTTAAATTTGGATAGGAAGTCTTTTCCCAGTATACCACAACATGATATCGGGAAATCATCCTTCACTATATGGAACCGATGGGCAATTTGAGTTGAATTGGGTAGTTCAATTTTAGCATCACAGGCAGCCAGAGTTTCGATATGATCGGTTGAGATACCTTTTAGAAAACATTTTAATTTAGGATGGCAAATAGTGTCTGATTTGATGAAACTTTTTTTGATTAGACATATGTCAGCACCCGTATCTACTAATAAAAACAGTGATGTACTATTAGCAATATCAAGTTTCAAATTAACATATTTTTTATCTAAGCTTGAATTTGTTAGTAAAATGGATTTGACGGTTGAACCGCACGAATTATTTGACTGAATTAATGAATTGGAATTTCGACACGAATTTAAAGTTGCTGAACCGGACAAGTCGTGTCGTTCGTTATCGGTTCTTGCCCGTTTCCCGTTTGATTGGTTATGTTATTTGGATTATTGGCGTTAGCTTTTCGGCGCTTAAAGCAATAATTAATACGATGTCCTGGACATTTACAATAGGTACAAGTAAAGACTGGTTTAACAGGTTGATTGGATATGTACGGTAATGTCTGAACTTTAGATGGAACATTGGAATTTCTGAATTGTCCCATAGTTGAGCTGGATGGCTGTGGACCTTGTGTTTTTGATGAACTAGAAAAATTAGGTTGATTAGAAAGTTGTCTAGGATTCCTAAGATAACAAGTAGACGCTGTATGACCTAATTTGAAACATAACTGACATTTTACTTGTTGCTTAGAAGAATTGAAAGAATTTGTTTTTTGTCTGTGAAGTTGAAATGCTAATTCTTCCTCACAGGCTTTAGCTACAGCTTCTTTTAAGCTAGGAAATCGACATGCTTTCACTACTAATTTTATGTGAGTGTGGAGACCTTCTTGAAAAGCTCGTAAAGCGGTTTTGGAATTAATGCTTTTTATAACTTTCGCCGCGTCAATGCCTTCAGCACTGATGCAAGCTTCGTTTAGTTTAGATACAATTTCTTGAACGCGACGGGCATATTCCCTGACAGTTTCATCCCGCTTTTGAGAAATATTAACGAGCTCCATTTGTAAGTGTTCACATGAATATAACTCTGAGAATTCGTTTTGTAAATCTGATTTCAAGTCGTCCCAAGAGGTATATTCATTGTACTTAAAAGTTTGCTCGAACGCTAAATCTAAAAGTTTTGATTTTAATAAGTCTAGAAAGGAATTAACATCCTTTTCGGCGGCACTTTCATAAACTGAATCACAACAAGCAATAAAGTGTTGCAATTTAGTAGAATCACCGTCAAAAGAAGGGATTAATTTTATTGCTACTTCTAGTTTAAATGGCATGGTTGTTGATTGTTTTTGAAATTTAACTAATTTAAATTGTGAAGTTGTTTGAGATATTCTACACGTTTGTTTTGGAAGTTCACTAACACTAAGATTGAATACCTTTTCGGTTATCTGATCAATTATATCAGCAATATCTTCACGAGAACCTCGTGTTAACATTGGTCACAATGTTGCCTTTAAATGATTGAAATTTTACATAATTATGGGTAGGACTATAACACGCGAATGCAAACAATTGAATTATAATTTGAAATTTCACTAACCTTTACATAAAAAAATTGTCTTGTTTTTTTTTTTATTTTATAGATGTGGTATTCCTAACTCAGCGTTGTCCAATTTCGGCAATATAAAATGATGATCAGCTAACGGTTGAATTGTTGACGCTGGTTTTGGTTGTTCTGATTAGTAGATCCGCTTATATTGTGTTATGATGAATCAAGATTAATTTAGTTGAGCCATAAAATGGCTCATCTTTCCCGCAATGTATATGGAACAGTTAAACTGTTGAGCGCCTGATATACATATTTCGATGGAAATCAAAGGTGCTATTATTTAAGTACAGCTATTTTATGATCTTTAGATTCATAAGTAAATGAGCCGTACAAAAAAAATTTTTTTTTTGTTTTTGTTTTTATTTATTACTTTTATATATTTTTTTTTTATGATTTTTGTTGTACTTGGATTTCATTTATGGTATGTTATTTTAGCAAAAGTCAGCATAATTTATGAACGTTAATTAAAGTTTAAAACAATTTGAAACTATGGTATGGAAAAAAAATTGTTATGATTTGGTGCCAAATTGCAACAAATTCGGGTAATCTTATAAAATTAAATCAGTTTTCTTTATAGAACTGTGTGCAGTATTGTTTTATTCGAATTGTTTGAAAATTTTTAGGTAAAGCTTCGCGATCACTTTGCATCAACAAAATTTGTTTTATTTTGGTATAGAATCCGTTAGCATTTTTCGACCGTGGGATCCCTCCGCTGCCACCAATTTGTTATGCGCGAACGATATTGAAGCGCCCACTTTCCCATTCGAATAAAACACTCAACAATTTATTAGATTTATTTGAGGAAAATATTGGCACAATCACAACAATTTCACATACACCATAAAAGTTTTTAGAATTTAAAATAATTGTTTTATTGAATTTATTCAAATATATATAATTTATAGAATTCACAACAATAATTTTGTATTTATTAATTTATATTATTTTTTACAATATCAAAGTGCCATTTTGGCAAATTATTATTACACGCTATATTGTAATAAAAATATTTATTACCAAAATTATGCTGACCTTACCCGTCGAAAGATGAATCCAAAAAGAAGGAAGTAATGACAATTTAGACACAATTATTTAATCTTTTTTAGGAGTAGGTTTTATAGCAGAATATAATATTGTACCAAATTTATAACACGATCAATGCTATAACCCCTTCGTACGAGTGGTCACATAACACCTTCATCTGACAGTCTCACTTACTAATTAACAAAAAACTGCAAAAAACATCACAGACATACTTTACAATACAATCATAAACATAAAAATTAAGTCATTTTTTGATTTATATAGAAAATAGTACCTACATATACCTACATGGAAATAATTTGGGGTCATTTTGACCCCAGTACACAGAAATGCGCTTGGCTCATTTCAGACTATCGTAATTACCAAATTTACAAGTAATTTGGACCCACTTTTCGTTGCATTGCGTGTACAAGATGTTAGTTGAGGCTTTCTTTTAGGGCATGAGCCATTCAAATAATAAAAAACGCAGTTTTTTCATTTTAAACCCGACTGGGGTCATTTGACCCCAATACACAGAGAGAAGGTTAAAAAAAAAATAAAGAAATAATCGGCTTCACAGCTGGGATAACACGATCTACATTATCCATTTTTTACTTTTCAAAGAAATTTTATCAAATTTTCTCAGTTTTCTTACGAAAAACAAGAATTGCATTTTTTCTAGCTACATACATAGCTATTGACAACCAATAAAGTTCTCCACGTAAAACTGTTGACCAAAGCTTTTCATGAATTATATGTATCCTGTTAACAATCAGCTGATAGCCAACATATTTTTTATTCTCGGCTGAAATGTATCTAAATAACATACTCTACATCATCGACTTTTTTCTCGCGGCTGGAAACTTTCGACTTATTTCAACGAGGTCATTTTTTCCTTAGAACATTTTTATTTCAAACCCGGTGCTATAAATTATTATCTATGTATATTATGCAACCACCCTGGAAAAATTCTGTAATTTGGTCAATCTGCGATTCAATCGTCAAAATTCCACTTAACTGAAAAATCCTTCAATTTCAAACTAAACAAGAAAATGATATATTTGGAGGAAGTTTATTGGAACTTGAATAATTTAAGTGTATGTTTAATTTTTTTAATGTTATACCACAGATAAGAATAGACAGATGTGGATCTTGTATGGGCTATATTTACATACCAAAATTTCAATACCAAATTCCAATCCAATCCTTTTAGAGCAGGACGTACATTTCTGTCTCTTTTTACCTTTTTTTACGTATGGCTATTTTGATTATATCAAAGCAAACAATACCAACTTCAAACAAAATTTTATTTTATAATATGTACGTCCTGCTCTAAAAGGATTAGATTGGAATTTGGTATTGAAATTTAGAATGTAAATATGGCCCATACAAGATCCACATCTGTCTATTCTGATCTGTGGTTATACCATGGTTTTTTAAAGTTTTGCTTAGATTCGGCATATGCCTAACAATTATATTACTTCAGCAAACTGTTCAATTCAATCAAACTGTTACCAGAATATTGTAAGGTCACTTCTACGACACAAATATGTTTCTGTTTCGCTTTTACGTGTTATATCTTCGCTTGCAATATTAGAATTCAAAATTTTCTTTTAGATGAATATCTGAATTACGAGAAAATTTAAATTTATTAAAAAACTAAGAAGAATCTGAATATTGAAAGATTTGAATTTATTAAGTACCCAAAATACAATTAAAAGTTGTGCCATTCCATTTTCCATAAAAACTATAGTTAAATACTAATAAAATAATAAAACTAAATAACCCAAACTAATTTCAGTAAAACAAAAATAAAACGAATATTTAATGATATTTCTTGTATGTATACTTAAAAAACACCCCCACTCAAAGACACAATGTTGATCCCTATACGCAGTTGTAAAACGTCAAAGCAGATGTAAGTATTCAAATAAAAGCTTACAAATTTTATTATATCAAATTGTTAAATAATAATAAATTTGTAGTCCAAACAACAAAAAATATTTTAATTTTATTTTCTTGTAAATAATTTTATTTATCATAAAAATTAGAAAACACTATACCCAAAAACAAAAATTAATTAATTTGGGGACATGACAATAAAATCAAATGTATATTATGTACATATAAACGAGTATAAAAATCCTCGACCACCCGCAATTTTTATTCTTTTTATTGTTGATGTCATTTTAATCGAAAATTATAAATTTTATTACAAAAATAAATAAATTTTTGAGATAATTCTGTGTTATTATTTGTTTATTGGTTTCCAGTCGCTTTAATACAAATATTTAATTAAAATTTACTTACCATACAATGTAATAATAAAATATTTTTAGAAATTATACAACAATTTGTCTAAATCGTTTTGTTTAAATTTATACGCAATTTATCTTCGTATTGAAATTTAGCCGGATATTAATGAAATTGAGCCACAACCACTTCAAAATAATATGTAGCTATGTATATTTGTATATCGTTGTACGCGCGAGGAGAGATAACACAAAAAATAAAAAATTGGATCAAATTTAATGAAAATTTAATAACATATAGAATTGTGATACATACAGTAGAAATTTACACAAGATCAACAAGATTGTCTTTAACAAAAAAAAATAAAAAACTCATCAATCTCAATTTTCTTATCTTTAGAATCTGTCAGTAATGTATGATGTGTTAATTTTGTAAACCAAAAAAATTGTTTTTGTTTTAATGTTATTATTATGATTATTTTTTGTTTTGTTTTGCTGCGAGTGTCGTTAGTTTGAAACAAATGTTGCGATTGCTGTAAACATGAAGTGTATAACACTTTTTGTTGAATACACAAGATTTTCTTCACCTTTTTAGACTTTCCCATTTTTTTTTTAATAACAATGACTCATGTAACTCACGTATAAGTCAATCATGTTTACCAATTATTATTATACGAATTTGGATTCATTGTGTAGAAATTTATCGGTTATGCGGTTAAGATGATATTCAATTTAATGTAAGTGTATAATTATAACCAGGCAGGTGAAAATTATTCGTGTGTATAAAAATTTGAGGTTTTTTGATTTCTTAACGTATGATTAAACAATAAAGTGGTATGACAAAAAATGTGCTTAGCCACATTTAAAGTGTGTAGCCACTTGAAGCAGGAGTACATTATGATATGCACAGATGGATATTGTATTTAAAATTGTGCTGTTTTGGGTAATAGTTGATATGTATTGGTATATTTTTAAAACTGCGTCTAAATTCCTCTAACCATTACTCTAGCCATGCATAAGTCTATTCAAAATATTTATAGACGCGTTTAATACTTTGAATAATCTGCAAGTGGTCAACCTGGAAGATATAAAATATGGCAAATTTGGAAACGTTTAAACATGACGATTGAACGATTTACAACTAAACTATGGTGCCGAAATCCTGGATAATTCGATCTTCTATTCAAATTTTGGACATTTCACTGCTAGGTAAGTTTGCTTTAATTTTTTTGTTCAGTTTATTGTGTTTTTACAAGTTTGATACGACCGGCAGTGTTAAAAGGAACGTACTTTGAAAGCTTTTCAAAAATCGAAACGATTTCTAATGTACATTTTGCAGAACAACACTCAAAATCAGTATACAGATTCTTGATTTCGAATTTTTTTTAGGAAATTCGATCATATTTCTGCCTACTCTAGCCTTGTTTTAGGATGTAGTTTATAAACCTTTGACGAATTTCGCGTTTGTCTTTTTATTTTTAGACTTCTCAAAGCTAAGAAGCCTTGTTATCTTTATAGGAAGTTACTGTTTAGTAGGTTTCATTCCTCAAACTTCCGCCTGATTACGGCCAAAAATTGTTGTAGGTCGCTAAACAAATCTGTTTATGTTAGGGGAGTTTCTCTTTGGAATTAAATTTTTTTTAAATATTATTTCACCTCTTGCTGTACATTTTATTTTAAATGAGCTATTGCTCAAAATATAATATGTAAGCATGAGGTGGAAATAGTTTGAAAAAATTTAAGTGAGTTTTCTGCCTAATGGAAGCAGCTTCATTATTTTTTTTTTTTTTTGATTTTTCGTTTGTTCCGTTTACTCTGTTTCCATCTATGCTTTTCCTATTAATACCAAATTATTGTTAAAGTACAATAAATAAATAAATAATGTTTCGGAGGGAAAATTTTCTGACTGGCCGCATTATCGAGGCATGTTTTGTTATGGTTCATATCCAGATAAACAGTTATCATGTTCGAAAAATTTTGGTGTTTGAAAAATTGCCTACGTGGTGGACCACACGATATAACAAAACACATTTTCACAATAAAAGAAAATTATACCGCTACTTGGAAACGATTACCTGATAGTTACGAAAATACTCGTGAATAGCTTAAATCCCAGATGAACTAATTTTAATCCCAACCGAAAAATATAAAGGGCTAGATTAATTCAACTCCCAAAGCAATCCCGGAATAAACCTCTCAACCACTTAACCTACATCTCAAATTACCCGCCAAACCAACCCTCAACTCAATCACCAAACCAATTGTAAATCCACTTTCAAATCAACCCTTAACCTAACTCCAAATCAAACTTTACATAATCCCCAAACCGAAAACATACTTAAGAATACAATCTAACTAAATCCTAACTCACTTCAACTCAACTTAGCTCGAAAAATGTTTCAACACTCTACCCTCGGCATACCTACGTACCCTCGCACCATCATAACTTTAAACAATCATTCCACCATATCATAATTCCATAATACCATGCCGCCATGAGACTATACCATTAAAACACCATACACCCATTCCATCGTATCATAGTAAAGTAGAACCATCACACCATGATGTATAACTTACCATCAATCCACCATACTGTTATAACATCACACGATCATACTACCACAAAATCATACCATGGTACCATTATACAATCGTACCATCATCCCATCATATTTCAGAATTTTATCCAAATATAATTTTAGAAATCCGTGTCAATCGCAGATGTCAAATTTCACTAAAATTCATTAAGTTCATTAAGAAATAGCCAAGTTTCGTCCTAATTGTCCATATTCCAAAACTTCATCTAAAAATAATTTTACAACCCCAAAGGTATATTTAATTTATCACGTTCTTTAAGTTGATATTGTTTTTGTATGAAAAGATTTTTCCATGGTGACTAAAAAATGTGTTTGTTTTTTAAATAAATTTACAATCAGGAGATACATTTTGAGCGTTCAAGTTCATTTGCGCCTTTAAAAAATGTACGCGTATCGAGCCAGTCCTGGTTATAAACAATGATTAAATCATCTTGTTTTATTCAGTTAAATGGTTTCATATTTTGAACAAATTTAATACTCATTTCACATCAAATTTTCAATAATTGTTTTATGAAATGTTGTTGTTGTCAAAAAGATTTGTAAAACGATTTCGCAGTCAAATCTATAGTAAAACTCAAAATAATTGCGATTTTGAAAGTTGAACATCAATTTTCCATTCAATTTGTATATCCATGTTGTTATTTACAAATATAAAGCTTTATGAGCTTTGAAGCAACCGCTGACTGAATTATAATGATGACCTTTCCGTATAATTGGTCATTTTACAATTTTTTAAATACTCTAAACATCAAATTTTAAATAAATTCCTCGCAAAGCTTTGTTGTTGTCAAAATTTGTGGTAAGACGTTGTTTTTGTGGAATTTGGTAAAACTCAAAATAATTTCGAGTTTTTAAGTTGAACTTCAATTTGGTTCCATTTTTGGTGGTAACAGTAATTCCCTTAGTGTTATTAACAAAACTACAAAGCTTTATGAGCTTTTAAGTTTATGTATAAGCAAACACTGATTGGATTTTTATGATGAACTTTCCGTAATTCGGTTTCGGATTTTATAACTTTTTAAATACTCGTTATATCAAATTTTAAATAAATTACTTGCGAAGCTTTGCTGTTTACTATATCCTTGGTGAGTCGTTGTTGTTGTCAAATTTGGTAGAACAAAAAATAATTGTAATTTTGGAAGTTGAACTTATCTTTAGTTCTATTTTTGATTTTAACAGTGATACTTATATTGGTGTAAACAAATCTACAAAGCTTTATGAGCTTTTAATTTATAACTAAACAGTGATTAAATTATAATGATGATCTTTCAGTAACTTATTTTCAGAATTTTCAGTCCACAATTGATATTCAATCGATAAAGACGTGTTTCTATTATTATTGAAATTGTGACTTTGTGAACTTCCAACAAGTGAAAAGATATAGAATCGCGATGGCCAACAACAAACCAAAATGTAACAGTAATCAATATCCGCGATCATAACCAATACCAACCAACAGGTAACACATTTGAATTGTTGATTGAAGGTATAGGCTTTGACTTTCACGTCGCTTGAACGTGTTTTTTGGCAAAATTAATTTGTATAAATATTTTTTATTTTCTAAATTTTAATTTACCGGCAAATGTTCATAAGTTCAGGAGATTATTATTTATTATCTTGTGTAAGTAATATTCCAGAAAGTGTCACACAAGTAAAAAGTATATTTAGATTATTCGGATCGAATAAACCGATGAAAAAAAAACTGATACTACATGTGTCTAGCAAAGATTCATTTAAAGTTGCAGGATTGGCGATGATACTGGCTGGATGAGTTGCTATTTCTCGACGTTTCTTGGTGCCCCCCATTATGAATGAGCTGATGCTAAAAATGGGGTGCACCGAAAGATTATGTAAATTAATAAGTCAAGAATAAATAAAAAAATTGAATCAAATATCAGCAAAACTGTACAAAAAGAATCCGTTATCACATAATAAAAACAAACTTCCAAAATTACCACCATTTATAACAAAACTAAATTTCAGTTACTAGACTCTCACCCTCTAAAATAGCGATTGTTTTGCCAAGCAAACACAACATCGAATGACAGCGTATTATATTTTGTGTCTTTCCCAAATAATATTACGTTTAATCACACGTCAAATTATCGTAACATTGTTAATAAATATCTCATGCACTTGTGGCATCTCTCATAAAAAGCCTGAACGCCTAACTTAATATTTCAATGGTTTTATGTTTGGGCACACAACCAGCAACTGCTATATGAAATGAGGGGCTCAGAACCATAGTGGCCTAACCCACATTTAAAATTTCAACATTTGTTCATTTAATTGGTCATAAATGTCCATTGAAATGGTAATTTATTATAAAACAAAATATGAAAATAACTGTTTTTGGAATTGGAGGTCCATATAATTAGATTCCATTTCCAAGAACATTTATAGCCGATTAAAGGAAAATGTTTCAAAATGTGGGTTCAAAAATCAGGATGTAGATTTTGCAATCTCAATTATATTGATGGCCAGCATTGTACAATCAAGGATGATAAAAGAAAGTTCAAATGCGCTAATTGCAATGGGAACTACGCAGCGAATTCAGTAATTTGTCCAAAGCGAATGGAATTGCTTCGCATAAGGGAACAAATAAATCTTAAGAATACTAGCAAACCATTAGCAATTTTTAACTATTCAGCAAATAATTTTCCAAATCTGTTGTATCCGGAGTATAGTAGTATCCAGCCTATGTTAACAAAAACTCCAACTGCTAGACTATCATTTTCCAACATTCTCAAAAGCAACTCATCTTCTATCAATATATAGCAAGGCGAGCAGCACAATGTTAGCAAACTTTATTCTTCAAGTGAATAACTAGTAATTCTGGCAAGTTTCATGAATGGACTCAGAAGTTGGCAAACTCAAGGAGAACAGATTCAACTAATTTTAGCTACAGCCATTAAATACGTCTGTACTTAATAATTTGATATTTTGCACCTGGAACGCCCATAGCGTAAGTAAAAAAAAACATGAACTAATACATTTCCTTTACCAATTCAGTGTTGGCGTAAATCTCATCACTGAATCCCATTTAAACTTGGTGTGAGTTTTCACATCCCTCATTATAATATTTTTAGGAATGATCGAACTGACCAAGCGTGCGGAAGTGTTGCTATAATAATTAAAAATTCTTAGCCATACTCTACTTCCATGCGTCGTAATGCAAACCTTAGAAAGTATATCAATATACTTTGTCTTGCCCTACGAGTCTCTGAAGGCCACTTGTTGTTATATCCTTAATGCCAATCACGATAATTTTAGACAAGATCTTAATCGACTGACCAATAGTTATTCTTCCTACATTATTGGTGGGTCCTTTAATTGCCAGCATTCGTTTTGGAGCTGTACTAGAATAAATAAAGGAGGGCATATTCTATATGATTGTGTTTTCAAAATAACAGAACAAACAGCACAATAGATTTTTATTTAGACAGTACCGCTATTCTCGTTAGCAGTATCACATCAAAAATGAACTAAATTTTGATCACTTTCTCATATTGTGCTCACCTAACATGTATCTCGTATTATGATTTTAAAAATGCTGACTGGGATATATACCGAACTACCATCGACGATAAACTAAAAGTTTGTAATTTTCCTATAACTCCAAATATTAATGATATTGATCTTGCTATTGATAACGTTACAACTTTCATTAATCATGCCATTGATTTAACAGTTCCGACAGTAAATTCATTATGCAAATATAAACTTATATTGATACGGAAACGCGAACCGTATACCTAAAAAATATAGTTAATTTACTAAATAAGGGGTGCGTCCGAAATGCTAATTTAAAGACAAATTTTTTAAAATGCTCATTTTTAGATTAAATTAAATTTCACTAAAATCATTAAATTAATTAAAATTGGACAAAACCAAATTAATAAATCGGTACATATGGTTAATTAAAAATATAAATTGACATCAAACAGATGTATGAAAAAGGCACATAAAAACTACATCGCAAATAGTTTTTGAAATGTGTCTTCGCTAAATGCACATTTTCCATTTCGGACGCACCCAAGGAGTTCTAACTGTAAATATACGATATTGTTAATATTAAATATCAAAGCAAACTTAATCATCTTACTAAAGGATCAAAACTATAAGATACATTAAAAATAAACATTCGAACATACCACCCTAAAATAATTCGAAAGATAATAACAAGTTAATTTCTGCCTCAGAAAAATGCGCGAAATTCTAGCTAATACGTTCCAGAAAGCATATGAAATTTCATCCAATGTGGCGTGATCAGATGACATATACGATTACTATAAAAAACTGTACGGCAACCAATTATTTTTGGCCAAAAAACAATCCCGGAATTTTCGAATTTGAATATTTTTGATTATGGAATTCCGAAATCAATTCCGCAATCGCCTTATTTTTAAATAATCTCTGATTAAAAATTAAAAATCCAAATTTTATAAAATCAACGAATTTCTTCTATTTCGTTTAAATTATTGATATTTCTATAATTACTGCTCATATATATAAACAATACTACATCTTGTAGTAATTATATAAATTCTTTACATTTAAAAATTTTTACCGCTATAGATCCTATCAATCCTTTAAATTGAGTAAATTTTACACAATCTATAAATTCTAAAAATCGAATAAGTTTCTTAAAAGCTTTCAATTCTGTAAATTCTATAAATTCCATAAATTCCATAAATTTTATAAGTTTTAATATCTCTAAAAACTCTATACATTTATCATAAATTCTTTAGCTTTTATTAATTCTGCAAAGTCGATAATTTCTAGGAGTTTAAAAATCCAATAAATTCTATAAATTTACTAAATTCTCTAAATACTACAAAGTCTATAAATATTGAAAATTTGAATGTGTTTGTAAACTCTATAAATTTCATAAATTTTATGAATTTTATAAATTCAATCAATTCTAAAAATTATATAAACTCGCCAAAATCTATAAATTTTATAAATCCTTTAAATTTTATAGATTCCTTTGGGTTCTATAAATTGTTTCAAGTCTTTCAATTTTATAAATTCTATAAACCCACATTTTACTTATTGCATAATTTCTATAAAATTTATAAATATCTTGAATTCTACAGATTTTATAAATTTAAAAATTTCGAAAAATCTATGAATAATTTTATAAATTCTATGGATACAGTTTAAAATTCAGTAAGTTCTTTAAATTCGACTAATCTCATAAGGCATAAACAGAACAAGAGCGACAACGACGAGCGTCGACGAATAAAACAAAAAATATCGCCGCGATCTCGCTGTAGTTAATACAACAAGAGCGTCAGCGCATGGCGATAAAAACAATAACAAACGACATAACCTTAAACTTGTGTTTTTGGCACATGAATATTATAATTTAATATTGCCAAGTTTACGTTGGTGGGTACAGATTTCCCCTTTTATTTTGTGGGCGACGCTGCAAAGGGATAAAAAGGAAAAGAATAAAAATTGATTGAAAAAAATGGTTAATAATATGACAGCTATTGTATAGCCTACTTAAAAATATAAAAAAATAGTTGGCAACATTGTATCGCCGGGGATAAAATTAGAAATAGATTCTAAAAAAAGTTCGGCGATATTGTCGTTGTCGCCAGCGATATTGGTTCTGTTTGCATCGTATGGTGTCTGTGTCGCTCTTGTCGTTGTCGCTCTTGTTCTGTTTATACCTATAAACTCTTTAGTTCTTATTAATTCTATAAATTCTATGAATGTTATAAGACGAGTTGGTGACGTATTACCGAGGGACAAAATCCCGTGGGACATAATCCCGAGGGACAAAATCCCGAGGATACAAAATCCCGAGGTTACAAAATCCCGAGGATACAAAATCCCGAGGGTACAAATTCCCGAGGGTTCAAAATCCCGAGGGTACAAAATCCCGAGAGGGCCAAATCCCGACGGTGCAAAATCCCGTAATCCCGAGGAAATCCCGAATAAAATTAAATTCCGCGCGGAATTTAATTTTATTCGGGATTATCTCTGGATTACGGTTTTTTAAATGATTTTTTGAAACAAACTTAAAAATGTTAAATATGTATTACTTTTTAATAATTATAAAAAATGTATTTCGTAATACGAAGGTATGTAAGGAAGTAAAAGAAACACAAATATTTCATTTGTAAATTTATAAACATTTCTTTATTTATCTAAGTAACCCTTCAGTCAAATATCGTCAGTCGAATTTTCAATATTTTCATTAAGGCAAGGCTCCATAAAAGCTAACACGAATGATTTCGTTAGAACGTTTTTACAATTTTTACTTCTATTCTTATATTTTTTAAGTTGTGGTTAATTAAAAAAATTAACGGAACATGTAAATTTTGGTGGTTAATTAAAAATTGTTCAACCGGAAAACGAACTCATTGTCCAGTACGACGATTTTTTTTTTCGTGGTATACATAGCCACAAAAGACAAAGCCTCATTTGAAAACTTTTATTTTTGTTGGTGTGTACGCAGAGAAATTCGAAACGATTTTTTCGTCCATGTAGCCAAGATCACGAAAAACCCGATTCGAATCGTACGTTTTGTCGTATCATGGAGCCTTGCCTTAAGTCGTATAAAAAAATCATGAAATTTTTAAAAAATTTAAATAAAAATAATTCATTTATTACGCGCTTAATATTGAAATTAAAACACAATATAAAATAAATATATTTTATCACTTCATTAATAAAAAAAAAAATCATAATAAATTGCCAACATTTTTAATATAAATTTAAATTTTTTGCAATATATTTTAAATATTCATTTTCATTGCCATAATGCCTCCATGTTACCTAAAATATTTTTTAATTTCTCTTCTCGTCTAAAATATTTCATTTTCTTTTTTCTAGGCTCACCACCGAAGATAGAGTTTATGGTTTCAGTGACAACTGTCTGCTCGATTTTTAAATTACTTATTAAATTATACAGTCCAGTGTGGGATTTTCCGATTAAACATCCTAATCGTCTATGCCATGATTCTATTTTATTTTGGGTACGTGGTAAATTCAACAAAGTGTTCTCATGAACGGACTAAAATGAAGGCGAAAATTCTGGAGCTCTCAATACACCTTTAGCATTTGTTTTTCCAACCACATAATTTTCTGCGAAAAATATCATTATTTTAGCAACATCGCTGTCTACGCTGGAAATTTTTTCAAAATATTTCGGAATATCCGCAGAAGGAAGGAATGCAAGTGCTTTTAACTTCCGTATTGCTAATGAAAATGTCTCATCCGTACCATCTCCTATCAAGTTTCTCCATTTGAATTCTTCTCCACAGGATCTGTCCGAAGTGGAAAAAGCAACCCTTAAATTTAGCACCCGGAACAAATTTTGCAAATGCCTTTTATAGACGCTTTCTCGAAATCCGATAATATGTACTCTGGGTTCAGCGGATTGTTGTTGTCGCCAGCGAATTTATACACCTATTATGGTTCTCACCTCACCGAAAAACTTCATACAAATCAAGTCACATTTGCATAGTATTTCTCGGTGAGGTGAGAATCATAATAGAGGTATTAAATAAACCACCCAGCATTTCCTCGTATAATTTCTGGGTTTTTCTGGTCATTATGCAATATATTAATGGCACAATTTCATTGTTTTCATTGGTGCCTATCATTCCATGGATTGTAAATAATTGTCTGACTAAAGTAGGTACCACTTTAAATGTTCCATCCATTAGCCAGATTTTAGAATAAGAAAAATGTCGAACATTTGGTAGTGTACCTAAGATAATTATTACATCATTACCTATTATCTTAAATTCTAATAAAAATTGCTCTCCATCAACTTGTCGTAATATTTGAGGAATATTAATTTCATTTATGTTGCGCGGTTCATTTTTATTTAGTTTTTTCCTAACGCGAATAGCTTTCTTTTTTTGTGCTTCTTTTGAGGGTAAGTATTTTCGGCATGGCGGCTCAGGCTCACATCTTACTACAGTTTCTGCAATAATCAGGAATTCATTGCTTAAACAAACTTTTGAAGCTAAAGCAACTGGGTCATGGTTGTGGGGTGTCGGCACTGTTTTTATTATGTTATCACAGATCGTTGTGGTTACCCGTCCTGAACATTTGTCTTTTCTCCTGTCACACTCCCAGTTAATTGTTGATTTATTTTCACGATTTTTAACATAAATGTAGCCGTTTATTTCAATTTTCTTGTTTCCTTTGGTTGTTTGTAGTAAATTAACTATATTGTCCATTTTTAAAGTTGAATAGCAATAAAACACTACTAAAAATATTTTAACAACAGTTTAAGTAGGTTAATTACAATCGGGAATCACCTTTCTATTTAAAAAAATGCGTATGTATTTAAGATATAATACTAAGCGTATTTTGTTGACCAAAATTGAAATCAAATTATTTTTTGTTTAGTTTTTCCCAAGAAAATACCCAGTTTGTTTTAATTGACAAAAGCCAACTTTTCTAAATAAAATATAAATTTAAAATGTATTATGACCTTGTGACTGGTATCATAAACAAAAATTAGAATTGCGTTTAAATAAACCCAATATTTTTTTAGGTTAATGATATTCTTGCAGGGGTTTATTCTATGCAATTGTTGTTGTAAATTTGTCAAGGAAATACGCTTACTATTTTTCCTAGTGTCATGTAAATTGTAAACCACTCTGCTGAATTGAAATACAACATGATGTTAGCAGTGTGAGAAAGAAAGAAATATTGACACATCAGGGGTGATATGTTATTATAATCACCACCATTTTCGATGATCGATTTTTGTGTGTGTAAATCTTCAAATTGAGGGAAAATTGCACCAGTTGTGCAAATGGGTTGGCTCCACCTTATCTAGAAGAAAAAAAAGAAACTAAAAATCCAAAAACAAAAAAATTCAGAAATAAAAATTCAGAAACGCAATGATCAAAGTGCGGTCCAACTTGAAACAAAAATTTATAAAATAAGTATAAAATTTGATTTTTTTCTTAAGAGTTCTTGTTAAATATTTATGTATAATAATGAAAATTGCTTCATAAAACTTTCAGATACTGATCAAACGAATTATATCCCTCGTATCGCTTCTACTGTAATGTTCTACCATAAATGTTTTAAGTTGCGTTTTGGTTAGCTTAATTCGTTGAGTTAGTGTAGAATCGACGAATATATTGGAGCTAATTGCGAATTCGTGTTAAATTGAAAATTGCTTCGTCAACCTTGCAGACACAGATCAAAGGAATTGTATAGCTCGTACCGCTTCTGCTGATAGTTGTACCACACGTATTTCAAGTTGGGTGTGACACTGGTCTAAAAATGCCTGTAAACTAGAATTTTTTATTATTCATTTATTTTAAACAAAATATTTTTTCTGAATTTATTTTGATAATTAGCAGATATTTGGGAGGTTTTAATTTTACACTTTTTCTGGATTTTAAAATTTTTGTTTTTTTTTTCAGGCAAATCCCAATTAAATTTTAAAATTTGCATAGGCTTTCGGGATTTTATACCCTACGGATTTTGTACCCTCGGGATCTAGTATCCTCGGTATTTTATATCCTCGGGATTTTGTACCCTCAGGATTTTGTACCCTCGGGATTGTGAATCGTCGGGATATTGTACCCTCGGGATTACCCTCGGGATTTTGTACCCTCGGGATTTTGATTTTCGGGATTTTGTCTCTCTCCCTATAAGACTATACCACGCTAAATTAATATTTTTAATTTGGGAACGCGCTAAAAGAAATACTTACAACAATCACTACGTAATGTTAATTGATAATATTATGCAATCCGTTAAATACGAATTATGCTGTATCTTTGTATTATACCCCTTCTCAGTAAATAAATGAAAATAATTGATAAAAGATCAATCAGTCTGTCTTGGTTATCGTGCGCACTTCAAACTTATAATAATAAAATTTTAGAAACAAATATAATGTATAAATTAATATAATATTAAAATAAAATGTTTGTAAAAGTTAAAAAGTGTAGTTAAATTATATTTTGTGTAGCCTCCTAGCTATTCTAAGACAAGTCCAATAAAGTCCATAAATTTTATAAGTTCTATAAAGTCTGTAAATATTATAAATTCTATTACAACATTCGTTAAATTCTAGCTAGTGTGAAGTTTATGACAAATTGACAAAAAACCTTACAACAGCAAAAAAAAGTGTAAAAGGAAGTATTACACTTTTAACACAATCTACTTAGAAGATGATACCACATATTTTGTCATTTTTTGTCAAAATTGTGTAGCTTACACATATTAATTGGGAAAAAATTAATTTTATATTCACAAATTCTGGAAACTAAATAACTGTGGTGAGTTGTGTTAAAGCTCGAACATTATATTAAATTGTTACGCAGAAAACTTTTTTTAGTATATATGTAATTAAAATAAATTTATTTTGTTAAATTTTATAAAGCATTAAAATTTAAAACTAAATATTTCAGCCGATTACAAAAGTAAATTAAAACATTTATTAACCAATGAAAGATCATCGTATAGATTGTTCCCTGGATCTGAGTATGCCACCACATTGGTAGGTAATTAATGGATAAAAGAAAGTGATCGTCATATTAACGCGACCCTCAATAAACCGGTGGTCGATTTTAAAATAAGACATACACTAAAATTTGTGTAGTACATACACTAAAATTAGTAGTGTATTTTCAAAGGCCAATGACAGGCCATCGCAGAGATTGTTGCCTGGATCTGAGTATGTCACCACATTGGTAGGCATTTAGTGGATAATATAAAGTGATCGTCATATTAACGCGACCCTCAATCAAAAAAAAATGTGCAACAAACCCTACTGTTCACGACGATACCTAAAAATAAAAAATACAAAAAAACAGAACTAAAGGATCACGATCTACACACACAAAACTTATCTAAATGATTGTGAACAGCCTGCACCATTCTTTATTGGCATCAAATTCATATATCTGAAATAGAAATAAGATATTATTATTATTGTGATTTTCTTATATAATTATTAATTTCAAACTTACTTTTTTTCGTCATTATTGACAAATTTTATTATATAATTTTGACAGATGGTCTTATTCACAAAACAAAAATGTACTAAAACAATTATATGTAAAAAAAGGGTAATAGAAATTATAAGTTCACTTTTCAAAAGCTTGTGTACTTTTACACATTTAGGTTAGATGTCAAAATAATAATTATGAAAAAACGTATTGTACAGTAGTCAGTCGAGAATATTCCGTGAAAGTGACAAGTTTAAAAGTAAAATAAAAAAAATAAAAAATAAATAAATAAAATAGTAGTGATTCAAAATAAAACAGCCGTGATTTTATTATAACCGAAGCCGAACCAAGAAACTAAGGGAGAAATTTGGAGACGATATATACCGTATCGTCCATACATAATTTATTACTGCGCTTTGATATTGGAGCTTAACAACGAGAACGAGTGATTTGTACCTTACAAGTGCAATAAAAAAATAGAAGTTTCCAACGGAGCACATTGGTCACAATTCTGTTTACCTACGTGCTGGATACAGATATTGTTCATGGTCCTTCGAGCCGGATTGCTTTCCAAAATACAGCAATCCAGAAACAGTGAGTAATTAACGGTATAAATAAACACCTCGGTATAAACAACACCTAACGGTATAAATAAACACCTTACTGTTTACCTCGTGGTTTTTCCATTTTTTGCCAAACTGGTTTTTTCTATCGACTATTGTCTATATATAGCGATTGAATTCAAAAATATTAAACCATACGAGTATAATATATGTATGTATGTTTTTATAATCCGTAATTATTAAATTCGCGTATTCCGAACATTTGTGAACAATTTGTGAAAAAGTGAAAATTAACAGTGAACAATAAAATGGCGGAAACAAGAGGGCTTAAACGCATTGTCAAGGCCATGGAGAGTATAAAGACGGATATAACGGTGATAACAGAGGATACATGCATTAGCAAGATTAGAGGATATTTGACTGCCTTGTGTGGGGAATGGAAAGAATTTCAAATTCTAGAAGAAAAGTCAAAGGGCAATTTTGGTGAGGCAAACAATGAGTTGGTGGAGAAAATTGAATCATATTACTACGACCTGAAATTAAAACTAATTATGTTAGAAAAGTCACACGAATTAGCTAACGAGAATCACGGAAATCATTCGATGGATGAATTGGTGTTAAATCAAACCAATTTCTTGCATGAAATGTCAGCAATTAATAAACGCGAAGGTGAAGTACGTTTGCCGCGAGTGAATATTCCGCCTTTCACAGGAAGATATTCAGAATTTCCTTCGTTTAAAGATTTATTCGAGGCGTCAATACACAAGAACAAAAATATATCAGATGTGCACAAGCTTCAGTATCTAAAGGGTTTGCTGAAGGGCGAAGCATACACTCTGATAAATCATATTGCGGTGACAGATGTCAATTATTCCGAGGCGTGGGAGAAGATAAAACAAAGGTACGACAAACCTAAACATGTTATTTCTAATTTGCTGAAACAATTCATGGACCAGCCAGCTTTACAACATAGTTCAGCGAAAGGACTTCGTGCTATTGCGGATACATCAGATGAAGTCGTACGAGGTTTACGGGTTCTGGGTAGTGACGCGGAGTTACGCGATCCATGGGTCATACATATATTGGTAAACAAATTAGATGCTGATTCCAGAGAAGCATGGGCACACAACTCAACTGCAGACAATTATCCAACGCTTAAACAATTTTTTGATTTCTTGAATAACCGATGTGACACTTTAGAACATTTAATTCCATCTCCGAAGGTTAAAGTGACGGCTCCCAAGAAGGTGGGTGCCATGGTATCACAAGCAGCGATTGGAAGTAATTGCGTATTATGTTCAAGGAATCATTATATTAGCAAATGTGAAAAATACCTCGACTTGTCGATTACTGAACGCAAGGAGTTAGCAGCCGGGAAAAGGTTATGTTTCAACTGCTTGTCTTCGACTCATCAAGCAATTGCATGTCGTTCCAAATTTACATGTCGTATTTGCAAGCGTAAGCATCATGTAACGCTTCATATCGAACAAAGTGCTGAGGTTAACGAAAATAAACAGAATCAAGAGAATAATTCTGATAAAACATCAATGTCTAATCATTCTAATGTATATGTTACAGTGAAATCGCCAGATTATGCAACAAGATCGTATCAGGCTATTCTACCAACAGCAGTGATTTTGGTAGAAGACAAGTATGGACAAATGCAGAAGTGCCGAGTTTTATTAGATTCCGGTTCCCAATCGTCTTTCATTACGGAGAGTTGCACACAGAGATTAGGTTTATTCCGTGATAAAACCAACATAAATGTGACAGGATTGACAGCGGGGAATTTGATTTCAAAGGCAAAAACAGTGATAGTGATGCGATCTATGTATAGTCGAAGCATGACCACCCAAGTTGAAGCGTTGATATTGAAGCAGTTACCAACACGAGTACCCAATTCAAACATCTGCGTTGGGGAAGAACAAGCTTTAAGGGATCTAGATTTAGCAGATCCACAATTCGATAAGCCGGCAGCCATAGATATATTGGTGGGAGCCGACAAGTTTTTTGAGACCTTAGAGACAGAACAAAGGCGATCAAAGACATTGATTCTACAAAAAACTATATTTGGATGGGTGGTCTCAGGTCAACCCTTAACCACGAGCATCGAGAATACAGAGAGTTTCACGGTACAAACGAGAGATGATTCAGATTTGGAAGACGAATTAAGAAAATTTTGGGAAATAGAAGATCTCCCAAACACCAGCACTCTAACTCCAGAAGACGTCGAATGTGAGCAGATATTTGTGAATACGCACCAGAGAAGAGCCGATGGCAGATACGTGGTTAAATTACCATTCAAAGGGCAAATCAGCGAACTTGGCAATTCATTATTCACCAGTACGAGGCGTTTTCTGTCATTGGAACGCAAACTATTGTCAAATTCGCAGTTACGAGACGAATATCGCAATCAAATGAGAGAGTACGTTGATTTGGGTCATATGATTGAATTACCAGATTCCATATCGCAAAACTACGATGATGCGAAAAGTTACTATTTACCTCATCATGCTGTTACGAAGGAGACAAGCACCACAACCAAAGTCAGGGTAGTTTTCGACGGATCAAGCAGAACAAGCAATGGGGTCTCATTAAACGAAAAGCTAATGGTGGGTCCAACTATACAACCGAGTTTATGGACCATATTGTTGCGATTCCGAACCAATAAAATCGCGATAGTGGCGGACATCGAAAAAATGTATCGCCAGGTTGTGGTAGCGGAAGAACACAGAAACTATCAAAGAATTTTGTAGCGAGAGAAACCGGACGAGAAAATTAGACATTACAATCTCACACGAGTCACATTTGGTCTTGCGTGTTCATCTTTTCTGGCGATTAGGGCGTTGCAACAACTTGCTGCAGAATCAAAAGATGAAGAGATCAATAATTGTCTAAAAAATGAATTCTACGTGGATGATCTACTTTCGGGTAGTCATGATTTGGAACAAGCGACTACAATGAAAGAGAAGTTGACCGACGTTTTAGCAAGTGGTGGATTTATATTGCGAAAATGGAAATCCAATGCACTCCAACTCAATGAGAACCTGAGTGAAGAATCATCGAGTGACATATGTAGTGATAAAATGCCAACAACGAAGACACTTGGTTTGAAGTGGTATACAAAGGAAGATGAGTTCACATTCGAAGTGCAAGATGAGAAAGAGGGTGTGGTCAATAAAAGAAAAATAATCTCAGAATCGTCCCGAGTATTCGATCCTCTCGGTTTCTTATCCCCGTCTATTATAATTCTCAAAGTTTTATTTCAGAAACTATGGCTTTTAAAATTAGGCTGGGATGACAAGTTACCACGTGATTGCGAAGACGAATACCATAAAGTGAGAAGCCAATTCAAGCATTTCGAAGAAATCAGAGTTCCACGGTTCACCAATCTTGAAGGTGAGGTACAGATACATGGTTTTGCTGACGCCAGCGAGACCGCTTACAGTTAGTGAGACAGGACAAGTTTGCAGTGGTTTGATAACTTCGAAAACGAAAGTGGCACCACTCAAGAAGATTTCCATACCACGACTCGAACTTTGTGCGAGTCATCTACTATCAAAACTGATGATCGCTGTGAAAGAATCTCTCAAAAGGGAAGCTGAATATTTTGCATGGACCGATTCAAAGATAGTGTTGGCTTGGTTGTCAGCATTTCCGGGTCAATGGAAAACGTTCATTGCAAATAGAACAAGTCAAATTTTAGAGCATTTTCCACGTAAACACTGGGGTCACGTCAGGTCAAAGGAGAATCCTGCAGACTACGGTTCAAGAGGTGTTAATCCAAGAGAGTTGGTCAATTTAAAACAATGGTGGAACGGTCCAAAACGGCTCGTTCGAGAGCAAAAATATTGGCCTGCAAGTGATGAGACGGAAACAACCGATGAAACACATAATGATTTGGAACGTAGAGGGGTAAATAAAGCAACCATTACATTCCATGCGAGAGGTGATCCGAGTCCAAACGATTGGGTAGAAGAATTGTTCGAGCGTAAATTCGAGATACAAAAATTATTTCGGATAGTGGCGTATGTTTTCCGATACATTGAGCGGAAATTTAAGTGGAAGGTAAACACAACAACAGAGAATAGAACAGCGCAACTAACTGCGTCAGAGATAAAGGCAGCGAAAATGTTTTGTATCAAGAGGGTGCAAAGTGAAGCATTCAGAGATGATATCCAGCAAATAAACAGAGACAAGAGAGTGAGTAACAGATCGAGGCTGCTAGTACTGGCGCCATTTGTCGACGAAGAAGGGATATTGCGAGTGGGCGGTCGACTCCAGAACGCCGATTGTGAGTATGATTCTAAACACCCTATCATATTACCTCAAAAACATATATTCACTACGAGATTGATATGGGGCATCCATTTTGCCAAATTTCATTCCGGCCCTACGCTCACATCGCATATTATTCGCCAAAACTATTGGATTATCAACGGGCGAAGCGAAATACGAGGCATCTTAAAGGGGTGCATTATTTGCAAGAGGCAATCGGCGAGAACTACAACACAAATGATGGGGAATTTACCAAGTAAGAGAGTCACACCAGCTAGGCCCTTTGAAAATTGCGGCGTTGATTTTGCTGGTCCAATATACCTAGCATCAAGAAAAGGCAGAGGAAACAAACAAATCATGAAGGGATACATCTGCATTTTTGTTTGTTTATGTGTGAAAGCCATACACATAGAGTGTGTGTCAGATTTATCCAGTGAGGCTTTTTTGGCAGCTCGAAAACGGTTCACAGCTAGAAGAGGAATACCTAAACATATACATACCGACAATGGCTCCAATTTTGTCGGAGCAAAACGGATTCTGGAAGGCGCATGTAAGTTAATAAGGCAAATTAATAACGATTATATAATTGCAGAATTTCTAAGCGAGAACGGAATAGAATGGCACTTTATTCCACCCGCGTCTCCTCATTTTGGTGGGCTTTGGGAAGCTGCGGTCAAGTCCGTCATAAGTCACCTGTTAAAAGCAACACGTAATATCAACTTAACTTTCGAAGAAGTCAGTACATTGCTTTGCCAGATCGAGAATCTCCTGAATTCGCGCCCGCTATGTACATCTTCTACAGACGATGATTTTCAGGTGTTGACGCCAGCACATTTTTTGATTGGAACTTTCACTGGATCAATACCAGAAGTTCACATTGAGTCACCGGAGAATCGACTGTCCCGATGGCAGTTAATACAAAGTCGAATACAAACCTTCTGGAAGCGATACTACCTAGAATACATAAATAATATGCAGCAACGTAATAAATGGCAGCATATCAGCGATAATTTCAAAACGGGAGACGTCGTATTGATCAAGGAAGACAACACACCCGCATTTAAATGGCCTTATGGTCGCATAATCGAAATACATCCCGGCAAAGACGAACTTGTGAGGGCAGTGACATTGAAAACAGCATCGTCTATAATTCAACGGCCAGCGGTGAAGTTATGGAAATTACCCGTAGGCTAACGAATACTTGTTAACGAGGCGGAGTATGTTCACGACGATACCTAAAAATAAAAAATACAAAAAAACAGAACTAAAGGATCACGATCTACACACACAAAACTTATCTAAATGATTGTGAACAGCCTGCACCATTCTTTATTGGCATCAAATTCATATATCTGAAATAGAAATAAGATATTATTATTATTGCGATTTTCTTATATAATTATTAATTTCAAACTTACTTTTTTTCGTCATTATTGACAAATTTTATTATATAATTTTGACAGATGGTCTTATTCACAAAACAAAAATGTACTAAAACAATTATATGTAAAAAAAGGGTAATAGAAATTATAAGTTCACTTTTCAAAAGCTTGTGTACTTTTACACATTTAGGTTAGATGTCAAAATAATAATTATGAAAAAACGTATTGTACAGTAGTCAGTCGAGAATATTCCGTGAAAGTGACAAGTTTAAAAGTAAAATAAAAAAAATAAAAAATAAATAAATAAAATAGTAGTGATTCAAAATAAAACAGCCGTGATTTTATTATAACCGAAGCCGAACCAAGAAACTAAGGGAGAAATTTGGAGACGATATATACCGTATCGTCCATACATAATTTATTACTGCGCTTTGATATTGGAGCTTAACAACGAGAACGAGTGATTTGTACCTTACAAGTGCAATAAAAAAATAGAAGTTTCCAACGGAGCGCATTGGTCACAATTCTGTTTTCCTACGTGCTGGATACAGATATTGTTCACCTACTGCTCGTATCAAAATGACACTAAATGCTATGATTTGGAAATCATAGCACTTAGTGTCAATTTGATACGAGAATTTAAAAATATGTATTAATATAGCAAGAAAATTGTAAATTAATGTTTGAAGGCATTTGAGCGTTGTTTTACACTTTATTCTTTTTATTTTTTATACACTGTTAAAGGTGTATACGTTTATAAATATATATCAACTAACTTAATTTCGTCTAACAATTCAATTTTGTTCAAAGAACTTCACAATGTACACTCGCATTAATTTGTATCCAAAAAAAAAGTGTCCAAAGATTTTAGACCGGATTCATAATCATAATATACATACTTACTGGTTAGACTCAATATATACGAGGGACACCGGGTTAACTTTATTATGGGAGTTAGTTTCTAATATATCTTCTGCCAAGTCATCATGTATCTCCCACGATCCAGTTTTTCTTTTGACGTAAGCTATGTATTGGCCTGGAGAATTACGAATTCGTGAATGTTGGTAGTGAATAAAAGCGACCAGTAAAAGATTTATGTTTCCCAAATTCAGGTTGTGTGTAATCTCATTAATTGCAATGCTGTATATTGTGTTGGGATTTATAGATTGAACATCTAAAATTACAAATCCATTCCGGGATTTTATTTGCAGTTCTTCGGGATTCTCGATGGGTTGTTTAAAATTTAAATGAGTTTGCAATTCTCTTCAAATCTCCCTCTTTAAAATTGACATAGTCAATTGGAAAATAGAAATTGGATATTGCGTGTGGCATTAAGCAAATTGGACACTTGAAATCCAATTGAATCGATCTTTTTAATAAGTACTCTATATATTTTGTAATGTTGCACACACAATTATGTTCAATACTTTCAGAAAATTTTGTGATATTAAAGCACTTCAAAATTAAAGTATGTACTTCTTTTTATATTAGTTGATTGGACGGCACCATATCTAATAAAATGACTAATAAACTCAAAAAATTCTGAGTCAATCTCTTCTATTTTTGATAACAAGTACTCATAATCTGATAAAGCCACAAACATTATCTGCGATAAAGAATCGAAACCGCATGTAGAATAAATGCTTATTTTTAAATTGTCTTCATTGGTATATGAAAAACCATTTCTTAAAAGTGGGTTAATAAACAATTGTGATTCAGTGCTATGTACAATTTCAGATTTAGGATTCTTCAATAATTGTTTTGCGGAATATCGTTTTATCGTTATATGACGATCACTTTCTATTATCCACTAAATTCCTACCAATGTGGTGACATACTCAGATCCAGGCAACAATCTCTGCGATGGCCTGTCATTGGCCTTTGAAAATACACTACTAATTTTAGTGTATGTACTACACAAATTTTAGTGTATGTGTGTATCGACCACCGGCTTATTGAGGGTCGCGTTAATATGACGATCACTTTCTATTATCCACTAAATTCCTACCAATGTGGTGGCATACTCAGATCCAGGGAACAATCTATACGATGATCTTTCATTGGTTAATAAATGTTTTAATTTACTTTTGTAATCGGCTGAAATATTTAGTTTTAAATTTTAATGCTTTATAAAATTTAACAAAAAAAAATTTATTTTAATTACATATATACTAAAAACAGTTTTCTGCGTAACAATTTAATATAATGTTCGAGCTTTAACACAACTCACCACAGTTATTTAGTTTCCAGAATTTGTGAATATAAAATTAATTTTTTTTCCAATTAATACGTGTAAGCTACACAATTTTGACAAAATATGTGGTATCATCTTCTAAGTAGATTGTGCTAAAAGTGTAATACTCCCTTTTACACTTTTTTTGCTGTTGTAAGGTTTTTTCTCAATTTGTCATAAACTTCACACCAATTAAATTCTGTTATGTTTATAAAACCTTTAAATTTTTTAAATTTTATAGATCCTGTAAACTTTTTCACGTCTGTCAATTGTACAATTTCTACCAACCCAAATTTTACTTATTTCAAAAATTCTATAATTTGATTAAATTCTATAAATTTTATAAATTCAAAAATAATGATAAATCCTGTTTAATATATTCTATAAATTCAATAATTTCAATAAACTTAATAAATTTTATAAATTCTATGAATATTCTATAAAAGCTATGGATACAGCTTTAAAATATAGTAAGTTCTTTTAATTCAAATTAAATCTTATAATTTCTTCAGTTACTATGCTGGAAATTCGATAAATTTTAGAAGTCCAATAAATTCTATACATTTTATAAGTTCTGCAAAGATTGTAATAATTACTATTATAAATTTTAATATGCTTAAATTAGAAAAATTAATTAAGAACAGGAATAACTCAGCTATGGATACGGTATGGTTTACAAATTAACATCCTTTAAATTAATAACCCCCTCTTGACAGTGCGGAATCCATGGGCCGAGCCACCTTTCATGTCACTACTATAGGCTGGCATAAAGCAATGCAATGTGCGGGTGGTTTAAACAAAAGCGGGTCTACAGCCGTTCGTCTAGAGTTTCTGGTTTCTCTTCTGCGACAATTTTGTTTCTCGAGAAATAGAGAATTTCAATAAATTTTCTAGAGATTCTCGAGAATTTTGAGAATTTTGGAACACTTATTTGGCCTTCGAAAAATAAAAATATTTAAAAAAATAAATCTTGAAAGTAATTGACAATTTCTTTGTACTCTCTTCTAGATGTTGCTCTATAGAAATAATATCGTCCTGAGGCGTTGGTGGACTTCCAGATAAATTAGATTCAATATAATGAAATATTTTAGCTAAACAATTTTCTTCTGGATTTTTAAATAACTTTCGGGACAAGTTTTTAGCTGTTTTAATTATTTCAATGAGGATTCTGGAGAAATTTTAATAATGAAATTATCGAATTGTCCCTTCTTTTAAATATGTGGCTTTTAATTTCATTCAACGATATTATACTAATTTGGGAATTATTTGTCTGAAGAGATTTGAATAAATATTTTAAAACGCCTTCCGCAGATAGTAATGACGCATCTTAACGGCTAAGTGCCTCTATTGATTTTTTAACTCACGTACGGATGTGTAATATATTAGAGGCAACTGTATCATCATTTTTTGGCTCCCATAGTCGAACAAAATTAAGATCATTTACCGTTTTTATTATGGCTGGTTTAATTTAAAAAAAAACGCTCAATCATGATTTCCATGGTATTCCATCGGGTCTTACAATCTAACAATACCTGTAATTCGTGACCCTCAGAAATCATTTCCTCTATATTAGTTTGTAAAACACACTATTACGAACCGGTGAGTTTTTTAATCGTTTTACTATTCCTCTAATTTTTATTATTATATTTTTAATTTGCATATCAGAATTTATTTAAATATTATCAGCAACAAATTCATGTTCGCCTAAATCATCTGACTCAAAATCATTATCTGAGTCTTCATCGCTGAAATTGTTACATGAAGATACTTTCGTTTCGTAGAAGATTGTCATCACAGCCAAGTGTTTTGCGTGATTATAACATAATTGCTGAAAAGCCAGCGACACCTTACTATATTTCAACATTATCGCATCCCTTGTTGTAGTAGGCTCCATCCCTTGTAGTAGAAACTATGTCTGACTTGTAATTTAAATCGAACGATTGATTCTTACTTGTTAACATTTCTATGGCTTTTTCAGCTGGGCATGAACCTTCAATTCTCATCAAACCTAAATTTTCAGACGAACCACTGGAAAAATATAAATGTACATTTAGATACCTTCGATTACGGAAACTGGTCCATTCGTCTATTGATAATGAGAATTTTTGGTTTTCCGCCTTCATGTTACTGATTTTTAAAATAATTTTGTTTTTGACATTATCGTGAATCCCTGTAATTGCAGAATATTTCGAATGAATGAACTCTTACATATAGCATTAATAGTTATTCTATCGTTTGCAGCAAGCTTAGAAACAATTCTTGCAAGTGTTAAACTTTTATCGTTTATAAAGTACTCGCCGATATGTTTCCCTTTTTTGGTTGCTGAAAAAGAGTATTGGTTTAACAGAAGATAATTTCAATACTTCGGTTTCAATATGTTCCATCAGTAAATTTGTTATTGCGGGACTGACTGGTGAACCAAATACTTGTTTAAAAAATATCCCATTAAAACTAAACTCAGTATGATCCAGGACGAATTTTAATGCATCCACAAAATCGCTCACGTCCGAATTTGTCCCACTGTTTAGACCATTCCATAATTTTTTAAATAAATTTAGAACCAATTTTGAATCCACGTTATTGAACAATGAAACCACATCAAGCGAAGCTAAAATATAATTTGGTGGGAGAATAAAATTTTTGAATTTTTAGTTTGAAATCCTCCGCATTTCTTATTGCCGAAAAATTACGACCATCATAACAATTCAAAATATCAGACAAAAATTTAGATAAATTATACAAAGGTGACCCCACGTAGCTCACAATTGGTCTCAACGGATTACCGTCTTTATGTATTTTTGGAAGACCGTACATTCTCGGAGCTGTACCATTGTAGCTACGTAGATCCAATCGATTTGTAGTTATTTTGAATAAACATTCCCAAGAAGAAATAATCGCGAGACCAACTTTCCTAATTTCTATATACGTGTTATCGTCTGACAAGAGCAATTCCATTTTTTCAACGTATGCTATTTTGGACATAAGTTTAGATAAGTTTTTGTTTACAATCAAATTTGATGTATAAACTAAATTGCTCATGTGGAGGGAATACGTTGGACAGACAAAACAATACTTAAAGAAGCGTTTTTACCAACATGTTCATGACTCAATTTTCAACTTTCAAAATTCACATAGTGCAATAACAAACCATTTACGGGACAGTTTCCACGCATTATCTTTAGACGATGCTACAATTTTGGAGAAAGAAAGTAATTTGGAAAAGCGTTTATTTTTTGAAAATATTTACATTAAGAAAATGCAAGGTCCAAATTTGTTAAATGTCCAGGAAATTTCCAAATTCTTGTTAAATTATTACGACAATGTTATTCTAAATTAATTTACACTTTTGACCAACCGGTTTTTTCAAATCAAGTAGTATGTACATTTGTAAGGACTTGTTGTTTTGTTTGAAATTTGTAATTTTTATAAAAAAAATTGTCCTGAGGATGACGGAATACAGCCGTTGAAACGTCGACAGTAAATTAATAAAAAAATAAGCTATATACCAAAGAAATTTGTTTTAATATTAAAAAAAAAAAGCTTAATAAAATATGATATAAATATATATAGTTTTATTGTTTTCAAAAAATTTTTGCTATCTAAAATAGAAATGTCAAAACAAATTTTTCAACTCGGATTCAACTCCGATTTTTTTTTGTGTCAACTGGTAAACCACATAAATAAAATCATTTTAATGTTTTAAGTGACATCTAAATTCAAACACTAGCAGACAAAACTTTTGTAAAATAAAATTCAAATTAATAATTGGTGAAGTTTTGAAAAGTTTTGTTAAATATAAATATTAATATTTTTCGAGAATCTCGATTAAGTTTCTCGTGAAATGGGAATCCCGAAATTTTTAAATTATTTTTTTTCGAAATTATGAGTATTAAAATTGAAAAACCTTTCTCGAGATTCTCGAGATGAGATTTATCGAGCAGAAACTCTACGTACGTCCTCGAGTTGGCTGGCAACGGCGTAAGGTAGGACGTTAAAAATGACCTGCAAACCAGTTGGGAGTAGAGACAAAGAAAAACATCATTTAAAGAAAGATTTAGGGAGCATGCTAAATCAGTCACCAAATCAACCGTGAGTCAAAATAAGTTTAAAAATATAAATTGTACGCAACACAAATACACAAATTTTGAAATAAATTTACAAGTAATACACAGAATGAAGAAAGGGGATGTGTTAAGTCGAATCGAAGAATTCGAAATATATAAAAATAAAGACAACCGATTTATGTTGAACAACAAAATAAACACTGCAACAAATTAACTATACGATTTATACTCAACGTGCATCAACGTAACCAGAAAATTGTTCCTGAATCAAAAAATTTTGCAATCCAAAAAATTTTAATACGAAATAATTCAATAACTAAATCAACTGCTGATGTTGCTATAGCATCGAAATCGATATTGGAGCAAAAAAATATTATATTGGAAAGAGCGTACAAAAACATAATAATAAAAAATAAATATTTAATTGAATAATTAATTTAAAAATTATATATTTGGCTTTTATTGAATTAAAGTGATATATCCATTAACAACGGAATCATGGATTTCGTTAATGCTTATAAAACCTATAAATTCTTTAAATGTTAAGGATTTCATAAATCTCATCATTTATATAAATTATATAATCTTCTCAAGTTCTCTAAATTTTATAAATTTTTTAAATTTTATAGATTCAATGGGTTATATACATAAATTGTTCAAGTCTCTCAGTTCTATAAATTCTACCAACTCAAATTTGACTTATTTTAAAAATTCAGTAATATTGCTAGAAATTCGATAAATTCTACAAATTATAGTAATTCTAAAATTTCTTTGAATTCTATAAATCGAATAAATTCTGTAGGTAAGATTAGGTTAGTTGGAGTGGCACAGAATGTATATCCTTCACTATTACTGGAACCATTTAGAGCTATTTAGTTAGCAGAGAACATCGCGCACTTTACGGTTTTCGAGATCCAACAGGTTGTTCATCTTGAACTTGTGAACCATAGTCCCTTCCTCCTCCTGGTCCAAACAGCTTCTACAGAAGGCATTTACCTCTAAATTCAGCCTTCTTAATTCAGGAGAGCTTAATGTTCTGGTAAGCCTAACTCTATTTTTGGCCAGACTAGTATTTTAAAACAAAAATTTAGTTGCTGGTGCGATTTAGTAGCGTTCGTACAATTGGCCATAAATGATTGAAATCAAGTGTTTCTTGTTTTTTTTTTTGCGTTTTCTCATTAAACCTGACGCATCGTTTAGAGTACAAATGTACAATTGAAATTATAGTTATTAGACATTAAGTCCCTTTTTCAGTTTAAAAACTAAGACACAACACAACACGTATTTGCCAGGTGTATGTTGGAGACGGGTAAAATTAAACGTGTTAATGTGTAAGGTAATTTTCAGGAACGAGCAATTATTGTTTCGTAATCCGTTTATTATGTGTAATTTCATGGTGAACATACAAGAGAGATACTCTAAAACTTCCAAAAGTAGCCACCTCCCTATATTTACCAGCTCCCTAAATTGACCAATATTTCTGGGTCCATTGAATGGTTACTTTAGAAAAGTTTCCCTGAATATAGTTTGTTTTAGAACAAGAAAGACTATAACTAAATAAAATTATGTTGAATTTACTTAAATTAGTGTGAATAATAGAAATTTATAATTTCCGAAATAAGTGTTTTCAATTCCGGAATAATTGAAGCCAAACTATGGCCGGTATTCCAAAATACCGGAATGCCGAATTCCGGTATTGGATACCGGTCCGAAGCAAAGCTTGTTATGACAAAATTCGGAAAATTATATGTCAAAATTACATGGAAATAAAGCAAACAAAAAAAAAACAGCGAAGGTTTGTTGTTGTCAAAATCCATTGTGAGACCTTGTTGTTGTCAAATTTTAAAAATCTCAAAATAACTACGATTTTGGAGATTGAACTTCACTTTTATTCCATTTTTGGTGTTAACAATGACAGCAATATTGTTATAGACCATTTTGTAAAGGTTCAGAAGCTTTTGAGTTTCTAACAAAAAATTTATTACATTATCATATTTCGGTAATTCGGTTCCAGGCTTTATAATTTTTTAAATACTTATATAAAAAATTTAAATAAATTCAATGCCAAAAGTTGTTGTTTTAAAATCCTTTTTGAGACGTTGTTGCATACAACGATTAAATTATCATGTGTGAAATGTTGTAAATCGGTGTCAGATTTTAGATATTTTTAATACTGTTTTTTAACAAATTTTTAATAATTTGTTTTTGTTGTTTCGTACATGAATAAATCTGCAAATTATCCAATCTGGTTAACCATGACTCCATCTAAATCTGCCATGAAAAAATCTCAAATCAAAGTGGCTTGTGCGTAAATGATCCATTACTTTCCCCCTAACACTTTTAATTTCATTTTGCGAATTTAGGGTGTAAATCCAACTTTCACCCCTTAAAACAAAATATTTAACCCAATATTTACCTATTGTCTACGAATACACTTTATAAGCAAAAATATTCAGTAAATAAATATTTATTAAAATCACATAACAACTAAAAAAAAAAATATTTCATGAACGAATTTTAATGTACCTACAATGTATAGAACTTTTAATTGATTCCATCAATTCTGGACACTACACAAAATGCACAGAGTAATTTAATCCTTTTTTCAGTTATGAAAACATAACACGAGGCTAAAAACACTTTATGTACATGGGAGCATATTGTGAAACAAAACCACAACAACATTAAATTTAAAACCCTTCCATATTGAACAGATGACATTTATTTAGAAAACTGTCATACATAAAAACTATAAAACCCAAATCAAAAAGTATATTTACCAATTATGTTACACCTGTCAAAAGCATTGCCATTTTTATTATATGATAATGACGAATAAAAATAAAAACATTTTAATTTCTAATAAAACCAACAACACATGCCATTTTGTATGGGTGGATCTGGATATATGTACGTACATACTCGTCTAACATTTGAAAGGTTTCATGTATTATTATAATGACCAAACCAAACTAAAAAAAAACGAAGATGTACCTAAATAATTTTGTATAACCAACATTCAAAAAGTTTATTACAATATTCGTATATACACAAAACCAGATGCATTTAGATTATATTCTTAACAAATTAATTAAATTTTATTTAATTATTATTTCAAGAGATTTTTACTTTTAATTGTTATACTCTGTGTGAATGCGTGTAACATATGTACAGATAATATTAATGTATGTATATATGGAGAAAAGGGATTTGAATTTGTTTTGATTACATAACTTTGTTACACAACAATATATTGTGTACTCACGCGCATATAATCTTTGATCATCATCTCAAATCAACAACAATTTAATCATAAGAATAAATATTGTTTATAATTTAATCTATTTTAGTTTATTATTTTGTTTTGTTTTTATGAGAATTTTGTGGTTTTTTGTAATTCTAATTTTTTGGTGAATTTATATTTATGTGTGTATGAGATATAATGGAAACAATTTGATTTTTGTTTATTTATAGTGAATGGGAATTTTTTTTATTTTTTAAAACTCTGTGTGTGATTTGTGGTGTTTCCAGTTTGTTTCATTTTTATTATTTTTGATGTTTATATTATGTTAATGATTGATATATGTATTTTTTATATGTCAGGAAGTTTAATGCAGTGATTTGTTTGTTATGCTGCAATCGGAAAGACAGAAATTTTGATTTAGTAATATTAATTCCGGTCTAGCGATGACTTTTTGTTTGGGTTGCTTGGGAGCAAAACATTAAGACTACATTTACGATTATTTCAATGGTTGTATACATAGATTATGTTTCGGTCTATGTATTAAAATTCATACTAAACTTAAAAGGAAATTTCGGTTTATTTATTTTCACCAAGAAATTCCAATTTAACTCTGCCAATTTGAGTCCGCTGTTTAGTTTGCAATTATCAAGAATTTTTTAGAGGTTGGAACCTAATTTTATTAAACGTAAAATGTCATTAGTATTTGAGCTTCATATACGGTAATCAGCAAAAGTGTTTAAATTTAATAATATCCCCCTGAAATGCTCTATTTTTGGATATTATGAAGTGAATGTTTGCATAATCGAAACTAATTTTTCAAAATTTCACGTCACAGTTGGTGACCTTTGACGCCTTCGAAACTTTATTTATACTAAAGACTAAATATGTGACCGATTAAAATTCTCAATTTAATAAAAACAACGAAAAAAGGAAATAAATTTTGTGACTCAAACTAAATAATCTTCAAATTATGAACAAATATTTGTTTGATAAGGCGTTTTAAATAAAAATATGTATATCTGTTGGTCGCGCCGACCAATTGACTTATCTGACTATTATCAGCAATTATTGAAAGGCCAACTCTGCAATAGGTATATCATCAAATAGTCTAATTTATTAGACAAATTTAGAATAAGTATCATCGCGTGACAAACTGGTTTTTGTTACACGCGCAACAATAAAAAAAAACCTACTGTGTGGCGCTACACAGTAACTCAGGCATGTGCGATATTATAAATAAACAGTTTCTAACCTGTTTATTTAATTAATATGACAAAACAATTATTTGTTTTATCTAACCAATTATCAGCTTTTCGAACTTGTTTCATTGTACTGAACCCTCCGTGGCTATATTTGGTTTCTTACCTTTAAATGACCGCTTGCAATTTACTAGCTCACTTTTATGTTTCACAATTAATTTCATAACGTAGATATAACGCATTCGATAACTCGTCACCCAAATATTAGTTTGGTCCATCAACCATTTACCTGAAACTCGAGAAAATGGACTTCTTTGTTTAAAGTTAAATAAAACTAAAAGTAGCCGATACAATTTTTCGATTTTTTTAGAATAGAGTTATTAGACATTTAGGAGTTTCTATTCAAACTTTTATAAAAATTTGGCCAATTTTTTATGAGCAATTTAAGTTTTCCTAAATATAGAAATTTTAAAGTTTGGTCCATATCCACCGTTTCAGCACTAATTTTCTTCCTTTCTAGGATATGGACCAAATTGATTTGGATATGGAACAGTCTAGTTCCAAGTTCTGATTAAAAATCATGGAACAAACTAGATTTGAAAAAAAAATAAAATAAATAATTGTTCCAGGTAATATCTAATGTGCTTTTGTACCAAACTAATCGTAACAATTTTTAATTTGCAAAATACATTAGATTTTTGTTCCATGCGCCAAAAATCTGGAGATGGCCCAAACTGAAATTATTAATTATTAAAAAAGAGGACATGGAACAAACAGAATACGAAATATCTCATCAACTATTATGATTTAACAAAAACTGACAGTTGATTCTGAAAGAGCGGGTTTTATAACCATATTCTACATTTTCAGGTCAAAAAACAAAAAAATGGCGTATGGACCAAACTAATATTCGGCTGACGAACTATCGGTTGCTTTCATTATAAATACTTTCGTTTGTAATTATACTGCAAGCAAAGTGGCTGATTCCAGGACATTTCTTCGCATGCATTTCCTCGCGCTCATTTTATGCGCACATTTCTACGCACACATTTCCTACCGCGGGAACATTTCCTCGCAATAAATTCAAGAAAATGGCCTTTTTAATATTAAAACGAAAATAAACAAAAATTATAAATTCTGGAAAATGGGGATTCAAAGTCGCTATAAATTCTGAAAAATGGGGATTATAATTTAAAACGAAAATAAACTAAAATTATAAATTCTGGAAAATGGGGATTTAAAATCGCTATAAATTCCGTATAATGGGAATTTTAATTTTAAAACGAAAATAAACAACAATTATAAATTCTGGAAAATAACAATTTGAATTTTAAAACAAATATAAACAAAAATTGTAAATTCCGGGGGTAATGGGCATTCAAAGCCGCTATAATTCTGGAAAATGGAGATTTAAAATCGCAATAAATTCAGAAAAATAAGAATTTTAATTTTTAAACGAAAATAAAGAAAATTATAAATACTGGAAAATTGGGATTTAAAATCGCTTAAAATTCTGGAAAATGGGGATTACAAATCGCTATAAATTCTGGAAAATGAAAATTTTATTTTTAAAACGGAAATAAAAAAAATTAGAAATTCTGGAAAATAAGGATTCAAAGTGGCTATAAATTCTGAAAAATGGGGATTTTAATTTTAAAACAAAAATAAATAAAAATTAAAAATGCTGGAAAATGATGATTTAAAGTCGCGGGAATTTTATTTTGAAACGAAAAAAAAACAAAAATTATAAATTCTGGAAAATGTGGATTTAAAATCGATGTAAATTCTGGAAAATGGGGATTCAAAGTCGCAATCAATTCTGAAAAATGGGTTTTTTAAATTTAAAACGAAAATAAACAAAAATTATAAATTCTGGAAAATGGGGATTTAAAATCGCTATAAATTCTGGAAAATAACAATTTTAACTTTAAAAACAAATTTAAATAAAAATTGTAAATTCGGGAAAATGGACATTCAAAGTGGCTATAAATTTAGAAACATGGGGATTTTAATTTTAAAACGAAGATAATAAAAATTACAAATTCTGGAAGATGAGGATACAAACTCGCGATAAATTCTGCAAAATTGGAATTTTAATTTTAAAACGAAAATAAATAAAAATTAAAAATGCTGGAAAATGATGATTTAAAATCGCAGGAATTTTAATTTAGAAACAGAAATAAACAAAAATTATAAATTCTGCAAAATTGGGATTAAAAATCGCTGTAAATTCTGGAAAATGGGGATTTAAAATCGTTAAAAATTCTGGAAAATCTGAATTTCAAATCGCTATAAATTCTGGAAAATGGGGATTTTAAATTTAAAACGAAAATAAACAAAAATTATAAATTCTGGAAAATGGGGATTTAAAGTCGCTATAAATTCTGAAAAATGGGGATTTTAAATTTAAAACGAAAATAAACAAAAATTATAAATTCTGGAAAATGGAAAATGGGGATTTAAAATCGCTAAAAATTCTGGAAAATGGGGATTTCACATTGCTATAAATTCTGGAAAATGGGAATTTTAATTTTAAAACGAAAATAAAAAAAAATAGAAATTCTGGAAAATGGGGATTCAAAGTCGCTATAAATTCTGAAAAATGAGGATTATAATTTTAAAACGAAAATAAACAAAAATTATAAAATCTGGAAAATGGGGATTTAAAATCGCTGTAAATTCTGAAAAATGGGGATTTTAAATTTAAAACGAAAATAAACAAAAATTATAAATTCTGGAAAATGGGGATTTAAAATCGCTTAAAATTCTGGAAAATGGGGATTTCACATTGCTATAAATTCTGGAAAATGGGAATTTTAATTTTAAAACGAAAATAAAAAAAAATAGAAATTCTGGAAAATGGGGATTCAAAGTCGCAATCAATTCTGAAAAATGGGTTTTTTAAATTTAAAACGAAAATAAACAAAAATTATAAATTCTGGAAAATGGGGATTTAAAATCGCTTAAAATTCTGGAAAATGGGGATTTCACATTGCTATAAATTCTGGAAAATGGGAATTTTAATTTTAAAACGAAAATAAAAAAAAATTATAAATTCTGGAAAATGGGGATTTAAAGTCGCTATAAATTCTGAAAAATGGGGATTTTAAATTTAAAACGAAAATAAACAAAAATTATAAATTCTGGAAAATGGGGATTTAAAATCGCTTAAAATTCTGGAAAATGGGGATTTCACATTGCTATAAATTCTGGAAAATGGGAATTTTAATTTTAAAACGAAAATAAAAAAAAATAGAAATTCTGGAAAATGGGGATTATAATTTTAAAACGAAAATAAACAAAAATTATAAAATCTGGAAAATGGGGATTTAAAATCGCTGTAAATTCTGGAAAATGGGGATTAAAAATTACATAAAATTCTGGAAAATCTGGATTTCAAATCGCCATAAATTCTGGAAACTGGAAATTTTAATTTTAAAACGAAAATAAAAAAAAATAGAAATTCTGGAAAATAAAGATTCAAAGTCGCTTTAAATTCTGAAAAATGGAGATTTTAATTTTAAAACGAAGATAAAAAAAATTACAAATTCTGGAAGATAGGGATACAAAATCGCGATAAATTCTGGAAAGTGGGAATTTTAATTTTAAAACGAAAATAAAAGAAAATAGAAATTCTGGAAAATGGGTATTCAAAGTCGCTATAAATTCTGAAAAATAACAATTTTAATTTCAAAACAAATATAAAGAAAAATTGTTAATTCGGGAAAATGGGCATTCAAAGCGGCTATACATTTAGAAAAATGGGGATTTTAATTTTAGAACAAAAATAAATAACAATTAAAAATTCTGGAAAATGATGATTTAAAATCGCGGGAATTTTATTTTGAAACGAAAATTTACAAAAATTGTAAATCCTGGAAACTGAAGATTCAAAGTCGCTATAAATTCTGGAAAATGGGGATTTAAAATCGCTTAATATTCTGGAAAATTGGGATTTAAAATCGCTGTAAATTCAGGAAAATGGATATTTTAATTTTAAAACGAAAACAAAAAAAATAGAAATTCTGGAACATGGGGATTCAAAGTTGCTCTGGAAGATGGAGATTCAAAATCGCAATAAATTCTGGAAAATGACAATTTTAAAAATAAAAATGCTGGAAAATGATGATTTAAAATCGCAGGAATTTTAATTTTGAAACGAAAATAAACAAAAATTGTAAATTCGGGAAAATGGGCATTCAAAGTCGCTATAAATTCTGGAAAATGGGGATTTAAAATCGCTATAAATTCTCGACGCTTCCTTACATTATGCGAGGATATGTGTGCGAGAAAATGTACGCGAAGGAATCTACGCGACGAAATGTGCACGAAGAACTGTCCTCTTACCTTTTATATTACCTGATATTATCAACCCGTACTCGATTACGCCAATAGAAACTTCAAAGAAACTTAGAAATTAGTTTCAACAAAGCCTCTTCGATTGAAGCTCTATATATGTACCTAATGTTGATTTTGAGGTTTTACTGAAATTATGAAATTTTGGTAGCCACTTTGGTAACAGGACAGTTCCTCGCGCACATTCCTTTGCGTAAAATAGGATGCATAATTTTCCTTGCATCCAGATATTCTCTATTCTCTCATTCTTTATCAAATTCTGTCTATTTCCTTCCTTTCTATTTGAAAGTACTGTTTCCCCGGCATATACGCTCGTATGCGTTTATTGGGTAATTGCTTCACGTTATTATTTGCGCACTCCCAAAATATTAATTGCCACTTAGGATTTTAATGTTAATTTTGAAAGGGCATTTCAAGATCATCCCAAAGTCACGTTTTTACGTAATTTTACTAAAATTTAGGAATTCTTGAAACTTTAAAAATCCTAACACATTTACATCACCGTAAAAAAAATATTACAAAATTGTAAAGAGGTAAAAGGGAGAATATACCTAAATTTAGATTATAAGAAGAGTCTTAAATTCCTTAATCTTCCTAAATTTTCGAAATGTTGTAAATTTAAAAATTTACAGAAAAATAAAATTCTACAAGAGCAGTTTAATACACGATAGCTTTATGAAAATTAAGTTGCGAAGATTTTATTGGTAAAAGTCAGATAAATGTATAGCTCGGATTTGACTATAAATCATATAAAAATGATAGTAAAATAGAAGTTAAACTTACTTTGAGCAATTTAATTAAAAAACACGGCAATGCATAACATTGCTAAACACTAAACTTGTATACCATTGGAATATCATAATTTGAAATCACCCAAACTATTTCTAATTGAGGTTTCATTGGCCTGTGCGAGAAAAACACGTAGCTACATGGGCTCGTAAAGGTTTAAAAAAATATAAGCCTATGCAACAATGCTTTTGTGTTAAAACTTGATATTTGCTTCACAATAGTGGTGTTTAGAGATTGAAAAATCTATTTGTGTCTCGTGAATTCTGGGACACTGAATATTGGAACTATTATCTGCTATTAAAAAAAAATTACTAGTTTGGTGCTTTCAATGAAAACAATGAAATAAATAAAAAATATAGAAACAATAAAATTCTCCACAAATAGAAACAAAACTTATTGTTTACCCAAACATTGAACATGTTGCGGTTAGCGAATCAGAACTCGAATTAAGGAGTGAATATTGGATTTTCTTTTACTACGTTAGAAGCTTAGCACATCTTAATTTTAACAACCCCAAATATTTTGTCTACAATATTGTCCATTCCAAATAATAAACCAAATACGCAATAAAATTCGTAAACATTCCTCTAGGACATTATCGTTGATTCAGACCCTCTTTATTTAATAATGTCTATTTCCATCCCATCCACAAAACACATTGTCAATTAGTCGATATACTATTATAGAATTAATATAAAAATTCATCAACTAAACATTTAAACATTCACATAAACATACTATGTACATATATGTACATATATTATATTGTCCTTTGGATATGCATGCCAATCTAAAGAAAAAGGATTAAAAGGATTATTTAAATGGGCTTGGACATGTATAAACATTAAACATAGAATTATACATATTCCCTTTTTGGGAAACTGAACGATCCAAATAGGATATTATCTATTGTTATTCCTATTATTATAAGACATCTGTTCATAAATACAATTGCTTTTATTGCTGTTTTGTTGTATATTATTCATGTAGGCAAATCCTTTCATTTAGAAAATATTTTGTTTGTGCCTCAGTACGATCAAAATAATTGACAACAATTTTGTTTTTTATTAAAATATGATTTTTTAATGTATTTTGATTTAAATCGTACAGTACAATGTTGTTTGTGTGCTATACCATATATAAAGAACGAAAATTTACAAAAGAATGTTTTGTGGGAGATTATAGGATTACAATCGGTTTTTATAAGAATTTGAAGTTGAAAAGTAAAAGGAGTAAAAAGGAATATTTATGGGTTGAGATTTATGTTATTTTGTCTTATATTTTGCAGGTGCTCTTGATATTCTCTTATATATATTGTTCGAAATGTATAAAGTTAAGAATACCGGAACTGAAACAATATACTTCTTGAATTTAAATTTTTTGTTTATACAAAGAAATGTTGCAGCTTGCCATTTATTGCTACGTGGAAAGGATTAATTAATGTGGTGCTGTTAAAATAACAAATTTTGTTTTTGAACATCTTACAAATTTTTGATTTCAAGTTATATAGGGTGTCAGTGGAATTTATATTTCATTCTTATTGTTTATTTTATTAATTTCCTTACAAGAACACAAAAATATAATTCCGAATTTAAGTCATCTCATCTGTCATATACCTACATCTCAAATTTAAATCCGATACCAATACGGCAGTTTAGAGTACAGTCATTATGGATGTAAATAAACAGAAATGTAGGTTTTGAATTTTTCTATGAATTTAGTATTTACTTATGCTTACCGAGCGATGTATGTAAAGATGCGTGTGAATATGGTCGCTTTCAATCTCGTAGTATGAGCAATGCCGTTGATCGTATAATTTTATAGAGGTAATTGTATGCCACTTGTTCTATGCTCGTATCTCAACACCAATTACAAAAACAAAGTTTCTATTAATTTATAACTTATTGTAATATAACAACATAAATTTTAATTATGTGTATTTTAGTTTTATTAATTTTGGTTTTATATGTACGTCTATATTGATCGCCAGTTTTGAAGGAAGAGAGCAAGAATTTCTTTTATTTCCAAGTGGTCAAGAATTTTTATAGCAACTTAATTTAAACGGGTAAATCTATAAATTATAGCATAAGTACTATAAAACTTAATAAACCGAATTGTTCCTAAAAATCTATTACAAAATTGATTGACAAATTGTTTACAATTAATTGACAGTCTCTCTTTAGTGTTTGTGTACATAAACTCAAATCGATTTGATTTTCTGGTTTTGCATCTTTTAGTTAGCAATCAATAGGTTACAACTTACAGTGCTTGTTCTATTCTTAATTCACAAACATACTCCCGCACCTTAAGGAATTTTATTGCTTAACTATTAACTTAATTGGTTTTGTTACTTGTTTCAATGTGATGACCCGGACAACACCATCACTTCCAGGATGAATCTTTTTTTTCTTTTTAATTTTTCCCATCATCCATTGGCTGAGATATTGGTTATCCTCTCGAATAAGGGCAATGTCATCGACTTGAAATTTATGGATTGTCGCCTTCCGTGGAGCATGTCGTGGATTGAACTGAAAGGTTAGGTTTTTCTGCAATAAAAATTCAGAGATTAGTGGATTGCTTGTCTGCGTAAGAATTTGTGCTTTCAGTCGCTTCAACTCTGTGTTGGCACCAACAAAATTTGACCCATTGTCACACCAAATCTCTTCGGGGGTTCCATTTCTTGACATGGAACGTTTACCAAAAATGATTCAGTATCGAGACTGCTAACAACTTCAAGATGCACTGCTTTGATGGCTAAACATACAAAGACTGCTACATAATATGCTTTCTCAACTGGAGAGTTTTTATGCTTGCTGTTTTTAATGTACAATGGACCTGCTTAATCTAACCCCGCTTTTCAAAATGGTTGACTCTGTTTACATCTTGCTACTGGTAAATCTGCCATCTTCTGTTCAGGTTTCTTGGATCGGTAACGAATGCAAACTGCACAGCATCTTATGAGTTTTTTGATAGTGTTCCGTGCGCCTATCATCCAATATTGCATGCATGTTGTTGAAGTGGATATCCCGAACTATCAATTCACATATTTTATGATTTTTTGGCAAGATGACTAGATGCCGTGCCGAATATTTCAAAGTAGATTTACTTAACCACCCCCCAACTCGAAATAATCCATCTGAGTCTATGAATAGATCCGGTGATGACAGCCGATTCTTTGCTGGAATTGGGCACACCTTATTGAGACTAGAAATTTCGTTATGATATTCCACTTTCTGGATATTGCGAAGAATTATAATTTCTGCTGCATTCATCTGGGCAGGAGTGATCGAATTATTATGATTTTGTTGAATTTTTCGACGCTTCAGTATTTCTATTCTTAAGATGTATACCATTATTTTTCGTATTTTGACCCGTGATGAAAGATTTGTTAGCATAGGAGTAGAACTGTGATGCCTTCATTGAATGGGCTTGTAATCCCGGTGGTATATTTTAACCGTCCTTTCAAGACTGTTTCATCTGAATGGGTTCTTGTTTCGCTTGATCTGGTCCATTTTTGTTAGTTTTCACCCCATAGTATATGTGTCGCGTGTCTAAGGGTAGTATATCCGTTCATGAATGATTTATATTCGTTGCAAACATTTGATCCATTTAAAAACTTCCGTTCCACGGCTTGTAACTGTTGATGCGCAGCTTCAAACGATCTATCTATCTATACGTCTGCTCCTAGTATAGGATATCAATTTTATTGGGTATGACAAATTGTGGATCAGCTAATTCTAATCCCACAATTGGAGGTTGCAACATAATTTGTCTAGGTGGAAGCATATTAGTTATGTTGTTAATGATATGAGCCTGTACTTTTAAGGTGTAGTGGGTGTCTACACGCGATTTAATGGTCATATCGATTTTCGCCCTGGTTTTTCCAGCTGAAGATGATGCTAGGCCGAATATAGAAGTGGAAGATGGACTTCGCTTGAGACCTAGGCGTTGGGCACAAGATTCGGTCACAAAGGATGTTCGCGAGCCTGAGTTCAAAAGTGCACGAATTAGCTGAATTTCTCCGGTATGTACTTGAATATGTATGACAGCAGTTGGTAGTACCGTGGTTGGCGATGTATACAGTGCGTGGAAAACTGATTGTGTTGATACGTATGGTTTTACATCTGGTACGGCAGTTTAATGGCTTCTGGCGGTTTATCCTGTGTAGGTTTGCTCAGTGATATATGATGACTCGTTGCATGGCTAGGTTTGGCATGTATTTCAGTTTCATCTGAATGTAAATATAACAATGTGTGATGACGTCCCCGACAAATCATACAAGAAAATCTGGAGAAATATTTCACGTTTGAGTTTGAGTGACCTTTTTTAAAACAATTACCGCATATATTTTTCTCGTTCACAAATTTCAATCGATAACTGACACTGTTGTTTTTGAATATTGGACTTTTCAACAATGGATGTGGCTGATTACAAGCTAAGCACTCAAATGACGGATTACTTTTAGCGAGAAACGATTTGGTATTATATTTTGTAGGGTTCTTCGTGGTTGCGTCACAAATTTCAAAGGCATCACATCTCGTATTCAAAAAATTTAATAATGTGTCAAACTTTGGAAAATCTTTACCAACTGATTTATTTGCCCACAGTTGTTTAGTTTCACTGTCTATTTTATTTAACACAATATGAGTAAGCCATGAGTCGCGTGTTTCAGCGTCCGGCCCCAATGCACGAAGGCCACGAATTATTTCGTCAGATGATTCGTTAGCACGACGCAATTCTCTCGCGTTAGCCTGAGAACACGGTTTTTGATTGAAGAATGCTTGAATCAGTGAGGTAACAATGGGTGTCATTTTCTTATACCTGTTACAAATTTTAACCCACGCTTCGGCATAATTATTTTCCGTTACAGGAATATGTCGTATTAGTGCGGCTGCTTCACCCGATAATAGTCCTTTAAGAATCCGAAATTTATGAACATCAGTAATGTTGTGATTATCGTGCACGGTCGTCCTATACAGATCATAAAACGATGCCCAATTCTTGTAATCACCGGAGAATTGTTCAATGTTAACTTTTGGGCCTCATTTGGCCCTTCGACATTTGGCCCTTCGACATTCGGCAATTCGACCCATTCGGCCCTTCGACCCATTCAGCCCTTCGACCCATTCACCACTTCGACATTCGGCCCTTCGACCCATTCGGCCCCTTGAAATTCGGCCCTTCGACATTCGGCCCTTCGACATTCGGCCCTTCGATATTCGGCCCTTTGATATCATTCCAAATAATTGTACCTATGACTGAATTTAACATTTAATGATAAACACTAAAAAATGAAATGAAATGATTTTGACTACAACAACGTTTTGCTAGGCATTTATTTAAAATTTGATGCAACAAGGTTGTATTTAAAAATAAACATTTAAATTCAATATTTGATTAAAGGCCTATAAGCTCATAAAATTTTGTAGAATCTTCTGTACCAACTTTGGTATTACTGTAAACACCAAAACGGAACAAACGGACCGAAGTGAAATTCAAAATTTGACAACAACATCGTTTTACAAAGGTGATTATTTATGAGCCAAACGTTGTAAAAAATTATTATTGCACCGAAAGGAATCCAAAAAAAGGAATGGCAAATAAAACGTATAAAATTTACCTCGAAAGCCAAACGAATTCGTTGTTGTTACTTTGCCAATTTAAACTTGTGATTTTGTTTTTCAGGTGCAATTCTGGATAATTAAGTGTTCCTCTGCAATTCGATGAGAGATGCCATTTGATTTTAACAACAAATACTATTACAGAATAATAAATTTAATTTAAATTTTTATTTTATTTCACATTTAAAATAAACTTTCACGATTTAGATATGTACCACTCACCGGCAGAAAAACGGGCCTCTCCAAAAAAAATGTTTCTTCGAATGCGAATAATATTTATTAGGAATATTTCAGTTTAGAAATCCCAACAGAGAGTCAATTATCTTTAGTAAAACTCTAAGTAATTAGATTTAAATTTGAGTAAAACCAGCGTAATATTTTGTTGTTGTCAATATCCTAAATAAAGCGTTGTTGTTGTCAAATTAACATAGGTAATTGATAATCTAAATAATAAATGCAATGCAATATCTAGCCTTGCAACTTGTACTTTATCCAATAAGTAAAGTCAGCCGAACTGAGAAATGATTGCAAAATTATCAGGTGATATTGATGAATCAAAGGTTCGAGGAGTGATCCCTTGGCAATGACAGCTATAAAGAAAAATAGGAATTATAATACTAATTGAAAGGGGTTTGAAAATAATTCGATGAAAAGATATTTCCATAATATGTATATTCAATTTGTTATTATTCATTGAATATTTTAGTTATTATGAAAAAATGCAAAATAGAAAGATAACTAGAAAAGCTTGTCTTAACTTTTAGATCTTCCGCTATCAAGTTATTTCAATCTTTTTGAACTAAATCAAGTTGACCTTAGCGGAATTGTTCAACTGATTTTAATATTTGCAGAGTGCACTGCTCAGAAGAGAGATACGCTAAGTATAGTGTTAAATTTGATTTTTATGTACATTCATAATATTGGGTATTTGTAGTTTTAGTAAGTGACCACCATAGAGGTGCATGTTTTTATAGTTTTAAGATAAATCTTATATCAGATAAGCATTAATCCAAAAATGTAATGGGTTTACCGAACCATCGAATTTTCCAAATATTCGCTTGTATGATCGCAACAAAAAAAATGTTGGTCAGCACTATCAGATCAATCGTAATTTGGTTAATGGTGATCAACGAAAACGGGAAGCTTTAAAACAGTTAGATGGTTATCAAAACTATAACTTCAAATTTTATTTGAAAAGAATATGAAGAATTTTGTGAAGTTGATTTCTTAATCTATAGTTAAATATCAGATATTAATCACTCAACAAAATTATTCAAATGTTTTAGAAATTATCAAATTAATTTGTAAAATGATTAACATTTTAGAACACTAAATCTTAAAAAAAAAAACAAAAACAAATTAGTTCATCCGTTTCATACTGACGGATCTAAAACAAACAGCTAATCAAGTCAAACATACATAAAGCAACTCTGAGTAAAGATCAAATCTAATCAGATCATGAATGTGTATTTCTTAACAACAGTAACCTTTTTGAAGAAACGGTACCAATTTATAAACGTTAATCGTATCTAAGATGTTAAATTTTATGTGATGACACAAGCGACATGTGTTATATTGTTGACGTAACCCCACATTGTGAGCAAACACTTGAGCTGTTTAATATTTATTCAATAATTAATCGACAATATATAAAAATTACAGAATGAATTAAATAAATTTAATCATAAAAAGATAGAACGAGCCTATAAGTCCTTGATTGCAATCCAGATAAAAATATACAACGAATAATAAAATGATATAAATAAAAAGTACTGATATAATACACTTGCTAAAACTGTAAGTAATGCGGTTTCAGATTGAAACTAGAGTGATATTTTGTTGTTGTCAAAATCCAAATGAAACTTTGTTGTTGCCTATTCAAGTTTAAAATACTTTTAATTTCTGATTTAAAAATTTATAAATTATAAAATTCTTATAAAGTGTGTATAAATTAAATCATTATCGAACATTATTCGTATTCGCGTTTGTTTTGTGCAATTCTGTGTGTGATGGTAATTCTACAGTGGTACTAATCGAAAAAATACATTAGTTACAAAGCACACTAATGTGCACCAAAACATAATTCCATTGCGTAGTTTGGACGTATTTCAGTAGAATGATACAAAATTGCGCAACTTGCACCAAACCGGCCAATGGTCGCAAATCATTAATTTGTTATGTATCATGCTAACGTTATTTTCATCCATCATGTGTTAAGCAGAATTTTGACAAGGGAACAAAATTATTCATCGACTGCTAGGAGGGATCGTGCGATGATTTATTCAGAAAAATTAAAACTTAAGCAGAAAATTGAGGATCGCTGTTTGATATGCGGAAAACTTGTATCTGTCGAAAACCAAGCAGATAATGGACCGTTAGAGGAACAAGGAGGAACAAATCAAGGCAGTAGAACTACATATATATGACAAAATGGTAAACAAAAAGACTTATGGGGTTCTGCGTACAGTTATCTCCATAATATCTAATATATTTGTTGTAGAATTTGTGACCTCGTATCTTTTGTATCACTTTAGCTCTTTATTTTTATATTTTGTTGCACTTTTATATCAAACTAGCAACAACTGGATGGCGAACTTTAATAAATACGCAATGCGTTAGGTGAAACGCGGCAAGTTTAGTTTTTCTTTAGTGGAAATCCGTTGGTAGATTTTATGAGATCATTGGCGTTCAAATAATAAGAAGCAGGACCATTGGTCATCAAGGGATTAAATGATGAGAACAGAACTAGTCGTAATAGTACCTCTGAAAATACAATTAATTCTAACTCTGTAGACTATAAATTGTTTAGCTCTAACAAATTTAATTCTAATATTTTTGACAAATTAAATACTAAAAATTTTAATCCTGATTCATATATTTCTAGCAATAACATTAAGACCCTATGCTGATTTTAGTAATGGCCCGTCAATTTTTTACTTTAATTGTAGTGGCATGCGGTCAAAATCAAAAAATTTGTATCTTGGCATCTTGGAATCCAATTTTACTTAATTGTGCTGACCGAAATATTATTGCCGATTGATTTTCTGTCTGCAGAAATCTTCAAGTCGGAATTTCACAATTATCGTCCAGATCAGTATGATTTTTGTACAAAGTTTAAATGAGGTGGAGTGCTTAGTGCTCTTCCAAAATATTATTTTATTCTGTGATCCAATTTTTGAGTTTATTCCGATCAAGCTTAAATTATATTCTTATCATTTGATGCTTGCTTTTCCTGAAACTATAATAAAATAATAATTGCTGGCTAAACAGATATTCAAAATAGTTAGAATAGCTGCCTATGACTGAAATGTCTACCTGGTGCAAATAGAACTTTTGACTGTGTCAAGTTTTACTCGTCTTCTTTCTTTTTTGTATTTATGCATAATAAATCAGGGAATTTTGTTACAAATGTAATACAAATTTGTATTACTTCAAAGTTACCATGGGGGTAATTCCGGATTTCCAGTCAATCTTTCACTTTTGATTATTGTCTGTATGTAGAAAGCAACCATTTAAGTACACCTACTTCCCGCTTTACACGGCGCTCGTTTAACAGGTTATCGATATTATACACGGTTTTTAAAATCAAAATTAATAAAAAAAACTGTCACAAAGGCAACTTTTGCTATTACACGCACTTATTTCTACTTAACATACATTATGTATGTTAAGTAGAAATAAGTGCGTGTAATAGCAAAACTTAGCAGACTTTCTTTCGTGCAAAGCGGGGGATAAGTGTATTAGCGAGTTATGCGCAATACATATTAATTTCTTAAAATTTCAAATTTTAATTATCGGGTTATGTTGTACCAGAAAACCTTTAATTTAACAAATAGAAATCGAATTTATGCGTTAAATAAAGTAAAATTGGAGTTATTAATTAATATGTAATGCGTAAAATTCGCTAATACTTAACTACATGGTTGCTTTCTTTATATAGAAAGTAATCAAAAGTGTAATTGGCAATTCAGTCTCTATAACGAGTGATTCTCATTCAGATCGAAACTGTACTTGCAAAATTCTTCATAATTTCGCTCTTCATATATTTTTATGTTCAATTAAAGTTGTTGACGCCACCATACTGAATACACGACCGGTGCGAGACCTGGTGGTGAACAACTTGAAGTAACCAATTTTTTATCGTCGGCAACTCTAAAAATGGAGAAAAACGTCAAATTACACGACGTAATTTCTTTCTTTCTCTCCGTCATCAATCATAATCAAAGCAACAACGTGTGCATCAAAACAGTGGCCATTTTATTCGAATAAAAATATAATCGATAATAATCTCGTATAATAATAATCATCAAGCGAAATAAAAGTAATCTGCTTTTCGTTTTAAATAAGTATTTTATTTATTCGTTTAAATCAAAGTGCCCCCTTTTTTCGTGAATACTCTCGTCCATTCGACAATCGCAAATCTGCTAAGTCACCGTGGATAACAAAATTGGTCCTTCAAACCGGATGTGTGTCATAAAATCAAATCGTAATAATTCACGTGTGATTCATCAAGTTTTGCTCATCGTGTGTGGCACCCATTATCATAAAATCGTGTATCGTATAATAGTGTTCGAGAGTATTCTACATCGTTATAAAAGAAGTCACGTGTTCATCAATTCTGTACTCCAGTGAATATGACACTGCGGGCAAAGCAGGCGTCGCTCCAGAAGACTCTGGAACGGGCCCTTAAACGTAGTAAGGAGTTAAGGGAGGATACTGAAGTCACAAAAGAGACAATCGAAGTCCAGATTGATCACCTGGAATAAAAGTACACGGAATTTTGTGACACGCAAGACAAAGTCGAGGTAGTGTGTGGTGATAATGAGTTAGAGCAACAATTCGGCATTCGAGAACAGATCGAGGAGTATTATTTCGTTGCAAGCTCAAACCTCAAAACGTTATTGAGAGAATTTACCTCGACGACTTCAACAGATGATGCCAAGGCAATTCCCATCTGTGCTTCCACACCACAATAATCAATCGAAATTCAGTTACCACGCATCAAGGTTCCTGTCTTCGATGGCAATTACGGAAATTGGATGGAATTCGAAAGTTTGTTCACTGATCTGATTGAGAAGAATCCAAGACTGACAGGTTCACAGAAGCTCCATTACCTGAAGGCAAATCTAACTGGAGAGGCCTCTACACAGATGCATGGAATAGCCTCACCAATCGGTACAAACATCGACGTTTCATTATCGACAGTCATCTCCATCGATTCCGAAATATGCCCGCAGCCCTTTATGAATCCGCAATCGGATTGTGAGGCATCATCGATACCTCTACAGACACAGTTGACACCGTCAATGGAAATTGACACTAACTCGAACGCAGTATCCCACATATCAAGAGCTTATGGATTTTTTGGACACTCAATGGAAATCATTGGAAATGATTTTCATGTCTAAGTCAAATTCGTCGAGCCAATAACAATTCGTTCTCCATCAACAGCTCATTCATCGTCATCTCACCCGAGCTCGAAGCGCGAAGCTTCATCGCAACCATCTCATTCGTTGGTCGCTACTTCGACTCCAAAAATTACGCTGAGCTGTCCATTTTGCAGCCAGAAATACAGTGCGTACCAGTGCAGCAAATTTAAATCATTATCGTTCGAAAGCAGTGCCAGTCGATGATGGAAAAATTACAAATCAAACGTGCTACCTCCCACACCATGGCGTGATGCAGGGGTCTAGTTAAAAGCCAAAATTACGTGTGGTCTTCGACGCCTCACACAAGATGACTTCTGGAGTTTCGCTTAATCAAAACCTTCGTATCGGTCCCAAGCTTCAACAAAATCTATTCACGATTCTCACTCGATTTCGACAACACAAATTTGTGTTCATAGCAGATATCCGACAGATGCATCGACAGATCTTCGTGGCCCCTGAGCTGAGCTGGTGGTATATTATTAACGGATAGTTTGGAGAACAACGCCTGAGGATCCAATTCAAAATTATCGTCTGCGCACAGTAATCTACGGTACCAGCTGTGCTCCGTATTTGGCAATACGCACGTTCCATCAGTTGGCACATGACGAATCCAAGCAATTTCCCATCGCTGCGAAGGTCGCTCTTGCCGACTTCTAATTGCTTGAAATCCACCACGAACATTGGCCATGCCGAACATTGGCCATTGCGGAAGTCGAAATGGGAAGAATCGGTCAAGGCACTTGGGTTACATTGGGCACCATCGGGAGATTAGTTTGCATTTAAAATCGAATACTTTCCAGAATTGCCAGCAACAACCAAACGAATCATCCTCTCAGAGGCTTCAATGATCTTCGACCCACTCGGCTAGTTATCCCCTAGTGTCATCGCAAAAATCACCTTTCAAGAGTTATGGGTATTCGGATTATCGTGGGACGAGGCAGTACCAAAATCAGTCGCTGAAATGGTCAAATTATTGGAAGAATCTGGGATTCTTGGAAACAATCAAAATTACTTGTTGGATGGATTATCAAACATGTCGCAACAATCTCCAGATACACGGCTTCAGTGACGCTTCAATGAAAGCATATGCTGTGGTCGTATATGCTCGCACCACGTCAGCAGATGGATCAGTAAAAATCACCATCGTACCAGCGAGAACCAATCGCATGCACAAGATCGTCCAGTCACTCATTCTCAACGACATACAACAGTTCGCATGGACTAATTCGCAAGTGGTACTTGGATGGCTCCGCAGCCCTCCCAGCCGATGGAAAACATTCGTGGCGAATCGCATTTCGCAAATTCTCGATCATCTAAACCCAAATGAATGGCGGTCTGTTGATACTCGACACAACCCCGTAGATTGCGTGTCTCGCGGCATCGATCCTTCGCTGCTTCACGATCACCATATTTGGTGGAGAGGTCCTGAATAGCTGTCGAAACGACTCCGACACTTGGCCAACACACAAAATCAACGATTACTGCATCCCATTGGAAGAATGCAGAACCACTTCCATAGTCGTCACGCAGTCAAGCGAAGCATCAAACCACACTCCACGGTGGTCAACAATTAATGTTGGCACATCTTCGAAGTCGATTTTGGATAATCAATGTCAAGAAGCTGGTCCGTGCGCTTGTTCGCCATTGCGAGACATGCTTTCGTTATCGCTCAACCACCGATCAGCAACTAATGGCTAATCTTCCAGTATCACGCGTAACCTCATCCAGAGCTTTTCTATATTGTGGAGTGGATTACGCTGGCCCGTTCTCGATCAAAATAAACAAGGGCCACGGCGAAAATCAACGAAGGGGTACGTGTGTTTATTCGTGTGCCTATCAACAAAGGCGCTTCATCTGGTAATGGCGTCAGATCTCACCGCAGATGCGTTCATCGCTTCATTCAGATGATTCCCCGCTCGAAGAGGCAAAATTCAAGCGTTGTACAGCGACCGTGGCACCAAGTTCATCGGATCCATTCATCAACTAACGTCGCTTCATCACCACAGTCACGCTAAAATATCAGGGTATCACACTCACGAGACCGGTAGTAAATTTGTGTCTACCCAATTGTGGGGGTGTATACTGCCGATCCCAGAAAACATCGACAACCAAAGGATTATTCCTTTAGGCCGGCCGGCAATGTTAGCGCCACCACTGAATACTCGACAACGAATTTACATTCGTCAGGCAACACCAAAAAATGGAAAAACGTCAAACTACACGACGTTCTTTCAGTCGGTCTTCTCTCTTCGTGTCAATCGCCAACAAGTAGCAACAAACGTGTTCGAAAACAGCGGCCATTTTATCAACACATAATAATAAAACATAATCGTACCGTCAAGGCAATAAATAATCAACATCATAATAACTACAAAACAACAATTAAGAAACATAAATAAAGTGAATAAAAATTAATTTGATCTGTTTTATTTGTGAATACTCTCGTTTTCTTCACAAGTCGCAAATCCGCTCAGCCATCGTGGTTAACACCAAACTTCCCTCATTAATTACTGTCGTTAAATTTTTTACATTCCGAACGATGTTGAATTTGGATCTGCATTGACTGAATTTTGTACAGGCTAAAATCAGGCGTTCAACATCTTCCACACTACAATACAAAGCACAATCTTTACCCTAACTCAGTCGACGTTTCCACAAGCATTCTTTTCCATTACCATTGTTCAGCTTGATATTCTCGATTGGTCCCAACATTCGAGTATCTCCTTTGAGCTCTTTGTAGAAGATATTTCTCAAAGGAGTATCACATAACTCTCTGTACTTCGTCGCATTCGTTAAACATTTTTCATTATATTCGCTCTCCCATTTTCTCCACAGATTTATCTAAAACCATTCGAGGCACATATTTTGCAATCTTCCTTTCATACTCCTGAACTCTGTCTTTTTTAGCTAACAACTCGGCTCTTTCATTCCCTTCGATTTGCCTATGTGATGCTACCCATTGTATGGTCACATCAAGTTGATGGATATGAATATATTCAAAAATCAAATCAACATGCACATTGCCTTGTGTTCCACCTCCTCATTGTAACAAACACAAATCATTCTGAGAGTCGGAATTTTTATTCCCCTCATTTACTGCCAGTTGGAGGCCTTCTTATATTTTAATCAATTCGGTGTTCATTAAACAGGTATTTTTATCCACTCTAAAACCCTTTTCCACATTCGTACTGGGCTTGAAAATACTAATCACACTAGCATCTGTATAAATGATGTCATGCCTCACATATTGCCGACTGATTTTCCCAAACATAATTTTGGCTATAACTTAATTAATTTCCTTATATATACCTCCATATTCATGCATACAGTAAGACTATTAGGAACGGGCTTGCGAACCAATTTACTTCAAATTTTCAAAGAAACTAGCGTTATACTTATTTTGTTTCTGTCAAAATCCTAAATCAAATCCGTTATTGTTTTTATCAAATTTATTCAAGTTTCACAGACCTAGGATTTTTGATTTAGAACATGAGTCTTGTGTCCTTTTTGGTGACAACAACAATATCAACAATATAAATTACCTTAAGAAACTCTGAAAGAAATTTGGTGTCAGATTGTACAGCATCTCGTTTAAATAACCACACCTATAGTACATGCATCAAATTTTGAATAAAACCAGGGTAATATTTTGTTGTTGTCAATATCCTAAATTATATTTTGTTGTTGTCAAATTTATTTAAATTTAAAATAGTTGTGATTTTAGAGGTTGAGCCTCATTTTTGGAGTATTTTAGATGTTAACATAAATACAATTTCAATTATAAAACCTTAGACAGAGCTTAAACCTCATATGATTTTTGAATGGAAATTTACGATTAAACTAGATATAGCTTTCCTAACGAAATCATATTATTTACTCTCATTTATGCTCATATAACTTGCATCTCACGCGGTTTACTTCGTTGGTATTTTTTGATACAACTTCGAATGAGTATCATACAATCATTTTCACACAAAATTTAAAATCTTGTTATATATACTTACATTTTTTATAGAATCGCGTTGCCGTAAAAGCTCTATCCAATAACTCGCCCAAACTACTGCACCTTAGCCTAACAACGGTGGTGTATCAGTGAACCAAATCTATATAGTCGTATAATAGTCTTAGTCATATTATTTACGGGAGATATCTAAATAATTATCTTATATTTTGAAGGTTTCATGTAAAATAATAGCCGTGTTCTAAAATCAAATTTACAAATTCGAGCAAAATAATGATTAAAAATCATTTAACCGCGTGCAGAAAGAACAAACCTAACTTTCCAATCAATTTGTTTAACAACATTGTTGTTTATTTGATTTACAAAAATCAAATAGATTTGTATTACCATATTTATTTATTTTCTTGTTCCGTATTTTAATTTAATTTAAATATTCATTAAAATAAAAATATTTCCAGTACTTTTCGTGACTTTTGATCAAATTAAAAGATTTAGAGATGAATTAAAGGTAAAATAAAAATTATTTTATTTGTTGTTATTTTATTTACGGTTAATTTATAACGGTTAAACTATTGTTTAGTAAAGTAATTTTTGCTTTTTTTTTTTGTTTATTTCTCTCTATTAGTTATTATTATTATTATTATTGGTTGTTGTCAAATGTACAAGAATACATACAGGTATAGTGATATATAATTTGTTTGAGTAATTTCTATGTTTTGTGTATTATTATAAATTTGTAAATTAGACGACATAACAGCAAAACGAGAAAAAGATTTCTTTAATTGATTTTAATGGAAATGACATGAATAAATAATAAATAGTAGTGTAGTAGTTTTTTTTAAATCAGTTAATAATAGTTTTAATTAATTCAATTAGAAAATTTTACATCAATTGTTTTTTTTTTATTTTTATTATTATTATTTGTACTGACAACTTTGACTTATGTACTTGATTGGTATCTGGCTATTTCAATAATTGATGAAAAATGAATGTAATTTTTTAATCGGTATTGTCACTTTGTTTAATAAGCAAAACATTTTTGCTTTATTAATAGCTAATATGTTATGTGCATGGCATATCTACATGAGACAACAGTTGTTAAACGCCTGTCACATTTTATATGATGAATATTATGACAGTAACATTTTCATAAATTGATATTTTTATTAGTCATCTGAAGTAATAATTGTATTGGTATGGCGCCCATAAATTCAGATGTCATTTTAAAATGTATGCTGTCGAGACGCATGCATATCTGTTTAAAGAAATATTAGTGATTGAAACAGACTTTGGATTTATTATTATCGTAATTTATTGTAAGCTACATAACTATTTTGTAACTATAAATCGTATAATATTCATTTTATGATTATTTGTATATCGTCTGACGACCAGCAGTACAGTAGGTATGTACTTTAAAAAAACAGCGACAAATTTAACGAACCACAAAATTAAACCGTAATTCATTTAAATATAATTTTCCCTCTGTATCTCATAAAAGCTAATTACTTTTATTTTCCACTCTAATTTTCATTTTTTTTTGCTTGTTCTAGTATGTATATGTTTTTACATTGCGATGTTGGTCTGGTTTACGATAAATTTATGAGCATTAGAAAATTCCAACAGAAATTAACAAAAACAAAAAAATTTTACAAATTGGAACACAATCCTTAATTTACCATAAATGTACGAAAGGCAAAATGGGCAACAAATTCTTTTTGTGAAAAGCCATACGTAACGTATTGCTCTTATAACAAAAAAGTTAATTGTACAATATGGGATTACATTTGGAATATTATTTAAAATTTATTTTATTAATTAAATAATTATATGTTTTCTATTTCTGTTTGTTCTAATAAAAGTAATTAGTAATTTTTTTTGGAGTTGAAATATGAGTTTACAATTAAATCCTGTGATTTTCTAAATGTTACAGTTGTTGTGAAAATAAAATTTGTTGTTCATTTGTTTAAAATAATTTCAATCCGTTCTCGGCTCGAAACTCAGCCAACTAGCCGGTTACTTTATTTTGCAAATAAGGTTGAAGCATTCTGTTTATAAAATTTGAATTAGGAGTTCAAATATTATGCAAGCTGTTAAGAGGTTTTGGCACTCCCAACAATTTTGTTGTTGGTCCGTTTTATGTAGACTACCCGAATAGTGCTCATTTTCATCGCAGCTTCTAGTACTGACATGAAAGATGCAAAAATGATGTAAAATCACTTTTACACCTCTACCGTTTCGAAATTTGTGTACCCGCTTAAACTGAATGTCACAGCTTCAACCATTGTACTATTTAGTAAGTCTAAGTATTATTAAAACTGTTTTCACTAACCATGTGATAAATCGAACGTACATTTCTAAAATTAGACTATACTGGACACCTAAATTTATTAATTAATATTAGGGACTAGCACTAAGGACAAAAAAAAAAATATTTTCTTAGATGGCCACTTTCCTCATTCGATCTTTGACACAGAATGTTATTTGCATGCAAGTTTGATTTATTTACTAAAATATTTTGTAAAAAACAAAAATTATTTTTTTCACTAAGATAATTCGAAATGTCTTATACATACTCGACCAATAGATGTCCTGATTAATTGAGTCACATGTTACCGACTTTGTCTGATTTTTCGAGATTTTTGAGGTTAGGTGAGATTCTTGCAATTCAAGATTTTAAAATTTTTGGAATTAGTACATACTTATGGTTATTAGAGGTGATCAGATCTTCGGTATTCAAAATTAATCAAACTCCCTAATTAATCCCTAATTGAAACTCTCAATAAGTCAATCTTCAGCTCAACCTCCAAAAACAATATCTGTGCAAAGTTTGGTTCAAATCAGTCAAGGCGTGTGGATTTGTTTAATTATCTTACACATACACAGGTTTTACAATTCAAGTTGAACCTTTAGCAAATTATATGTATGGCTAATAGGATAAAACGTATCTATTTCCTTAATGGATTGTAGTGAAATTTGACATCCGCGATGAAGAAATTTTTGTATAAAGTTCTGGACTATGGCCAAGTAGGATGGAACTTCTTTCTCAACCAATTATGATAAAATTTAACATGTGTGTTGGAAATTGGGTTCTAAAATCATTTTTGTAGAAAGTTCTGGAATATGCCCAAGTACGATGGAACATGCCAATTTCTCAACCGATTACGATGCAATTCAATAGGTACACTGGAACTTGAAATGTGCGATGGAAATGGGATGCTAAAATGTTTTTTAGTAAAAGTTTTGGAATATGACAAATTGGGATGGAACTTGGCTGTTGCGGAATATGCGGTTTCGTTCGTGCTAAACCTCATTTAGCGGGTTTAATTATAATATGGTTAGCAGTTTAAATTTGTATGCGTGTGGAATGTTGCGGTGTATGCGGTTTCGTTCGTTGAGGTTTAGCGGTTAACTATAGTGCGGTTAGCGGTTTTAAATATTGGTGCTTGCGGAACTCACACTTTTAGTTATAAAGGTGCATTATTAATGGTATATAACGTAAACGCACATAAATCAATTTAATTTCAAGTAATAAATTACTTTATTTGATGTACTTGAATGTGCTTCGCCTTTTGCGGCTATACATAAGAATGAAAAAATGATGGTCTGGCTACTTGGCATTAGTATTAACATTTTTAGAATAAGAGGAGTTCTTTCCTAAACGTTTCCTTTAGGTTGATATTTTAGTACACTAATAACAATAATTTAGACATCCCGGCCACCTTGAGATATCAGTGTTTCAAAATAACTAATAATAATCATTTATAAATTATTTACAATAATAAAGAAATAAGCTTGTCAATACCCAGAATCATTATAAAGTTTCAATAACCATTTATTGTTCGTTCGTTATAATATTAAGAGAGTTAACATACATACGTAAAAAGGATTAAAATATTTGACATTTGAATTGATCGACAGGATTATAAGCTATCTCCGATTTCAATAGGCAGAATACATATTATAGTAATAGCCCGAGTAAATATACCTGATTTTGTTTTGACTGACACAACTCGCACAAAACCTTCATCGTCCGGATGCGCTGTAATTATGCATCCTATAATCCATTTAGTTGGCGGGTTATTATCTTCTTTCAATAGGACTAGCGATCCCACTACGACATTTTTATTTGGTTCGTTCCACTTTCGTCGTTGTTGCAATTCGCAGAGATACTCAGTTGACCAACGTTTCCAAAATTGTTGCAACATAGATTGAAGCCGTTGATAACGAGATAAACGATTGAAATCTAAATGTGATAGAGATGGTTCAGGTATTAAATTTATAGGATGACCGATCAAAAAATGACCTGGCGTTAGTGGGGATAGATCTGAAGGATCATTTGATATAGGACTGAGGGGCCTCAAATTTAGACAGGCCTCTATCTGCTTAGAAAGTGTAGTAAGTTCTTCATATGAACAGATTTTGTCTCCTAAAACCCTTTTTAAGTGGTGTTTTTCGCTTTTGACCGCTACTTCCCATAGCCCTCCAAAATGTGGGGAGCGAGGTGGAATGGTATGCCAGCGAATGCTCTCCTCGTGACAATATCGTAACATTTTCATTTTGTGAGTTTCTGAATTAAATAATTCTTGAAGTTTGATTAATTCTGATTTCGCTCCAATAAAATTGGTTGCATTGGCAGAATATACATTAGAACACCGCCCACGCCTAGAGACAAATCGGCAAAATTCGGAGAGAAATGCTTGAGTTGTGAGATCTTGAACTACCTCAATGTGAGTAGCTTTAGATGAGAAACAAATGAAAATTACAAGATATGCTTTGCATACAATATTTGAGCGGACTTTATTGTTAACATTAAATGAACCGGCATAGTCAATTCCAGTATTTTCAAAAGGACGGTTGGGATGTATACCTTCTACTGGCAATTGTCCTATGAGTTGTGTGATTAATAATGGTTTATTTCGAAAAGAAATGAGACACTTGTGAACGATTTGTTTGCAAAAAGTTAAACCTCCTGGTATCCAGAATTTTTGTCTAACGAAACTGAGCAAACTTTGAGAACCTGCATGAAGATTACGTCGATGTTCTTTTTTTACAATCATGGTTGTGAGTGGATGATTAGCAGGCAAAAATAGGGGGTGCTTTTGATCATATGTTAAAAGTTCAGAGTTTTTTAATCGACCACCAACTCGCAGCAGCCCTTTCTCATCAAGAAACGGACTCAATACTTTTAACCAATTTTTTTTATAATTAATTTTTTTTTTTCAGTTAATTGTCTGATTTCTTTGGCGTAATATTCTGATTGAGCCGATTTAACTAATCCGATTAATGTTTCTTCAATTTCCTGAGTAGTTAATTGATTATTAAATGATGCATTTTCAATGTCACGAATATTATTCAAGAGGTCATCATAATCCTCGGCATGTTCTAAGAAGCTATTTGGTGTGACAACATGAAATACAACTGGTGTCTTACTATCGTCTGGATCTTTGTAATTTGAACCATATTTTTTATTTCAGGCCGTTCTTCCTGATTAACTAAAAATTGAGGTCCATGCCACCATAACTTGCAATCTTTTAATTGCGCAGGCATTAATCCACGGGATACCAAGTCAACGGGATTTTTATCGGAAGGGACATGAGCCCATACTTCTGGAGGTGTGATTTCCTGTATTTGGGATACGCGGTTAGGTACGAAGGTTGTATATTTAGCGGGATGAGAATTAATTCGATGGAGAGAAATTTCTGAATCTGTCCATAGAATAATTCGCATGAATTTAATTTTTAATGCGGTTACAACCCTTTCGTATAATTGTGCCAATAGTAGTGAGGCACATAACTCCAATCTTGGTATAGTTTGCGGTAAAATATAGCATAAATTGGGAATAGTTTCCTTGACTAATTTCATTTGATTCAATTTTATGTATTCTTCCATAAATTGTACATAATCATCTTTAAGATTTAGCAAGAGAATTAATATTTTGTTTTTTAGGTAGAGCAACACTATATCTATCACTACTGTCACGTTTGACATTGTCAATATAGTGTAACTCACACAACTTTTCCTCAATGGAAAAATTATTTTTAACTTTCACGTCTTCAATTTTAGCAAACTCTTGAATTTCTTTACGAATTTGGTCTACATCACAGCAGAACATTGATAATTGCTGGGATTGGGTATGTTTATATATTGGACCGCCAATTACGTATCCAAAAACGGAATTGAAGAACGGTGGAAGTTCTTGACTTAAATTGTTTTTTTCGTTGTTCATTATATTGATGTATATTTTGGCTCCTAATAACATTATCTACCTTTTGTGGAATATAAAATATTGGATCGGCTAATTCGATCGACGTTGGTATTGTGGAAATATCGAAATTGACCTTTTGTAATGGTAATGTACTCATGAAATTCTAAATTTATTTTGTAATTGTTTATTCTTGATCCAATAGTTAAATTTACTTTATGTTTAATTTCCATGGTTTTTTGATTGATACCTAAGATGGAAGTACTTATTGGTTTTTTATTAATTCCTACAGTTTGAACGAACTCTCCAGTAATGAAGTTGCATTGTGAACCGCTGTCGAGTAACGCACGACACTGATATTTTACCCCAGTTGGGCTTTCTACCCATATTATCACAGTGGATAATAGAATTTGTTTATGTGTGGCAAAATTACAAACGTTTATTGTGTTTGAATTAGAACCAGAACTATCGGGTATGATTTGTTGGGATGGTAATACGAGAGGTTGCATTTGAACTGAGTAATTTGGTAATAAATTTGAGAATGCACTACTCTTAGTGTTACCTGAATTTATATGAGAACTTTGTTCATAATTACTGACTTGATTGTGATTAGATGCTGATGGGGTTGATTGATTCAATTTAGACTTAGAATTGTTGAAATTTGATTGTGAATTTTCGTGACTATTGTTGGAAACATTAGAATAATTTATATGTAACATGGTATGATGTTTCCGTTTACAGTGATAGCATCGAGATGTAGATTGGCGTTTACTGATGTAATGCGTACCTATGCAATTGTGGCATAGTTTATTTGTTTGAACCCACTTATTTCTATCAAATATCGACATATCTTAGAACTTACAACTAATTTGATTCGTAAGTTCAGTTGCTATGTATGATTGTACATTTTTTGGATTAATATTTTGAAATGATTTTGATTTATTATTGTCCTTTTAAGGTGATATCACTTCAAAAATACGTGCCCTTTCAGATAAAATGTCCATGATTTCTTTTGTAGACGGGATTCTATATTTTGGCTCTTTGGTTTCAATTTGCTGGCGAGATACTTGATCAACTAATTCGGAAATATGGAAAGTTAGAATTAAGTCCCTTGTCGATTGGAATTTTAATTGCATTTAATGCATTATATTGTTTCCAGAAGCTTTCAATAAATTCTCGAAGAGCGGTAGGACAATTTTCCTTACGAACAGGGTTTAAATGATATACATTTTTTATGTGTAAATATTTAATTCGTGGCTCATTCTCGTAATGATTAAAAAGAGCTTCCCAAACCTGTTTGTAAGACTCTTCCGTGTTAGGAATGGATTGTATGAAATGATAAGCGGTTCCTCGCTTTATGCAATTTATCGTTTTTCTACATGAACTCTCTGTATGTAACTTTCTCTAAATTCAATCCACGATGTGAAACTACCGTCAAATTTAGGAAGCGGAATATCTGGAAGCGGGAGCGAAAGTGGATGATGAAGCGTCTGTGCGATTGGCTGTTGATCAATTTTTTTTTATTAAGCGTTTCTAGAAAATTTCTAATAGACGATTCAATAGATGTACAGTTAGCCTCAAAATCGGAACGATCAATGTCAGAGGTTTCGATAGTGGTAGGATGAAGAAGAATGTCCTCTAAATTTGATTGAGCAATATCAAATTTAAAATGGGTGAGAATTCTAAGTAAATTAACAGAATTGGAAATATTTGATTTTAAATTTGTATAGATTATGGGAAAAGAGTTGTTCGAATTCATTGATAATTTCCTGGGATTTATTAGCAGAGTTACTATATAAAGAGATGGTATTATAATCAATATTTTCTAATTTATTGTTAATTTTATAAACTTAAAGTCATTTAAGGTTAAAATTTAGATCAGCAGTTTTCTAAGAAATTTATTATCGAATAAAACTCCAGCACTGCAAAAACCATCCGGTCTAGGTTTCAGTTAAAATACCAATATCAATATACATAATTAGATTGCATATAAGGATACAACAAATCTCTGTTACTATTAAGACTACGAATATTAATTTATAATAATTTAAGTGAATACATAAGAAAAAAAAATAGAATTTATGAAAACTGGAAGGAAACAAAAAGTATTTATTTTTTAAAAATATTAGCAGGGGTTTTCTTAAAATCCTCAGAATTAGATAAAAGTGATTGAACATATTTAAAAATTGAATCTCTTTTTTTTAACTGATCTCTTCAGTTAGAATCTTAATTTTTCTGTTATAAGAGTAAATCAAATTGCTGTTTGACCCGGCATGATTTTCTTTTATCATTAGTAAAATCAAAATGTTGTGGAACTCTTTGTTTTATGTCAAAAAGAGTGTTTTAGCCACTCTGCAACTTTATTTATTAATAGCCATGTGTTCCCTTATTTGCTTTTGAAACAAGGGGAAATTTGTTCAATAACGGTACTGTCTAGGTACCGTTAAACAGGTATTTTCATACCATATATTGGTATTAATATATATGTGATACGAATTATGTAAAAACATTTTTTTTTGTTGTTTTTTATATTATTACATATGATTTTGATTTGGTAAGGTTTGTGTGATATGCAGTTAAATATTTCTAGACTATACATGGAATTGAAATTTTTAAATTTGGAATTTAATGTTTAAAGTTTGGAATTTGGAATTTAAACTTTGAAATTTGAAGTTTGGAATTTGGAACTTGAGATTTAAAATTTGGAATTTTGAATTTGAAATTTGGAATTTGAAATTTGGGATAGAAAATCAATCACTTTAAATTTTAAAATAATTATTTTTTTAAATGTAAAATTTTTTAAAACACAATAATCATCGATTTGACAAGTATTTGGGTACTTACTACAAAATCAAAATCAAAATTTAAATACCTCGGTTATGAAAATTTTGATATCGAAAATTTTTAAATTGGCATATGTAAGTAAATTAGTTTACAATACATTAGTAGCTGAATTTTGAGTTGAACACCATTGTTATGGATTCACGTAATATTTCTGGTCCCAATTTGTTTTGCCAAACCAATTGATTCATTCAAACATAAACTAATTGTCTTACATAAATTATTTCACTATGTCGAAGAAATACATTAGTAAGACAAACAATAAAACCGAGTTGACATTTCGTATAAAGCCCATCACAATTAAGTTAATTGAAATAATTTATTGGATTGAAAATCTAATAGATTTCGTTTTTCCACAATTGACATAAGAATTTTCATGCGTTAATTTCGGTTTTTTTTATTTTTTTTATTTCTATCTCTCTAAATAAACAATATAAATCTATTTTTGTAAAAATTTTGTGTCACATTTAAATAATTTATTAGAGCAAACTGATAGAATTTTGCCTTTTGTTGTGTTTTGTTTTTCACAGCTAATTCGTAGAAATGTTAAATTTTATCACTGATGGTTTTGTTGGTGTCGTACATTGTGCCTGTGCTATGTCAATGATACAAAAAATACAAGTGAGTTAAATAAAAAAAACTAAGACATTTTACTGTAAACAAATTGAGTTATTTTTTCGTTGAATTTTTGTTTTTTTGGTATTGGGTCAAAAATGAAAAATGGTCTCGAGACAACATAGTTTAGTAGACCAGTTGTTTTTATTCTTTATAGCGTGGAGCATGCCTGTTTTAGAATACAGAATATTTTTTATGTTTTGTAATTTGTATAAGAGTATTTTTGCTGTCATATAATTATTATGGTATTCTGAAACTTAAAGATTATTCCAAGCAAAAAATTGTTAAAATTTGAAGTTTTTCGAACGTCGCGATTTTTAAAATACCATAACAATTACTAGATATATTTTATTTTATCACCCATTAGAAAAGGCGTGAAACCAGTATTATTCGGTATTAAAATATTAAGAAATTTACTAATATTGCAGCAATAAATTCAGATGAATATCTAAATATCTTAAATCGAGAGTATGAGGGGAGCATTTTAGAAATCGAATTCTGTAAATATTTAATTGGAAATATGGAATCGTTCAACGTCAGTTTAATTCACCAATCGAAACATTCATCCAAAGAGATCCTGCTTTGAATCTCTTTAAACAGGAAAGAAGTTAAAGGACTCTTAAGCTTTCAGGAAAAAAATGTATTAAGAAATTTAAGAAATACCTATATATATACGTGATATAAGTGATATATACCGGAAACTAATTATCGTTTTATCATTTTGATTTTGATTTTGGTCACTGGTGACACTAATTGTGATTCATTATAGGTAACCGTCCATCCAAACTTCTATAATCTTAGAAGAGTTAGGTTGCCTCTGAGCTACTGTTTTATAACTCTTCAGTGGAATTTAAATTATTAATTATTATGATTTTCAGAAGTGACCAGAAATCGGACCCAGCCAACTAATAAAAGTTATTTCATAATGCAGTTATCACTACAAAATTGAACTTAGACAGTTAGTTAATAATTAGATTGAGACAGCGCTTAATCATATTGCAACAACAAAGGTCCGGAGGTGGGTTCTGGAAGCTGAAGCAATCAAAGGAAACAGACACTAATTATAACAACACTTAAAAATTAATTCGTAACAGATTTAAACTTAATTGGTTGAGAGTACGATTAGTTCAATTAAAAACGCCCGGAGGACGTAAGGTGGCCTAATCTATCTTTCCGATGAAATTTCGTCCGCAAAATCAAATGATTTTGCTTATGAAATTGCGGGTCCCTGGGGACGATCATTTAAATAACAAGCCATATTTGCATTATAATTTTTGGGAAATATCAAAAATTTAATATACACAATTATAATACAAATTTAGGCTACTTTTGTCTAGTAGAACAATCAAAATTATTTTAACAAACATCAAAAGTCACAAAATCAACAAATTTTTTTCGAATGTCCGTTATATCCACTTGACGTACAAATTATTAAATGTACGTCAAACGTCGTGAAATTTTGCCAGTGGAACTTCGTATAAAATTTCATGCAAATGATTCATGATATTTATATGATCGATCGGTTCCTGGGGTCATTTGATAAATTTTACGTCAATTGCATTCTACAGACATTCGAGAGATATCATTTTACATTGATACTTTTGATATGTGTTGAACCAATTTCGTCCACATACTTAGTACACAATTTTTCAAATATTTACCTTTGTAAATTTTATAACATGTCAATATTTTCACTGTTGCTTGTTTTGTGTTCTATTTGGATATACTTTTGGTATTTAAATTAAATGTGAACGGCAAAAAAAGGAGTAATATGATACATTCCTTAAAAAATATACTAAAAAGGGTAGCCACCTGTAAGAGAGCTCGAGGAGGCCACTTGTCAGATAATATATTTTGTTAGGAATCGTGAAGTTTGTACTTTATATTAAAATAAAAATATCACCAGCTTTAAGAACATAACCTTCATTTTTTAATAATTTAAAATATCGGTACTTTTTTGGATAATGCTATAGTTGGATACCAGAGGCGTCAAGAAGTTTAGATTTTAATATAAACAACCCTAAGCCTTTTGAGCGAACCATAATTCTGTGGCAATAAGACATAGTAGCGTATGTATATCAACTTAAAAAAAATTGAGGTATCAATATTCACTTTGAGTTTAGTGGGCTAGCCGTGGGACCAAAGGATGTGGTCACAATACGTGATGACTTAAGTCAAATTTGGTGGAGTTACAGGAGACATAGAAAATGTTAAATATTGAAAATTTAATTTTATCTTAAGTCGACATAAGCTACTATGTCTTATTGCCACAGAAATGTATAAACCTTAAAGTATAAAAAATAAACTTTTCAATAAGCTTTTTTCCAAAAACATCGAAATTTATTGCAGTATTTTTTTCATCAAATATTAACACAAACACAATAGGTACATCAAAAAAAAAATTACTAAACCAACAATTTTTACCAAACTCATTGAATTTCAATTGATTTTTTTTTTTTTTTTGTAAATTTTTGATTTATTTCGATTTAAATAAATTTTCAATTTTTTATATTGTTTTTTTTTACATTGTGTAATAAATTATTTAAAAATTAATTAAATTTTTTGTCTTATATAATACGAGAGGGAAAACCAAAATATAATCGAATTTTATAGTAGTATATAGTACACTACACATGTGGTTATATTTTACGTGTATAATAAATACAGGTTGATATGACAAATAAATCATTTCAACAACTACCTGTATGAAAAAATAAAAAATTATATAAAAAGCTCATTCGAAAGCTTGAATTTCTAGGTATATACATACATATATCAAACAATAAAATTTGTGGTTTTAATTTCGAAAGAAAATAAAACTAAGGTGAATAAATAAATTTTTGTTATTAAAAATTACTGTGATATATGACTAGAGAAACCTCATCTTGTCCGGATGCACACATGCATAAAAACTACACTAAACCAAACTTAAAATAAAATAAATATAAAATATACGAAATAGTTTTGAACCATCAAAAAAAAAAAAAGCAAAAAGTACAAACCACACCAACAGAAAACTTTTAATTTTATGGTTTTATTTTATCTTTTTTTTTATCTCGTTATATCTCTCATTATTTCTTTTTTTTTTGTTTTTTTAAATTACTTATCATGTAAAATTTACAGAGACATCAACAACAAGCAGAACATTGTGTAGAGTCAAAAATCACAAAAAGGGAATACAATTTCAGGAAAAGCCCTACAATATGCGGCATGAGAATAAGGCGAACTCAAGAAATAAAATGTAGTGATAAAAACCACAGAGCACACAAAAAAATGCTTTCTACAGATACAGATTGTTTTTAAAATTATTTTTGAATAAATAAAGCAAATTTAGTATTAGGAAGCAACACCAGCAACAACAAGAGCACAAAAAAAACAACTACTAGAAAGGAAAAAGGATCTAAATAAAATTTTCATTTTCAGCTTCGAGAGTTTTTTTTTTTTTTGTTTGGTTTAATATTCATTCTTCATATAAAAAAAACACATAAATTTGTTGGGATAGTTCCAGCAGACACCAGAATATCAAATGCCAAAACAAAAATTTAGATGAACATTTTATTATTGTGATCAGAATAAAGAGATGATAAATAAGGAATTGAATTGAGTTGAGATGCCATATGATTAAGGGTGTAATCATATTATTAAAAATTGAATGGGTCACCCAAAAATAAAATGTTTATGGTTAAAGTTTTATTAAATAAATTTTTGACCTGTTGTAATAAATTTTCATGAAAGGTACGAAAAAAGGATGTATGCGATTAAATGAAATTTTGGAAGAATGATGATATAAAATATTTAATACCATCATCAACCGGATCATAAACACAAAACATTTTATTTTAGCAAAAATGACCTGACCATTATTTTTGAAAGTGATGAGTGAAGAATATATTGAGTCGTTGAGAAACCGAAATTTCGCAAATGTTTGATACGACGTATATTTGTGTTGAAAGCTTTTTAGGTTTTAACCATTTAAATATTATAAATACCTGTACCAAACAAGCTAAGAGAAATAAATCAAATATCCAATTTGACAACAGCAACGTATTATCCAAGATTTTGACAACAACAATCTAATGTATGTGCTCGTTACGAATTTGATCAAAAATGGATGTGTACCTGCTAGAATATGAAAAACCGAATTATTTGTTTTAAGAGTTACTTACGAATAGGATAATTAAATCGTAGTTTCTTCAAAACAAAAGCTTGTTTTATATGTAAAAGCTCATCAAATGTTGACCCTTTTAAAGCTTTATATTTAAAGCTTGTTTTATATGTTAGCACTATCAAGATCGGTTTAATAAAAGCTTATTAAAAGCTTGAAAGTTCTGCAAATCCCATCTTTGGGCATATTAGAAATAAGCTAAAGTTGGACCCATAGCTCAACTACAAAACTAGCACGTATTTCAAATTTTAATATGCTCGACAATAACAACGTTTTATTCACGCTTTTGACAACAACAACAACTTAGTGTATTTATTAAAACAGAATTTTGATGATTAAAATGTAATGATGAGTATTTATAAAAATGCTAAATGTTTTACTTACGGTAATTTAATCTTAGTTTGTTTAGAGCTCGTTTAACTCTGAATCGAAACCCATTCAAACTTCCAGTTTTTGTTGAAAAATTCCAAGAGAAACCAAGTATCCATATTCCAATGTTGTCAGTCAAGGTATAAACTATTACAATAATGTTTAATAAATGTAGTTTTTAAGCGCCATACACGTTACATTCTTTAATTTTCACTAAGTCAGTACAGTATTGCGTTTCGACAGCACATCTAAAACTATAGATTTTTAACTTCGGAAAGTTAAGAAGTCTGATTCACATTGAGTATAAAAAGCCACAAAAAACATTCATTATATCCAAGGCTGTGTAACCAGTAACTTTACTTGAAATTCGAAAATGCTTTTTGCTATTCAATATTATCCAAAATTCCATTTTCCGATAAAAAAATCCTTATATTTTTCGCATGAAAAATTTCCTTCGACATGAAAGATTCTTATTTCGGATGGAAAAGTGCATTTCTCGATGGAAAATTCCTGTAAGGCTTGCTGAACCAAACCGAGCTTGAAGCAAAAGTGATTTTTGCTAGAGATGTCAGCAGGAATTCGAGAAATTCAATGCGGTTTTTTTTTCATGAAAATAACTAATCTGAAAGTTAATCGGACAAAATTGAGCTGACAACATGGGTAATAATTAATTTGATAAATGTATCAAAAGACTGTTAGGTATCGGTTCTAGATTATCGGCTCGTATAAAGGGTAATCGAATGGTCAATTGTTTGTAACATAAAATACGTCTTTTTGTTGAGCTAAATGTACATCGGGAGTAGAGCTTTTGGTTCTTTACCAGAAGAATAATAAGCTCTGTTGGGAAGGCTTTAAAATCATCTCATTTTGCTGTTTTTATGCCTAGTAATTAGTACGAACTACCAAATTTCCATTGTCCAATTAGATTATCGATAAATTTAATTTGTCCGTGAAAAATTCCATTTTTGACTATCCAAGTTTTACGATAATCCAAACAACACAATGAGTTTTGAAAATAAGGAATTTTCCATGGGAAAATGGTATTTGCTATCCAAAAACGGATATTTTTAGAATAACACCCAAAAATGAAATTATCTCAAATAACAAAATTTTGGATTTAGATGTTATATTCACCTCCTATTTTGGATAATTTTATTAAACTCAAGTGAAAAATAATTGTTTTGTAGAAGAAATTCGGGTGTTGGCATTAACAAAACCACTGAAATTTCTGTTATGCAAATAAACAAATAAAATTTGTTCTACATCATTTGATGATTGATTCAAAAATTCGTGCGCAGCAAGTAACAACCTTTAAAAGCTTTTTGGTAGTAATATTTTGTTAAAATTTAACTCCTCCTTTTTGCTGGAAGTTTGGAACGGTATTCACCTTTAAGTTTTTCAACAGCATCGACATCTCCAAAACGTACTATATCATGTCGAAGCTGGTCTCTTTATATCCTTAGCAACAACTTTTATACTCAAGGACACTTAATAATCATTTAAACATTTATTTTTTGATAGAAACTTAAAGCCATTCTGCTCTCGGAATTTTCAACCAAAATATATTTTGCTAGGTACTAACTAAAATTTTTTAATATCAAATCTATAAAACTTGGGGACATGCTGAATATGACACGAATTCGAATGTAAAAGATTTATAGCTGCTTTAAATAAGAAACGACCAAACCTGCTTCAATTCTAATTTAAATCTTATACATTCGAATTCGTATCTTAATCAGGGATGTTCTTGTATTTACTTTTAGTTGTATACAATACACCAGCTCCCTTATCGATTATACAGTTCCGGATATGCTGATTAAAATATATTTCAAAAGTAAACAGAATTCAAATTATACAAAACATTGTAAATAATCAAGTATGTAGTCACTACTTCATAAAGTAAATATTAAAATTGTATACACCTGCTGATAAGCACACACTCAACTGATTCCGATTTAAATTTAAAATGTTCAATTAGAACGTCTACCTAGGCGTTTTATTCGAATAGTTAAACGAACATTTTATCAGATTTTTGAAATATAAAAAATGTGCTACTTTCTAGTTAAAGGCTCAGACGTTATTAACGTGAGAAAACTCTTGGCATTAGGACTACAAAAAATATATGATTCCCAAATCACAAGTATCAAGTTCAATCATAAAAATTAATTTTGTCGCCTTAAATTATTCCTCATTCGAGGCTATACCCATATGCCAGCGTTTTTCCAACCATTGAACCATTTTTTATAGGCACTTTCCGGGAGGGCCTTCAAAAATGGATACCACGGAATGGCAATTTGAGTCTGGGAAATAGGAAAAAGTCACACGGTGCTAACTCAGGCGAATATATGGTGATAGTTCGATGATATTTATGGAGTTGCTGGCTTTATATTCGATCACAATTGTAGCTCGGCGTGACACGAGTTGTGTCCGGTAATTCCGGACGCTTTGTCCGAATTTTTTAAGGCAAATTCTTTTTGTTCAACAATTTCGTTCATCGTAATAATCGGTGTACACTAATGAGGTCAACTGACTTCACCAACTGTAACTATAAACAAATTGGTTGACAAATCGCGCTCAAAGTTGGCATAATAATGAAAGATAGTCCTACCAATCTGGGAAAAAAGAAACTCTTAAATCCATTCAGCGCGGGCATGTTAAATTAGCAATTCGCGGTACTTTTTTGACAAAATGTGAAATAGGATTTTTCTCCCAAGAATGGAGCTTTCATCAACAAACAAAATTATCCCTCAAGAAATTCAATTTTCAACAAAAATAAAATTCCGATCGAAAAATGGAATTTTCAATCCAAAATGGAATTATCTATAAGCGATAACGCTTTTCAATGACACAAACACGTAATTTTCCAACGAAAAGTGGCATGTTCCGTACGAAAACGGGATTTGCCATCGAAAATGGGATTGACCTTCGAAAATTTAATTTTCCACCCGATAACAGAATTTTAATGAAATTGTTCATTAGGGAATGGAATATTCCATCGACAAATAGAGTTTTTTTTATTCGAAAATGTAATTTTTCATAAAAAATGACGATTTCCATACAAAAATGAAATTTACTATAGAAAATGAAATTTTCCACTAAAAGAGAGAATTCAATCTTTTATCGAAAAACGCAATTTTCAACGAGTTTTCCTTTCGAAATTTAATTTTACATTCAAAAATGGAATTTCTGTATCAAAATTAAAATTTCATATTGAATGGAATTGGTCATTCGGAAATGGAATATTCCATCCAAAATAGAATTTGTTGCATAGAATTTATCATGGAAAAAAAAAAATTGCCAGTGAAAACATAATTTCTCATCCGACAACGGAAGCGCACATCGAAAAATGGGGTCTACTAATAAAAAAATTCCATCTTTTACGGAAAAATGTTATTTTTGGTTCCATCAGGAAACGGAACGTTACTACGAAAAATATAAATTTTCATCCGAAAATTAAATTTTAATTACAAAACTGCAATTTTCCTTAAAGCGAGAAATGAAGTTTCAGCTAATGAAATTTTAATTTAAAAAAATGAAATTTTGGAAGTTTTTTTATTCGTAAAATAACTTTCCAGCGACAAATCGAATTTTCGAAATAGAGTATTACATCCAATCGGAAACGCAATATTAAATCCAAAAATGGAGCCAAAATGCAATTTTCCATCGAAAAAATATAATTTTCTATCGATAAATTCAGTTTTCAATTCGAAATGAAGTTTTCCATATCTTAAATGGAACTCGCCTTTAAAAAATTATGAAATTTTAGTTCGTAAACAAGAATTTTGAATAGAAAAATGATGTTTACCATATAAAAATTTGCATCTGCCAAAAACAACTCATCAAAATATTAATGATTTTAATAATGATTCAAAACCAAGAGCACTAGGTCCGGTATGAGATGTTGAACGGCATTTTTCACTTGCGAATTTCTGTTTGAATGGCAAAAACAGAAAGGTTTTCTGATGAAAAGTGACAATCCAAAGAATAATAAGCCGTGCAGTATGCTGAAAATGCCTCAACATTGACAGCAAACCCAAATATCTATTATTCAAAGCTAATGCTCTGTATTTGGTGGGACTAGCTGGGTGTTTTACTATGAGCTGCTCAAACCCAACAAAATTATTACTAGAGAACGCTACCGACTTTAATTAATGCGTTTAAGCCGAACACTGAAAATAAACAGCCGCAATATGCATGACACGGTTAATAGTTACTTGGAAAGGCTGAAATGAAAAGTATAACCCCATCCGCCATACTCTCTAGACATTACTTCATCCGATTACCACTTGCTACGGGGAATAACTCATGATCTGTCGTCTCAATAGTTCACCTCATATGAGGACACCAAAAAAATTGGTGGTATATGGATTTCTTCGAAAGAAGAGGAGTTTTTCCGCCGCACTATCTGTATGCTGCCTAAAAGTCGCAGCAAGCGATAGGAATTACTTTATATAATTTATCTATAACTAATATTTTGTAATAAAGCCTCAAACTTTGGCAAAAACGATGGAAACTTACTTGTACTCCTAACGTTTGTCATTAAAAATAGAATTTGCGATCAAAAAATGGAATTTTTCACTGAAGATAATATTTTCCATCCAGAAACGAAAGTGTTTATTAATAATAGAGAAGTTTCTCATAAAAAAATTCGAAAAATCTTATTTTTAATCAGAAAATGGTGTTTTCCATTTGAAAGAATTTCCACTAGTGCAATTTTAAAATGTATATTCTTATAGGAAAATGGAGTTTTTTTTTCGAAAAATTAAATTTTCGATGAAGGAATTGATAATTCGGAAATGAAGTAATCCATCCGAGAATGGAATTCTGATAGAAATGAAAATTTCTTAAAATGGAATGTTTTAGATCAGAATAACGTAATTTTTAATCACGAAATTTTCTATCAATAAATGCAGTTTCTTCAGTTTCAAAAATAGAATATTCCCTCCAAAAATCGAATTTTGAGTCCAAATTTCATCAAAAATAGAATTTGCCATCGAAAAATGAAAATTTCCACTGAAACTAGCGTCGATAAACGAAGTTGTATAAAACAAAAATTTCTTACAAAAAAATTCAATTTCTTATCGAAAAATTCGTATTTAATCGATGGAGTTTCTGGAAATTGAGATTTTTGTTCGAAATGAAATTTTCCATCAGAAAAAAGAATTTTCGTAGGCAAAATATAATTTTTCTGCCGAAAAAAATGAACTTTTGCGTTGTAAAATGAAATTTTTAATCCAAAATGCAGTTTTTCATTGGAAAAGGGAACTTTGAGTTACTCATTCGGAAATTTGGGGCTACTACAAAAATTTGGCTTATATGAAAATGTATGAATTTATTAGGATGAATGGGATAAGAATTTGATACGAAACATCTATTTATAAATTTGGATTTTCTGGTAATATGGCTCTAATTTATGTAGCAGTCAAGCCCAATAAAAATAACAAAACATTTTAATATTATAAATAGACTAAACTTGTACCAAACTAGGTAAAAGAAATAATTCAAACATCCATAATCATGATTATTTCAAATTTTAATAAATTTGACAACAGCATAACGTATTATCCAAGATTATGACAACAACAGCCTAGTGTAGGTGATCGTCACGAATTTGATCAAAAATAGAGGTATAGTATACCTGCGCTTCAAAAAAATGCTAGAATATGAAAAACCAAATTATTTTTTGTACGTGTTACTTACGATAACTAGGTAAATCGTAGTTTGTTCATAGGATTGTTTTAAATGTAAAAGCTCATAAAGTTTTGATCTTTTTTGTAAACCAATATAAAATAATAACTTATATATAGCTTTATATTTAACGCTTGTTTTATATGTTAGCACTATAAAAGCTCCGTCTAATGAAAGCTCAGTGAAAGCTTGAAAATTCTACAAATCTCGACTTTGGGCATACATATTAGGAATACGCTAAATTTGGACCAACCATAAGGTGTAATAATGAAGCTCAACTACAAAAATCGCAAGTATGTCCAATTTTAATACGCTACAACAACTTAGTGTACTTATTAAAATACAATTTTGATGATTAAAATGGGTTTTTAAAAAAATGCTAGATATATTTCTTACTATAATTTAATTTTAGGTTAGCTCATTTTAACACTGAAAGCTCTTAAAGCTTGGCACTACTATTTTATAGTAAAATCATATCGTCAACTTCACATTTATGATGTGTATCTTGACGATTTTTTAAACCAAATTATTGACTTTTCCTATAGTTGACTAGTACACATAACAGTAATTTATTGATGGCATAGAAGTCATTAATAAAGGCTGAATCTTTATTGTTTTTAATTGCGTTTATTACTATTTGTCAGAAATAGCCAGGTAGAAAGCAGGAAAAGCTCATTTTCCTTACCAGTTACACGCTAATTGTGAAACAACGTAAGATAACGTGCTATCATCGCCACTGGAAGAAAATGGGAAACTTGGGTTATTAGCGTATAAGGGGTTATATGTGAAGTTTGTCTTAAATTTGTCCTAAAAATCGTTAACCAAAATTATTATTTACATGTATTAGTGTAAAAGCAGAAACTCTCGTTATAACGAATTTTTATTTAATAAGTAGTTTAATAAAAATAATTTAAAAATTATAATAAATACAATGTTTAAGTGAGATGTTTCCATTTTAAATTTCTTTAAAATTTATTATATCGAATAATATGAATAAATGATTTTTCCGATTTCTAGAAAAAATTCTAAGAAGCTGAATCAAAGTTGACTTTTAACAAAAATTGCATAAGACTTATGCTACCTGAAACAAGATTCAGTTTTGAAAAATAGGGGATTAGGGTTTCTAGGACAACAAAGTTTGATGATATCTATATCTCTATACTATATCTCATATATCACAATGAATGTTAGTAAAAGTCATACCTACTTTTTCCAAAATTGGAATATTTTTCGGATAGATTAGATCTAGTGACATTGTTGTGTGCACGTCCCCAAACGTAAAAATCGAGCGGTGTCAGGGACGTAGGGTCGTATGGGTGAAAACTAGCTAATGACCCAACCAATTCCCCAAAAAATTGTGTCGGTCCATGTGCCGAACACCCTGTATTATTGTATTACTGAAATTGTAACCAGATTATATATAAGTATAAAGTTGGTAAATAAATAAATGAATCCTAATTCACAGAAAATTCCCAAAAATGCCTAAAAATTCCCAAAAAATTCCCAGAAAATGCCCAAGAATTTCCAAAAATTTCCAGAAAATTCCAAAGAAATTCCAAAAATTCCCAAAAAATTCCAAAAATTCCCAAAAAATTCCCAAATATTCTCAAAAAATTCCCCTAAAATTCCAATAATTCCCAGAAAAAGCAAAAAACTCTCAAAAATTCCCAAGAAATTCCAAAAATTCCCAGAAAATGGCCAAGGAATTCCATAAATTCTCAGAAAATTCTGGGTAGTATTTTTTTGGTATTTTTTGGTTATTTTTTGTTAATTAAAAATGTCCAAAAATACCAAAAATTACCAAAAAATTCCCTAAAGAGCAACAAAATACCAAAAAATACCACAAAATTCCCCAAAAATTCCCCAAAAATTCCAAAAAATCCCAGAAAATGCACAAGAATTTCCAAAAATTCCAAGAAAATGCACAAGAATTTCCAAAAATTCCCAGAAAATCCCAAAAAATTTCCAAAAATTCCCAAGAATTTCTAAAATTCCCGGAAAACTTACAAAAAATTTTAAACATTCCCAGAAAATGCCCAAGAATTTCCAAAACTTCCCAGAAAATGCCCCAGAATAAGAGAAAATGGCCTTTGACTTCCAAAAATTCCCAGAAAATGCCCTTGAACTTTCAAAAATTCCCAGAAAATGGCCTTGAACTTCCAAAAATTCCCAGAAAATGGCCTTGAATTTCCAAAAATTCCCAGAAAATGGCCCTGAACTTCCAAAAATTCCCAGAAAATGGCCCTGAACTTCCAAAAATTCCCGGAAAATGGCCTTGCACTTCCAAAAATTCCCAGAAAATGGCCTTGAACTTTCAAAAATTCCTAGAAAATGGCCCTGAACTTCCAAAAATTCCAAGAAAATGCCCTTGAACTTTCAAAAATTCCCAGAAAATGGCCCTGAACTTCCAAAAATTCCCAGAAAATGGCCTTGCACTTCCAAAAATTCCCAGAAAATGCCCTTGAACTTTCAAAAATTCCCAGAAAATGGCCCTGAACTTCCAAAAATTCCCAGAAAATGCCCTTGAACTTTCAAAAATTCCCAGAAAATGGCCTTGAACTTACAAAAATTCTCAGAAAATGGCCCTGAACTTCCAAAAATTCCCAGAAAATGGCCTTGAATCTCCAAAAATTTCCATTTTCTGGGAATTTTTGGAAGTGCAAGGCCATTTTCTGGGAATTTTTGTAAGCTCAAGGCCATTTTCTGGGAATTTTTGAAAGTTCAAGGGCATTTTCTGAGAATTTTTGGAAGTTCAGGGCCATTTTCTGAGAATTTTTGAAAGTTCAAGGCCATTTTCTGCGAATTTTTGGAAGTTCAGGGCCATTTTCTGGGAATTTTTGGAAATTCAGGGCTATTTTTTGGGAATTTTTGAAAGTTCAAGGCCATTTTCTGGGAATTTTTGGAAGTGCAAGGCCATTTTCTGGGAATTTTTGGAAGTTAAAGGCCATTTTCTGGGAATTTTTGGAAATTCAAGGCCATTTTCTAGGAATTTTAGGAAGTTGAAGGCCATTTTCTGGGAATTTTTAAAAATTCTTGAGCATTTTCTGTGAATTTTTGGAAATTCTTTGGCATTTTCTAGGAATTTTTGGAAATACTTGGGTATTTTCTCGGAATTTTTGGAAGTTCAAGGCCATTTTCTGGGAATTTTTGGAAATTCAAGGCCATTTTCTGGGAATTTTTGGAAGTTCAAGGCCATTTTCTGGGAATTTTTGGAAATTAAAGTTGAAGGCCATTTTCTAGGAGTTTTTGGAAATTCTTGGGTATTTTCTGGGAATTTTTAGAAGTACAAGGCCATTTTCTGGGAATTTTTGGAAATTCAAGGCCATTTTCTGGGAATTTTTGGAAGTTCAAGGACATTTTCTGGGAATTTTTGGAAGTGCAAGGCCATTTTCTGGGAATTTTTGGAAGTTCAAGGCCATTTTCTGGGAATTTTTCAAAGTTCAAGGCCATTTTCTGGGAATTTTTGAAAGTTTAGGGCCATTTTCTGGGAATTTTTGGAAATTCATGGCTATTTTCTGGGAATTTTTGGAAGTTCAAGGCCATTTTCTGGGAATTTTTGGAAATTCTTGGGTATTTTCTGGGAATTTTTGGGGAATTTTTTGCGCATTTTCTGGGAATTTTGGGAATTTTTGGGCTTTTTCTGGGAATTTATGGAATTTCTTTGGACACCCCTCGATTTTTACGTCTGGGGACGTGTAAAGGAATTGGTTTATGCAACAGAGGTGCCCTCACGAGAAATTTTAATGGAGCGAATTATAGCTGCATTTGAAATAATGAAAAGAGAAATGCGACTTCGCACAATAACATTTGAAATAAGGAAAAAGTGTCGTGCATGCATACGGAGTATAGGAGAACAATTCGAACAAATATTATAACTCATATTTAATAAAAACATAATAAAGATAAAAAGAATTTTCTTGACCCTGACAACTTCTATCTCTTACTTTGACCATACTATAAATAATTTCTCCAACGTGTAGCATACCGTTGGAAAGAGTATAAACTAGACAACTTTTTAAAATAAACCTATGTTCAAAATAATGTTTATTTTTTTTATATTGAATTTAGAAGTAGAAATTGTTTATACATTTACACATTTTCAAGACTTTCGAAGCTCATATAATTTATTTTCTTGAATCCTTTTGTACCAAATAGTGATTTATTTAGACTAAAAATACATTGCAGAATACAATAAAAGTTATTTCGTGCTATTACAATCACAAACAAAAAAAAAATGATGATTTAAAGGCGAAATTTCAGGTAATTTAAATAAAAAACGAAAAAATTCATATCTCAGTTACCATGTCACTTAGGACGTAGGGTCGTATGGGTGAAAACTAACTAATGACCCAACCAATTCCCCAAAAAATTGTGTCGGTCCATGTGCCGAACACCCTGTATACTCGTGCATTAAATTTTCTTTAAAGTTTATATTTATTAAAAATTTTTTTTATCACAATTCAATTATTTTGTAACTCCTGGTGTAGGGTAGTATCAGAGCCTTCTAGAGTATAGAGCCATAATCATTATGACGTATTTTTTCGAAGCTTTTTTAGTGGTATAACTTTTCACTAATTTCCATAGGAATCCATAGTAAAAATGGTGTTTTTTAGCTTCAAGTTTTGCAATGAAAAAAGCAAAAATGTTACAAAATTTGTATACAAAAGTGTTCTACATATCTTTAGCAGCAATATACAGGAAGAGTATATGGGTATTAAGTAAATATTGATTGCAGAAATATTAAAATTAAATTATTTCTAAAATATATTTTTCGAACTTTCATTTTGAAAATACATCAAAGTTGGCTCTGACGAATTAAAATAATACTTGCTAAATTTATCTTTAGTTTTACTAGTGTACGTTAGATGTCTCAGATTTATACAGAAAAATACGAAAAAGATTGTTTAATCACAAAATTATGACACGTTCTTAATATTTTGAGAATTTGTTTTGCTTTTCCTACAATTTTTGAACTTGAAATTTTCCCAGGTGGCAATTTTTCGTACGATTTTTCAAAATGTTTACTGCTCACTGCCATCTATGTATATTGACTTAATGCACACGATTTGTAGTAAGCTTTTCTTTTTAATTTGACCAGAAAGCTGTTGTTATGAACTTTTTTTTATATTTTGGTTTAAATAAATCAATTATTACAAGAAAATGAAAACGATTTACTTAAACGATATTCATATATGTTGAAATTCAAACATTTATGAAAATATTTCAGAAATCATAATTAAGAATTTGCAACGTTTTCATTTACAAATTTGTCTTAGGAAAAAAAGTGATTTCCCATATGTTTTATGTGTTTTACTATGGAAATTTTGATTTTTTCGTCGTTTCTAATTCCCTTATAAAAGCTTCGTTTTTTAGATTATGGCTTGTATAATCAAGGTTGCTTTGGTAGTATTAAGCGTAGCTAGGTTAGTTTAAGCAGTTTAGTTTTTAAGTTCATTTATTCGCCAAAAATTATTTCTGTTTTCTTTGGTATTGAAATACATTTTTTTGTATTGATTCTTTATAAAATTTAAAACGGTTAATTTTATTTTTTTTCTTTACTTCTCGTGCGGTGCCTATGAACATTAAAAAATGAGATAATTTTTCAACTAGTTACTCATCCAACAGGGGTAAGTGTTCGCATAGGAAGGTATTCAGAATCATCCTTTTCCGCGGTTAAAACTGATCCACGCATACTCTTAAATCCCCACGCCCATAACCCTGATGCATAGCCAGCAACAACCGCGTAAGAGTCACTGTGTGGATCCAATTTCTGTTAACACGATGCATGATTTGGAGGATAATTTTCGTAGTTTGATTTTGTTGTTTCAAATTAATTTTTTTTTTTGTTGTTTCAGGTAAAGTAACTTCAATTTTCTTGTTTGGTATTAAAAAATTTTTCGGTTAGATATCCTCCAGACCATGCAAAGCGTTACATAACATCCATTATGTTATATGACATGTCATCAAACTTTGTTGTCCTAAACACCCTGTTCCCCTACTTTTTCCAAAATTGGAATATTTTTCGGATATATTTGGTCCAGTGACATTTTCGAATATAGGTCGTTTTGATGCGTGCTTCCTACAATTTTCTCAAGAAAATTCGGAATATGACTTTTACTAACATTCGTTATGTTATATGCCATGTCATCAAACTTTGTTGTCCTAAACCAGGTCCCCTACTTTTTTCCAAAATTGGAATATTTTTAAGATAGCTTAGGTCCAGTGGTATTTTTGTATATAGGTCGAAAAATTATCTTTAAAATGTTAGTTTAAAATAATTAGAAAATTTTAATACTGTAACGTATGCTGACTAAAAATATCTAAAACAAAAGTTGACGCTATTGGCTAGGCGTCGACTTTGCCTGCAGGGCTACAGACTTATGGGAGAAATATATATATATATATATATATATATATATATATACTAGGGCTTGCGTCTCGGGAATTCCCAGAATGAAATTTCCCGGAAATTTAAAAAATAAAAAGTATTCCCGTTTCTCGGGAATGTTGTGAATATTTCTTGGGAATGCAAAATCCAATTTCAAGACTGCTCAATAAACTGCATAGTCGTATCCCAAATCTCGGAAATTTCCATGGCTAAGCCCGAATATATACCTACTTGAACTTTTCAATAGTTTTTCTTGGCAGTAATAAAGTTCCATTGAATTTTATATTCTTTTGAGATTGGGCAAGAATGCAATCACTTTTTAAGTAATTTTACAGAGTTATATAAATTTACATCCTTATTGTAAAATTCAATTTTTGTACCTGAATTTTTGATCCTCAATTTTGCACATCTGTTACTTAAAAGTTACAGAACGGCTTATGTAAAATTAAGTTCGAAACTTAATATTAAATAATTTGTGCGTATATTTAAATACTTTGGCCTTTAATTGTACACTATAAGTTATGCAATTTTTACGTCAACAAGTATCACATTTACTGAAATAATATGTACTTTTAAACTACATATGTAAATGTCAAACTTACCACCATGAATGGAAATATTCAATGAAAAACACAGCAATTTTTAGTATTTTCAAAACCTATTTAATTTATATTCGTATTATATTAAGAACTTAGATTGTTTGCAAAAGTTAAGCAACGCGTTGCGAAAATCCATACAACTAAACGCATATATTTGTATTGACCCATCCATAGTGTGCACGATATCTACTGAGTTTATACGGAGAAGTGACGATTATAAGCCCAAATATAGCGACGTTGTTAAATCCTTCCGTATACTGGACCGTAGTTCGCTAATTTCTCTAATTTATTACTGTTTAGTTTTTACTGTGAATCAATAAAGATTAGTTCTAATTAGCCGAATGTTTTGATTAAACGAAACCAAAAAATAAAAAATAAAACAATTCAGCGAACTATGAATTAATAACGTCTTGTTAAGTTTTAATACCAAAGAAATTCCCACAAATCCACTTTTGATATTTATTTTGGTGAGGTTTTCCTATTCAATTAATACTTGCGTTATAAAAATAAAAAAATACAAAAAACAAACAAATTGTGCATGTGAATGTTGCTGCGAGATTCACCAGGTATTCTCATTATAATTCATTAGAAATAAGGGTCAGCCAGAGTTTATTTTATATTGTTGTTGTGTAGTATACTTACTCGTATTTCTTAAATCATTATAAATTACCGAAACACAAAAAATTCATCCTGTTTTTTGTGTATGGTTGCGGGAACTTAAAAAACATTTTTTTTTTTTTATGTGTAATAATAAAAATAAGAGAAGTAAATCATAAAAAAAATAAGACAGCAATTTATTGATTTCTTTAAAATGTTGAAAAAAGCGAACAGAAACAAAAATCTGTTTGTATAAACAAATTGTGGGCGTTCGCCCGAAAATCTTGTAAATTATGATCGTATTCCTGTTTTATACTTCTAAGTATTATTATTATCATCGCTATGCGAGTATGATGAGATGATTGTTATAATTCAAACTTGTAGAATATAATAATTTGGAGTATTCTGTGTGTTGTCGTTAAAATGTGTATATTTATTGGTAAATATCGAAGTAAGTAAATGGTTCGGATTAATAGTTCATGGTCATTAGGTATACTACTTTCTTCACATTATGCAACGGCGCCTTCCTTGTGTAACCTAGAACCTAAACAAACCAGCCAAATGTATATATTAAAAAAAAAAATCATTTTACCTGGTTTAGGAACGACTAAATAAAAATAACAGCCTCTAATTTAATTTCTTTACGAGGAGCCATGTCTCGACTTATTAATATTTATTTAGATTTAAAATTATAGGGTATACTCTAAAAAAAAAATGAAAAGAAAAATTATGCCGAAGGAATACCAACAGCAATGTTATTTAGGAAATCATTTTTGTTTTCTCTTTCTTGATTCACCAGCATCAAAAGCAACATAAAACAAACAATCTTATAGACGTTTTATTATTTATTTTCTTCCTTATGAACAATCGCAGCAATAAGAACAACAACTACAGCCCCAAAAATTGGTTCTTAATGATATTTTAATGAATACGTTCATATTTATTATTTGTATACGTTTATTGTTTACATTTCATAATATGAAGAAGTCTTGAAATATTGAACAACCAAAAATATCATCATAAATTATTAAATTGGCTTGTTAAGTATCGTAAATTGTTACATAATTATAGAAATTCTCATTGTGAACACAAATAAAGAAAAATAAAAACGTGATCGTGGTATGTCTGCACGTATAAACACGATAATTGTATATGTACAACAGTGGGTAAACTCTTTGTATTGTAAACATAGGTACTTGAAAAACATTTGACGAAGTCACCTGCCTAAATTGTCATTTCATGTCTACGGGTAATTATTGGTGTAGGTTCTTTTCTCTATTCTTTTTTTTTTTTTTTTGGTTTATCCAAAATTGACTAAATTATCTCAATAAACTCTAAATAGGGCCAGTTGTGTACATAATACCTTTAGTAGCAAAGTTAATAAAAAGCTTTAGTGACACATTACCATAAAAACTATTGAACCAGTGAAATTAACTTTATGTATGTATATTATGAAGGGTATGTAGAATAATTATTAGAATTCTAAAATAAATTAATTAGCGAAAACCACATTCGCGAAATACTCTGCTTCAAACAAATCATTAAACGACCTTCTGAAAATATAAGATGACTTCTTGTTACCCCACAATGGATCATACAATTATTTACTTGTTCTGCTCGAAATTAGACAACCTGTTAGAGGAAGTCTACATTTCAAAAATCAAAAGATCAACAAATTTATCTGGCCGCTTAAAAGAATGGCCACCTTAACTTTTGTGTAACACAGTATCTTTTTGTGGTCTCCTAAATCACATAATTATATTTAATTTGAGCTTGTTGGTTTGTACACATAAAGTAAATGGTTTCACTTGAATATCTTTAACATATTTGCTTGATGACTAACCAAAGTCCTCAAATATTATTCTTGTTGAATGATAAACATTTACCGGTATAGGTAATGCTTGGCTTTTTTTGAAAAATTGTAAGTAATAGCGTTTATTTTGCTTTATTCATTCCAATCAGTATAGGTATCATGCTATGCGAATGAAGTTTATCATAAATTAATGTTAGATGTTTCAACAACTAAAAAAGCGTTTGAAAGTGTTTAAAAAACATTCATTCGGACGAATTTATTGTATGTACAAGATATAATTCATTCAAATCAAATATTTGAATTTAATGCCAAATTTAAAAAAATCCAAATTGACAAAATTTATCAAGATTTAAACTATTTGGGCTTTCACAAAGCCCATCCCCTTATACTTAATAACGGATCAAAGCGCTAACATATTAATCGACAATGTTTGACAATTTAAAAATTCAATATAATAAACGTCTAAGAAAATCGAAGTCTCAAAAATTTCTTTCATTGAGCAACATCTTACCTTGATATTCTATGGTGTACATTAATCATGCTCAACCGCTGAAATTTCATATTGGGTTTACCTATTGAAATAACGATTATTCGAATACTTGAAAAATTGATTCTTATATGCATGTGATTCTTATATGTACATATGTATAAGAAAAGCGTTATCCCAAAACATTCTTCTTTAGCAATCATGTTACTATGATTTTCTGATAGGCCTATGTGTTTACTTTAATCATAATCAAGCGCTAAAATTTCGTATTGGGTTTCTCTGGAAATAACGTTTATTCGAAAAAGTGAAAAATTGGATCTTATACATACATGTATAAGAAAATCGATATCTTGAAACATCTTTCTATCGGTAAAAATGTCGCTTTGATTTTCTGATAGGTCTATGTGCGTACTTTAATCACGACTAACCGCTTAAATTTCATATTGGGTTTACCTATTAAAATAACGTTTATTCGGAAAAGTGAAATATATGCATGTCTATGAAAATCGATATCTCAAAACTTTATTTTATCGGCAAATCTGTCACAATGATTTTCTGTTAGGTCTATGTATGTGATTTAAATACGGCCAGCCGCAAAAATTGCATAATGGGTTTACGTATTGAAATAACGATTATTAGAAAACTGGACAAAAGGACCTTATGTATGTATGAGAAAAGCGATATCCCAAAACTTTTTTCTATCGGCAATCATGTCACTATGATTTTCTGATAGGTCTATGTGCCTACTTTAATCTTGTTTAACCGCTAAAATTTTATATTGGGTTTACCTATTGAAATAATGATTATTCGAAAACTTGAAAATTGGTTCTTACGCATGTCTAAGAAAATCGATAAAATTTAATCAACATTTTTGTAATAAATTAGATTATTTTGTTTACAATAAAATGCATTATTGGTCTGGAAATAAATACAAGTAAATTGTTAGTAATTGATTAGTCAATATGAGTAAATAGTAAATAAATTATAAATAGAAAGGTCGCACCATAGTTCGCCTTTCCAAACGATGTAACAATTTTTGCTTCTTAAATAATATTAAAAAATACAAAAAGGACTGGCACCTTCAACAAAATATTTGTAGGTTATTTAAATTATCAGCGTTTCGAGCTTGATCGGTTGCACCTATTGCCTAGATGAGGGGCTCCTTGAGAAACTCCAACTATGGATTACATTAAAAAAATAGAAAATTTCAGATTAGATGGAAATATTTCCGAAAATTGGAGGGTATTCTGGCAAAATTTTGAAATATTTTCTACAGCTCTGGAATTAGACAAAAAATCAGTTCCCGTTAAAACTGCAATATTTTTAAATTAAATCAATACAGAAGCTGTGGACATATTTAAAAGCTTCGGACTATCAGATGACCAATTGAAAGTTTATAAAAAAGTTATAGAAGCTTTTAAACATTTTTGTGAGCCAAAAATCAACAAATTATATCAAAGTTTCATCTGTCATAACAGAAGCCGGGAATCAACGGCAGGTTTTGACAAGTTTTACTTAGATTTAAAAAAATTAGTCAGAACATGTGAATACAACGACCAAGAGAAATGGATGCTGTATAAGTATTCAGACAAACCTTCTGGAGATCAGCAATTTTGATTTAGAAAAGGCGGTGGAAATTTGTTGAGCAGCAGAAATTATCAGACATCAAAGTGAAGATATTCAACTACCATCGCCATCACTGAATGCTGTTAACATTGAAAATAAGGATAAGTTCAAAAATAAAAATACTATCAATAGAATTACTAGCCCTAATAATAATTTTAGGAACAATAATAGAAATTTTAATGCAAGTTTTAACAGAAATGTACAAAATAATTATTCAAGGACATTCAAAAATAGTTATAAATTTTGCTTTCGGTATCATCCACCTCGTAACTGTCCGGCATTTGGGAAACAAGGCAATAACTGTGGTAGATTAAATCATTTTGCTGAGGCATGCATGGTCAAAAAGGTACGTGTAATTCAAATTAAAGCGGAAAATTTTTATATTGCCGTGATTGATGATAAACACTGTATTAATCGTTAATGGTACCAATTAATTAGAGTTCAAGATCAGTTAATTCGTTTTAAATTAGATACTGGGGCAGATGTTAACATCTTACCTATATAGATTTTTAAATAAATTAAAGAATATTAAAATTCGAAAATATGCTCCAATATTGGAGGCATATGGGGGATCGAGGTTGAATACGGTTGGCATAATTAACCCAGTTTTTATGGCGTACAATATTATGTCATATATGCTACATTTGTAATTATCGATATCGAAACTCTCCAAATTAGGTCTCCAATCATGTGTTGATTTTGGGTTGGCTAAAAGAGTACAAAATATAATGTTGATTATCAGAATAAGTTCATTAGTGAAAAAAAAAGTTTTTTGAAGGATTAGGTTGTTTCGTATATAATTGTAATATTGAATTAAAAGATAATATCGTCCCATCGGTAAAGCCGGCCCGTAGAATTCCCTTAGTGCTACAAGATTCATTACAGAAAGAGTTAGATGAATTACAAATAATGGATATTATTGAGAAGGTAAGTGAGCCTACAGATTGGGTGTCAAACTTAGTAATTGTCGAAAAAAAAAATCTCTGCGTCATCAACATTTTAATTTTCAGTTCGAATTTTCGATTTTTACTATTTTTTGGCTAGTTTTAAAGAATGAATCTCAATTTAATAATTTATATAATAAAATTAGGCGTTCAGACCTAATAATGTGTGTGATTTTTAAGTATAGAAGTTTTCGCGTACATGTTTTAATAAATAGTTATTTAATTTATATTGTAATTTATTGACAACATTTTAATTTAAATTAATAAATTTATTAGAATAAAAATTAGATTTATTTATCACTATTTTATTTGGTAATATTAGCACCGTGCGATGTGGGCGGCATATCACCGCATGGAAGATCGAGAGCAGACTTTATTATTGACTTTTTATTTTGAATTTTATTTTATTTTGTTTCTGTGTAGTGCGCTGTGATTGGTCCAGCACACGTGCGAAGGGGAAGTCAACCTACTACACATTCAACTTGGAATATGCGCTGCTCAGTTTGTAGTGGTTCATTGGGTGAACCGCTACAAAGTTAATGCTTTATTAAAGCTTTAAATGCTAATTTTCTTAATTTTTAATGTTACCAATATGGATTTGAGGCGGCATGACTGCATGAGCTCTGCTTTCGAATTTGATAAACCTCCTGCCTGCTTGATGTAGTGGTATTGAAATTATTTTGGTTTACAAGTCCCACTAAAGAAAAATTACTGTTGGGTCCCGTTTTGCATTTCTGATGAACAATAAAATTTAGTAGAATAAAGTTGCCAGCTGAACGTTTTTGGGTTCCAACCAATTTCAATATAAGCCAGCTCAAACTTCAAATCAATATACTATTTAACAATTAGTGTATAACTTTTTGAACAAATACATTTTCATCAAATAAAATTAGGTGATGGGGTAGCTACTTTATTTTCAAATAAAACGATTTGATTTGTTTTTATCGAATTGTTGATGGTTCACTTTGTATTTTATTTTTGAATTTTTTGATTGCATCATCTAGGGCCACCATCTAAAACATAAATTAAAAAGTATAGGTTAATTTGTTAATTTTTATGTTAAGATGACCCAGACGAGGTAACCTTTCCAATAATGCCATTTTTTATAAACCCGATTTTATGGTAATTTTGCAACAGAACGACTTGGACATAAAATTGTCTCATGTTTTTGGTAATTTTTTCCCTTCCATACCAACTTAAAAAACATAATTTTTTTTTCTGGAAAGTGTTGCTATGAAGGGGATAAAGTTTCCTATAAGTTGAGAAAAGTGTATGTCCGTCAAATTCTTCTGTTGTGAAATTACCATAAAGTTACTGAAATTAGATTTTAGTATGCGCAAACGACGCGTGAGAAAACCAATAATCCTACAGAAAGTTCATCAAATGACGCAAAAATGTTGCGATATTTTCATTCAGATCCTAAAATGGTGACCGCAGCAACTTGGACTTTTTAAAGTTAAATGTTATGTCTTTCTTCGGTACCCCTCTTCGATCCCACTCAATTCACTTCAGAGAAACAATTTGGTTACACATTATAATCATTATTTATTTCTTATAGGTTGCGGTGAAAAATTCCTTTTGAATCACAAGTATCTCTCGATTTAACTGAAAATAATTTCTCTCAGCCGCCGAAAGGGTACTCGAGACAAAAAGTACTGGTTTTTTGACATCTTCAACTGCCCCGACAGCATATGGACTAGCATCAATTGAAATAATAATTTCTTTGGTTGGATCATACAATTGTTAAAGGTTGTTTTTTAAAATTAATTTCTTACTGTTCTTAAAATATTTTTCACACGCTTCCGACCAAATATATGCAACATCCTTTTTTAATAGCTTATACAACTCCATTAATTCCGTAGGCAAATTCGAAATGAACTGCCCATAGTAGTTCAAATATCCGAGATAGATTGAAGTTCGGTTAAATTGTCAGGACTAGGAGCTTCGACGACGAAGTCAGTTGGACGAATACCTTCTTTCGATAGAGTGTGACCCCAATATAAAATTCTTGGTTGAATGAATTTACTTTTGTCGACATTGATTTTGACGTTGGACTTCGCTAATCTTTCTAGAACTGACATCAATTGGGCCCTACAATCATCTTCTGACTCATCTCCAATCAATATGTCATCTAGGTAACAAAATGTGTTCTGCAAATTGCATAGAATTTGGTCCATAATTGACTGAAATTTCATGCAGGCGCACTAGAAACTTCAAACGAAAGTCGCGTATTAATGGTCAAATACTCTTGATTTCGTTCCGATACAGCTAACTATTAGTATGCAGTAGCAAGATCTAACACGCAAAACAATTTAGAATTTGCTAAATTTGCAAAAATGTCTTCGAGTTTCGGAAGAGGATAATAATCCGTAGAAATCTTTGAGTTGATGGTTACTCGACAATCCATACGCAACCTTATTGCCTTAGGAACTATGATAATTAGACTAGCCCACTTACTTTTTGCTACACGCACTAAAAATTTTCAGATTATAATCTATCTAACTTGGCTTCTACCTTGGATCTTAATTTATAGGGAACTGAATAGGCACCGTGAAAGATTGGACTAACTTGCTCCGGCATCACTATTTCTGCTTCGAACCCCCGTATTGATTCATCTAACTGTTGATTAATTACAGTTGGAAATTGTTCTTTAATTACGTCGTAGATGTTTAAGGAAATTTTACTTATGGTTTGGTCCTGCCATGGTTGGGACTCATTTTCCCGACAATTTTTGGTACCTTATTTATGACGAAAAATATAGGGTTTTCCAATAAGAGTGATATGATTTCTTAAAAAAAAATAAATACACTAATTGTTAAAGAAATTGAAATGTTTTTTATTTAATGTGAAGTACAATCGATACAATTAAGTTCTGAATAAAACGTCATTCAAATGGAACGAATTCGATAAACCCAATTTTCGAGCACTTTTTCCACTAAATCAAGTCGTATGTCATGAATAGCACGTTCAATATTGACTTGTAAAGCTTGAAGAGAGTTTGGTTTATTGCTAAAGACCAATGACTTTAAATAACCTCACAAGAAATAGTCTAATGGTGTTAAATTACAACTTCTTGGAGGCCATTCAATATCACAATTTCTTGAAATAATCGAATCTCCAAACTTTTCTCGCAATAATTCAATTGTTGCACGTGCTGTGTGGCACGTAGCCCCGTCTTTTTGGAACCAAATCTTGTCAATATCAACCTCTTCCAATTTCGGTCATAAAAAGTTGGTTATCATCGATCTATACCAGCTTCATTTCGAAACCGAGACCAAAACCCATACCAAACTGTCAATTTAGGTGAATGTAATGGTTTTTCATGAATAATTTGTGGATTTTCTTCGTACCAGAATCGACAGTTTTGTTTATTTACCGCACCACTCTGATGAAAGTGAGCCTCATCGGAGAAGATGATTTTGGAGAGAAAAAAACCGTTATCGTTTTCAAGTTGTTCCAAGGCAAAATCAGCAAATTCACAACGTTCACGGTGGTCCAATCGCTTCAGTTCTTGAGTGAGAACAATTTTATACGGATGCAAACCCAAATTCTTTCTCAAAATCCGCCAGGTTGTGGTTTGAGACAGTCCCAATTCTAGAGAACGTCTTGAAATCGACAAATTAAAGTCTTCAGCCACACTTGCCTGAACGGCAGCAATATTTGCATTACTTCGAGCGTTTCTTTGTCTTATTGGCACTTGAACATTATGTAAAGAAAATGTAGGCTCAAAATTTTCAACAATTCGACGAATAGCGAGCGCACTTGGACGATTATTACGACTATAAAATTTGTAAACGTTGTGCTTGTGTATATCTCACCATGATGAAATTGTAAACATTACTGAATACAATGAAACAAAAAATGATAGATCAAGGCATATTATAAATGGCCGAAACGTCACTTAAAAATCATACCATTCCTATTGGAAAACCCTATATATTATTCCTCCAATCTGGAACTAAAATATCCAACCAATTTATCCCCAATAATGGTTGAAAAGTTTTATTGGACTTGATCACAATGAATTCCAATAAATATTTATTATTATTAAAAAAGACAATGACTTTGATTTTTCCTATCGCATCGATGCGATGGCTTGACCTGTAATAGATAAAAGTGTATTAGAAATTGAATTTAATTTTATATTTGTAAAATTAAAACAAAAAACTTCCTGTGATATGATTGATGAACAGGCCCCAGTATCTACTTCCATTTCCCAGTTTTGATCTTCAATGCTTACGACAATACGTGCTTGCGGTTGATTTGATGTGACAATACGTGCTGGCGGTTGATTTGTATTGCGGTAAAGCCTGCAAATTTCTTGCTTCACGTGACGACATCTCCATATTAATTGCCTCTGAACAACAACCATGAAAATCAATGGTGTCACCTTTTAACGGCTAACATTGAATGGACTCGCATTGCAACCCGACAATAAAACGATCTATTAGCGCATCGTTAAAACGATCTATTATCGCCATACTTTTGAAAGCTGTTGCTTTGCCGTCCCCGACCAGATAATCCCCGAGATGGCAAGGTTGAGCTAACGCTTTTAATCGCACAATAAAATCAGTAATTGATTCACCAGTCTGTTGTAACGTTTTATAAAATTTGTAACGTTCCGCCCGCTTATTCACTTTTAGTTGAAAATGATCGTTCAAGACGATAACTAAATCATCGTATGATTTTATGGATGGATCATCTGGCGTTACTAACGCTTTTAATGTATAATAAGTTGACTTGCTAATTAAACTTAGCAGCATCAGCGTTTTTTTTCGTCCGCAATTTCATTAATTTTGAAGAAAATTTCAAGACGATCGAGGCAAGATTCAAAGTCATCATCTGGTTAAAATTTTTCAATTTTCCCAATATGTGCATAGCGGATTCCCTTTGACAGTTATCAGGAAGAGAAAAAACATTTCACCGTTTTCCTTCACTCACGCGTTCTTAAATTTTTACTCTCGTCGCCAATGTTTATGTTTTTCTTCGGTACCACTCTTCGATCTCACACACTTCACTTCAGAGAAACAATTAGAGTACACATCAATTATAATTTTTTTGTTAGAATTTACATGGATGTTCTCATCTCTACGATACATCGAACAAGACTCCTTTTCCTAATTTTTAGTACATTTCGTCCCATACAAATGAGAGTATGATAAGACTATATCATACTCTCAAATAATCGTATAAATGAATTCTCTGAATATGACTTTATATTATGGCAATTTTTCGTAAAAATCGAAATCCTCTCTGATGGCTAAAAACAACAAAATATACTCTCATTTTTTTTTGCTATACATTTCTCCAAAGTAAAAAAATTCAAACTACTTTCCTGAAAAGTGACTTTTTTCATTATCATACTCTCATTTGCATGGGACGAATTTTGGAAGAGACGACAACCATGATCGATTAAAGGTACATTGAACTACACTGCGCCAATTAAAAAACGGAACAGAAATTTTCTTCGAAAAAATACCGAGATTTGAACGCTTCTATCTTGGTGAAATACAACTTTCAAAAAAAAAATTTTGTTTCTAGTTGAAGGAAATTTTGTTTTCTTTTCGATACTGAAAACCGTTTTATTTTATTTTGTTTTTTTATGACTTTTTCGAGTAAAACAAAAGTTGTCTAAAAAAAAAAAAATTTGCTGCTGCTTGAAACTGTAAACGAACTAGCTCGATATTTCATTCAAAAAGCCAAATCGGCCATTTTATAGAGAATTTAGAAACCTTGCAAAATAATACTAGGAAAATTTCTGTGCGGCCACTCCTTGTCGAGTTATTGCAGTTTTAGAGAAAACGTATCAAAAAGCTTAGAAGTAAATTTTTTTTTCTTGTAAACTTAGCGCTCTACGATAAAATGTTAAGTCACTTTAACACTAAAACTTGAACACACTAAAATTTCAATAACTCGACAAGGAGTGAATAAAATAAAACGGTTTTCAGTATCGAAAAGAAAACAAAATTTCGTTCAACTAGAAACAAAATTTTTTTTTTTGAAAGGTGTTATTTCACCAAGATACAAGCGTTCAAATCTCGGTATTTTTTCGAAGAAAATTTCTGTTCCGTTTTTTAATTGGCGCAGTGTATAATTTATATATGGACGGCATAAATACAAGTACTATACAGTCAGTTAATAAATATATAATATTGAAGTGCTGTCTGCTTCCAGCGAATATAGTGAGCAGGAGCTCCATTACGCTCCAATCAAATTTATTGATGTTTTTAAGGGACACGTCATGAAATAATCCATCTCAGTCATTTTTTATGAAATTTAGATACACTTCTTCGTTGCAATGAGCGAGTAATTCCAATGGGCATCAACCATTCCATCCCTCATGGTCACTCCAAACTAGTGTTAGAAATTAATATTTTGCACCAATTTTGCAAACCAACCCAAAACTGAAAATTGTGGATATTGATCGAACTGCCGGTTATTGTTACCAGATTTATTATACAATAATATTAGGCCTATTTTAAGCGGGCATAGTTTGCATTTGGAACTTTTATAAAGGTATTTAAAAAATCAAACAGGCAAACAGCCAAAAATAAAATAAAACCTTAACGCGTAGCTATACTTGGGAAAAAATCAGTTCTGAATAACCCAATGCGGGATATTTTAGAATCTGCATTAATACCATAACTTTTTCTGATACCTAATTGGTTAGCATAAAAGAAAAAGGGTTAACACACTACCATTATGGTTATTTGACAGCAGATAACCAAGTTTAAAAAAAAATTTAAAGGAAAGGTACTCTTGCAGAGTCATATTTAAAAACAAATAAAAATCTTATTTTTAAATAGTTAAACAAACCAGTGCATGTGTTCCAAAGTACCCAAATCAATTTGCTAATAAGTTAAAATTGCTTACAAAGAAATAGACTTTTGGCCGATTTTCTGGCGATTATAATGGAACTTGGCAATTTCTTAACCGACTTTTAAGAAGTTCAACCAGCGCTATTGAAATTGGATTCTAAAAAAATTTTTCTAGTTCCAGGGTCGTAAAATACCATTAAAAATTTTGTTTCTGGATTTTCTCAGAACAATTCTTCATTATAGATTGAACCTTAGAACCTTATTTACGAAAGTGCGGAAAGAATTTTGAGAAACTTTCTAGAGGGACCTCTTATCTTTACTAAAAAAAATTTAATTAAAGAAAATGTTGGGCCAATCGTATATGATTCAATTACTTCAATATATGCTTGAATATCATTTTACTAGAGTGTATTCCCTTTAATTTCATTAGGAAATTAATAATAAAAAATTATTTATTATTTTCAAAATTAAAACACAAAAATTAACAACTGAACAGGACATAAACAAAAAAAATTAAATGCGAGCAACATCCTATCAACAATTATACGGTAATATAATTGCTATACATTATGTACTCGTATACGTACCGTACAATTTTATTTCCAGCAATAACAATAAAGACAGAAGCAAGTAAATTTATCCTTAAAAATTATTATTGTCTTGTTGACTTAATATAAGAACATTATACATTTTTAAAACAGATCCTTGTTGTTAAGTCGTTCTGTTTTTTTTTTGTCTTTTCTTTTCATTTTAATGATAATTAAAATGGAGATGGTAAAAGGCTATAAATATTATTACCATAGGTCACGTAATTTTTAGTTTTTAACTTTAGTGCACATAAATTTCATAATCTTTTTTGTTATATAAACACTACAACATATTTTAATATACATATACAGTAAAAGTTTGTAAATATGTCCCAGCCATGTACACACATAAATACATAAACATACGGGTGATAATATAGACAGCATAAGGAAAAAGATTTTTGTTACTTTTTTAAAAGTTTAATTATTGATAATTCCCTGAAAAGTATATTTTATATACAATAGTTTTTAATGTACCAAAATTTATAACTGAATCATAACTGTAGTAGATGTATGTTGGGTATGTGAAGTCTTAATTTCATTAAGATAGACAAAAATTATTTATAAATTATTTTTATTGTTGAAGAATTTGTATACATGAGTTTCTTTAAAAATGTATACGAGAGCTCTTTACGTATATTTTAATTAATGCCATTGATATTATTATGTGTCAAGTAGTAAAAAAAGCTTCTTTTTCTTTTATTATGTTCTGTAAGATATAGACATAAATTTATATTATTTTGAGGTACATTTTATATATGGATATGGTAACATAATAATTTAAATCTTTTTTAACTACTTTTGTTGTGTAATTACTAATTTTATATAAATTTTAAAATTAATTATGATTATGCATATTTGTTATGTAGAATTATTAGGCTTTATGGTATTTTTTTTTGGAGTATTTATGTAAAATTTGTATATTATAGGATAGGTATACATGTTAATGTTAATTAATAGTTTTTTATAATTTGAAACAAGGAGATATTCAAATATGGATACTGTCTAAAAAAAAGTAAACGCGGCAAAAGTAATCAATATGGTTCATAAAATTGACACACTATAAGCACTAAAAATCAACATTAGTTTGAAAGCTTTAATTGTTTTTAATTTATTGTTACTTCTGAGAAATCTTATGATTTATGTTTTTTTAATTAATTATCCTATCACAAAACTATTTTCTAAAAACAAATTTACATTTTCAAAATTTCAACTTTGAAGTAATCAATTCTGTACGTTTTCATCCAGTACTTAGTCACCAAATTGTTTTACTTTACAAATTGTCTGGTAAGTTCATGGGTTTAGTGATAATTCAACTCTTGTTAAAAAAAATGTTTACACTCATAATTGAGGCTCAAAGAATGAGGACTTATCCGGATAAATCGAACCTTTTGTTGTGTTGTTAATGATCATTTTTAATTAGAATTTTCATTATATGAGCCGTTTAGTTTGAAAGTAGGAGAAGGTCCAAAAAAATTAAGATAATGAATAGACATATAGTAATAGTATGATCTTTTAATCAGTCATTATCGGTAAAAAATGTGATCCCTAACACCTATATTTCTTAGTTTACTGATTCTTCATTCTTTCATTATCTCATTTCAACAAAATATGAACTTGATCCACTTTCAAAATAAACGGCTCATTTATTGTTTTAATTCTATACTTTTTTAATTTAGGTCTTTTATCAACTTTATTTCTTGCCACGCGATTTTTTTAATAATTAATAACAAAAGTTATCTGGGATCTGATTTTAACTTAATAAGTTAAATTAGTGTTTAATTAATAAATTCATTATAATTTAGTAATTTATTGTGATTTCATAAATTGCTTTGTTTTGAATGCAAAAAAAATTAGTAACATGAAACAATTAAAACACCACTCTAAGGTTTGACATAATCTTACACACAACTCATTTTATGAATGTGGCGAAGGCTCATGCAATCAGGAATTTCAAAATTTTGTTGTTTACAAACGTCACTTCAGGCGTATACATTCTAAACAATTCAGTACTCAATTAGAAACAGAACCGGGAAATATTTTTATCATCTCAATTGTGTTTTAATACTTTAGGCCCTCCTAATACATTAAAAACAATCCAAGATATCAATTTTAGTGATAGTTTAACCCTTATGTCTATAGTGGGTTACCCGGGAAACCTTTTCGACTTTAATCGATAAAATTTCTATTTTCTCAATGGAATTTTGGCTCTAAGATCCAGGAATGCCAAAATCATTTAAATGTAAACATATTTTGATTTTAAAAGTAATCGTCCCTATTTTGGTACTTAAAATATTTAACGGTTTACAAATTACCCTTTAAATCAATTACGGGTTACCCGGGTAACCTTACGCAAAATAGAAGAAAATGGAATTTTATTTCTTATACAAATGAAAAATCGGTTCTAATATTCATTAACAGTTCATTTTACATATTTAAAAAATCAAGATAATAAAAATTTTATTTAAAAGAAAACCAAAAATACATTTATTCGGAACAAGCAAGACACACATTTCGTTGTAAGAAGTGTTCATTAGAAATGGGAAGATTGCACATCGTACAGCATTTTCGAGTTTTCTCTTGGGTGTTGACTCTTGCGTTTTTGCAGATAATACATTCTCCTACTACAGCAAATCATACCGCTTAGAGGGATTGGCTTTCCAGCCGCTGATTAGAAATTGGTTTACCTAACATTCACTCTATCCCCGATTATGTTGAAAATTCTCTAATACAATTTGTAGTGGGTTATCTACTGTAATTAGAGGGCATCGCCAACTATATTCCACGGTTCTTTACGGTCTTGTGGAAAATTACTGTGTGTTACGGCCTGAGATTAAGGATTATTTTCGCGGCAAATTATATTGGCAGCTAATGCTGCAATGTCAACCTGTATTGAAAAAAAAACCATGGAGTGTCTTTGGGTTTTCCTTTTTATCGTGTGATTCTGATTATATCTGGTTTATTGAGTGAGCCCGACGTTGAATCAGAATGGTACATCGTCGAAAAAAGTATAACGGCTTTCTTTTTTTTAGGCACATACAAACGAAAGGTACAATTGTCTGAACTAAATCCAAATACCGATCACATCCCCGGACGCGATTAAGATGGAAACATTTCTTTAGGTAAAAAAGGTTTGTTTTTTTTACCGTACTAAAAATTGAAAGGCTCTATGACATCAAAAGCCGAGCTAAGGGCAATGTAGTAAAAATATTATCAGTCACTATATTCCTTCCGCAGGTTCTTTGAATTGGTAACACAAGTCTTTCACGACTCTTTCTCCCTATGGTTTACTTTTATACCCGAAGAAGATTTGCTGGTATAAATTTGTCCTGTAAGAGGATAAGAACTTCCCTGAATCATAGACCCAACGAACTATTATCCAGCATTTTGCGGGTTTTGCTGGGATATATTGGGTAAAACGCGTTCTTCGCAGCTACTTTGTCCTTTTCCAAACGTTCTTATCTGATATTTACAGCAAAACTTATTTTGCCAAAATCGGTTCAGTGACATGCTACCTCATAATAATCAATGATTCCGAGAGAAATAAGAGGGACATAATTGTGTTATCCATTTAGAAAACCAATGTTTGTTGAATAGGAATTTCGCGAAAGCAACAAAAAAAATCTTTATTTTCTTTCCACAAACAGAAAATGCAAAAGCAAAAATAATCTCAAAATCAAATATGAAAAAATAGTTGGGGCATTTGCATTTAAATCTCACGTGTTTTTGTCCCCAAGCATTTTTTTTGTCCCTTTAGCATTTTACAGAAAATTTTTAATCGGTATAAGTTAAGTATTTGATCACAATACAGACAATTATGAAAATGTATTTTTTTAAATTATTTTGGGCTTATATTTTTTAAAAAAAGAGTTTTTTTGTCATGAACGTTACTTTACTTATTTTTGATAAATTGTGAAATTCAAAACTATAAATTTAATTTATCGACGTTTATTCACATTGGTGATATGTCTACTTCCAAATGGTATATTAATCTTTTGTATTTTCAAATTAATAATTTTAAAAATAACGTAATAACGTGTTTTTAGGTAACGTTCATGACAGAAAAATTAAAAATATCACAAAAGACTATTAAAAAAATGCAAAACACAAATCTGTTCACGCCCAGATTTAAAAGAAACAGAAATATGATTTAAAAATTATATTTTAATTTTTTTTTAATTCAAAAATTAATTAAATTATGATTCAAAAATTATATTTTAAATTTTTTTATGTGAGATTTAAATGCAAATGCCCCAGTTACATTTTTAAGTGATATTCGAATAAATCTGATAAGGTTACCCGGGTAACCCTTAATTGATTAACGTAAGAAAAAAGATGCATACACAAGGGTTAATAGGCAAATATAAGCCATTTCCCGTCATTGTCTAATGTTATCAGTCAAGCTACTTTAGAGTAAGTGTTTTTCTACATAATTCAAACCGTTTTGCATTAAAAGATATTCAAGATGGTTCAAAATTAAGTAAGCGAAATAATATTAAATCCAAATAAAATTAGTACCGTAGTAAGAAATAGTACCGTATGCGAACACAGCTAAGTATCTCGGCATGACCCTGGATGCTAAACTGCAATGGAAAGAACATGTCAAGAAGAAAATTGAAAAACTAAGAATTAAATACAGAAAGATGTATTGGCTGATGGGAGGAAACTCATCTTTATCAACATACAACAAGCTTCTACTTTATAAGCAAATAATGAAACCAGTTTGGACGTATGGTATTCAACTTTGGGGTTATACCAAACAGAGCAACGTAAATATCATCCAAAGATTTCAGAATATGGTATTAAGGAACATCGTTGATGCACCTTGGTATGCCAGGAACACTGATCTCCATAGGGACCTTAAAGTGAACCTCATCATAAATGAAATTCAGGAGAAAGCGCAGAGACATGAAGAGAGGCTCCGGCATCATGTGAACATTGACGCAACTCAGCTTCTAAGCAACACGAATTTAATACGCAGACTTAAAAGAACTAAACAGCATTGTGCTGTGTAAAGCCCACTACAAAGATATGGTTTAATTCAATTTACCAGACTCTATGGAACGCCAATTGGAAGAAGCCATAGATTAATATTAAGTTAGTAAATTAAGTCAGATAGAAATTGCTCATTAGTCCAGAAGACTAGCTTGTAATAACATATAATAAATAAATAAAAATTTATTTTAACAACAAAAAATAAAAAAATAAAATAAAATTAGTATTTCGACAAAATTATTGCATTTAATTGACGATGTGTCATTGAAACAAGAAATTTCTGAAATGCTACAAATTATATCAATTCCGTTTGAAAGTTGTGATACGCAACATAAGCTTTTCCAAAAGCTACGCAAAGCTGATGAGTTTGATCTGTAGTGGGCGCTGTCCTGTAAATTAATTATAATTAATGTTATCAGTAAACAAATTAATTACCTTGTTACATACAACATAAAGAGGATTTGGATAAGTTTAGTTAGTAATGATAGCCAATAGTTAGTACCACAATGATCACATATTTTTAATCTATTTTTATGTTTTATTAAAATTAAAATTAAAACTGCACGCTGAAATATATTTATTAGTTTGCTGGATCAGATTCCTGAGCCCTTCTGAAAATCATGCTCATAATGAATTTAAAATTGATTTAGAGTTTCAGCTAAATATACCTCTATACTTCTAGGAGTTTGATCTATAATGGGCGGTGTCCTGTAATGAATTATTGTTAATGTTACCAGTAACCAAAATTAAAATTATAAGACGCTAAGTATGAAGTCCGCCTTAAATTGTTGTAAATTAAAACGACCCTAAAATTTCGACGATTAAAATTTCAACTACAAATTCGTTGGATACTAGAACATTCTTAAAGCTGAATCAAATTCCGCGGAAAATATTGAAACAAAAGCAAAATTATCCCAATCTCATTAAATAGTTGTTACTCTAGAAAGTATCATCGTTTATTCAAATTCAAAACTTATAGTACAGTAGTTCATAGACGACCTAATTTAATACATTCAGTTAGTATCGGCCACCTACTTTAGTGATCTCCTATGAGAACGTAACTCCGCCTCGTGATGGAAGTGTAGGCCTTTCTAATAACAAAATGTTACTTGGTTCACTTCTGTTCTTAACTATCTATATGTTGTTTGCGTGAGGAAATGTTCATCGATACATTATTTCACCATCGTATTAATCATTTACTATCCGAACTAAATTTTAGTAAACAAATATGACACGACTCGGTACGAGTGTCAATTAGGTGGGACCGCAGTCCTGCTGACTCGTTTGTGCTAGAATGCAGTAGTGATGTTGTCATTTATTACCGATAATCGGACTCCTTTGTCTAGATGGTGATATCTCGTTTCGCTAGATTTATTTGCATGGTTTGCTTCGCCTCGGGGTGCCCTGACATTGGAATTTTGATATAGAGATATTTTTTTACAAAATATTAGTTCTATTTTTTTTTTTTGGGGGAGCTGGGGCTTCTCCAATTTATCACAGTGTTGTTTTTTACTTTAATTAATTAGGCTCCATCGCGCTCCCCCCAATCGTCTATAAAGTGGTGTACTTTTCCTTGCGCTGAATTTTACAAAAAATGTACTAAATATGAACCAAATTACGTTCTAAATGGAATACGTCAAGTTCATCAATATTGGCAAATCCAATGCCGCAAAGCCGCGGTAATTATATACATGTTAAGTTTGGATTCTTTTTGAGTTCCATCAACATTTTTGAATAGAACTCCTATTTATCCGGATAATTTCGTCCGGATGATTCCTAATTAATTTTTTGTCTCCCTTTAAGCGAACCTGCACCGTGATACTCCAAAAAATAAGACAATGGGCAAACCCGAAACAACCGAAGCTTACCTTAATGAGTTCGCATTTTTCCGATTTGACTACTGCTTCAAATAAAATCGAAGCATTTCAAACTAATAAAAGAAAGCCTCGCCTCCTACAACTCTACACGTCCACCCACTCTCCTATCCTTTAGAGAATCGGGGTCCAGTAGTTTAACATGTTAAATTATAGATATCTGTAACCAGTTCATGTTCATGTTTAACTTTTTCCAAATCACTTGGAATATTATCCTTGTACTGATACACAGCAGTATATTGCCACAATTAATGATCGTATTACAGAATTCATCGTTATTGAAATTTTCTCCGTTTGCGAGACGCGTTCTTATTTGATTCTGTAATTTCATGTCATCTTTAACGATATTTATGTCCGTCCAATTTAGCGATGGTAAATTTGATATTGAACTTATTTGGAAGTAAATATCGCAAATATGACATTTATACGCTGATGAGATTTCTTGTAAATTCATTTTCTTTATATTTTTCTCTCGCTGCTTTTTTGTTTTAATTTTTCCCTTTTTATTAAAATTCAAATATACAGTGGTACTCCGGTATACGACCTTAATTCGTTTCTGTTCGGTTGTATACCGAACTAGTCGTACACCGGAGCAACCCCTGCCATAAGAAGCCATATAAAATGAATTAATCCGTTCCCATGTGAAAAATGTACCTACATATATGTATATATAGCTATGTTAATGGGTTCAAAAAATACAGTGATACATCGGTATATGACCAAACTCGGTATACGATCGTAACGGATTATGTAATCCTTTTTAACATGGCTTCCTATGAGAAAGGTTGAATCGGCACACGACCAACTCGATATACGATCAGGAACGAATTCAGGTCGTATATCGGGGTACCACTGTAATTTAAACACTGTTATAGTATTAACCCTAAACGTCTTAACAAGATACTGATAGTCCCTATTTTTTAATTAACGTGTATTTATACAAAATATTTTTATATTAGCATGCTCATTTTTTTAATCTCTATTTATCGGCAACTTTATACGAGAAAAAGAGCAACCACATTTTTTTTTTTGAAAATACTCCCGTTATATTTTTGTGCTTGTTTTTGTTTACAAACCTAAATAATATGTTAAGACGTTTAGGGTAAATAGATCATGTTTTCCGAAAGAGGCAGCATGATCACTGAAAAAGTACTGAGTTTTTTTCCAAAAGAGGCAGCGCGATCAAAAAAGTAGTACAGGGCGTTTGCCACTAGATGTCAAACTAGACACAATCAAAAAAATATTACTGACGGTTTTCAGAAAGGGACAGTTAAAATCAATTTATTTATCACGTACTAATAATAGTCACTTTTATGACTCGATAATATTTTAGTTTATATTTAAAATGCATAAATAAAAATGTCATACAGTTTTTAACAGCAAATTTTTAGTGACACCTAGTGGCATTATGTGAAAGTTGCTTGTGTTTCCGGAGTTTTCCGAAAGATGGTAGCTCTGGCGGTTGTGGAAAATTTGACATTTAAACGTGATTACGGAATTTTACGTCGGAAGTTTGTACACTATTTTGCCGCGTAAACCAATGGAGATTACACTGGAGGCTGCCATCACAGAGCTGAAGCGCATTTATGGGCGGAAAAAATCGCTTTTTTCGCTGCGATATAAATGTGTTAAGATCGCAAAAAGCGAGTGCGAAGACTACAGAACATATGCTGCTCGCGTCATTTTGATGTGTGCTGCTGTTCGTACAGGACCTCGATAAACCGCAGGACTCGATCACACTGGAAAGGCTGCTGTCAAAGCTAGATGCCCAATACACAGAAACACAGGCAGCCAAAGAGCACAAATTGACTTTACAGGAGCTGGTGAACATCGCTGACCGTCTCAGCAACCTCATAAAAGACAAGGGCATGGTTCTTCATCGCGAGGCAATCAAGTCAGAAGTGCTGGAAATCCATAGGAAGGCACAATGGAACCAGAGCAAACAGCAGAACCCGGGGCGTCCATCCTTCCACACAGATGGACCAAATCGTAGCAATGACCTGACTGCGAAGTACTCGTGTCTCTTATGTAGCGATGTCCATTTCCATCGAGACTGTCCATTTAAGGACAAGGAATGTCAAACGTGTAAGACAACCGGACACAAGAATGGATATTACCAGTCAGCAGCTCGAGTTAAAGCGAAACGAGTACGTCGAGAGGACCGCAAGCGTAGACGGAGTTTTGCAATCCAGTCAGGGTCTCACTCTACACGCAAATCCGTCACGCCGCCAATCAATAACCGCACAGGGTCAGACTGGACAATCATCTCGCGACTCAGCTGGGAATATTTGGGGATGCCTACCTTGGCCCATTGCGAAGAACAAGCAATCAGTGCATCTGGTGATCGACTGGATATAAAAGGTAGTTTCTAGGTGAAACTGAAGTTGTACGAACAGCAAGCCATCGGAGAGGTCTACATTGCAAACTCAGATTTGAATATTCTTGGCAGTGATTGGATGGAGCAGCGAAAGCTTTTCGATGTACCCTTATCAGCAGTATGCAATAGTGTTCACGCTGAGGGTACAATACCTTTGGTAAAAGAGGTCGAAGCGAAGTTTCCCTCTGTGTTTGCGGATACGCTTGGGTTGTGTAACAAGATGAAAGTGTCACTTAAACTTAAACCAGAGGCGAAGCCGACCTTCTACCGTCAGCGCCCAGTATCTTACACAGCCGCACAAGCAATACAAGACGAGTTGCAAAGGTTACAGTTCTTAGGAGTGATTCAGCCGATCGATTATGCCGAATCAGCTGACTATACGACTGGGCTCAATGCCGCGCTTGAGCCGAACCAGTACTCACTGCCAACACCCGGTGACATTTTTGCGAAATTCGCAGGTTGCACTGTCTTTAGTAATATTGACCTCAATATTTGGGGATTGCCCCAAGAAGCTCATGGTGATCAATACACACGTCAGGCTTTTCCAAGTCAATCGCTTGCAGCCCGGTGTGAAAACAGCACCTGGCATTTTCCAACAGCTAATGGACACGATGCTAGGGGGAATTCACATAGTTGCAGCATATCTCGACGATATCATTGTAGCTGGGACGAGCGAGCAGGACTATCGAAAGAAGCTATTTACTGTCCTCGGCTGCATCCAGGACTACTGGTTCACTCTAAAGCTCGCAAAATATTCTTTTGGCCAGAAGACGGTCAGCTACTTGGGCCACATCATCGATGCCAATGGGTTGCGTCCCGACAAAGCCAAAATCGATGTAATTCAGCAATTGCCTGCACCAACGGATATCTCAATGCTTCGTTCTTTTTTGGGAGCCATCAGTTGGTATGGCAAGTTTATTAAAGGAGTAAAGGACTTGCGAGGGCACTTGGACGAATTGTTGCGGGATGACGTTACATACGAATGGACAGCGGCTCGCGAGGAATCGTTCGTCAAATTAAAGGAAGTTCTAACAGCAGATCTCGCTTTGGCGCATTACGACCCAACGAAGGAAATCATTGTCGCTGCCGATGCCTCAAGCTACGGAATGGGGGCGGTACTGCTGCACAAATTCGAAGATGGGTCTGAACGCCCCATTATGGACGCAGCATCCTCATTTAGCAAGGTCGAAAAGAACTATGCGCAAAACCAGCGAGAAGCCCTTGCGCTAGTGTTTGCGCTTAAAAAGTTTCATCGTTATATCTATGGCCGGAAGTTCGAGCTACGTACCGATCACCAACCAACCAAATTGCCAGCAGTGTTTGGATCAAAAAAATGAGTCCCTGTCTACTCTGCCAATCGTCTGCAACGTTATGCTCTTATCGTACTTGTCTATTAGATTTTGTTTCAAGACTCATTAACACGCAACCGAAGCCAGAACCGGAAGATGTCATCATTTCAACAATTCGCATCGACATCCACGCAGATGGTTTTGCAATCGAATCAGGGAAATCGCTGCCTGTCAAGTTCGCAACGATCCAGGCTGAAACTGCGATGTATGGGATTCTGAAAGAAGCGATAATCTCATCAAACATGGTTGGCCAGAAAAAGAAACCGAATCAGGAGCGAAGGGGCAGCGGCATATTTCCCACTCCGTACGTCGCTTTTAGTGGCAGAAGAGTGTGTTTTTATGGTGAACGGATTGTAATGCCATTTAAACTGCGTGGTGCTATTCTGGAAGAACTGCATTCGGGCAAACCAGGGACAGCACTCATGAAGCTGTAAGCGCGAAGTAAGGTTTACTGGCCCGGAATTGATAGCGACATCGAGACCCACGTCAGAAGATGCGGCATTTATGAAACCAATTCGAAAGCACCCAGAAAATGCACGCTGCAAGCATGGCCGATGCCGAAGGGTCATGGACCCGCATTCACGTCGATTATGCTGGGCCCGTCAATGGGTTCTACTATTTAGTTATCGTGGATGCAATTAGCAATTGGCCAAAAGTCTTCAAGATCAGTAGTATAACATCGGAAAAAACCATTGAAAACCTACAGGAAACATTCGCTCGCCATGGACTTTGTGACAGCATCGTTAGTGATAATGGCACACAGTTCATTTCCGACCGGTTTAAGAAGATGTGTAATGAAAATGGCATCGAACATATTACTACGGCGCCATACAACCGACAGTCGAACGGGCGAACCGAGCGTTTCGTCGACCTGTAAATGATTTCTTCCATTTATTTAATTTTTTAATAAAATAATTTATTTTTATTAAAAACAATATAAGCTTTATTTAAAATAAACTTTTAACTTTAACAATATATGAAGCTAATAATATTTGTTCATACAGTTAGAATTGCTATAATCAAAAATTACATTGCTGTAAACAATTAAATAACTTATTACACTTCTTTTGCTGTTTGGTGGCGATATTCTTAGATACACAGGTACTCATAATAAACATAAATATGTAATCCCTTAGATATAACGACCAAAACCGATTATATGAGTTGTAGTGATTTAATTTAAAGTAAGTTTTTTTGTAATGCTGGATTAGATAAAAACTTGGAATACAATCAAAATTGATAAGTGACAGTGAATAATACATTTTTTCTCAGTCAGTAATTTGAGTTCAACAAAACAATTCTAAAATAATTTGATTTATTTATAATTTCATGAATTTTTATTATTTGAAAAACTTTTTTGAAATTTATGATGTCTGAAGCAGATTTTTTTTTTTTTTGACATTGTAAAAATTACTAACTAGATTTAGAACCAACAGCAATTTTTGTAAAATACGTAAACTCAAGCTTCTTCTCCATTGTTTTTTTTCCTTTTGTAATAATGCAATTATTCAGCCATGGTTTCAAAAATTGTTCTTGCAATGTTTTTCTAGGGAGAACAAAACCAAAACAAGAAACATCAATTTAAAAAAAATATGTTTAAAAAATTACAAAATCACAGCTTCATCCAAAAACTAATTTGTTGCTTTTTTGAAATCCATCCTCAGGGTACCAAATGAACTTAATTATGTATACTTTTTTCTTTTTGCTTTGGTTCCGAGCTTCATGTTAAAAAGACAAAAAAAAATGGTTTGCAAACAATCTCGCACAAGTTCATTATATTTCTTGTCTTATAATATTTCTCTTATAATAACAACATAAAATAATTCCTATTTTTAATGAAGGACTTGAGGTCAAAATAATATTAATGTTATTAAATAAAACAAAACAAATTATAATAACAATAGAACGATCATTTCTAATTTAATCAGATGCCACAGATAATCATACGAGAAAGACATAAAATTTAATAATTTATTGGAAATATGATAGAATTTATTTGATAACCAAGCAGACTCAAGCTGAGATCAAAACAAAACAAAATTAAATATTTTTATTTCACAGTTTTGTTTTGATGACAAAACAAAAAACAAAATCCGCAAACACCAAATTATTTATATTCTGTTCGCGAAACTCTGCATAGAAACAAAAATGACAAAAAACAAAAGCAAATCAATTGGTTTAATTTACATACAAATTGATGCGATAAATAGGTAATTGCAAATTAGCAAGGTATGGTGATATGAAGCAAAACAAAAACGGAACAGCTGGAAATTAATAATTTGATGATTTCGTGATGTCCACTAGGAGATGATCTAAAGAATTTTACATCAACGAAATTGTAAATTTGTTGGGAAAATAACAACAAAAATTGAATTTTGTTTGTATGATTGCTTTTATTAAAGCCATACTGTTTTAGAATATATCTTCGAATCAAACTAGTTACTGACAAAACAATTTCACTAGATTTTCGTAAATAATTTCGTATTTGCAGTTTAATTCTGATAATTTTCAAGATAAATCTTCCAAAAAATTTGAAGAAAGTGTAAAATCTGGTGCAAATCATTTTAGGGTTGGGCTGCTCAACCTTTAATTATCGAATTGTCGTATAAAAAAGACAATTAGGTACTGATAAATTCCAGAAAAATGTAACCGTGATATTTTCATGTGGTTGATTTTCCCCTGCAGTTTCTACATCTTTACTATTTCTTCTCATTTTCCATACTTCCCAATTTTCAATAAATTTGTTTATTATGTTTTTCATATTTGAGAAAACGAATTGTTTCACTATATCCGTGACCGTTTCTTCCTCGCTTTTATGGTTTCGCGAATGTTTTGTTTGTATACTATACTACTCCAAAAAATTAAAGGAACACTAATTTTTTTCAATTTTTTTAGTGTTTTTTGAAGAGCTGTATCTTAGTAAAATACGGTCGTACAGAGATGAAAAGAAAAGCATTTTAAAGCTTCAAATCTCTAGTTAGCCAAGTTCCATCCCAGTTGGCCATATTCCAGAACTTTATTCAAAAATCAGTTTAGAATCCCATTTCCATCGTACATGCTGAACTTCATCAAAATTGGATAAGAAATGGCCAAGTTCCATCCTAGTTGGCCATATTCCAGAACTTTATCCAAAAATCAGTTTAGAATCCCATTTCCATCGTACATACCAAATTTCATCAAAATCGGATAAGAAATGGCCAAGTTCCATCCCAGTTGGCCATATTCCAGAACTTTATCCAAAAATCAGTTTAGAATCCCTTTTTCCATGGCCAAGTTCCATCCTAGTTGGCCATATTCCAGAACTTTATCCAAAAATCAGTTTAGAATCCCATTTCCATCGTACATACCAAATTTCATCAAAATCGGATAAGAAATGGCCAAGTTCCATCCCAGTTGGCCATATTCCAGAACTTTATCCAAAAGTCAGTTTAGAATCCCATTTCCATTGCTTATACCAAATTTCATCAAAATCGGATAAGAAATGGCCAAGTTCCTTCATAGTTGGCCATTTTCCAGAACTTCATCCACGAATCGTTTTAGAATCCCATTTCAATAACACATACCAAATTTCACTAAAATCAGATGAGAAATCGCCATGTTCCATAATAATTGGTCATATTGCAGAACTTTATTTAATTTTCTGTCGTCTTTTATCGGCGAGTATTACAAAAAAAAATCGTACGATCGTTAAGGGTTAACAAGTAACTATCGCAAAATGTGAAAAAAGTCGTTTTTTTATTTTGATGTATACTTGTTCCTTTAATTGTTTTGTAAAACTTTGATCAATCTGTCCGAAAAAACGGTTGGATGGATCAATTTGAAAATAATACAGGGCTATTAGGAGTACATTAATCTGTAAAATGACCTGGCAACATTAGTCTTTTCATCAATATTTGTAAAGTAACGGTAGATTTATTAAGACAACCTAAAAAGTCGTTTTTTGTACTGTTTTCAAATCAGTATTGAGGGTGAAAAAAAAATTTGTTCTCCACTAATCATTAAAGGGTCTTGTAGGAAATTTACTGAAGTTTTTAAGGCTGCCCTAAAGTTTACTGTGCAATCATTGGTTGCTGAGATATCGATGATCAAAGGCAAAAGGATCTTTTTTGATTCAAAGTCAGATATCTCAGCAAAAAGTTGACATAGAGAGACCAGAATGAAATTAAATTTACACCTAATTAACAGGCTAACTGACCTATGCATTGGTTTAACTTAAAAAAAATTTCCCAAGCCCATGGCACCTTAAAAAAAAAAAAAAAATTTGAATTTTTTTTCTTCGCGCTCTTTCTTATGATTGCGTGATAACGGTATCTCACAAAAAATTTCCGTCCAAAAGTCTCAAAACTAGAGATTTGAAGCTTTAAAATGCTTTTCTTTTCATCTCTGTACGACCGTATTTTACTAAGATACAGCTCTTCAAAAAACACTAAAAAAATTGAAAAAAATTAGTGTTCCTTTAATTTTTTGGAGTAGTGTATATTAAATGATTTTGGGATGTTCCCGCTTTTGTTTTATCCTGTTTGCTATGTAGTTTGCTAGGGGTCGTTGCACTGGCTTCCGGTGTTTCCACTTGCACTGGATTACGGTGTTTTTTAGTAGCTTTACTTGAGGGTACGGTAGTTGGGGCGTGATAAATTTGTTTTCTGGGTATCTCTAAATAGGGGGTCCAGGGGTATGTTACTTGGGGCGTGATACAATTTGTTCTATGTATTCATAACAAGGGGGGGAGGGGTGTTACACACCCCAGAATTATGAGGTTTTCTATATCGTTTACAAAAAATAAATGCGGTATGTGCAACAGAATAGTTATGGCTTTACTTCATTTGCCATATTAACATGAGGCATATATAACAGTATTGCTTAGGTATTGTTCGGTAGGTAATCTCCCGCCATATTCGTTTGCATATAGTAGTGAAAATAATCATTATATTGATTTTGTAGCATAGTGAAATTCTACGGTTATTGCGAACTTCATTTAATTATATAGGTATAGTGAACTTAACTACAGTCAAACTTGGATATAAAAAATCGGGATATAACGAACGTCTTGTTATAACGAACTTATATAAAATCCCAAACTTCGATAAATACATACAAATGTAGGTAAATTGATCTCTGGATATAACGTTTCTTCCTTATAATGAACGAAATTTTTAGTCCCTTGAGGTTCGTTATAACCAAGTTCGACTGTATTTACTTATTTCGATAGGTATATGTACATATGTGTACTATTATTTATTATTGTATTATTAAAGAATTTCCGTTGTATTTTGGATGTATTGCTTGTTCTACATTATAATTAAGTTTCGTCAGTTTTGTGTGTAAACCTAACCAAACACATTTTTGTGCATATAGTATTTTCGATTTTGACTGTGCAATGGCATCGAGCTACTAAAGAATCAGAAGTAATTATTATAAATATTATACAGTTAAATAAAATGAATAAGCGCACAAATACTCGCAAGTAAAATTATTTTTGGACGTGGATTGAAAACGGTTCGAATAGTTGGTTTATAACATTTTACGCTTGGACAAAGTTAATGAAATTCCAGATTCCTAAAACAAAATGAATCTTAATTATAATGTTTGTGTACGTCTAATAGAAATTTTGGAGTTTACTCCTTAACAATCTATATATGTATATCCATATTCCATATATAGCCCGAGGTACACAAATTATATGGGGAGCAAAATCGAGTGTTAACAAAAAGTGAAGTCGTTATGTTTTCATGCCAAACTATAGCACTTAAAATCTATATCGATTTTCTTCTAATTTGGTATAAAATAAAGCCATTGGATATGGAACTGATACCGCATATATACAAAAAGTTAGATAACAGAAAGGCAAACATTTTAGAGGCTAAGTATTTTAAAACAACTTTTTTCAAGCGTTCCTATTTTCTATATGTTAGGCGGTTTTCTTGAGTTTAGGTAAGCTAGTTTAGGGAAAAATTTTATTTTGCTCTGAAATCTTTATTTACTAATCGATTGGACTAAAAGTTAGTAGTATTTTATGTTGCCGTCTAATTGGCTTCTATTCAAGTTTCATTACAGCGCGCGTGCAGCCCAGGTAATCTAGAGGCATCACAGGCCTATTATTGCTTAATCTCATATTGCTAGATGCAACTTGTCTAGTAAAAAAGCAAGTGCCTTATTAGGAGAAACCACCAGGTATAAACTCCACTTACAGACAATTCTTCTACGTATTAAAACCACACTTTGTTTGAAGCATAGCATACCAAAGGAAATAATTTCTACACCATATCTCTTTAGGCATCTAATTGAAGAAATTTGAGTCTAGTTCTCGGAATTAACCAGACAAATTACTCTACGAACAAAGAACGGCCATGCACTACCACCCATAGATTCCTGAAAGCGCTATTAATCTGTTTTACTCATTTATGTTCGGACCTAGCAGGTTTCCACAATCATTCTTAAGGAGTAAACTCCAGTCGCGCATCGGAGCTGACCACACCATTTTTTTGTTGAACAAATTGAGGATTTAAAATTTTAATTAAGTTTACTAGCCAAATAATTAATTTTGTGCTAATTGTTTTGTCACACATAGCTACATGGTACTAATAATTGATTGATGATCTTATTATTGGTTTATACTCAAGTTATAATTTAATTTAGTAAGTACAACTTTAAATTGTTGCTATTCAATGTGTTCCAAATTTGTGGGCTTTTAAGCACTGAGGAACGATAAATAATTTTTTTAATTTTAATTTTAGAAGTATTTTCTGGAATACTTATTAATTAAGCTATTAATTTATAAAGAAACATTTTATACAGTTAGTGTTTCAGATTTTTTTGGAATTTAGAATTAGGATTTAAGAATTTTAGTATTTTAAACTATCAGATACTTAGAACTTCAAATTAATTTGGGAATCTGATGGGAACTTAATTATATAGCTTTAAAATTCATTTTTGTGCTAATTGTGTTTCGAATTGTGGTTTTAGAACTATTAAAAATATTTTAATTATTGATTCATACTCAAGTTACTTAATTTTAATTTGTGGATTCCTTTGAGCTATTAATATTTAATACAGATTTAATTAGGATACTAAATGTTTACTGAGCTTTTAATTTAGATAATTTGTTTCAAAGTTTTGGTTATAGGTATGTATAAATACTTTTATTTATTTAATTTACCAAATTATAAAAGTATTTACAATTGTTAATTAGTTTTATAATTGAGAATTTAATTTATGGATTAATTTTTAATTGTATTTCTTAATTCAGAATTATTTGTCTCAGAGATTTAAATTTAAAATAATTTTTTGATTTGGTTAAATACTAACTGATTAATTTCGTTTTTCATTTTAAGTAATATCCCACGAGACCAAATTTATGTCGTAATTGATTAAGATTTTTATTTACTAGTTTAAGAAATGATTATGGTTCTTACTTAAATTAATTTAAACAATACTACATTCTACATTATAATAGATCTAGGTAGACATTGGAATGTTAGTTACAACGGTCTAGTGACTTGAAGCGTAGACAAGCGCAGGGGTAATTCACTAATATATCGATAACTTAATGCACACAAATGATACGTTTACTTTCACGATTTGAGATAAGTACAAACTTAGTATATTGGGAAGGAAGGTATTCTCTATCATTGTAGTTCAGTTTTCTGGTGCTACAGTCTTCCCAAAATTCAAAATATTTCTGAATTTCGAGGCATTGTGGTGGAAATTCAACATAATGGAAACTAGTAATTATTTGAATTTCTGTTTCAGAATATTCATCTGAATCTGATTTAAATTTTTTATTTTAAAAATGGTTTTGATTCTAGTTTTAAGCTGGATCGATTCTAGTTTTAAGAAATAATTAAATATTTGAATTGTGTTGTCATTGCGTATGGACTTAAATTACTAGCTGTCGGCTGTACCTATCTATCTGTAATCGGGCCGATTCGGCATTAACTAATAGTCCTTTCCTGCGGTTTTGTTATATGAAAACAGTGTAGACTTGCCCGTACACTCCAATCAATCAAATACATCATCCCAGCGTAGATTGATTTGTTTCTGTTAAATAATTCTTTGTATTCTCAAATCGATCGCCTGGAAGTAGGCTATAACAATAATTACTCTTTCTTCTTTAAGGGTAAGATTCCTTCTTGGCATTATGTTGATTTTAACCTTTTGCTGTGCTCTAATAAATATGTAATGGTACCTTTATGATATATCACAATTTATTGAAATTGTTGGACGTAAATCAAATTTATTAAAACCCTCATAACGAGATTCTCAAGAGTCACACGTAGGCCCTGGGATTTTCCTAATATTTATTGATAGCAGCTGTGTTTTTTTTATTTTTTTTTTATTTGCTATTCGGAGCCGCCTAGTGTGGAGCTGCTAGACTCCCATCGGGCGCGTCCCCAGGTGGCGGATAGGGGAAAACCCTAACCGATTTGTCGGCGGGTAAATGGGAAATAAAATACCATTCGTGGACCGAAACTAGCTAGGGGTGGTTCCCTGAATATAATAACCACTATGGGGGACTCTAATCGGGAAAACCTTACGGCGCAGGGAATCGGATACCCAGTGCCGGCGACTTTGAGAGGTGAGCAAGCGGGCTCCCAGTCGTCGATATCCAATGACCGCAATACTTCAGAGGTGATATATTCGCTGAAAATCCATTTGAAAGAAGTCCGATAATGCCACGATCACCAACAAGACTCTATGCAATGCACAAGTCAGAGAAATTTATTACCCCAATTGGTACTCTAGTCAGCCAACTGGACAATACATCCTCTTCGAAGGCTGTCCCTATGGATTTTGAGGAGGGCCAAATACTGCATGACAGAAGTGATACCAGTGGAATTTTACACTGCGAGCAGCAGGATTCAGTTAAAGAACTGTTGACCTAGAAAAGGAAAATATGAATCCCTTGGGGAGGCTACATAAGATGGAGCAATCATTTACCAAGCTGAGCGGAGAAATCAAGTATCTCAAGCGAGAAAATGAACTTCTCAAAATGAATCGGGATGCTAAAGAAAAAGAACATAGCGAATAAGAGAGTTTTGAACTAGAGAAAACTAACTATTTCACTGATGAGGAAGAATTAGAAAGGGAGACGGACTGGATCCTAAAGAAGAAAAAACAGTCCAGGAAGGGTAAGAAAAGAAAAGCTGAATCGTCACTAGAGGTTGAACAGATAAATGTTAGTGGAACTACAAGTACCTGAAACGGAAGTTGTCCAACCCGAGGTCAATCAACCAAAAGGTAGTAAACCTACCAAGGACATTGCACCAACTCTGGTGCAACCGAAAGAAAAACGACCCCCACCAATAAATATTGTGGGCGTAACCAGTTATCCAAAAATTCAGTCACTGATGAAATCGGTTACTGATAAAGAGTATAAGATAACAGCGCTAAACAATGATGTTTGGAAAATTAATACTCTGGACCCAGAAACCTATAGAACATTATCTATGAAGCTGAATGCTGAAAAGTATCAGTGGTTTACCTATGAGGACAAACAGGCTCGACCGATAAAAGTTATTGCAAGAGGTTTGCATCACACTTGTTCAATCCAAGAAATAATGGAAGACTTAAAAAATAAAGGCTTCACATACTAGATGCAGTGAATATGATTAAAAAAGAGAAAATAGAAAACCAAGAAGGACACCAAACTTTAAATAAAAGGGGACTCCCTCTTTTTATGCTAGTACTTGATAACCAAGAGAATGTTCAAAATATTTATGGTACAAAACCAATTCTTCACATGGTGGTAAAAATTGAACCAATGAGGAGAACCACTGCACACATAACCCAATGCAAGAAATGTTAGGGATTTAATCACACCCAAACATATTGCAGCCGGCATACGAGATGTGTAAAATGCTCAGATAAACATTTTACCCAGGCATGTACATACAATAGGGAGAGATGTGCCAGCTAAGTGTATAAATTGTAAAGGTCAACATCCGGCCAATTATCGAGGCTGTGAGATTGCTAAACACCTACAAAAATTAAGAGATAGATCACCAAATCAACCGCAAAATCATGAATTTCGAAGGATTCAACCATCAAATCAGATGGATCAAAATCCACAGCCAAGCAACGCAGGGCAAAGAAGAACATTTGCTCAGGTAGTGAAAGGCTCGGGTTCAACCAAATATATGGGCTCTGAAAATAATTGAATTATGGAAAACATTATAAACAGCATCTAAGCTATTACAAAGCGGCTAGATGACCAAAGTAATCTGAACAACATGATACTTGATCAAATGAAGAAAATGCAACTCCCTCAATGCAATCCAATAAAAAATGTTAAGTAAGAACACAACTTTCAGAATAGCAATCTGGAATGCGAATGGACTTATGCAACATATTCCAGAAATAGAAATATTTTTAAATACAGAAAAAATCGACATTTTTCTAATATCCGAAAGCCATTTTGTTAAATCTTTGTTTGTTAAAATCTGGAGCAATAACTTATATCATTCCATTCATCCAGCGGAAAGAGTAAGAGGTGGTTCGGAATTACTAATAAAAGAAAATATAAAACACCAAGTAAAAACAAAAATCGAAGAAGAAACAATGCAAGTCACCAAGGTTAGGATTCACGTTAAACACAGACAGCTTACTGTCTCCGCAATATACTGTCCTCACCGGCATAACTTGAAAAGGGAGGACTACATTAAACTATTTAAATCGCTAGGACGTGATTTTATTATTGGAGGAGACTTTAATACGAAAAGGACCTATTAGGGATCTAGACTTACGACGTCAAAGGGTAAAGAATTTTTTCAAGCAGGGCAGACATCAAAATGTGAATTTTACTCTGGTGCTTCCCCAACATACTGGCCCAGTGACAAAGCTAAGATACCGGACTTTTATGTAGCAAGAGATATATCTCAGAACGATATTTACATTGAAAACAGCAATTCTCTAGTATCCTATCACTAACCGGTTATCATGACAGTCAGTGAAACTGTAATTCAAAGGGTTACTGCACCCAGATTAATAAATTCAAAAACAAACTGTGATCTCCTTCGTGAATTAATGGAGGACAAAATCAATCTCCAGGTACCGATAAGAAATTATCGACAGTTGGAAGACGAATTGGAACCACTCAATGAAATAATTCACTCTGCTGCATTGGCAAGCACCCCCATTTTACAAAATAAGAAGACGCTTAACATATCCTACCCAATGTATGTTAGTTAGTAGTTAAAACTTCCCGCGCCTCCGATTTTATTCGGAAATATATCTTACGTATAAAATCTCGACGCTAGTGAATAGACGCAAAATATTTGGGCCATCATTTATTGCCAACTTATCCCTAGGTAAAACTGACTTATCTAATATTCTTCGAAATCTGAATATAAGCGCTCCTACTAGGTACTTTAGCAACACAGGTTCTTTCAACCGGAGAGACCCAGAACAAATTATGGAGACCTTGTACCTACGAATTAATTAAATTGTTAAAGTGTTTAATTGCGTAGAAGAATTGTATTACTTCTCAATGTTTGCCGACAGATTCAAAAATAAATTCAGGAAATTTTTTTTATACATAAATTTTATTGTTACGAGAATTTTAAACATTTTCAAAATTTGTGTTTTTCCTTTTTTCTTTTTTTATTTCCTTTTAGCAACTTTTGTTGTTCTCTTTGTTCTAATTTTTGTAAATTAAATTTGATTGTATTTTAAATAAAATAAAATAAATAGATGGCTCCAGGAAAAATTAATTGAATGCAACTATTGGCCTTGGTAGTAAGTTAAAAGCATTGATTGATTCTGCCAGGGTCAGCTAGAACGATATCATTACCAAGTTTATGTATCAAAACCCGCTCAGTGAAAGTTTCTTGTTAAAGATTGAATAATTGGCGGGTTTTTCGAGAGACTGATTTCATCACAAAAAACAGTTCCTTTCAGGAGCAACTGGCTTGCTCATTGTGGTTATAATATGTTTCATTCGTGAGACGTCAAGTACTCAATAAATTGTGGCTAAAACGTTCGAAGGGGGTTGGCAATTCCGGCGTATGGAAATGCTGTAAACAGGAAATTTATTTCCAGAGAGTTGCTTGACGTGACATTTGCTGTCATCGACTCAACGCTGCTTGAAGTTGGCCGAAGAGTTTTACTTTCCTTATTTAAATCAAATTCATTAGGGTCGAAAATTAAGCTATCTGGCTACTTACCGTCATTATTGAGGCAATTTTAGGCAAAGTTAGTTTCTGTTCAGTTCAGGCAAACTGAGTATTCACTCAACTGCCCCTTAGGATAGATTAGAGTGCTTTCATAGTATTTTTTCCCTTTAAAGTTCATTGTGTGTACAATATTATATGATCGTTCAATTTTCTGACTGGTTAATATAATAAGCAAAATGTTATTTAAAATTGTGCTATAAAACAACATTTTAATAATTTGTATATACATAGTATTTTATACTAAATAGCTTGTTCTGTTATATAGTGGAAACGGGCTTTAAGAGGGTTATGTAATAATGCAAGTATATATTGTGCAGTTCATTAAACAACTGTCTGAATCCATTGATCTGAGTAGTGTTGCTTTATTTGAAGCGTATTTGGGCTAATTTTACGGTATCTACTGGACCCAAATCTCGTGAGGCTTATGCACATTTTAATTCAACAATACCTCTATTGCCATCTATTAGTCTATCTCGTGACTCAATGGCTTCATCAAGAAATTATTCGGATGGATACATTTTTATATTCACCTGCTTTTCTATTTAAGCTAGCTATATTGCAATGTGTTGATTATGTTCGTATATTCAATAGGTGGTGATGATATTTGGGTATCTTATAAAAATAGCTTTACTTTGTAAGGATAGCTGTCTACGTTTCTTGCTCTACAAATCGGCGTAAAATTAGATGCAATTATTCTAAACCGACGAATATTCCTGTGCAGTCATTTCTCCTTTCATTTAATTATTGATCTTCTTTGCATTAAAATGTATTTTCCACAAGCCTCGCCATTTGAATCTGGTCCTATAATCCTCCGTTTTTCTAAAGTTCATCTATTCGAATCACCTTTCTTTGGTCTTTCCAAATATCTGTTGTGACGATTTTTTTTCTTAGTAATTATGTGCGACTTTGGAGTACCCTTCAATATTCATTTTTGTTGCCAACAATGGGCACAAGCGTGTTGTGGTGTAATACTGCAAATTGAGTCCTGCTGGTGATGATTGCTTTTTTTGAAAATTTGACTATCGCTTCTTTCCCATAGTTTTAGCAATTATTTAATGCAACTGCTTAACTCGATTTAAGTTGACTACGAAGGCGCGTTTGGCATTAATTCACAACCTCCAGATAATTGAGAAACCTTTTTGTAAAATACGAACTGCTGCATTTCAGCCACTAGATTTTTATCACTCAATTTTCCTCCATTATCAAAGTAAGCAACACAATGTGTAAGCTCCAAACAAGTGGTAAGGCTCGATATCAAATCTTTTTGTAACAAAACAAATTTTTTCTACATCAAAAAATTTACCATAATTTTTCATCGAAAATCGTTTTATTTACATCGGACCCCAATATTTTTCGGAATTTCATTGGAAATGTGGCATTAATGATAAGTGTCCTCATCTTTTTACGAAAATTAAATAGCAAATGATGTCGGTACCTATTCGATCTTTTGAAAATATGGGTTTTTATGAGGTTAGCATGAATAATTTTCGTTAGTCTCATCTGGCTAATTTCAGAATAATTTAATGTTTGTAAAAGTAATTCTATTAGTTCCGTGTCCGGATTAATTAGCTCAGTAGAATTTTTAAGTTCATTAGGCTGAGTGGTAACATTATTAAAATCTTCTTTTTGAGAATTTGACAACTACAAAAATTATTCGTAAAGGATTCTGATGATTTTTTTTTTCGTCAAAGCATTACATTTTCTACCAAAATGGAAAGCCCATTACGTTTTCTTGTTTGCCCCATTTACTATTTTCGATTAAATTTTGCAAAACATTTTAATTTAGGCATCTCTCCAGCTTAGACAAAAGGAATTGCTAATAATCACACCCTCGATTTCTACCTTTTTATAGAAAGTAACCGTACCTAAGCATATTTAAGCACATTTTCTCAATTGAGTTAAAGTAAAGGATTTATTTATATTTGACGTATCTTTTTTGGTATATAGCTAAAATAAAATAAAACAAAAATAGTTTTAATTTTCAATTGCGCAGATGTACAGTATATTGTACATTCCAAAACATATATACATATTTAGTCATAAATCCATTCAATTGTTTTAATTTAATTAGATTTTATTTATGAAAATTTACTATTAATTATTTTGTAATGATGTGGTTTCCGTCATATTTTGAGTGGAATTTCTCATAAATAGAGTTGCTATAGGAGACATTATATGTAGTTAACTACTATACACATAGTCGCACATAATATGTCATCATGGTTTTTCAGTGTATTTTGCTATTTCTATATACAGCAACATTAGAGGGAACAGTAAATCTCACATTTAGATCTACCTATCATAATCAACAACAATCTAATTTAAAATCTAAAATTCGTTTATTTGAATGAAACATTTTGTTTTATTGTTAGCATATTATTTTAAAATTAACCGATATATAGGGTGAGGAAAAAATATGTAAACCCCTAAAAATCTCGGAAAGTTCGGTAAAAAAAAAAATTGAGCAAGGTTTATTCTTAGGTAATTTTCAACAAGGAATTTAAAGATGAGCTTGCTTGTGACCTTGACCTTCATAGTCAAGGTCATTCGGAGGTCAAGGTCATTTTTTACATTAGAACCCCTATTTTGCTAGATCGCTCTTCTCGATTCTGTCATCAAAAATAATTGTTCTAATTTAAAAAAGTGACCTTGATCTCCAAATGACCTTGAAGAAGAAGGCCAAGGTCACAACCAAGCTCACCATTAAATTCCTTGTTGAAAATTACCTACGAATAAACCATGCTCCTTTTTTTTTTTGACCGAACTTCGCGAGATTTTTAGGGGTTTCCATACTTTTTCCTCACCCTGTATAGTACTAAAATGTGATACAAAGTAAAAACTGAAAATACAAACATGAAGTTGAATAAAAAGCTTTTATGTAGCATTTTTTGTTTTTTGCACCAAACAATACTTTTGTCCTAATCGTTGTCCTCGGATATACATATTTTATTGTTTTAGTTTACAAATTTGTAAATCAATCAACAACAAACAACACATTCGATATATAGTACATTTAGCACAAATTTGGAAAATCTTATGCTCAAGCCTTATACATACTTCAATTGAAAAATCTCAAATATTAAATTATACTTTTGAAATGACTTAGGACCTTAAATAAAATTACATCATACGCCATAAATGGGCAAACAAAAGTACAAACTCATTAAAAATTCCATGTTGAATTTGAAAAATCGAATTCAATTTAATATGTAATACAATAAAAGCGTTTTATAAAATAAAAATAAAACACAAAAAAAAAGTTAATCGAATTTCCGATAGATATGCTTTATACAAAATAATATTATGATGCATGATTTACGTATGCACATGCAACTATAAAATTACAATCTATTTTTATTGTACACAACAAATTTTTTTTTTTTTTCGAACCCGCTAAATGGTGGATGGGATTCAATCACATGAGTAAATCGAAATTTGTTTTGCATATAGTGGTTTTAGCATAAATAAAACATTTTAATAATTGATGTACATGATCGACAATTAGTATAGAAAGAAATAACACTAGATAAGATTATTGCCAATCGGCCTCATAGATTCATAAAAAATATTTTACATATATGGAAATAACTTTAAAAAGCAACAAAAACTGAATACATTTTAAAAATGTAAGAAGGTATTGGAGAAACTCAGCAATTTCAAAATACTCGATAAAGTATAGGTGCCAATTGCAAATGACATGGCGTTCTTAGCTGTTAGGACAAGCAACGAAGAGTCAACACAAAAGTTATAATCATGGACAGAAAGATGGCGAATAAAACTAAATCAAACCAAATCTGTACACATCAACTTTACAAACATTCGATTCGAACTTATCCCGATTACTATAAATCGAGAAACAGTACCGTATTCGAACACAGCTTAGTATCTCGGCATGACCCTGGGTGCTAAACGGCGATGAAAAGAACATGTTTCACAAACTTTTCGTTGTTGGGGAATTTTGAGATATTGAGAACCTCCTATGTGATTTACATAATTTCTTATTACACAGGGGCGCTGCGAATAAATGTTTTTTTTTTGTATAATTAACAATCTATGAATTCTAAGGTTTGCTGCGCAGAGACAGTTGCTACAAATTTCGTATGATTAAATTATCCAAATATTTATTTTCAAGCATATTTGCAAAATGTTTAAGCAAGATAAACAAAAACAAGAATCAAAAAGGTTCAATATTAAACTACCACAGATTGAAATTCTACATTTTCCAAGAGACTATAACAATATACTAATTTTTAAAGTTGAAAAATATCATTAATTTTAACGAAGCTCTTATTGGTAATGCATTGCCAATTAAATGTTACAAATTACCAATTGAACGTTTACTAAAATTATCAGCAACAGTGCGAAACTTTTCTAGAGGGATTTCATCCCCGACCTTGACAATTTCAGTATATAATGCCTCAAAATTTGTATGTGGTATGGGGCAGGCTTTATTCTCCAAGTATATACCAAAACTAAACAGTCGAGCGAATTTAAATACGATGACCATTGCATAACGTCGATAATTGATGAATTTGCGTGATAAGACAAATTATTAATTCAAAACAATATCAGTACTTCTTCAGTTAAATGGGGATAATATTCAAAACCATTACTTACAAGAATAAAATTTGGGGAATACAAATCAGTACCGATATACCCATTGTTGACAAAACCAGGTGAAAGTCTACTTAAATATAAACAGATATTGCAATTATTAAAGCACAAATGAAGTAATGTACTTTAGTGTTTAGACAAATATTTTCAAACTGTACTATACAATTGTAAATAAAATAGAGGGAACGTGGACTGACGCATTAACATTGTCTGTTAAAAAAACAAAAAGCTCTTTAGTATTTGCTTATTGCCCTTAATGTTCGAATAACGGCTTTAATTTATGTGTCATAACAGCATAACGTTATTTTAGAAAAATGAATAAAGAAGTAATCTTATTAACATTACAACCTTACGAAAATTCCAAATTTAATATATAATTAAGTAGTACTGGGCGAAAATGTAAGTAAAAATAAAATATTATCATTTTAAAATAAATAGTATTGTTAAGTTAATATAAATGTTGACACGTCTTTTTTAAATAAAACCGTTAACAAACCAACGATGAATCAAATATGTAGTTGTAAAAAAGTATAAAAACAAGAAATAAATTTAGCTCACCTGGCTGGTATTTCGGTAAGGGTTACCTAATTTGGTAACAAAATATTTTCCGACTTGAACTTTTTTGCAAAAAGTTGTATTAAACCAGTTTTTTGCTTGTCTTTCTTTGCCAAATAATGTCTTTGACTTTTCACTCTATTAACTTAAATCACATAACTGCACTGTAAATTTATAATGTTCACTTCGAGATATTTCGATTAATTAATATTATTAATAACACACACAAATTATAATTACTTTTTTTTAATTACACTTCTTATTTATTTTTTACGATTTTATCACTTTACTGTTCTAATTATTTTTGTATTTTTGTGTAATAATAACATTCAGCCCAAGCAAAATGGACCATAAAAATATACGCATAATTTCACCGCGCATTTGATTTGCACTTAACTTTGTTTTATACAGTTAATTTGTGCTTCACATTTGGGTACAATTACAATAAATTAAGCACTAATTTAAACACACAAATTAAACTAAAAAAAAAATTCAAAATATGGCCAAGGCATTACGCCATTATCCATTTCATTCATGATTAACACAAATAATAATTAATAAAAATTATCCGAAACCCTCCCCCCTGTTATTTAGTTAAAATTCATAATTGGACTGTCGTGTATCGATTTTTTCCGATTTACATGCACTCACACAGATGCAATGTGCTTTTGGTATATCAGCCGCTTGATGCATTACTGTAAATACCTTCATACACCATTGCAATAATACCAAAAAATATTTTCACTTAGAAATGACACCGGGCAATTTCGCCGCTACGAGTTTAGTTTGCCGCTGCAAGCGCAATTTTTGGTTTGTTACTTTACTACGTTTTGTTTCGTACACTCAATAGCTTAATTCTTTTATATTCAATTCATTCCAAACACAATGAAAAAAGTATAAATTACGTTTTTGTTTATGGATTTGTAATTAGTTGCATGCTAATTTAAATGAGGCTTAATATCAAATTTCCTTAATTTTCTTTTTTAATTTTTCTCCGAAGCATTTATAATTTTGAGTTTTGCACGAATGAGCACTCGCATTGTATGCATAATTAAATAGTTCGTATATTCTAAAATTACGCATTGGGTGTTTTAATTTCCTTTTCACATAAATTAAATAATTTTTTAACACGTTGTGTTCAAAACAAAATTCATCAAAATTATTCTCGAAACAGTTAATGGTAATTAGAACTAGACCGACAAATGCCGTTATTGGAACTAATAAACCCTGGTACTGGCCATTTTTTATTAGGCTTTCTAATTTCACGTAATTGTTATCCAAATTTTCTTTGAACATAAAAGATTTGCAATCTATATACAGTTGTGTATATTTGATACTGCATGTGCGGTATCCAGCAAAATAAGTTGTTGCCATATCGTTTACAGTTGTATCCATTTCATGTTCGCCAACCAAAATAATAAACGACTAATTAGTTTTTAAAGTACGAAGTCCGACATGGAGTTCCTGTGAATTAAGGTGGCAAGAATTAAGACAACACAATTTGTAAACTACCTGTTCGATGGGTGCTTCCGTTATTATGAAAATCCAGTAATTACTTCGGTCTAAAGAGACCAACGTATTGAAATCCTGTCAAAAATGACGAAAAATTTGGTTGGTGTTAGGATGTAGTGAGTAGTTAACAAATTTTTTATTTGATGGAACTTGCCTATTTATCAACCGATTATTATGAAATTTGGCATGTGTGTCGGAACGGGAATCTAAAATGATTTTTGGATAAAGTTCTGGAATATGGCCAAGTATGATGGAACTTGGCTATTTCTCAACCGATTATGATGAAATTCGACATGTGTAATGGAAATGGGATTCTAAAATGAGTTTTGGATGAAGTTCTGAAATATAGCCAGTTACACGGTTAGAAATATCAGTATAATTTTGTAAACTACTTTCGGTATAAAGTTCTAGAATACGAGTTTTCGTGTTAAATTGGATGCCTGTACTTATGTTACTTAAGCTTTTGACCTGTTTGGCTGTTGTTGTATAAGTAAATAAATATTGGTTAAAATAGAAATCAATACTGTCAAAACTGTCACACCAAAAATTATTAAACTCTGAAATCCTCATGGTCTAGTTTGTTTTAAATCATCTATTTACATACACAAGAAAATTAAATTATGTAAATAACAATATAAATAAATTTTACTGACAATTTAATTAACACTGTTTAGTACTTAATAATCTTATTTGCCAGCAATGTACTAATATTAATCGAACCCCAAGTATAACAAAGCCGAAAGCTTCAATCGGTTATTCGATTATTGGTACAAAAAATCGAAAAATGATGAAACTTGGCCTCCAACTCCCAACACATACAGCGTTCGACTGCAAACACATTTTTTTTTTACTTCTGTGAGAGACGCCATTGCGGCTGTTGTCACTTTTTCCAGCAACATGTTCATACTAAACTAATGGCAAACTATACAAGCGCATTACGCTTTTTACGAATCATTGTGATGTACGCGATTACAGCAAGTTAAAATACCTGTCCTCCGTACTTCAGACACTGAGCCTTAGTGTACTTCAACTATTCTTGATATTTTTTAAAAGTTGATTAAGGAAAATTTGGCCAACATACTTGTTGTACCGGTTGTTCATATGCAAAATGCAATACCTAAATACTTTTTTTTTATATGTTCCTAAAGGCGAAAGAATCCTGTTTGTGGCATACGCACCAACTAAAATCAGGCAAAAGTTTATTATCTCGATCATAAGCATTCATACAACTTTTATTTGAAAGATTGTATGCGAATTTCATTACATTGCAATTTTGTAAGGTATAGGAAACAAACTAAGAAAATTAGAAAATTGGAAAAGGTAGACGCGACCACTGTATAAAACAGGCCAAATGCCCTGAAAACGGTCCAAATGAAAATGATATATTATTCCTGCTCTAACTCCGTCGTCAAAATTATACGTATTAGCCCCGCCCCTAGACTTGTCGAAAGCACAATCCAACCTTGCTGACATCAATCTCTGATTCCCCGCAACAACGTTCATATTAAGTCCCATGATAATTCGGACATTATTGCTGAAAAGTCGGTATGAAAAAATACCTGGGATTTCAACATTTGTACTAGAATAACATCGCAAAGAAATAACAAATTGCGGCCCACTTCTTTAAAAACTAATTTGACCTTTCGCAAAACATTCACCCATCATGCCAAAGTAAGCAAAATTGTTTCCAAAAAATGTCAAATTAACAAAAACACCAGCATATGCAACATTATTCCGCTTTTCAAGCAATCGCTATTGTAGCAGCACTCCACTGGGACAAATCAAACACCGCTAAGCTACTCTTGTATCATTTAACCAAAATAGACATCACACTTGTACACAATAGACATCCCGTTCAAGATACATTGCTCACTAAATCCATTCGAAGACTTTAAGCAACATTTTTTCAATCAAACTACGAATTAAAACCCAGCACAACTGTGTGAATCTTATTATAAATGAGAATGAAGAACGACAAAACGTATGCTCAGGCTCACCCACCTTCGGGGCCCGATCCACAATTTGTTGAAATACTTAAAAATTTCTTTAAATCCTTTAAGAACTGTTTTTCTTGGTTTCGCTAAGTTCTTCGGAATAATAATCGTTGCAGCCCGGATTAACTCCAAAGCCGCAATTTTGCTTGAATATTCCTTAAAACCATACAGCAGAACTTCCAATATCCTGATTCGTTCTCCTATTGTAAAATAACTTTTAATTTTTCCCAATTTGCTGATAATCTTACTGATAATCAATTTTCACTTATTGATAATTAATTTTCCTCCTAATGGGGTATATACACGATACTCTAGCAAGCAGATAAACAAGCAATTAAATTAGATTGCGGCAAATGGTATACTCGATGCTAACAAGCAAACAAATTTTGCTGAATTGCAAAAAATGACATATTCAATATTTTTGCTTTAACTAGCAAGCAAGACAGTAGTTAAAATTTTGCGAATGATTTAATTTATCGGCAAATTATTATTTAATGTAAATCATTGAGTTTAGACCATTTTCCTTTTGGGGAATATTTAGAAACGAAGTTAACTATTGTACACTAGGGGGTACATCCACCATTTAACAATTGCCCTACAATCACCATTTAACAATTTGATATTTTTTTAGCCGCTAGTGTTTAGCCGAGTAGGAATAATTCGAGATTAAAGGCCTTTAATTACTATTGTACCTTAAATAGACCTTAAACCAAAGAGTAAGGGTTTTTACTCGTGGGCTGTGTGGTCTACTTGGCCGTAGCTGTTTTGCGTGATAACGTTCATATGATGTTGATATTAATTATTTTAATTTAATATAAATTATCCGCAACAGTTTCTTTACTCATAAATTGAGATTAGAATTGCTCCGAGAAGAGGCGTTCTCTCGCTACAATGGCTTGCATCGTCGCCGGATGATGTCATTGCAATAATATGGTGCGTGAGGCATGAAGCCTAAGAACCAAGCTAAGAATAACCAATAACTCATTTTTAGATTGACCCTCCCTTTATGTATGTGTGTAATTTAAGCCAAAACCAGTTTTTATCGCGAATGTCGAATAGGCTGATGTGTTTCGATACACAAATTTTGTGACTTAGTATAAAGTATTTATGGCATATTGCCTATATAGTGTTGGAAAGGTGATAGACTAGAGAACTTAATACAATAGTGCAAAGATCACGATCACTCTTAGTTTTTTTTTTTTGCAATGTTAAGTTGGGTTTTAAGTTTTTACTATAGATTCCAAATATTTTAAGAGTTAATGAAAAGAAATCCGTATGGCCAAGAATGAGTTATTGGGGCTTAAGGGATAGCAATGACCTCTCCTTTGGGCCAATTCAATTTGGCAAACGGTGCACCAAACACCCTGTATATATTGTTTTTCACTGTCCTGGTTGCAATGTAATGTGGAAAGATTTCTTTCTGCTGAATTTTTTTATATTTAATTAAAAACAGAACCAAAAACATAAATTATTCACGTTTTCAGGTTATATTTTTCGGCATCACGTTCGATCGCTGTCGAACAACTGCCGAAAGCGCACCGCGTTCTTACAAATTCTTGGTGTTTCTGCTCGGCTTGCTCTACTTCGTCATCAATTTCATTGCATATCTTGCTATACTCCTCAACGGCTTGTTCGATATTCATTCCAACTTCGTATTCTTTACGTTTAGACATGATCGAGTCTAATTGTTCATCGTACGCCTGCAAAAACTTGTTTCTGTCTAGCAAGTCACACAATTCGTTTCGGAATGGAAAATACAATGACACAATCTTTGGTTTCCAGTTAATCAGATCGGCAATATCATAATGCCGGGATCTAACAACTCGATAGCGTTTACATTGGCATTATTGCTCTCATTGTCACCGCCATCATTGCCTTCATTACTATCAACATCAGATGACGTAGTTGTGGCGATGGTCGTTGCTCGGTAAGTTCTAGCTGGCGAGTACCATGCCACGAAATCTACAAGGCAAACCTGGTTCATGCCGTTTCGTAATTCAAACTTTTGGATAATATTCGAAGTTCACACATTTGTAGCGTCTTCAGCAACTCCTTCGTCGTTGATCTGCTTGATTGATTTGTGGGATTTAGTACGCTCGGCCACATTGTCGGCACAAAGACCACTTCACGATTTGATTCAGACATTGGTATACGCAGCAAATACCAAGCCGCTTCCTGACTGCTCATTTCGACACTATTTAACATCTTGATGCTGATTGTCTTAAGAAGAGTGTTGTAATCATGATCCGGGTTCTTGCTCTGCAGCTCGATCAATTGACGATGAAGATTGGATATGCCTCGATTGGTTTTGTTCACGTATTCGACAATGTACGCTGCACAAGAGTACTCCTCTAATATGAATTGTAAATCCATGTTCGAGTTCAACAAGCTAGCGATCCATGGGTTAAAAGAATTTGTTCATAGCCGCCTCATTCCTCGCTTAAACATAACAGATGGTCGATTAATCGATGCCCGCGCACGGTCCAAACAGTACGGTAATGTTACGTTTCCGTCAACTAAGAATGTTTCCAACGTAGCATAAAATTTTTGTTCCAGTAGCTCCCGCAATTTTCTCGCGCGTTTAACTAAAATTTCCCGCCGACTGTCGCCTTTGGTGATAGGTAATAAAATTCTTGTTTTTTCCATTGGCCAGTATGGAATATTAAATCGACAGCATTTGTTATTCTTTTTATAATACGTAAGCCAAGCGTGTGCTTGTGTATTTGTCGCGCATACTGTGCTTCGCTCAACATACTGTCGTCATTGGACACAGAGCAGAGGTCGGTAATTAGTTTTACTGTCTCAGGCATCTGTTCACTAACCGTTTCTCAGGGATCGTTTTCCAGCCAAATAAGTATGTGAGCATGTTGACTACCTCGATGTTGGAATTCAATGCGCTTGAAATAATTGACGACTCGATATCGACCAAAAGCATAGAAGCATTTATAGGTGCTGACAAGATGCTCATGAAAGATGGTTTTCATCAGACGATCAAAGTATATACAGCAAGTTACTTGGTCTTCATTGACAAGGTTCGCACGCTGCAGGGCATTTAGTTATTGCAACGGATCCAATAGGTCGTCTTCCAATAGGTCGGCTCCAATGCAAGATTTAAGTTTATGTAACGTACGCAACAAGTGCGGCCAACGGATTTCATTAGCACTAATCATAGCAAATAGGTCTTTCTTACGCTGAGCCCAATATTGTACCGAGTTAGGTATCGACTTCAGTCAAACGTCTTTTCGACGTAGAAGACCCTCTAGCCTCAACTTGTGCCAGTAATCACCGTTTGCCTGTTCAATAAGATGAAGTTTTTCTTCTTGTATAGTGAAGTTGAGAAATGAAAACATGGAGATTAATATATCGAGATTTCGTTTCATTCTCAATGCTCCATAAATTAGACAAATATACGTCTAATAAGTGTTCCAGCTCAAAATCTTCTACATCTTCCTCCTCTGGTAAAAACTCGTTAGCTCCTAGCATTGCTACCGGTTTTTTCCCTTTACCAATAAGGGTTTTGATAGCGGTAATCATATCATTCTTTTGTGAAATGCCTTCGTCGCGGTCTGTTATTCATAATTTTTGTTTTTTTCGGGATGTGTATTCGATGTTTTCATTGCATAATTGATCGGATAGTTTGCCCGATGGCATAACCCAGTAAGCGTTTATATCAGTGACTAATTTCTAAAAAAAACGGTTAATCAAAACTGAATGTGTGTTACTAGTTGGTACTAAAATTACTTACAGTATCATTTTCCGAAAGCTTTAGGTAAATAGCATTTAACGCAAATAATACAGTTCCGACATGTGTACAACTTTCCCCTAATCCCGCGCACACGTATACTGGCCATTATTAATCAACCCAGGTTCACCAAGATGAATCCAAACTTTTAATGGAGGTAAATTCAATGATTGAGAATGAAATATCTGTTTAAAATAGTTTTAAAATCTTAAAACGTATTTAAAAGAAAATTTCTCTTATAGAATAATACCTTTCCAAATACGACGAAATCGTTTAGATTTTTTTCCTGCCAAATATTTCACCCAGCTGCTTTTATATAATTTCAATGAATCTAGGGATTTGTATGCCTTTAAATCCTTTGCTGTGTAATACGACTTTTTGTTCACTAGACATTGATATATTTCGAAAAATGTCACATTGTTTTGGAGAAGTTGCTCGTTGTAGATCATCAAATATTGATCAAGTTTGAATCGAGTTATTTTTTGAATATACCTGATTCTTTCAGGTCCCTTAAGCTCCATGGCATATTTGGATAAAGTAATGTTGTTATTTTCGTTCATTTCTGAAAGCAAAGTAATTGTAATAGTTTTAATTAGTTTTTAATGCAAACATAACCTTACTTACTCTTTCAACTATAAATTATTAAATTTTTAATTTATTATGCAAATCAATTTTAAAGTAATATTTATAAATTTAATTTAAAATAATAAAAATACATCATCAACCAATATTAGAAAAATATATATATTTATATATTATTTGTGTGGCCTACAGCGGCGAAAACAGCTGATTTTTATTGTCAAAAATTTCGAAGGAAACAGCTCTATAGAAACACTAAAAATTCATTTATTTTCATAGAGTTTGTATGACAAAACGCGATTTCGATTGACGATAAAACATGAATTAAATGTTAAACCCGGTTAAATATTTTTTTATGAAATCGCTAACAAACAACTCAATAAATGCTTTACTCATTTAAAACACAAATTCTCAAATTTCCCTATTTTCCAGCAATAATCGAAAGAAAATAAGGGATATTAAATTAAAAAACATTCTACAATAACAACAATGTGTATTAAAAAGAGAAAATTCAGTTTAATGACGTCATCATATGTCCACATCTAAAACCAATGGTAAAAATAAGACAACGCTCAACAATCACAATAAAATAAATCAGAAAGAGCAAACAGAATAAATTAACTCTATACAATGTGTGCGAAGGAAACAAAAAATCAAAACAATCTAGCATGCTTTGCAAATTTAAAATAACTATTGACGATTGGAGCATCACGGATTCCACCTAGTGGAAAATTTTTAAACTGCGGTACCTGATAATTTGACGTTCGAAATTATTGTAAACAATTCCAATTTTGAACTGTAAACACAATTTTTACTTACCGGATTGCTAATAATTGTAAATTATTCCAATTTCGGACTATGTATAAAAACAATTTTTAATTACCGCATTGCTAAATTTTCTTTCGTCGCATTTGTGACAAATGTCATTTTATCAGGTGCACCATTTTAACTATTGTCCTCGAGAGGCGCTTTCTCTACTTTTACAATCGTCAATAGAAACATATTCGAATTCAAATTTGAATGGAGACAATGAAAGCGATGATTATAGTATTGTATAATAAATTTCGAGTTATGTTTATGACGTATATTACAAATACAACAATATTGTAAATGTCAAAAGTACCCTATTTTTCATAACGAATTTCACTAAGAAATAAACATTTTCAAGACTCGATTTTTTAATCAAATGAAAATGACATTACATGTTTTATGAACATTTTCGTATAAAAACAAAACAAAAGCTCACGTTTCTAATAAACTAGAACTGTAAATGAAAATAACGGTTTTCCCATATAGTTTCATAGTAAAGAAAAAATTGTATGTAGCTTATTTTAAGCTTAGTAAAAAATACTGTCGATACTGGAGGCTCTCATTTATACAGTAGGCTCTGCTTTAACTCATACAAAATATGCTTCTATAGTAGTTCTTCTATGGACAAAAACGTAATTTTTACTTTTTTCAGTGTGAATTGAATGAATTTTAACATAAAAGAATTACGGTATTGAGTGTATAAAACAAAACGTAGTAAAGTAACAAACCAAAAATTGTGCTTGCAGCGACTATTAAACTCGTTGTGGCGAAATTGCTCGGTGTTATTTCTATATGTAAATATTTGTTGGTATTATTACAATGGTATATGAAGGTATTTACAGTAATGAATCAAGCAGCCAATGCACCAAAAGCTCATTGCATTTGTGTGAGTGCGTAATGATAAATCGGAAAAAATCGATACACGACAGTCTAATTTTGAATTTTAACCAAATAACAGGGGGAAGGGATTCGAATAATTTTTTAAAATTATTTCTTGTGTTAAAATAGAATGAAATAATTAATGGCGTAATGCCTTGGCCATATTTTTAATTTTTTTTTAGTTTAATTTGTGTGTTTAAATTAGTGTTTAATTTATTGTAATTGTACCCAAATGTGAAGTACAAATTAACAGTATAAAACAAAGTTAAGTGCAAATCAAATGCGCGGTGTAATTATGCGTATATTTTTATGGTCCATTTTGCTTGGGCTGAGTGTTAATATTACACAAAAATATAAAAATAATTAGAACAGTAAAGTGATAAAATCGTAAAAAATAATTAAGAAGTGTAATTAAAAAAAAGTAGTTGTGTGTGATATTAATAATATTAATTAATCGAAATCTCTCGAAGTGAACATTATAAATTCAAAGTGCAGTTATGTGATTTAAGTGAATATAGTGAAAAGTGAAAGACATTATTTGGCAAAGAAAGACAAGCAAAAAATTGGTTTAATACAAAGTTTTGCAAAAAAGTTCAAGTCGGAAAGTATTTTGTTACCGAATTAGGTAACCCTTACCTAAATATCAGCCAGGTGAGTTAAATTTACTTCTTGTTTTTTTATAGTTTGTTTACGATTACACTGAATGAAAGCTAAATAATATTAAGAAAAATCATGCTTTAAATTGCAAAAATTTTGTGTAAAGAGAACGAAAAAAGTTACGTCATTTTTGAATGATATCATAATATATAAAAATGCTTAAAAAAAATTTTGTTTGTGATAACGAAAGGGTTTGAAACAACAACTGTGGGGTTTGTAAAAATTAAAAAATACGTTTCTTTCATTTAAAAAAAAATTTATTTAAATTTAGAAATTCTTTAGGTAATTCGAATACATAATTTTAGAAATTTCATTTGTAATTATTTATTACATATCGTTTTTATAAAAAATATAGCTTATTTCTTTATTAAAGTAAAAAAAAATTGCACAGTTAAGAATTATTTTATTGATAAATCTTAACTATTTAATACATCTATGAAAACATAAATAAATTTAAATTTAAATTAAACATTTAACATAAAATTCGGGGCCGTAACGATATCCCGCATTTCAAAATCTCGCTCAAGAAAAAAATCCCGCTTTTTAAAATCCCGCTTTTTAAAATCCCGCTTTTCAAAATCCCGATTCTGCAAACATAAAAATCCCGGTTTTCAGAAAATCCCGTTTTTTTTTTTATTTTACTTTATAATATTTTCCTTCACCAAAAAGCGCGGTTCGAATTAAAAAAAATACGTCTTTCAAATTTCAAAACCAAGATTTTGAGTTTTGAAAAGCTGGATTTTGAAAAGCGGGATTTTCAAAATTGGGATTTTGATTTTGAGATTTTGAAGGCGGGATTTTGAAAAGCGGGCAAACTTACCTTCTCCATAAAATTCTACTCTTATTTTAGATTAAATGTATGCAAATTTTTAAGCAAACATTATAATAAAATATCTACTATTTCAATAGTCATTTTCTATTCTAGTGAATTTGTTAATAATTGAACATCCGAATGAACAATTTGATTTTTTACGTTTATTTTATAAAAATATAATTGAATAAATTGCCAAATTTTTTGGCATGCTTTAGAGTACTTAAAGTTAAATTAAAAAAAAAAAAGTTTTAAATGCTATGCCCATTGCTTCTTGCACCAAAGAAACTATGTATTTGGTGTCGTCAAAATATACTATGATTTTTATTGAATTGGGAATTTCTTCACCTTCCAAAGCAAGCAAAGGCTGAATACTGATAGCATCATATTCTTTTATTTTCGAGAAAGTATATTAATTCAGCACTTGTTTTGTATACTAGGAAAAAAAATTCTTGCGATTCGTGGGTAGAATATTTTCTAAATTTCACCTGATGTTTAGTCCGATCGTTTTTCGCAAAGTGCGGCTTTATCATGGCAGAAAGTATATGGAATATTGCAGCAAAGCTTCCTCTTGAAAGTGGAAAGATTTATTAGTAAAATGATAATACATAGTTAAGTTAATTACTATTTTCATTTCATTAAGTTTTTTCTTAATGTAGTTTAGTGTCAGCCAATACACAGAATGAACACAATCCAAGCGCGTTACTGAGACTAACTACTAAGGACTAACAGCTTCGGTACCTTGGACAAAAACAATGTATTGTTTAAAAGAATTTAGGATTCTATAGAAAAATTAGATTAAAAATGTAAATTAGTTTGTAGTTTTAAACTAGCTTCAGTAATATATAATCGGTTTTAATTTTTGTGATTATTGCTTTTGCAACGCTAGCTTCATTATAACATTTATAAGAATTTGTGTTAGGCATAGAATGTTTCATAAAGGCGTGTCTATATGGGATGCTTTGACGCTTTGAAATGAGCTGCTACAACTTTCTTCTACACAACGAAATACACCATAAGTTCCAAGGTTATGAACTTTCCATAAATGAAAAATCAAATCTTTAATTTGACCAAATTTTATCGAGCACTTAAAACACTTGTTGAAAAATAATTCGGCCCTCAAATTGCTCTTCAGCCCATTAACCATCCCAAACAAAGAAGTATCATTGCCTCAAAATTGATAAATATTCAAAAATAATTTTAAATTTAATTGATTTACTAATGATTTTAACATTTTTCTACAAATCACAAATAGCTACGTATACAACAAAAATATGAAACACAAATTCGCGGACGGATTCTAGAATGTCGTCCAAATGGTTATCCAACATTTGAATGTCAAAGAATAATAGATCAAAGTATTGGTTGACTTTTAACATATGTTCTACATGGTCTAGTTTATCTACTATGTCATGAAGGTATTGCGTTGTATTAGATGTATGTTCACTTCGTAGTCAGTTATATTTATTATATGTACTAATTTTGAATAAATTTCGATAACTCTGGCATCGCCTAATTTTAATGGTAACAGTCCTCTGTTATTTGTTAAGGCATGTATATCTCCATTTTCTGTCCTTGCGTTATTTTGAAGAGGGTGTACCTGAAATTATATTTATGTATTATTATTATTATTCGCATTACGGTTAAAAACACGACTTATTACACTTCCTCAATATTAGTATTGGGAAATTTTCACCGACTCACTGGAGCTAGGCTCGGTTGAGTTATTGTTTCTATTTTATAAATTGTTTTGAAATTTCATCTTTCCCTTATTTTCTGTTTGTGAACTTTACGTCTATTCGTAATTAATGTATTTTGTTATTTTTTACTAGCTTATGTGTCATGAACCCAGGGGGCTAACTAATTTCTTCGATTTTCTAATTTGTAAATCTGTTCGTCGGATTTAAAATCTGGGGGATCTAAAAGGTTTTCAATTAATATGTTTATTATTTTCTGTTTTGTTTCCAAATTCCTATCATGAACAAGTTTGGTTAAGCTTTCGTAATTTTTTATGTGATTTTGAAGATAATTTTGTCCACTTAATATGTTGGTTGGTGTAGCTATTGGGTTAAGTTTGTTAACGTGACCTGATATTAGTTCAAAGGGAGTCAATTTTGTCGTAGAGTGTATGGAATTATTGTATGTTATGATGGCTTCATTCATTATTTCGCCAATCGATTTAGTTTTATTCTGGTTATGGATTATCCTAATGATTTCAGTTAGAGTAGAGTGAAATCTCTCTACGGGAGAATTTCCGGTTTAATTCTTGGCTGAGGTGTAATATAATTGAATCTTGTACAATTTAACGAAAAAAAATATGTTTTAGTGCAAAATTTATGTTAGCCATAGGAGAATATTTTTAATTGATTTTTATTGTGAAAGATGATGTCAGATTTATAAAATTATTTGATTCATTACAATATTGAGCCCGAGTGCTGAGAAAATGGGCTCTAAAATTTGTCCACAAATGAGTACAAATGCCGTCAAAGGTTATGTAAATGTTCAAATTAAAATCGCGTTCAATATTAAAAATTCTTTATTTATGTATTCAGATAATTCAATAAACATTAAATAAAAGTTAAAATATAAAACTAAACTTAACAAAAATATAAAAATAAGTAAAATTTTAGGAATTCAGTTTCAACCATAAAAACAATGTCCATCTACATTCAGTCTTTTGAGTGATACTCGTAAAAGCAATTATTCTTGCTATTAAGGCACAAATGCACTTTACATTTTGTGCAATAAATCCTTGATTTACCAATATAATTTGGAAATTTGCATCTTGATGCATTTAATTCGTTTTCATGCAGCGGAAGGTGGTTTATCTTATCAAAACGGATCTCGTCTATTGGTCGAACTTCATATTTACACTTTTTTGATGTGCTGGAAATTGGAGAAATCGATTCAATTGGATTGGATAGCGGTCGACCTCTCTTTTTTGGAATTTGATTGGTGGAAATCAAAATCTTGGCAAGGTGTAATATAAATTTATAAAGGTCCTCCATTTGAATTCCTTTTTATATTCGATCCACGATAAGGCAACCAAAATGTCCAGGAAGTGAGAAACCATTCTTAGGGTCCATTTTTTGCTTTGAATGAAAATTCTATAATAAGCTATTAATTGATCTAAAAGGTCCACTCCTCCCATTCCAAAATTATATTCGGCTACTATGCCTGGCTGTTTCACATCCACGTACTTTTTAACATTCTTGTCCCATCGGCTCACGGTTTTCTCAACGCCGACACCCATGCAGCCCGATGCTAAATAAATTGTCTTATTATCTTGCTACTTCACAATACATATGTTACCGTCTAAACTGGTCACTTCATCATTAGAACCTCGCCCTTTTGACTTCTTTAACTCCTTATCATTTACGTGTGGGGGATGCGCAAACCGATTAACCCTTATCGTACCAGTTGCATTAACTATTAATTGTTTTAGTCTCTCAAATAATTGATAACTACGTTTAGCCAGTTCTAGCACAGCTGCTGGGTCAAATCCAAATGTGTTTTTATTTGCTAGGGAAATTTCTGTATTTGAACCTTGGTATATAAAAAAGTTATATGGTAACCCACTTTTCCCACAGAGCGCGAATACCTTTATACTCCACGGATACGGCTTGCCTTTAATGTACTGTTTTATGTCGAGGCGTCCTTTAAACAGTATGATTTGCTCGTCCACTGAAAGCGTTTCCTCTAAGGGATGTTCCCAACATCTTCTTAAAATAGAGTCAATTAGCGGTCGGACTAACCTGAATTTATCTATGTTGTGAGGGTTTAAATTTGTTTTGTCCACGAAATGCAAGCAAACTCTTAATTGGCAAAATTTTTTAAGACTCATTACATTCTTGACGGCATCAAATCCAAAATATTCGTCCCAATACATCGAAAGTCTGCATAACTTAAGATTGCCCATTAATATATGTATTCCAAAAAATTTGACCATTTCGTCAGGGGTGGTCTTTTGAAGTTTAATATATTTGATTGCAGGGCGTATAAATTAGTATATTTACTAATATCAGTAAACATCTGCCTCGGAATATATCGAAAAAAATATTTAGCTGGCGAAAAATCGTTAACATCATCCTTCGGTGAAAAATCGTTTTTTACATTTTTATCAAACGGCTTTGCTTCTCCTTCAAACGCACGTCTACGCCATCGAATATCGGCTTTTTTCGTATAAACTAACTCTTCATTTAAATCGTTATTTTCAATTATTACATCCGATCCCGTGTCATTTCCGGTAGCTACAACGGTCGCAGTTTCAAATATCAATTCATCTTTGTCATCATCCTCTGAAACATTTTCTTCGGTTTCGTAACTCAATCGATCTTTATTTTTAGATAATTCAGTTTGATTCAGACCCATGCATTAATCATATTCTTCGTCTGAAATTTCCAACTCTGAATCGTCGGCATTCAACAGCTCCAAAATTTCATGTGGTTTCAAATATTTTCCTGGTGGGTGAACGGTTCGTTGCATTTTATATTCACACCTACACAAATAAAACAATTAAAATTTTAGATCATGGTTAATACAGCTACATGCAACTGCTACATACTTTAAAACTCAACAAATGTTGCAGTTTCTCTGAATATTTCAAAATATTGTTTTGGAATCGTTTCTGTATTGAAATTATTTGTACTAAAGATAAATAGATTTATGTCCTCAAATGAGTACACAATTTTTATCGTCCAAAAACCCACGTATACAGACGCCATTATACCTAACTCGTCAAACCATCCCCATAATATTAAAATGTCAGCTTTCCACTCATTCTTAGATAGATTAATAAACATTCCTTTGACCATATCCAATTATAACAAAGAGCTTAATATAATTTTAGAAATAGCAGCGAATAACGGTTATGCAGCTAAGACTATATTAAAGCTATTAAACATAAAACTGAAACATAAAGCTTTAGCTAACATTTATCCACCTGATAGGCCAATGCCGAAAAATTGGCGCCGCTTAGAGTATATAGGAAAAACTAGTCAACGGACTAGTAACATCGTGACACAATATACAGATATTAACTTTGCTTTTTATAACAATAATACAATTAAGAAAATGATTTTTAACAACAAACCAAGAATTGATTGCATTTCCAAGTCTGGCGTTTATAAGATCAATTGCAATGATTGTAGTTCCTCTTATATCGGACAGACTGGGCGCAATTTTGAAGTTAGTGTTAAAGAACATTTGTCTGGTAGCCATGAATCATCCCTTTATAATCATTTAACGTTACAAAATCACACATCCAGTTTAAACAATTTAGAAATATTGCATCTACAACCAAAAAGCAGACGTTTAGACAACTTAGAATCTTACGAAATCCGAAAAGCTATATTTCTTAACCAAAATATCCTCAACGAACAGAGAGAAATTCGTTTCTCACCAATTACCGACCCCGCATTGTTTTATTCACATACTCATTCCATACCATAAAATTACTAATACGTTGGGTTATAATAAAATAAAGGTGGACAAAAAAAAAAAAAAATCAACATCTGGAATTTTGTTATTCGACCGTTGACTAATCAATAATCATATACCTGTGTTTAACTCACCCCCTTTTAATTTTTATTTTTTAATGTTTATTGCTCTCACCAATTTTACCTGTGTTTAACTCACCCCCTTTTTTAATTTTTAATTTTTAATGTTTATTGCTCTCACCAATTTTATTGTTTACCACTCCCACATTTTTTTATTTGTATATTTTGGTTTCACTTTTTGCTTTTTCCAACTATATATATATATATATATATATATAACTACATTTTTATTTTTACAGTTTAGTAGATACTCCTGATGATGGCCTAATAAGCCGAAATCGATCGAGTGATTTTTAAACCTTTTGTAATTTTGCGAAATATTTAAAAAGTGTTTTTAAAAAATTTTGAAAATGTGTGTAAATATACTGTGCAATATTTTGCATTATCAATTTTTAATGAGCCCGCAAAACTTGTCAATAATTTGTCTTCGCTCGACTGTTTAGTTTTGGCATACTTGGAGACTTGAGCCTGCCCTATGCCACATTCAAATTTTGAACCATTACGTGCTAAAATTGTTAAGGTCGGGGATGAAATGCCTCTAGAAAAGTATCGCATTGTTGCTGATATTTTTATTAAACGTTCAATTGGTAATTTGTAACATTTAATTGGTAATGCATTACCAATAAGAGCTTCGTTACAATTAATGATCTTTTTATACTTTAATAATTAGTACATTGTTTTAGTCTCTTAAATGTGTAGCAACTGTCTCTGCGCAGCAAACCTTAGAATTCAGAGATTGTTAATTATACATAAAAAAAAACATTTATTCGCAGTGCCCTAATCCTCGATACAAATTATGTAAATCACATAGGAGGTTCTCAATATCTCAAAATTCCCCAACAACTTAAAGTTTGTGGATAAATCTGGTTTAGTTTCCAGAAAAATTATTTCTTTAAAATTTCCAGTCCGAACTCATTTATCTTAGATTCTTCCATCATTCGAACTTGTTAAATAACAATCAGATTTACGATTTAATTGTAAATAATTATCAGATTCATCTTTCTATCTTTTAGCCAATATATAATTTTAAATCAAACCATAAAAGAGCCAATAACCGAAAACAATCAAATTCATTTCAAATTATATACGTAATAACCTATTATTACCTAATTGTTTCTCAATATTTCGAGTAACTTCACCAAATCATTTCAAATTTTACTCGCAAATACAAACAATTTGATTATTATGCTCGTATGCGATTTAAGAATACCAATATGCTGTTTAAAATTTGATAGGTTGTAAATAATCTGTTATTAAAAAAAAAAATCAAATAAAACAAACGAGCAGCACAATTCACAAAGTTTCAGAAGCAAACATAAAAGTGCTCACCCACTTTTGTACATTCCTTTCAATCATCACTCTTAGTATTTAACACGCGGAATATAAATTTGTGTATGTCTATTTCTCTTTTTTTTAATAATATTCTGATTGTTTGGCGGTGGGTGGATTGCCTGATGATATATTGTGCCAATCAATCAGTCATTTTGGTTTTTAATTAAATTTCTATTTTGATTTTGGGTTGTCACTTTTAAAATCATACAAATTTTTTTTGTGCGCACATTTTCGTTATAATTGACAAATTGATTTTACTTGTCTTGATGGAATTTATATTAAGAGATTTGTTCAATTGTATATCTTGAACTTAGCATATAGTTATTAAGAATAATCATATTTACTTTGTATACATCCAAACCCATTTTCATACGTTTAATAATGCTGTGTGACACATAAAATGCAAATTCTTGCAATTTTTCTATATTATACGTATATTATATGTTGATCCCCATCGTATACGACTACAAAGTAAGGTTTTATGCAACTTCAACAAAAAATAATGCATATCACACACACACATCCTTATAAATAAATAAGAAGTGACAAGAGGGCGGTAAAAATTTCGCAAAATACCAAAATATGGTAATGATAAAATAAATAAAATTATTCAATTTGAATTATTGGCAAATGCGAAACTACGGAAAATTTAATAAGGCAACCAGAACCACAAAATACTCATACACTGTGAGTTTATACTAGGAAAAATGAAGTCATTACCCAGAAAAGTTATATGCATAGTTTTCCCTACATAGTTATTATTTTCCTTATTTTTATTTATTACAGTTTTATGCTCACTATATGTCGCCTTCGTATGTACACATATACTCGTATGCATGTATAACTATAAAGGCATAATGATATAACAACAATACATAATTTAATGGCATTTATTCTCCACCACTATTTTACGATAAAATTTAATATGTAATATGAAAATCAGTAGAAATACTGGAAAAACGGTATAATGATCATAAATTTTATTAAAATATATAAAGATATTATTATTTATACTATGTCTGTATGTATGGGTATCGTTTATCGCATAAAAATTGAAAATTTATTGTTTTCTACTGTGAAAAGAGTGGTATTTGATAGTTTAAACTTTAAAGTGGAAAATTATTCATAAAGCTGGTGCTTTAATATATCAAGAATCATAATTTTATTTGATTTCCTATTACTTTTATATTTTGAACTACGAAAACTCTTTAAAAAAAAATATTTCCAATACAGCTTAAACAGATTGATAATTTGTAGTAATTTTATTATTTACTTCCAAGTAATATTTAGTTAACAATAAATTTGCCAAATAATAAACACACGATTAAATTAGTCTTAAAATAAGCAACTGTTACGGTATCATTTGTAAAAACGTGCAACAGTCGTATACCAACATGAGATAGTTTTTCCCTTTAGTATACTTCCGCTTGGCCTATTTATTATATTTAAATTTTTTGAACATAGAAAATTTTGCAACCTCAACGATGAAAATGTCATTAAGTGTATTTCCTTGAAAAATTTACAACAACAATTGCATAGGATAAACCCTCGCAAGAATAACATTAACCCAAAAAAATATTGGGTTAAATTAAACCCAATTTTAATTTTTGATTATGATACCTGCCACCAGGTCATATTACATATTAAATTTATATTTCATTTCGAAAAGTTGGCTTTTGCCAATTAAATCAAATTGGCTATTTTCTTGGGAAACAAATAAACCCAAAATAGTTTGGATTCAATTTTGGTCAACAAAATACGCTAATTTTAGTTATAAAAAATTGTACCTTTAGGAGCTTTTAAGTTTAAAAGAGGCTAAAAACCAACTACGATTTAATCATCGTAACTAACGTGAAACAAATTAAATGATTCAATTTCAGATTCTAACATTTTTCATAAAACCATTTTTAATTATAATATCCTAAATAATACGTTGTGGTTGCCAAATATATTAAGCAATTGTAGAGAATTTCTAGAATGAGTTTCCTTTTTGTGGCATGCGATATGTCATATTTAGTCAAAGTTTGACATATTTATAACACTTGTATGACACAAAAAGCTTTCAAATCTCAACAAAGCCTTACATTTTATTATTTTTATTTATTTTTTATTAGGTTTGGCTTCAATTTACATATTTTTAATTCATAAATCAATTTTACTAATATAACTTTTAACCTTTAAAATATTTTATTTAGACCCTTTTGAAATTTGTAATCGTTTGAACGATTTCTTGTACAAAACAGTTTTTTTCTTTCATAAATACGAAGAGGTATATTAATCGAAGAATATTACAGAGGAAATCATAGGGCGATCCGCGTGTGATGATTTACAGTAATACGTCTGTCACTGGTTATCAAGCACTTTGTAACAGTTTTGCAAATTTATTCCATAGCTCGTTCGATGAGGATGGCACGAGTAATGATTTGTCGTCGTTAGATTTGTTATCTTCTGTCATAGGTTTCAGTTTACTTTCTCCGAGTTGCTCAATAGGGTTTGAAGGCTGACAAGGGTGCAGGCCCCGATGGTATTACACCAGTTATTTGACTTTATGTGCATATGCTATATGTCAGCCAATACTTCATTTGTTTAATTTAAGTCTTTCAACTGCTTTCTTTCCTGAGGTGTGAAAGTTGTGTTTTGTTAGACCGATTTTTAAATCAGGCAGGAGAAGCGACTTTACTTGCATATGGGTATTTCAATTATATCCATGGTTCCTAAACTTTTTGAATCTTTAGTTAAATCGAGATTTGATTTTCATTTGAAAAATAAAATTAGTGAGTACCAACATGGTTTTTTTATTTATATACAGGGTTTTCCAATAAGAGGTTTTATTTTCATATTAAAAAAAACGAGTATTTTTCGAGAGAAATCAATAAATCTTTATTTCATTGTAAAGAGGAAGGTATGCCATTAACATTTAAAAACGATATCAGCCAAATGGCCGCCATGGCTATGCTTGCAGCACCATATCCTTTTCATGAAATTTTCCATGACCAATTCGCATATTTGCGGCTGTATGTCCTCAATAATTTCGCGAATTCCATCTTTAAGGTCTTGTTGTGTTCTTATTAATTCGGACCCAATTACATAAAAGACATTGTTCATTTTATTTTATATTATAGCTTTTATTCCAATGATAATCCGGATCACACTGCCTTTCAATCTCTTAAAATTAACAATTTCTCTTACATTTCTATTTACAAATAACTTAATATTATCATTATGTACATCAGTACTACAAACACTAATTACAATAATAAATAATATGTACTATATATAATATACGGGTTTACACCTGTAAGACAAGCGATTACAATAATGCACATAAAGTGGTGCACAACACCTCCCTACTTTAAGAGAAAAAAAAATTAAAATTAACATTTTAATTTTTTTTTTTTTTTTATAAACTTATAAATAACTTATTTTAATTGAATTTCTTTAGGTTTTGTGGAATCGTATTCGACAAAATAAATTAACACATACACGGATAATGTGAATTAATATAATTTATTTATTTCTCACACAATTTTATTATTATATTTTTTTTTACCACCATTATTAATTGACGCGATGAACGCGCGTGCAACAACTGACGCTGGGCAAAGTTCATGTTTTTAAATTGGTCGAAAATAGCTTGCCGTCAATCTTCCGAAAATTTCTCCAGCATTTTTTTTTTTTTGCAACGGCTGTAGCGATTTAAAAGTTTTATTGTAGCTGATTTTTTTTGTTTTGCTGGATGGACCTGGCCGGATGGTGGTGATATTTAATCATAATATGGGTGGTCGTTGTTTTCCAACTGCGCCGGATATGATGATTCGCCATGATCGGCCAACGGCGCTGATGTTTCTACGATATTATGTAATTGAGACGATTTATATTTACCAAGACTGTCATCAGATGAGTCGGTAGAATAATTCATGACATCTTTGTTGGGCTTATAAGTACAATCCGCCAGGAAATCATCAGATGAAAAATCATCTTCATGCGTGATTGTCGTATTTGCGTCGGAATAAACTTATGCTAAAGCTGTAGTAGTCGTATAACGCCTAAAATATTATAATAACAATAAAACTTCAAACATAGACTTCAAGAAATACAGTGACAGAATATCTTAAAAATATTCTATCCGGTTTCAATATTTACTTCTAGTAGTAATAGTAACAGTAAATTTGAATTTAGCGAGCACCGTGAAGGTGTTGTACCCTGGATTTTGTATTTTGTCATTTTAATTCGAATTAAAAAACTACAATTTCCCACAAAACTTAATAACTTTTGTTAAATACTATGTTTTGTACAAAAGATTTTGTTTATAAAATTACAAAACCGAATATTTTATTACATACATAACCTAGTAACTTTTAAAAGATAATATGTTTTTTCTGCAGATCTACAAAAATGTTTCTCACATAACCTAGTATCTTTGTAAATTTGCTACGTTCTGTAAAAAACATTTTAAAATTTACTTACAATTTTCGAGCCAGCTCAACCATTATTTTCCCTCGGGACTGCATATTTTCGATGTCTGATATTTCTGACGGTTATCACACGACTAAACTCTAAACATGCAGCTGCAGCAAGGTATTAATATAATTTAGCTAGCGAGGCTGTAGAACGTAAAATTGTACTTATTGTATTGTTTGTGGCGTATTGGTAACGCATTGGACTAGAGCGGCAATTGTATTATTTTTTTTAATATTCATTTAATGACCAAATATTTTAATTAAAATTAAACATTCCGCTTTTTAGTTATTACAGTAATTACTAATTACACAAGAAAATACGTGGTCCGCGTTTATGATTAAACACTACAACAAATTATTTAAAAACTTTTATATTATGAATTGTAGTAAGCCATGAGAATTTTTCGGTAAAATTTTTTTTTTCTGTCATAAACTTCAAAGCATGTTTGAAACAATATAAGAATGAAAATTAAATAAATTTCCTTAGGTTGATATGGGTTAGTAGAAATGTTTTGGACTAAAGCGGCTAAAGTCCGGGGTTCGATTGTGGTCAAGGCATTTTAGTTTTGTGTTACAATTTATATTTTTTTGACGTGATAACGTCTTGCACCGCACGCGTTCATTAAATTGACAAGAAAGTTTTCCCTGGGTCGTGGGCAATTACTAATCAACTGCAAGCATTACCTTTAATTTAAATGTATGATTTCTTAGGTTGGTCCTTGGGCTTCATGCCTCACACATAATATTATCGAAAGATTTCGCGCGAATTTAATCCTTCAACAACTGTAGTGAGAGAATGGCTCATCGGATCCGAGCAATTCTGAAGTCAATTTTTGCATAAAGAAACAGTGGTGGTTAATTTATTTTAAATTAAAATAATTATTCTACAGATTAATTTTAATTTTAATTAAAACTACAAAATAGCCATTTAAAGGGATTGACCGCACTATGGCGAGAGAACGGCCCATCTGAACAGAGTAATTCTGATGCGAATTTGTACATAAAAAAATATGGCAGATAATTTAGTTTAAATTAAAATAATTAATCTCAACATGCCATAAACGTTATCACGCAAAACACCTACGGCCGTGTTCATGACACAGCCCACCCCGATTTTTTTATTTTTTTTCTGTCTGTAAGGTTTTGTGTGTGACGTCCCGATGCATGTAAAATCGTCCTTAAAAGCTCTTACTCTTTGGTTTAAGGTCTATTTAAAGTACAATAATCCTTAAAAGCCTTTAGGCCCGTTGTACATTTCAGCTAAGCTAAGCTAAGCGATGTGAGCTAAATTCTTATCCCTCGGTTGAAAATACAAAATTTGAATGGGAAGATATAAAAATAACAATTTATGTGTGTATAAGGCTAGTTATCAGCTGGAAAGTTCAAAGGGGTGAGCTAGGCGAGCTAGCTAAGCTAACGAAAACTACATTTCTCGCTTAGCTTAGCTGAAATGTGCAACGAGCCTAAGTCTCGAGCTATTCCTACTTGGCTAAAAAATAACGGCTAAAAAACCCAAATGGTCAAATAGTGATTGTGACAGCGGCCGTTTGATATAAACATTATATATAAATTGTATCCGTCCTAGGACGGGCTCTACCCCCTAGTATAGAAATAATGGTATGATTTTCCTTTGCTTTATTTTCGTTCACATTGCGCATATATGTACGTCACGTGCAGAGTAAAATTTATATTTGACTACATGTTATGTTTATATGTAAGTGTATCGCTGGTTTCAAAATATAACAAATATTATATTCAATTAATCAATTATGCGTAAAAAATATTAAAATAAAATGCCTTTCTCAAATTTTAATTAATAGTTTTATTTAATTTTCTGTTTTTTGAATTTATATTTTGTAATAGCTTAGCATTTAAAATTCTTATTCTAAAAAACATTTTACATCGAAAATACAATTTCTTTATTTCTAAATTTAATTCAATTTTCTCGGGGATTGCTAATAGTGTTTTTATGTAATTTTTACCAGTTTTCAGAGATGTAGAGTTGAATTCATTAAATATGTCCTCTAACCTTTTGAGCGTTTGGATGAATTGGATATTCGGTTTTCTTAGACTTCCTTCACTCACTTGATCCGCCCATGTGAAGTTATGACTTGTCCCAATTTCAGTAAGACTGGCCATTATAAGCGGCATTTTGATTTGGAGTTGCTTTATGATGTACCCAGCTACATACTCCAGATCAGTCATATCTTTCGTTGAATCCTGTAGTTGAGTATATTCCGCTGCTGTGATATCGAGAGTAAATTAGATGTCAGTAAATCCCCGGAACATTCTGGTCTCTCGCCCATAATATTTAATTCGATTTCATCAACGCTATAGGATGCCTTAAACACGTATTAAAATCCATTTGAATAAAATTAGTTTTGTCACATTCTACATTCGCAGATTGAGAAATAATACCTTCATTTCGTCCCAATAAATGACTAAGAAGGCGATATTTGAATTGTAAAGCAGTTGGATTATCGTAGAGACCTCCTTTACCCCGCATAGTACCAAAAAACATTTCCGGGGCATCTTGGTTTAATCGGTATGTCAGAAAGTAAATAATTTTATATGTCTCTTTTAGATCTACGAATAGAATTTTTAATGCATTGATGCTTCTGATTATGCCTTTTGAAACGGCAAAAGCCAGTTCATACCAGTGTTTAGATTTTATAATAGCCAAACTACCTACCCATTCGGATTAGAGCACAAGAATTAGTGTGCGAAAATAGTTGGGTTACGAATTTTACTTTTTGTCTTTGTACACCCTTGACTGTCAAATGAGTTAATGTCGTTTTCGAACAGCTCATGAAGTGGTTCTTTTGGCATTAAATTGTTCTTGAGCCAAATTGCCGAATCCAAGTGATTCTTCAAAAGCTTTATCATGTGAGGGGTGTCACAAAATACATATTTTCTTACTATTACTAGCATCACAAGGATTAACAAAATAAGGCTTGCTTGTTTTCGCCTATCCCGTACTGATTCCAAAGCACTTACCCCCTCCTAAATCGGCTACAACGGCCACACCGTGGCCGCTCAATTTGACCTCACCGTGAGCATCACTTTATATACCATATTTCGTCTAAAAAAGAACGAATACCGACGAAATATATGGTGCAGTCGTGCAGTAGTATTTGTAAACTGTTAGTTTAAGAAATTGTTTGACAGATGGTGCTGTTATGTCGGTAAGGTAGATATGGTGTAAAGTGATGCACACCGTGAGGTCATATTGAGCGATCTCGGTGATCGCTAAATTAGCGCTGTTGGAGCACTCAATCGTACAACTGGGTAACCCCCAGATGCCACTCGAATAATTTATTTTGATTTAAAATAATTCTTTTATTCCGTAAATAAAATTTTTATAAAAATTAACAATAAGTACTTACATAATTTGGATTTAATATTTAATATATTAATTATTAGTTATTAAATGAATTATTTTTGTGTTACACTGCACTTTAAAAATTTTCTTGTACATTCGTATACTTCACATCAAAGTAAAATCTAGAATGATAAAATACTTGGAAAATACAAAATGAAATACAAAACAGTAGATCGATCATTAGTTTCGCTAGTTGACATCAGGTGCTTTACAATTTATATTCATTCTAACACATTTAAGAAAACCGAATACATATTTTATTTTATAATTTTATACATCCGTCTCATGTTTTTTATATGCCATCTCATACAAAAAACTTCGGTCGATCATGCAAAGTACAACTGGGATCTTATGGTTGGTTTTGTGCAACGAGTACACATTGTTTTCGGCGATTCCAAGTAAATGACACACGGCGTCATTTCTAAAAATTTTCGATTTCTTTTTTGACAATTTACTGTGGTGAATAATCATAATCAGAATAAAAATAATTATAACGTTTAATGGACAAGTTCAATTGTGAATTTATTACATATAAATAAATATTTAATTATAAATTAAGTGAAATTAGTTCTGCGTGTTTCAATTTATTGGAATTTTTCATAAATCGTATCGGGGCCATTACAACAAAATTAGTGTAACCCTTTGACGTCCAACATCAATATTTTATATTTGGGCGTAATACATAATATCCTCTTTGTGTAAGATACAATACACTAGAAAAATAACAGATTATTGATTTTTCTTTTTATTTTATTTTGTTTGTGTGTAGTGCGCTGTGATTGGTCCAGCACACGTGCGAAGGGGAAGTCAACCCACTACACAGTTAAATTGGAATGTGCGCTGCTCAGTTTGTAGTGGTTCATTGGGTGAACCGCTACAGTTTTATGTAATTGAATAATATATTTTTTTTTTTTGAAGAATCTGCTACAGTATATGTACATAAACGGTGAGAAGTGATTTAGGTTTTGTTCGGATTTGGCGAACAAAGACACAAGCCCTTAGTTAGACGATATACCGCGCCGACTCGGTTTTCGGGTTAAGGGAACTGGTATAAACTGTAACAGACTATATACAAAATATAAATATAAATACAATTTTACTAATATTTGCTTAACATATTTTATGAACTTCTTTAGTTTTAGAAGTTTCCAAATTTATAATCACAGCATTACTTGAGTTAGTACAAATTATTTTATATGGCCCATCTTTAATTGCTTTTAATTTGTTTTGATTAACTTGTTTCAATGAAACTAGATCACCAACTCTAAAATCACAATAATTGACTTTATTTTTTCGTCAAGTTCTATTTTCCTTTTTTCTCAATAACATGTCGTGAGCTGTATAGAGTGACCCGATTTTAGACGAAATCTAAACTCCTTACTATAATCATCTAAATTATATAAGGGCTCGATTTGATTATTTCTTAACCCTTGTGTGTATACCAGGCCACCCGGCTGGCCATTTCAACTTTAAATATTTGTGGTGACTGCAATTTTGAAGTTAGTCGTTTCTAGCTTCTTTAGTTTTTAAACACCAAAATACAAAATTTATAAAATAAATGCAACAACATAGCGGACCCGGCAAAAAATCGGTTTTAAAGAATGGAAAACTCGAAAAAATATACTTGGCCACCCGGGTGGGTCGGGTGTGTACTAGCGTAATTTTTGTTGGGTATACACACAAGGGTTAAATCACTGGGTAGGTAAGCCTTTTTTCCGAAGACCAATTCAAAAGGAGTATAATTATGAACGATATGTGGGGAAGTGTTATAGCAAAATTCGCAATAAGGTACCTAGTCATCCCAATCGGTTAAGTCATTGTTTATGTATGCTCTTAAAATTTCATTTAATTTGCGATGATTTCGTTCCAGGCCGACAATAGTTTCTGGGTGGTAAGGGGTTGAGTGATTGTGTTTAATTTGCAAATAATCTGTGATATTTTTAAAAACACTATTTAAATATTCTGTCCCCATATCTGATTTTATTTTAAGAGGTGCACCGTAAATTAATAGCAAACTTTCGACGAAACCTTTAGCAATGGTACCACTTTCCTTATTGGGGATTGTGGACTAGTAAAACTATATTTTGTTAATTCGTCTTGTATAGTAAGTACGAAGCAGTTCCCTCTGTTAGTCGTTTTCAATGGTCCAACTGTATCAATGGATATTGTATGAAAACTTGTGGCAGGTGTGTCGGTAATTACTTGAAGTTCCTTATGTGATCTTTCGCATTTGTTTAATTTACATGATCCACATTTCGATATTAAATTTTGTATTCGCTTTTTTAAATTTGGAATTATGTACTTTTCGTCAATTTTGTGGTACAATTTTGTTACTCCTAAGTAATAATCTATTGGACTATTATGATTGTTGTTTATTAATTCGTTGATGGTATCAGGATTATCCAAATAAATTCGTGAGAGGTAAATTACTATATTCAATTTGTTTAGGTCTGTATTACCTATCATTTTAAATTTTGAAACATCGATAAATTCGAAATCATTTTAAATTTTGAAACATCGATAAATTCGAAAATTTCATTGTTATTACACATTTAATTTTAGTTGTGAGTATCCACATTTTTACATAATTTTTTTTAATTCGGGAAGTGCTCGCTCGAGTGCGATGATCACTTCACTTTCATTAATTGACTCAAAATAGTTTCATTTTTATAATTATTATCAATTGTAGCAATTTTATTTTTATGGTAATATTTAATGTTAATTATAAGTTTCCGTAATTCATTGGTTTCTTTGTTGGACAAAGAAGTATAAACACGCAGATCCAGTGGTTCCTCGAGTTGATTACGCTCTTAGTTCTGATTCTGTTGTGTTTTCTTAGACATATTTCGTGTTGTGATTACATTAATCGGTATTTTCTTCAAATCATCACTAGTGATTGCTATTCTTGAAAGTGCATGTGCACCAACATTTGATTTGCCTTTAATATTATATACTTCGTAATCGTATTCTTCCAGATCCAGTCGAATTCTGGTGAGTTTAGATGATGGGTTTTTCATACTAAAGAGATATATTAGTGTTCGATGATCGGTGAAAATTTCAAATTTTCGGCCAACAAGATATGGTCTAAAATATGAGACAGCCCAATGCATTGCAGATAGTTACTTGTATGTAGGTTCTCTATTTTGCTCGCCTTTAGTAAAAGTTTTTGATGCATAGGCCACCGATAAATATTCTCCGTTTTTTAATTCTTGCGATGTTTGATATATCGGTTGTCAACCTAAATATTTGAGTGAAGTCTGGATATTGCAATAAAGGTGGTTTGATCAACATATGTTTTATAGCTTCGAATGAACTTTGACATTTTGGTGTCAAAGTGAATTTTGCTTTTTTCCTCAGTAACAAATTTAATGGCCTAGCTATTTTGGCAAGATTTTTTACGAATCGTCTGTAATATAGTTCCAGAAGGGACTGTTAGTTCAAGGGACTATAGTTCACAAATCTTCTTGCATCGTCAGCATTCTCTGGCACGAGATATTTTTTTAATAACATTAAACTTTGTTGGGTCGGGTAAAATACTACGATCTGATATATGATGTACTAGGTAAGTAACTTTGGTTTGTACAAATTTACATTTTTTGGGGTTCAGTTTTAAATTGTAATTTCAAAGGCGTTGAAAAACATTTATTAAATTTGAATTATGATGACGTAATGAACAACCAAATATTACCAAATCGTCAATATATAAAAATGCACTTTTCGGTGTTAGGCCGGACATTGCTAAATTTATCATACGCTGAAAGCTGTTTGGCGATGTTTTCAATCCGAATGGTTGACGTTTAAAATGATAGTGTCCTGAGTTTTTCGAAAATGCTGTTATGTCACTGGAATCTTGTTCAATTTCGATTTGGTGAAATCCTGATTTTAGGTCCAGAATAGAAAAATATTTCGCCCTTCCTAGCTGATCAAGGATTTCATCTATCCGAGGCAAAAGGAACACGTCAGATATCACCTTTTTGTTTATAAGTCGATAGTCTACAACAATTCTCCAACTTTTTAAATATTTTCAATCCTTTTCCGGCACCAAAAGCAACGGTGAATTGTACGGTGAACATGAATTCTCAATAATACCATCTTTCAACATACCTTGCACTTGCTGTTCAATTACTTCTTTATGTATTTGAGGAATTTCATAATTTTTCACGTATACTGGGTTGTCATCAAAAAGAGCAATATTTTGCTTATAAAATGAATTGTCAGTTAATTTATCTCCTTCTAAATATAATATATCCGAATACTGTTCACATATATCTAATATTGTTTTTTTGTCATTATCAGATATATTAAGTTCATTTTGAAGTTATTTAAAGCGCTCTTTTCAATTATGAATTTGTTTGTTTTGACTTGATGAAAATGGATTAATCGTTTTAGGTTTCAATAAGTTTATTTTTTTATCATACAATGTGATGTTTAAAATTTTAACGAAAGGCTTGTTATCAGTTATTATAAAATTCGCTAAAAATATTCCAGTTTCGATTTCATCAGATAAAACTACGGATGGCTCAGCTAATTCAAAATTTAACCATCGAATACTTCCTTCTAGCAGGGATTAATATTGAGTCATCAATTCGATCGTGTAATGGCACGAAAATGGTATTGTTGCCCGCTTGAATTTCCTAAATATATGTAGAATAGTTTATATTGGCCTTATATTTTTTTAGAAAATCTCTTCCTAAAATACCGTCGGTCTCTATTGGTGAGTCATCAGACACGACTTGGAATTCATGTAGCAATCTTACTCCGTTTTCTAAAATTATTTTACAATCTACTTGCCCTAACGTTTCAGAACTTCCTGCTGTTATGCCTTTAATGATACAGTTTTCATTGTAGTTTAGGCCAAATTTAGCATTAAAAACTTGACATGCCCCTCCAAAAAAATTAATGATTTGCAGATGTAATACTCTTATTTGGAAGCAAAGTAATTATTTGGTCGAATATTATTTATATTTTGATTATTTGAATTTGAATATCGCCGATGAAATATATGAGTATTGCTGCCGCTGCTTCCAGGATGATTGTTTTGATTAGAATTATTAAAATTAGTTTTATTATTATTGTAGGTAAATGGGTGCGAATTTCCGTTATATGAGTGAACAGTTGGTCGATTAAAAGTAGAACTATTTCGCGGTCTATAGTTTTCAAATTGTCTATTAAAATTTTGATTAGATTGAAAAAAATTATTACCATTTCGAAAACTGTGTGTATTGGGGCTCCGAAAATATCGAAAGTTACCACGTTAATTTACTGAATTAGAATTTCCACGATAATTATGATTTCTTGGTGCGAAGTAACGATTAATTGTTATATCCGGTGAAGTTTCTAATTTTGCTTCTGCTTCCAATGCAAATTTAATCTGATAGAGACTTTGGTTCTTTAAAAATTGATACTTGACGGATTTCAATTCGTTTTAATTCCTTGGTGAATACTTGTATAGCAGTTTCTTCCACCTCCAATTTTATTGTCGCCCTTTCTTTTTCTTCTTTTTTATTAATTTTTAATTTAATTAAATCTGCACATATATTTTCTAGTTTTGTAGCAAAATCAGCTAAATCATTTTGTTGTCGTAAAGAGATCAGTTCATCCATTTTCTTTTCTTTTGTAATTTTACTGGAAAATCGATCCACTATAAGTTTTTTAAAAGCTTCAAATGTGTCGGGAGAAGTTTCAATACTAATTTTTGCTTTAACTTTACTTAATATTTTCACTTTCAAGAGAAACTGAAGAAATTAGCCTTTTCCAGATACTTTTAACTGACTATCATAATATTCACACTTGTCGACAAAATCTTCTAAGTTTTTGGGATTCCCATCAAAATCAGATATAATGGCATTGGCAAATTTTAGTTCGAACAATCAGTCATTTTGGATTGGACTGAATATTTTGATGGTGAAGTATTTACCATTTCTTCTAAATCAGATTCTATATCAGAAATTAGTGTGCGGTCAAGTTCGTCAAGAGAAAGTGCAAATAAAAAATCAGAACCGTAATCAAAATTTAATGATTCAAAGCACTTTTACATTTAAGTTCTAATAAAGCTTTTTGACGATTGCAACTAGTCTGCTTTCTTTCGGAAAGTTTAGGGACGTATTTATTGAAACTTGCTACATACAAATCAAATTGTGTGCGCAGATTTTTAAGAATCTCATAACTCGATTGTTCAGAATATTCTGTAACTGTAATTTTTGTTCGATTTAAGTTGTCATTCAGAAAAATGTTGGATTGTATTTTCACAACGTTGATAAAATTAATACTTGATGATAATTATGTAGGGCACGCTCTAGTAATTGGAATTATTCATACGAAAATGTTAAGCTCAAGAAAATTGAAAAGGAAATAGAAATTCAACATCTTTCCTTAGCATATCCGTCAATGGTCTAGCTATAGTTGAGTGATTCTCCACAAGTTTTCTAAAATAGCCTGATAGACCTAGAAATTGCTAAATTTTATTGTATTTGGCTCGGGAAATTTACTAATTGAAATTGTTTTCTGCATTGATGGTTTAATCTGTCCTTCTCCTACTTCGTATCATACGTTCGATTTTCTTGCACAATAATTGACATTTAATCCACTTCATTTGCAATCCATGCAATCCGATAACATTCAGTACAATCTCCAATCTTTCCATGGCTTCTATTATAGTTTTGGATGGTATCACCAAGTCGTCTATGTGTAGATACACATTATTCCTTTCCAACATAATTCATCAAACACCCTGTTTATGAATCGCATAAATGCCGAATGGGCTGTTGCACTAACCGAATGGTGCTCTCAGGAACTCATACTGACCGAACAGTGTTATAAGCGATGTATATTTTACAGATTCATCGGCCATGGGCCCTTGGAAGAATCCGTTCCGAAAATCCAATGTTGAAAAATACTTAGCGTCACCCAACCTGTCTATTTGAGCCTCGTTAAAGCGGCAATGGAAATCTATCTCGTACCATGATGCTGTTCAGTCCTCGGTAGTCCACACAAAGACGTTTTGAACAATCATTTATGTTCACCAAAACTATCGGTTTCCCATATTCAGATTGGCTGATTTTGCGGATGAGATTCGCTTCGCGTATGCGTATTATGAAAATCGATTATCGAAATTCTTATAAGAAATTTTATTATTATTTTTTTTTTCGCTGGCGCTACATCCCATAGAGGGATTTGGCCGCTTCATACTAAAGTTTCGTAATCATTTTTTTAACGGATAATGAGTGATTAATTCATTGATCCTGCATTAACCAGCCGTGATTTTTTCATCACCCGCCGGGAATCGAACCCGGGACCTCCGGAGCTTATAGCAAGCATGCTAACAACTGTGCCACCGGGGCGGCCAGATAAATTTTATTTTTAGATTTTATTTTGCCAGACCAAAAAAAATTATTTTCATTTTGACAATAATGAAACATTTTTTTTATCAAATTTTCCTAGATTTCCCACGGGCAAACTTGAATTAATTCTTTTTCCTGCGATATCTATTGACATCTACAAAATACATTTCCAGACATAACACTCTAGAGGTAGTTTTTATTTCAAGTAAAACATTTTTTTGGGTTTCTCGAGTTTTCCACAATTTTCCACTTGGAACTGCAGCCAGGTTTTGCCGTATATGAATATTTACAGAGGTATTCAATGATAATCATGCATCCTTACATTCCTCAGTAGTTGTTAGGCTAAACACTACCGACCGATATTTACTTCATTTTTTTATTTTCGGCAGGGATAACACAATCTGCATTACCGGTTTTTTTACTGTCGGCTGGGACAAATCAATCTGCATTACCGTTTTTTACTTTCGGCTGGAAACTTACTTTCGGCTGGCAACTTTCGGCTAACTTTAGCAGTATGATATGATTGCAATACTTCATTTTTTGTTTATGCGGTTTTTGGTTTATTTCAGGGAAACATCGGCTATAATTCTTACCTGACCCTATATATAGCAAATCTGCATTCAAATTAAAATTTACGAACATTATTTGAATATAACAATTAATGAATCATTTTATTAAACCGCAATGAATTGATCTACTGAAAATTCCCTACTTAAAGTCTTTAGTTAAAAAGGAACAAAAACACAAATTTATCATCTTATCAAACAACAAACACACTGAATATTATCTTAATTAAAATATATTTTCAAAAAATCAAGAAGTATTAAAAAACCATCAATCACACGAATACAAAATAGAATCAAGCATAATGTACTTCTATATACAAAACACAAAAAAGCCGTTGAAATTCCATAATAATTTATTGTCATTAATCAATCAATAACGCGAATAATAATAAAAATAAAAATAAATAAAATTATTTGAGTTTTTTTTATATTCCGCAATTTTTAATTGTCATCAATGTATCATTTATTATTTGATAATGTTATTCTTTTTATATTTAATTACTGTAATTATCATAAAAATAAAAATGTATAGTGAATTATGAAAATACTAGATTTACACAACGCGGAGAATATAAATTGTCATAAAGAAGATGGGTTTAAAAAAATATGGTAATAATAAATTAATGATGTAATCATCATCATCATCATCATGATCAACAAACCAAGTCGGTCGTTTCTTTCTTTTTTCTTCATGAAGAAAAAGATGATAAGATAAATTATTTCCGTTAATAATAAAGAAATTTGCTTAATATGATTTAATATTTATAATAAAGTGATAAGTAAGGAGATATACGATCTGTGTGATCAGACATTAAATTCCTGGTAGATCGATTGCTAATACATCAAAAAAAAATCGTTTTATGTTAATAAAATAAATATTTATTATTCAAATGTGATATCCAGCAGAGTTTTATTCAAATTTTGGGTACACTATTTATCCACCTTCGGTGTGTATATGAGTCTGATTTTATTTGGAAAGCGCATAAAAAATCTGAAACCGATTAAAAATGGTTTAGTGTGGTTCACACAATTCGGGTCAACATTTTTATGTGTTGAAGTCATCGTATTATTCTAATAAAATTATTATTTATTTTACGATATGACGTGTGTAATGGTACCTGTATGATACCGATAACTTCGCGGTTCTAAACTTAGATTTCGGATCTGACCCTAAATATATAAATCTCACAAAAACTATACTCACAATGAAATTTATTTATTTATCTTAATTAGAAAATGTGCACAAATTCTTTTTAACGAACCGGAAGTCATGTTTTAATTATATGATTTTTATGTTTTGAATATGTAGTACTCAGTGATTTTTTTTTCAAACATAATTTTCGTTGTTGATGTTTTTAAAACAACGCTTCATTATTAATTAAACTAATTAAATAACATAAGATTGATTGAAGTTAGCCGAAAGTAGAAATATCGGTAATTCAGATAGTGTCTTGGCTATCTCAGCTGAAAGTTACCAGCCGACGCATTCAGCCCACATCGAATCATTCAAACGAATTTTCTTGAGCTCCCCACAAGAAACTTAAGCTGATAATTTTTCCAGGGATAAAATGTGATGATAGTTCGGCTTTCAAACCCATAAAATGTGTTTTCTTCTAATATGTCAAATTTAAATTTTTCGTCCTTCCATAATAAATTTGTTAAAAACTGAGCAGTTTCTCGTTTCGGCATAATTTTCAATACACTTACGAAAATAACTGGTCACTCTCAAGAAAACTTTGTATGCTTTTAACATATTTCGGTTTAGGAAATTTCGTTAAGCTGTTAGTTTTCTAAGATGACAGATTTATTATACCATTAGATATTTGAAACCCCAAATAATTTATCGTTCTCATTAAAAAAGCGCACTATATATTATGTTTAATACCTCCTTTAATATACCAATGTTGGATTTTATATTTTCTGTTGGTATCATTAAATCATCCATATATAGAACAGCATCTTTGCTGTGCAACAAAATCACGAAAAATTTAATTTATTAATTTGAAAAGCAACAGCAAAGGTATTGCATAATGCACAATGAAAAGGACATTCGTAGACACTCATACCGTCTGTCTGGTTTTAGGAAAGATGTGTGCTTTGCACCGTGAATACTTTAACATCGTACAGTTGGCCAATATGTTCATCCATAATTGGTAGCGTATAGCGGTTCAAATCACCTTTTTATTCGGCTTTCTGAAAACCTCACTTATTAACGAGTATTAGAAGAGATTGCCGGATATGCAATTTTTACCATTATGTCTGTGTTTCCAGCAGCAAAACATCTTGATTTTCTTCGAATTCAATGGGGTGGTTTGATGGAGTTGTTTGTTTAGCCTGTAAAAACTGATCTACCTTATCATATCCGTATACATCTTTTGCTATACGTAAATAAATTTTAACGCAACCCGCTAATAATTCTTTACAGTCTATACGCAAATCTTTCCCGCTCGATGTTGAAAGGGAGAATGTCGGAATGCCGAATGTCGAAAGGCCGAATGTCGAATGGCCGAATGTCGATAAGCCAGATGGGTCAAAAGCTTAATTTGTCGAAATGCCGAAGGTCGAAAAGTCGAATTGGTCCGAAGGCTGACACACATTTATGGTACATCTATCAGTAAAGCGATACGAGTGATACAATTCCTTTGATCTGTGTCTGCAAGGTTACGAAGCATTTACGAAGCATTAAATCCGCAATTCGCTCCAATACATTCGTCGATGCTATACTAACCCAAAAAATTAAGCCAACTACAAAATAGGGGAAGTAGGGGCACATTGATTCATTTTTTTAGCATTGACAAAATAACTTAAAAATAAACAAAACATAAAAATAATACGTTACAATGAAAGGATTATTATTCTATTTTAATTTTTTGATCCAATATTTGGTGTAGCTTAACAATTATGAAACACTTTACATAATTGTTTGTTCGAATCAATGTACCCCAGGTAGGGTCACTTTGGTGCATTTGATAAAAATGCTTGGGGCATTTTGATACATACAATAAGTTGAACGATTAGTTTTATGAAACCAGTGTTTTTTGTTGTATATAACATTTATTTTAATAATTGTAATAACATATTTATGTTTAAGTTGCCTAAATTCTATAGCATATAATAACAGAGGGATAAAATACTTCACGTTGTATAATTAATCTTTGGAAACTAAAAAATAACATTTAAAATTGTTTTAGCTTAAAGTAGATAAACTAAAATTAATCGTAAATAAGTTATTTTTGTATCTTATCTACAACAAAGAAAGGTTGCTACTTTTAAAAGTAAAAAGAGATGCTGTTTTGCTAGTACCCTTGGTCACAGTTGGCATCGGCAACCGTAGTATAATATCTGATATGCTCACCGATGCCTCATCTTTCCGGAAATATAAAGGTTCCTAATGGTTTCTTTCTTAAATAGGAAAATTGATATTCAGCGCCATCATATTTGAAAAAATATGTCCAACATAGTATTTAACGTTATTCTTTTTTCGAATTTAATAATGACAAAATTCCCTTCTTTTAAATTCTCTATATTCGGCTGAGTAGGAATTGTCGGCTCATGATCAGAAGTATCATCGTCGGATAAACTAAAGTTTAAGTTTGATTCTATTGCAGAAAAATTATTATTTTTTCTTTGCTTCGCTCGTCCAGCAGTTTCTGGGTGCAAACCTAACAACTTTCTAGCTGATTTGAGTTCTTTTGCGCGTTGTCTCTGATCTTTCATAAGCTGTTTTTCTTCCTTTAAATCTTTGAGTCTTGATATTTCCTGTGGGTCGGTGTAGGTTCTTGACTTCCCTCATTCTTTCACCTTTCTCTTTAGAACTGACTTTACAATTTTTGGCAATGTCCTAACAGATTCAGGTGTTATAGCAATGGCTTGTGAAGTTGAAGGTATCTGTTCAAGCTGCTTAATGATGGTGTCTTCAAGATTCATTCATATGAGTTTACACTGATGTTGCATCAGATTCTGGCTCACTGACATTTCTACTGGAAGCTATAGTTTGAAGAATTGCATCTGCTGCACCATCTTGCGATTGGTCATGACTATAAATATCGCATGGAGCAAATTCATCTTCTGAGAAGGCTAATTTATTGGAAGGCCAGATACCTGGTTTGGTAAAGGCACTTATAATATTTATAATGGTAAACGCTTCAAAATATGCAATTTTAGCTAGTACTGGGATATCATAAATTGACAAACCTTTTCCAGGATGGTTGATGTGCCAATCAGTGAACGCTAAACTGGCCTTTAAACGGGTCAAACACTGCCACATATAAAGATTGCAACTTATGTGAAGTATGAGGAGAGAAAGACAAGTACACTATTCCATTTTCTCGTGAATAATTGATTGCCTCCATGGAAATATGTGATTTGTGGTTGTCACAAATTAGCAGGATAGGTCGTTCTTTTGTACTATTCATGTGTTTGTTTATGTGTTTCAACACCTCCAAAAATATATCACAGTTGGTCCAAATGGTTTTCGGCGCCAAGCCAAAACTTCCTTCTGGTGCTCCTGAAAGAAATTGGTTCTTATAATGAACTCTTGAAAAAATGAAAATGGGCCGAATTGTTTTTCCAATCGCTGTTATAAAACTACCAAATGTTACGAGTTTACCTCTTTCGGCTGACACAATCTGGCCGACCTGCCGCTGGTTTTTTTCCTCCAAAACCTTAGGCGTGTTGAGAACACTGTTGTAATACCTGTTTCGTCAAAATTAATTATCCGATCAGCGGTGAAGTTGTACCTTTTCAAACCATCTTCAACATTTCCGTAAAATTCTGAATATGGACAATAGCGACATTCTAACATCTTCGCAAATTCATAAGCAAGTTGTCGAACCTAGATTAAAGTCAGACCATAATGCGTTTTGCTACATTTTATGATGTATTCGTTGAGTTGTCTTTCTCGAGCTGCAGTGAATACTTGATTTGAGCTATATTAGGAAGAGAATTCCTTTTGTTCTTCATTATTTGCCTCAATCTTCTTTTTTTCTCTATCCGCTGTTGCAAAGTAGGTGCTTTTAAATTATATTTATCAGCTGCTCTTCATATTGACAGTCCTTCTTCGAGCACGTCTGTTATTACAGATCTTATGGCATTTTCGTCTATGCATGTTCTGTTGGTTTTTTTCTTGTGCGATCGAACCATTGTCTTTTAAAAAAATCAAATGACTGATGTAGAATATATCACACCACACGAAAGTATTTTATCAATGTGCCCCTCATCGTAATATTTAATAAACACACAACTATCAGAAAACTTAATTAAGTTAGATCAAAAATCAATGTGAATTAGATAAATATAAAATAGTTCTTACCTCAGATGACAGTCCTGAATACTGTTAATAAAACCAAAACTGAAAATGACGTTTGCAATTAACTTAAAAAAATTTACATCGAAGAACGCAAAATCTAACTGAACCAATTGACAATCACACAGTAACTGCAGGGGAATCACAAATATATCTTAGTTTTGTGTGGCGCAACACCATCTATGAGTGAGTACATAAACCTTTCAGTTGTTTCATTTGCTGAGTTTTTTTGGGTGTATAAATGTACCCCGGTACCCCGAAAATTCAACGAAACACAATTCTACTAAACCACAATTCATATAACAACAATTCATCTAAAACAATTCATATAACAACAATTCATAGTAACACAATTTTACGAAAAAACAATTCTCCGTAATAACAATTCATCTAAAAACAATTCATCTAAAAACAGTTATTTTATACTATGAAGACTAAAGGAAATTGAATGCATATTGATCAACAAAACAAATCAATTATTCAGGCAACTTTACTATGCAGCACGAGAAAATTATTAGAAATAACACACATTTTTTAAATTTATTATTAACAAATTAATTTGTTTATAACAATATAAACATTTCTTAGCCAAAATCAAATACAATTTTTATTATATTTATAATAATAAATTCTTAATTTACAGCCAAATCACTTTCAAGTGATTTAATTGTATTTATTAATAAAAAATACAATTGTTTATTGAACAATAATTTGTTAATAGCAAATTATTTTATTTATAAACAATTTAAGAGTATTTTCGGCCAACATTTTCAAATACAAACAAAAATGCTATTTCAGTTTTGTTAATAATTAATTACTCAAAGAATTATTATTTAAGCCACAATTGTTATTAACAATTTTTTTTTGTTTATAAACAATTACATTGTTTATATATTTATTATAAATAAATTATTTAATTCTCGTAATTTTATTTAATCACTGTTAAGGAAAACATCTTGAAAACTCAATCAAAACCAAATCCCATACTAAAAATTTTTTTTTATTATTAATTTTTAGATGAATTGTTAAATCTTCATATAAAATCTATTTGTGACGCGAAAATTCGTCGAAAAACAATTGATCTAAACACAATTCATCGAAAAATTCATAATAAAAATAATTTTTTTTAGTATGGGATTTGGTTTTGATTGAGTTTTTAAGATTTTTTCCTTAACAATGATTGAATAAAATTACGAAAATTAAATAAATTATTTATAATAAATATATAAACAATATAATTGTTTATAAACAAAAAAAAAATGTTAATAACAATTGGGCTTAAATAATAATTCTTCGAATAATTAATTATTAACAATACTGAATTAACATTTTTGTTTGTATTTGAAAATGTTGGCCAAAAATAGTTTTAAATTGTTTATAAATAAAATAATTTGTTATTAACAAATTATTGTTCAATAAACAATTGTATTTTTTTATTAATAAATACAATTAAATCACTTGAAAATGGTTTTGCTGTAAATTAAGAATTTATTATTATAAATATAATCAAAATTGTATTTGATTTTTGCTAAGAAATGTTTATATTGTTATAAACAAATTAATTTGTTAATAATAAATCAAAAAATAAAACCTATTTCACTGTGTGACTACATTAATCCGATTTCCCATATAAACTTTTAGATCAATTGTGTTTTAGATGAATTGTTAAATCTTCATATAAAATCTATTTGTGACGCGAAAATTCGTCGAAAAACAATTGATCTAAAACACAATTCATCGAAAAATTCATAATAAAAATAATTTTTTTAGTATGGGATTTGGTTTTGATTGAGTTTTTAAGATTTTTTCCTTAACAATGATTGAATAAAATTACGAAAATTTAATTAATTATTTATAATAAATATATAAACAATATAATTGTTTATAATCAAAAAAAAAATTGTTAATAACAATTGTGGCTTTAATAATAATTCTTTGAGTAATTAATTATTAACAATACTGAATTAACGTTTTTGTTTGGATTTGAAATAATCCTGTCAATTTAGTTATGCCGTAGACGAATTTCATTTGATTTGAATGTGCATGTATATAATATTATAACCGTTCAATATTTTTTCTGGGCTCGGTATAGTAATACTTGCGTAACAAAAATTAAATCTAAAATTGATCAACATAAATTTAATTTCCTTAATGTAGGCAATATAAAATATTTTAGGAATAACTGTTTTTAGATGAATTGTTTTTCGATGAATTGTTATTGCGTAGAAATGTGTTTTCGTAAAATTGTTTTTTGTCGAATTGTTTTTTGTTGAATTGTTTTTTTACGAATTGTTTTACGGTGAGTTGTTTTTAGAAAAATTGTGTTTCGACCAATTTTCGGGGAACCATGTACCCCATGTAGCCAACCCAAAAATTTTGAAAATTTTGACCCAAACTGCCTTTCGACATTCGGCCTTTCGACACAATCGGCTTTTCGACACATTCAGAATTTCGACACATTCGGCCTTCCGACATATTTGGCCTTTCGACATTCGGCCTTTCGGCGTTCGGCCTTTCGACATTCAAAATATGCCTGCGGGACCTTGTGCTGCTTCGTCATGCTATACCTCCGTCAATTTTCAATTTTTTCTAATGATTACAAATGGAAAATATTTGTTAAATAAACTGTCAAAATGTCACTTCCTTTAAAATCTACTCAATTTCGGCGTTCTAAATGGTTGTCTGTCCTTAAATGTTTGAAGTAGAATTATTACATTTTTAAAATTCACAGTATTTAATTCATGGTCATGAGGATGATTGTTTGAATGCAAACTTGCTGAAAAATCAGCTTTGCCGTCAGTATTCGTGGCAAAATTTTCGCCCATTTTCAGCTAATTTAGCTTTTTCTAGTTGGTTGATTTTTCCTTTTGTTTTTTCCTTTACCCGTTTTACAGACATACAACTTACTCTGGTAGCACAATGGTACTGCAATTTGTTATGCTGCAATGTCCTTGTTGCAATTTTGTAGAACAATTAACAATTTTCTATTGTCTAAAAAAATTGATTTTATACTTGGGTAATACTAACACTTTTTTTATTCTTCACACAAAATTTTATTGCCAATAGCATTTTGGCTCGAAGGTCTCCGGTTAAGGATCCAAAATATCGAATTATTGTTTTAAGTAAATATAAAAAATCTCGACAGGTGAGAAATACAGGTGAGATTTAAAAGCTAACTTAAAACTATTTTTAAAACTACCTTAGACCTAAAAATATAATTAAAATTTGAGTTAAACCCAGCAAAGCTATGCTCACTTTGAGTATTAATTAATTTAGCATCCATGCGCAATGCTCTGCATAAATTCGTTTTGCAGACTTAGTAATTTGTTTAAATTTGTAGGGTTTGGGTCGGTATGTTCATATAATCAGGAGGTCTTGCCAGCTGTTAAATATGAATCTAAGAGCTTCGCTCTGTGCTCTTTGTAAGATTTTTTTGTCGGATTTGGACAAGAGGTTCTGATGTATACATAGTTTGAAAATTAATAATTTTTTGTGACTTACTTTACTATTGGAAATTAAAAAGGAATACAATGAGTTGAAAACCATAAATAGTTTTCCTCTTACGCTGGACACATGTTTGCATAATTTGAGATTTTCTCATATGCTAATTCCAAGATACTTCACCATCACGACCATATTTATGATGTAGCTATCAATCTGCACTGGACCGACTTTTTGAATTTGTTTTGATAATTCGGGTGTGGATGCAAAAACCAACTGGGATTTTTTGAAATAGTCCATCAAAATATTTAACTGCTTCTATAATCTGTACGAGCATTTGAATTCACTGTACCTCGTAATGTAGATGGTAGTATTGTCCGCGTAAAACTTAATTTTTGTTTCCTTTGTCTGAGATTTTGGAATATCTAATGTATAGATGTATACACTAGGAGACCTAGAACCGAACCCTGAGGTGCTCTTGCACCAATACAATGTGTTTCTGAGTTTTGCCCATTAATAGAGACAATAAACTTCCGTTCATTGATATATGATGCCAGAAACATTATTATGTTGGCCGGAATGACCTTCTGGATTAGTTTGCACAAAAGCCTCTCGTGCTATACTTAGCCGAACGCCTTCTGAATATGAAGAAAGAACACAACTGCGATTTTCCGAAGTCTTTTATTTTCTTTTTATTCGTTTACCAGCCTTGTTAGGGCATTGGAAGTAGGTTTTTGGGGGATTAATCCAAATTATTCGTCTGGGATCAATGGTTCTATGTACTTCCATAGGCTATCGGCAGTAATCTTTTCCACGATATTGCTTATTGAGCTTAATAGGCTGATGGGCGTGGTATTTTCTGGGATGAATGGCTTCCCTGGTTTTGGAAAAGCCAGTACATTTGATCGCTTCCAGATGTCTGGGACATAACCGAACTCTAGAATTGCATTGATTTTTTTTGCAATAAAGTCAGCGGCTAAGTGAGGAAGACGTTTTAAGGTTTTGTTGGAAATACCATCCACACCCGGAGTTTTTCTACTGATCTAGACTGGTGGGATGAAGTGAATGATTCTATCTGTTGTATTTCAGGAGCGTGATTTTCTGCTGGTTTTTTGAAAATTTTCTTGTAATACTCAGCTACACTACTAGCTATGAATAGGGCCCCCAGCTCTCTCCAGCACAATGTTTCTATCAGATTAGACCGGCTTGATCCATTTTATTTCTTTGAATAGGTTCAGATTATCCGGCTTTACATTTCTAAGCCTGTCTTCCAACGATCTTTGATAGCGCTAATTCATTTTGCAATGAATGGTTCTTGTTAGCCCGTTCACCAAGGCGCTGGAGAACAGAAACGAAAACCAGCGATTCAGGTTCCTAGTTCTGTTCCTGACTCTAATCATCTCCACTATGATTAAGAAATTTAACTGGTACAGAGATATCCGTAGCATTTTTAGAGGGCTCGTGAACTCATTGACGCCCTGGTCAATTTCTAATGCAAATTTTATTGAGACATTGAGTGTTTCTACAGACTTCAAATGCATCTGGTGTCTGAATAAGAGCCAGTGTGCTTTGCCAAAATCAAGAATGGTGCTAGGAAAAACCGTTTTCTTTATAGTTTTTACTGGTATGTGAAACTTTATTGGCAAATGGTCAGAACAAAAGTCATAAATGTCTTTAATGCTTAAGACTGTTATGTTTATTGAGATGACGATGTTCAGAACGTGTTATTGCCTTCGCAATATTTCATGAGATTTTTGCCGTTCAGGTTGCAGTCCAAGCAGTTTCATAAGACGTTATGGGCATTGTATCCTGGTGATAACTCTGTTTCTCAGATTAAACAAATTATCTAAGTCATTGGAAGTGACTTTCCAGAAGTAAGCTGCAACAATAGTGAATGAGGTTGTTTCGCCATTAATTTCTACAGAGGTGGCTGAGTGATTTTCGTTGATGGTATGAGCCATCTTATTTTATATGGCAACCGCTGTACCCCCTGTTCTGACTTTACTGGTGTTTGTTCTATAGAATCTGTAGTTTGGTATTGTCAGTGTGTGATTATTTCATAGTTTTGTTTCGTTGAGACAGATGATGTCTGGCTTTAGCCTTTCGACTAGCGCTACTAACTCTACTCTATGTTCGATCTTGATCAATCCAATACAAATTAGTGATACAACTTTCATTTTCAGTGCTGGAATATTAAGTTGAGGTTCATGCTTTTTTGTACCGAGATGTAATATTGGATCTGGTTGATTTCATTCATAAAATTAGAAATATATTCCGTAAAGGTAATACAATTTACTCTGAATAATGTATTTGAGAGTGCAAAAAATCCGTGTATTTGGTTGTTAGGGTTTGTCTGCGAATTGCCGTTTTTATTATTTATTGAGGGCGGAACTTGTGCTACCTTACACCGTGCTACCTTACACGTGCTACGTTCACCTTTTACAATTCTTCACACAAAACTTTATCGCCAATCGCACTTTGGCCTGAAGGTCTCTCAGTTAAGACCCGAAAATATCAATTTAAACTTATATTTCGACTTGTCGCGTTTACAATCTGTATAAATCTAAATATGATGTATACCGCTGGTAATGTGGCAATAATGATTTACACGGAAGAAACGATTATGATGCAAATATTTGAACAAAGTCTTCATATTGAAAAACTCAATTTAATTAACTCATCAACAAAATGTTTTTGTGGTGAACAAAATTCGAATATTTTTTTATCGTACAAACATATTATAAATCTACTACATAATGCTTTAATTATTGCGCCATTCGACGTACCTTAGTGCAAATTCAGATTTATTATAAAGGCTCTTTATCAATTAAAATTTTAATGTACTGAAATCTACTTAAATGTACTAACTATAAACGTCAAAATAATAACAATAATAAGTCGCCTTAATGTACCAGATACAGTCTCTACAGTGTGACCACTCGGACGATATTATCTTGTCCTGGATGCAGCGCAACAACACGTCCCAATTTCCAGTGCTTTCGAGGTAAGTTCATTTATTGTAACAATACTGTGTCGTTTAGTTTTATTACGCTGGAATTTACCTGCCACTTTGTCCCTTTTTGTAATGTTGACCATACAGCATACACGACAGCAACATAAGTAGTTTGTGCAGCGTCTGAAAGACGGTGTAAACTTATTTGGTCGGAGCCAAATTTGAGCCATCTTGGTACGGTAATTGATTCAACTAATTTAAGTTAACTGCGTAATTTGCACCAGTCATCCAAAATGTCTTGTGATAAGTGGGCATCCCAATCTAAAGCTTTTGTCATATTCTTTGAAATTTTATTTTTACGTAGATAGCTATTGGAGCTAATCAGCGATGTGGGTCGAACAGCCTTGATGATTCTGATAGCATGTCTTGTTTTAAGTGTTCCGGCTTTGTTTAGTGAAACTCTGTAAGTAAAAATATAAGAAATCGGGTTCCAGTAAATGTCGAGTACCTTTGAAAAGAGCGATTCTCTATCGATTTTAATAAATTTTTTCGTGTCGGTTGAAACTTCTTTGACAGGTAGACAATTGAACAACCACTTATCGAGATTAAATCCTGACGCTTTAATTATTGTTATCATTTCTTGTGTTAGCTTGATGAGCTGCTGCAATATATCTGTACCCGTCATCAGATCGTCGACATAAAAATCACTCCCGATAAATCAGTCGGTTCATCTCTCCATAATATTCGCTGAAAGTCCGTATGGGTTGGTGTCACTAAAATCCGCCTAAACATTTTTTTCTAGGTCCGCGATCATGACATATCTGTGAAAGCGAAACCGTAATAGTATTTTTGCTGAAAAGTCTGCTCTATCTGTGGTCCAGCTAACAGATTTTGTTTTAGATCCTGTTTTAGTTTTAGCTGAAACATCAAAGACCACTCTCAGGTTAGTTGTGGTGGTGGTGGTGTCTTTATAAACAAAATGATGCGATTAGAAGGACGACTGGTTCCATGGTATGTCTATTTCGGCATCCGGTATACATGCTAAATGACCCAATTTATGATATTCTCTCATAAATTCAGTAAATTTTGATTTCAGATCTGGATTTCTGGCTATCCTGTGTTCAAACAGCAAAGCTACCATGAACCGGCCATCGGATATTTTTCTAAAATTATCTATAAAATTATTTTTCCAATAAATTTCTTGCGGGGTTTGAGGGGGGTTGTTTTAATGTCCTCGACTTCCCAAAATCGAGTGAGTATTTGGTTAATATTGATGGAGGAACATAATGTTTGTCAGTTTCGACGGTTCCTCAATGTGCCTGATATGGCTACACGTCTTAAAATTTGATGCGGATACTTCCGAAAATGAAATTGCGTCCATGGCAAAAACTTGTTTGGAGATTGAAGACTGTAAGGCAATCAAACTAGTCCCTAAACAAAGAAGCATCGAGTCTCTGGAGTTTATTTGCTTCAAATTGGGCATAAAAGCTTATGTACGTATTAAGGCCCTAGACCCTAATACTTGGCCAACTGGTATACGCATTCGGGAGTTTTACGATAAAAATTTTCGGCCAACATTGCCTCCATGGGTGAAATTTTGAAAAGCTGCTGCTCTCAACATGTCAGCAGAATAAATTATAATAGCTTACTAAGTAGTAAATTTGTCCCAAGTAATAACCTACAGTGTGAAATTTCGGATACTAGCTGTACCAGTCAATTCTCCCGTAATGTAAGCGATGTAGTCTCGGGCAGGGTGCTTCCGCCTATAAGTTCTGGTCAAACCTCTTTTACCTCGATGTACTACCATAATGCCTCTAGCATTCGAGGTACAGCTAAATTATTCTTGCTTGGCGTGCTTGACAATGATTACGATGTGATCATTATCTCAGAAACATGGTTCACTAAAAGTTTCAATTCGGCGTAATATTTTCCACCTAACTACGTCGTTCACAGGAATGATCGGCATGATTTGTGTACCAGCCTGAAGGGGGGAGGTGTGTTGGTAGCTGTTAAATGTTCGATTGCAAACGAGCTCATTGCATGTCATCCAACTTATGATGTTATTGCTGTACGTGTTAATGTAGCCAGTGCCTCCATCCTCGTAGTAGCTGCATATGTTCCCTGCGGATCTACCCTGGAATATTATCTTGGAATTATTAATTTCATCGATTCTGCTGTTGCGCCATTGGTTCGTGTTGGTGAACAACTAATTGTTACTGGTGACTTCAATCTTCCTGATATTACTTGGATTGATGTTGATGGAGTTTTCACGGCCTGTTCCAATGACCAAAGAGGATTAGAAGTCACTGATTATTTTGCTAGCACACCATTGATGCAGGTGAACCGAATAAGCAATAGTCGAGCGAAATTCCTCGATTTGCTTTTTTCAAGTGACTTTATGTATTTGGAGCTCTCGCCGTGTGAGGACTTCACTGGATGTACGAGCATATATCATACTCCAATTATGATATATTTTCATGAGAATTGTAATACTATGTGTACTTCTAGTAATTCTTTTCATTTTGATTTTAGACATGCTGACTACGTTTCTTTAAACAAATTTCTTGCCGATTCGGACTGGGTATTTCTAGAACGAGGAGAAGACTTGAACGATAGTGTATTTTTGTTCAACGAGCTTCTCAAGTCTGGTATTGAAAGATATGTTCCTTCAGTGAAAAACGAACCTCGGTATCGGGAGCCATGGTATAATAAACAGCTAATTCGTATAGAAAAACGCCGTAATAAGTTTCATTCTTTATATAAGTTGCACGGGGTTGAGTTTTATCCTAGCTTCAACACTGCTCGTAAGGAGTTTAAAACTTTAAACTGGTTCCTTTACAATAACTACATATTGCATATCGAAGATGAATTAACTTCCTATCCTAAGAAATTCTGGAATTTCATAAATGGTAAAAAGAAGGTTGCTGGGTTTCCTACCCCAATGACTTTAAAGAATTCCTTCGCCAGTCAGCCCTCTGATATATCCAATTCGTTTGCCAATTTTTTTGAGTCAACTAACCGTGGTCTTTCTGATTTTATCTTTTTAAAATTTACGGAAGCAGAAGTCTATGATAGGTTTTCTCAACTTGAAGTTAATAAGGGAGCAGGACAGGATGGCTTTCAACCCATCCTTATTAAGAATTGTGCAGTGAGTCTAGCCCCTCCACTGAAGATTATCTTTAATAATAGCCTACGTACAGGGATCTTTCCTGATCTGTGGAAATTATCCTTCATCCGTCCGATTTTCAAATCTGGCAAAAGAAGTGAAGTCATCAACTATCGCGGAATCGCTATTCTTTCTGCTATACCAAAATTATACGAATCCATGGTACAGACATTTTTGTTTTTTCACGTAAATAGGTTTATTTCTCCCGCTCAACACGGATTTTATCCAGGTAGGTCTACGGCGACTAATCTAGTCTCTTTTTGTGGACATTTATATAGTAGACTAGAACATAGGCAACAAGTAGATGTAGTATACACCGATTTTTCAAAGGCTTTCGATAAAATTGACCATTCGATTCTTATTGATAAGCTGGATAAACTAGATTGTCAGTTCATCCCTATTAAGTGGTTGCATTCATATCTTTCTGATCGTTACCAATTTGTTAAGATTAACGATTTTAGCTCTCGTTCATTTCGTGTTACCTCAGGAGTTCCTCAAGGAAGTCACATTGGTCCGCTTTTATTTTCATTATTTGTAAATGATGTTGTTGAGTGTTTTGAATTTGCACATTGTCTGCTTTACACAAATGATATGAAAATAAATAAAGTGAAAAAAAATAATAAATTAATAAAAAAAGAAAAAATAATTAAATAAAAACTAAATTTTGCAGTTGGTCGATCAATAACAAATTGTTGCTGAATGTGGGTAAATGCAGGATTTTATCATTCTCTCGGATGCGCTCGCCAATATTCCAGCAACATTTTTTATATAATATTGCTGTTGATAGAGTTGAGTTCATGTCCGACTTAGGTAGGTATAACGTTTTCTTGTGATCTATCTTTTACTAAACACATTGATTGTATCATTACGAAAGCTTACATTATGCTAGGTTTCATTAAGCGCAATTGTAAGGACTTTTGCGACCCGCTCATACTGAAAACTCTATATATGTATATCCTTTGTTCGTTCAGTTCTAGAATACGCTTCTCAGATCTGGTTCCCATTTTATAAGTGCCATTCAGATAGGATTGAGAGTGTTCAGAAGCAATTTTTTCTATATGCCCTTCGGGGATTACCCACTGAGCGAACGCATCAATACATTCTCCCGCCTTATAATGATCGTCGTAATTTATTAAAACTACAACGTTTGGATCACCGACGAGACGTTGCATCGCTATATTCGTTCACGATGTTCTGACTTCCCGAATAGATTGTTACGAATTACTTGCTCGTTTCAATATTTACGCTCCTGTACGTTGTTTGCGCGGTCGCCCTTTGCTACATATTGATCCTGTCTCGACGAATTTTGCATTTTCGCAACCAGTCTTGAGAATGTCGCGGCTTTTTAATTCTGTTTACGATGTTATCGACTTTAATATGACAAGAAGTTCACTCTAAAAAGTTTTTGATGTAAAATAACCCCGATAATCGATGGCAACACAATACCATCAATAGTCATAGTAAAATTACTCTCTAAGAGTATTTTGAAAGAATTGCGCATTAACGTGTAAATAAAATTTGCGCCACAAAAGATGAATTTTACACGAAAAACCAGTAAAATTAGCATATCAATTTTACGACCAAATACGTAAATTTTGGCTGAATTTTCAACTATATGTTGTAAATTTACACATATTAAAAGTAAAATTACCTGAAAAAGTACTCGTTCAGATGTAAATTATTTACAAAATTTACATATAAAAGCCTAATTTTTCTAAAATTATCAACTGATTTGTGTAAATTTACATATATATTTATGTAAAATAGCATATATCCATGCTTAATTTTACAGGATTTCGTTGGAAAATTTACACCTTTGACGTAAATCTTATAAGTAGATTTAAGTATTTAATCGTAAAAGCCGGTCAGTAAAGTGTAACTTATAACTCACTTGAGAATGAGATTAAATGTGAAAATTTTACTGTAAATTAAAACTGTGCGATGTAATAAAAAATAAAAGAAAATTGTTAAAGTTGTTTAATATGTTTTTATTTAAACTCATTAATAAATTCAATCACATTAATAGCCAAATATTCAAAATTAAGGTAGGCTACCATATTCAAATCACTATTTTAACTCAAAAATACTTATATAAAACAAAATTAAATAATACAAATAAAATGATTAATTCTCACACAATTATTTTTTAATATACATATATAATGTATGTATTGTAAATATATACATCTTCTAAAAATTTGATTAGATATATTTAAATTCAAATTACAATAAATAACCGTATTCAATCAATTTATTTTGTGATATACGTATTTAATTTGTTTATTAAATTATTAATTTTTGATATATTATTAATATGATTTTTTTTCCCTCTGATATTATTAATATAGTGTTTCAAGAAAAAACGAGAAAAGAATTCTAAAGATTGAGAAATGTTTTTTGGGTATAAAATATTAAAGTTATAAAAATACGTTAAACACAAAGTAAATAAATCTAATATTTTTGAATTTTCAAATTTTCCGACAACAACCTTCTCAAAAAAAATGTAACTTGTGCTCTTATCGTCCGTTAATGTATCTGAAATTAGATAATTTTAAATATAAATGAATTAAAATCTGGCATTTTATTATTAACGTGCATTACACAATGCAACTTTCAGACTTCATATCACAAACCGATTGTAATTCGATACGAAAAAATATTTAAATGAACAATTATAATTCCAGAATATTTCAAATTTATAATTTTTTTATTAATTAGTTGTTATCAATCTTGCAAAAAAGAAAATTATGTAATTTATAATTGATAGAATTTTATAAAATATTATAGAATTCTATTGAATTTTGTAGAATATTATAGAATTTTCAATAATATTTGTAATCTATAAAATTCATAAAAAAAGACAATCAATTACTGAAATATAAGTCATTTTAATAATTTTTGATGGGCGAATTAAGTATAGATTTAGAACGTATTTTTCTAAAATTAACTCACCTATAAGTGCAAACCATGGTGTGCTTGTTGGACACGCGCTAATAATTTCCTCCAAAGTTGTTCCAAACTGAAAAAGAAAAGCTTTGAATATTTTTGCTTTATGTATACATTAGTGCGAACTTACCTCAAATCTTTTAAACATATAGGATGGATCCTCATTGAAATACAGGAAAAAACATTTTATTAGATTAGAGTTGCAAGAATTATTCGTATTACTGCCTTTGGCACACGCGTTGATATTTTTTTGTTTGCTTTCAGACCAAAATCGTTTGACTATTTCCTGTTTTTGTTCAAATTCAGTTTTAATTTTGATTGGATCTATGGCCATTAATTGTTCGAAGTGTTGAAAAGCAAATTCCTTTTCAAATAAAAAGGGATATGTTTCTTGAATCTGCTGAACGTCAGGTATGGAGCTGCGATCATTAAGGAAAACTCTCTGTACTGCAAAGCAGTCTTTCATAAACTTTTTAACTGTTTCGCGCTCTTCCGCTGATATCTTATTTTGTTTAAACATGTTTTGTAAATACTTCTGTTTGGATTCAATGCTGTTACAGGTTTCTCCAGATTCAATATTTGGTGGTTGCCAGTTGACACAAGTGTTCTTTAGAACATTGGCTGTTTTTCGCTGTTTTGCTGGTATATTTGCAATCAGCTCTTCACGAACACGGTTAGGAGGCCGATTAAGAAATGAATTTCTATTTTTCATAATAGTTATTAAGGCCACTGGTATTGTGGTAATAATTACTTGGTCATTATCTTTTAAATAAAATGAATCCGGGTATATGGATGCTACTCTATGGGCAACAGTTCTAATAATGGACATTGGAATGTAAAATGAAATCTGACGCATCTCATCGATGAGTATGTTGGCTAAACAGTTCATTCTTTTTCCAAGATAGATTTTGGTTTTAAACATTGTTGTAATGTCTGAAGGAAATTTATTCCAGGGAATTATAAAATTAGAAAAAAGCATTACACACACTGAATTCGAGGATGATGTTGATGTATTAGTCATAGCTGTACTGGATATGCTTAGGGTATCAGTGTCCTCATGTTCTGGAGAGTTTGGTGGAGGAATTATGATTTCTCTGTATTCGTTTTCTACGCCCTGAGGTTCTACTTCTTGATTATTGTGTGGAGTGATTATAAATTCATTAATTTCGAGGGGCTGAGTATGTGATTTATCCGCAGAAAATGTTTCATTAAAAAAACTTGCAGAAATATTAACCTGTTGTGTCCAAATTTGGTGATTTTGGAGAAGCATAAATACATTTTTTTCTTCAATGTAATGCGCCAATACTTCATCATCGCATACTTCTGAACCATCTGTTTCAAGTACAATTTTAGACCCTTGTATCCCAACATCGTGAGCTGGAATAGAAAAACCGGATTAATATAATTTTATTTTATCAATTGTGATTGGTGAAGTATGCTAAATAGAGAATAAACTAAAACTTTAGTCCTATGAAAGATTTTCCATAGCGAAAAGGTTTTAGTTCAGTCCCTATCCTATCTACTCTGATATAACAGAATTATTAATTTAAACTTACCTTTTTGTAAGAGTTCATGAATTAGAGGTAATGTTAGAAAAGTTTTCTTGAGCATTCTATCACTGCTCCATACTTTCACTGCGTATTTCTTGTCCACTTGAGCCATATTATATTTATTTTCTTTACATACGAAGTTATGTTTAACTGATTGCCATATGGCTTGTAAAATTACTGATTAGATCGTTATAGTGACTTGAATATAGTTTTATAAAAATCCGAATTACTAAGCTTAAGTTGATATAGTTATCTTATTAATTTTTTTCAAAAACTATTCTCTAAAAATGATTATTATTATATTATTATTATAATGAATAATTAAATAAATTATTTAGATGTACGTTATATATTTAAATTTTTTTGTAAATTACATGAATTAATTGAAAAAACAATCATTCACGAAAGAACATGGAGGAGAAAAATAATATTTGTTTTTTTTTAGTATGTGCAACGGTTTTTTTACAAGAAGTTTTTCAAGATGACAAATCGAATAGGAGCCACATTTTTCACTAAAATTTTCGTATAAACATAAGTTTTCGTTATACAACATTTTAATAGTTTTTCCATAAAACACAGCATGTTGATAGGATTTGTCTAAAAATATTGCACTTATTTGTAAGATTTCAATATTCCCTAATTCATTGCAATTTACCATGACAAAATCGTTTTCATTGTAAATTGTATTGAAATATACTATTTTCTTAGTAACAAAACAAAAACCGTTTGGTAATGTAATGTTGAACATGGAGTCTGTTAAGTCTAAGACATTATCAGAACTAATGAAAATTCTGAATCTATCTTCAAAAAGTCCTACTTGCATCAACTGATGGTTTTCAGATAGCGTTAAAGTAATATTTTGAAAGTTTCTAGCCATTCTTGCAGTAGTTTTAAAATATTTATTTTTTTGTTCAAATTCCATAGTCCATAATAGTTTAAGCGGTCCGAATTTCCGAATTAATTCTGGGTAATGGTAGATAAAATGATGTTTGGGTCGTAATTTATACCTGGGAAAACAATCTTTCCTGTATTCGTAATACAAATATATATAGTGCGAGAGCAAGTCTATTTGGCAATTTGAAATTTCAGAAGCACAAATTAGCCGACACATTTCGACCATTGTTGTTAAAAATTTCCATACAATGTCATTTGAGTTTTCAATGTGATTCATTAAAATAAGCGGCATCATAACTAGTATGTGCCAAATTTCATAAGCTTTTCCTGGAACTTTAGTCATTGTACTTTCAATTTTCGGGAAAGAAAGAGAAAGTTTAAATTTTTTCCTTAGGTTCGATAAAGTAATATTTATTTTATCAAGGGATATAAAACCTGAATTAGTAAAATATTTTAAAATATACATTAAGTCGTATGGGATAATTCCTTCGAACAAGTCATGCGCCAAACAAGGTGGAAGACCTGGATTGCAAACATGAAAATTAACCAATCTGTTTAACACGGAATCTGATTTTACACCATGATTTGCATCAATAACGTCGATTGAATAATTTTCAATAGTTCGATTTTGACCAGGTCGCAAATCATAATTGTTCAGTGATGTCCGTGTGAAATAGCACCAACGACAAAAGAATTCAGTAGAACTGAAATTTTCAACAAACCCACCAATCTGATGGCTACCTAAATTATCGCCTGTCATTGCAAATAAAGAACCATGCATGTTTTTAATTGTTTGATCAAAAGAATCTAAATAATCCACTCCTTCTTTTTCTAAGATAATAAGGTCCTCTATTAAAGGTTGAAAAACTTTATCAATTCCAAAATGTTTAACAAACTTCTCTTTACATAATAATACTAATTGTATGTTTTGAATTTGCGTTCGATATTTTACGTTCAGGTTTCCTATTATCATATATACCCCAACTAGCTTATGCTTCTTTTTTGAAGATCCCAAAGGGTTGCAAGTTTCAAAGGCATCTTGAAAAAGAATAATCTCTAGTTTTTGGGGAGAAGATGAAAAGAATATATTATTTTTGTACACAGAACCATCATTGTAATCAAAAAATACATCTTCTTTTTCATTTTTGCCTTCTTTAATTAGTTTTGAAAATTGAGAGTCTGACATTAACGTTTTAATGGTTTCTAAAATTGGCGTGTAGTGAAAATAACACTCATTATGATGATTATCAAAACCTAAAGCTACTTTTATGGAATTAACAAAACTCATTTTATTTCTTATGTTGCTTTCCCGTTTAAATTTAGAACCAACTTTTTTTATTTCGTCAAGCAAACAATTAAATGAGAGATCGTTTTTATATTTTGTAAGAATGCCTATATCTTTCAAAAAACTATTTTGATTTGAGTTAGCTACATCTATTATTCCATAAAGTTCATTATATAAAAATTGTAGAGCAGAATCTGACACTCTAAAAGAAAATTTTAATTTTGTAAACAATGTTTCGAAAGAATTTTCACGTTTTGTGCTTAAAAAAGATGTGGTGTTCTCAGGTAAATTTAGCTCAACAGGGTCATTTTCTAAACTTTGAATTTCTAACACTTTCAGAGTCTTTTTATGTTGGACATTCAAATTGCCTAAATTAGCATAATGCTTTCGAGAAATATGTGATCTAAATGATGACCCATTTGAGAAAATTCTAGAACAACTATCAACAGGGCACGATATTTTACTATTTAAATTTATATGTTTTGTTAAATGCGAAGTGATATTTTTTAAAAATTTCGATGTGAAATTGCAATTAACTATACTACACTTGTATGGACTAATATTCACTACAGTATTTAAGGTTTTTAGTGAGGAATGGCTCCTAAAATAATGTACTTGAAAATTTTTATAATTGTCAAATTTTTTTTCGCAATGTGGCTCTAAGCAAATGTATTGCATATTTTTTTTTCCTCGATGTTCATACAAATGCCTATTATATTTTTTAATTACACTGGTCTTAAAATCACAATTTGAGCACTTAAACATTTTAATAGTACTTAACTGAATAGGATTATATTAATATTAAACTTAAAATTATTAATTATAACTATTTTTAATTTTAATTTATAAATTTTATTACATAAAACACTTTATCATCTTATCATGATCAGTCACTATAACGCAATGCATCTTTACAAAGAAACACGAGGTTAACACAAAAGAAAAAAAAAGAACGGTTTACATCTATAAACAAACCATTTTTGCGTCAGGAGAGTACATTTACGACTTTAACTGTAAATTTACACATTAAAAAGTATTGTGTTACACAAATGGTTTAAATTTACGACTTTAAGTTTAACTTTACATACTCGTTGGTATTTGTTTACTGTTTAGATACGACTAATACATAAAACGGGGTAATTTTACTATTTTTACTGTATTTATTTTCTTATGCACAGATATCGGTTGATTTGTAAGCAACCGTTGCATATTTACACCAAAAGTTGCCATTAATATCATGGTAATTTTACGCACTTCCATCTTCATTTTTTAGAGTGTTCGTTTAAAAACGAGTTGTTTAAATGTCTCTCTAGTAATTGTTAAATTTTGTTTTTTGTATGTTTACTTACCGATTGTATAAATATTTACTGTAGGTAATAATTTAAATAAATAAATAATTCAGCCTAGCATGGTTTCTCGTGCTATTAAATTGGTTTTGGTACTTCGGATTTGACCTGCTACAATCAATCAACATATCGATATCGCCAGGCTTATTGAACGTCGAATCTGCTAGGTCCAGGTGGTTGAATTCTTCCCAATGGTGGAAGCCTATGTTTATCTGTGATTGTTGCGACGTGATTGAAGGTAGCAGAAGACCTTCTATATTAAACGATAGTTCTGTCGAGTTAGCGGAGACACCTCCAAACTCACATTTCCTGTAGTTGTTCCTACCTTGGCTGTTGATAGACTCTCTACTATTGTTGGTTGATTCGATTTAGTCGGAACTTCTGCACACACGCTTCTGAAATAAAAGAAGCTAAAATTCCGGAATCCACCAACGCCTTGCAAGTAAACAACTGCTTATTTGCTGCACGAATGTTAACTAGAGCCATCGGTAGTTAAACTGTATTAAAAGTTTTCAGTTGATTTGATTGCAATATGTCACCGGGCGGGATCACTAAAATATTCGCCGTCGTAGCTTTACCATCTGGAGCATTTACAGCGTTTTATTCGGCTTTATCTGGCATCACGTTGAGATGAAGCAAGCAAGGTGTGGTGACGTTTATGACATTTTAAACACGATTTGTCTTTGTATGAATTTCCTTCTTGCGGTAACGTGAATATCTTTGGACTTTGGACATTCATATCAATGTTCTAGCACTAAATAAATTTCCTGGAGCTCTTATCCCTCGTATCTAGAGGTGGAAAACTATCGACAATTTCAACTATCGATAGTTTCGATAGTAACATAAAAAACAATCGATAGAAAACTATCGACACAAATTAAGTGACTATCGATATACTATCGATACTATCGGATAATAAATTTATAAACTTTATTCAATTACATATAGGTTTATGTAACTACGTATAGGTTGTATGTACCCGACTATAAGGGAGGTTATTATAATCGGAAAGTTTCCCAGTTTCCCACTTTGTTTTAAAAGCAGCCAATCGTTTTTATGTAAGAAAATCAGCATCTCAACATTTTTTGGCTTTCAGACCGCTTGGGTTCGTTGATCACCAATAATTTGACTAGCATATAAAAGGAATGACAACAAGAAGAACGTAACTAAAGTTATATCGCATAATAGCAAAACTCTCTTGTACGAATAAAATATCAATATCGATCTATCCAATTAACGCCATGAAAACGTTAGTTATCATTTTTAAGGGAATATGATTTTTGGACTCTACGATGTGGAATTCTTATTATGATAAAATCTTAAGTATTATTTCTAAAATTGATAAGGTTATGACTGATTTTATATTCTTAAATTAATGCGTTTTTAACTAAAAATCCAGTTAAAAGATTTCAAAGCCACTTTATAATACTCTTCAGTATAAACGATACAATTAAAGTGATCCGCTTATTCCTAGCAGCGGAAAGAACTAATTAAACCTTTGTACTGCTCCCCTGAAAAAACAGTATTTTTCACTTATCATATTCTTACTTGGATAGGTCGATATATCGATAGTATATAAAAAGTATCGATTGTTTTCGATAGTACGAAACTATCGATATATCGATAGTACTATCGATAGATTTCCACCACTACTCGTATCACTTGATCAAGCTGATTACCGAATATAAATAAATTATAAATATAATTGTTTTCTGTAACCGCAAGATGTCACAGGAACGCATTAGCCTTAGTGCTCCTTTGAGGTATTGAAACTTCTGTACACCTTATAAATTCGTATTGTCGCGTACCGTCGCCATAAACACAGCATTAAACTAAGGCCATTCTTGGCAGTTTCCATCAACTGTTAGCAGAGTTAGTCTCGGTTATCTAATTTGACATTGCAATTGGTTCAAGTTATCAGATACATTTTCGTTTTTATTTGCCATTGAAATGTTTTGGTGGTCTTCATATATCCATCGATTTAATTTTGCGATCGCTGAGTAATACATCTCGTCATATTCAAGCGCCTGCGATTCAGTTTCTCCGTCCTTCGCGAACAATTCATCTTCTGCTTCCTAGAACATTTTCATCAATTCTTGTTGATTTTCGTACTGTGCCTTGACACGCATAACATCAATAGTATCGGTTAGTTGGTTGCCATAGGTTTCAATCGCTTTGATTCTTCTAAGATGATTTCATGGCGGCGTAGGTATATTGGTCAATTTTTGGAGGCATTTTATACTAATTGTTTACTTTACTTTATTGTTTTATTAAATTCACTTTTTCACTTTTCATAAAGATTTCAATAACGCCAATAATATGGGTTAAAGCACAATGCTATTGAACGAACGATCTTTTACAACAAGTGAAAAAATTTGGATATAATGGATTGAATGTATTAATCACAGACTACCCTTTTCTCAATCTTCCGAGCAAATAATAAAACTAATATTAGTTGAAAGTTTGGTTAAATTGAAGTTAAACTTTAACTCCGTATAGCTAAGCTTATAGTGTATCCGTATCAATTGAAATACGGCCTTTATTGTGATACAATTACAGTTCAACTTCCGGTTAGTTTGTTTTTAAAGCTCAAATCGTCACTTTAATGCAAGAAATTTCCGCAACAAATAAAATTATACACCGTCTTAAACGAAACCAAATATTAGCACAAAAATGTATCTTCTTAACTGTTTTTTTTATTTTTTTGAGTTGTTGTTTATTGCTTCAGGTATATAATTTACCTGTCCACACAGCAAAAGTTTTGCGGTTAACAAATTATAAAAAACGATAATAAAATGTGTTAATGAGATTTTTGAGTTGGTGTACGTGTAGATGCGCACTGTAAGTGCTAAAAGAATAATATTCACATCAATTACAATGAATACACATGCTAATAATTGAGATATGCGATTAAATAAATATTTAATTTTGCCATGCAATCAATATAATTATTTCATATTGATATAGCTATTTGAATATATTGTAGTATATACATAATTAAATCTAACAAACCTTTGTTTGTGAAACGTCAAATTAAAACCGTTATTATATATAATTTTCGGTCATAAAAATTAAAATCGTACAAAATCGTGATTAATTTAATTCAATTATATAATAAAAAATAATTATTTGTGAAAAAAAACCGAATCTCTTCGCGCATATACTTATTTTTGAATGGCTCGTGGCTAATTTTAAAGAATCTAAAAAAAATTGGATCAAATCAAAACAGCAACAGCCGTCTATCGCACAGTAACCAGGACAACAAAAAAAGTGTTGTAAGATGCTGGAACGACATATGGGAATTTTATTTGTTATAGTTCTTGAATAAATGAATAATGATTTTTCAATTTTTTGCTTTATTTTCTCTTTCTTTTTTATAATATATTTATCAGGTATATAATGATGAAGACGATGGACCTCCAGAGTTGATTAATTATAACATACAGTTGATTGATTTTTTTTTGTTTATACACAAATAAAACGTCATAATATTACAGGAATGAAATATGTTTCTGGTTTACGATTAAATTAATTTCGATTATTTAACTCGTTGTCTTCTGTGTAGGTATATGCTTGTATGTACATATGTATGCTCTATACGAAACAATAAGAAAGTTAAAATTTTTATTGTTCCCAGGATTGGAATGATATTGCAATTTTCGATGCCGCGCGCAGTAAAAGTCGAGGAACAAAAAAAAAAATATTTGTTAGATTTTATGTCTGTCTATTTTCAGCTATTATTTATATTCATCATGAACTATCTCTTGCATGATAGAATCAGTAAATATGTGTCTAGTATGTATATACATAAATATATAGTGGGCAAAAAATATTTATCAAAAATTTATTACGGTTTTTATAAGAAAAGTTTTTTTATTTGCCGTATAAGCATAATATGTGTATCAAGAATATTTCCGATTTATGGCGAACAGACACACAAACAGAACACTCAAAATATAACTGACTCATCATTATTTTATCTGATTTAGTAAATTAAAAAAAACAAAAAAATTGTGTATTATTATTCCTTTATATACTTTACAACCGTCTATAGTTTTATTCGGATTACTAAGGAGATTAGAAAATAAATTTGATTGAAAAATTGGATAACAATAATGTTTTCACTATACACATTTCATTCATATGGTTAATGTAACGCATAATTGAGGTAATCTATGATATACAATGTACAATACAAAATTGTCTGTTCATAATCAGTATACGTGTTTATACCATATATGGGGCATGCGATTAGTGTTTGGATGAGTATATGGGATTATGAACAAATGTGCCGGTTGATTGAATTTTATTAAATATTAATTAATTAAAAAGTGATCTACTACTAAGGTTGTACAGAACAGTGATGAGCAAATCAATATTTTTGTGCCATAAACTATTAGTATGGAAAGCATTTATATATTGTTTAGTCATGAGACTGAATCACAAAATAAAGAAATATTGGAAAATATTGTGCTTGACCACTCCTCATGCGTGTAACACAAATATTAAGGATCTGATATCAATATCAAGAGGAAATTCTCCTCTAAAATGGAAGGGGAGCAGCATTTATTTTAACTCATAAGTATTTATTTCTTTGCCTTCACCAAACAGAATATAAAAATAGTTTTTTTCAGAAGATTGCCAAGTTGCGAAAGAGGAAGATAAAATCAATATTAAGAAGATTGAAAGTTACTTGAGGTTCTAGAGGTTTAATCATTTGCTTTATATAGAGCAACTGGCGACTGGGGATTATATACGATACAATTTATTGTATGATTTAACACTTTTGAGGTCAATCCTGCACCATGAACATGATCTTGTGCCTTTCTAAAATTAGGAAATGATTTTTCCTTGCCGAATTTTCATCATAAAATCCTAAAGATTATTCTAGAAGCTGTGGTTACTATTTCAATATTGGGTGGTCCTGACATTTAAATCATTAAAAGTTTAAAAAAATGGATTGGTACCAATACTTTAAATTATCTGAAGGCTGCAACTGACAATACAACATCACCTGCAATTGGTAAATATAAAATTTTTTTTTTGTCAAAATCAATGGTAAAAGTTTGAACATATAGTTCCTCATTTTTGTTTTGGGGCATTTGTTCATTGCGGTATAATTTCCATGGGCTCGTGGGCTGCTTATTGTATAATGGTCGCTATTATATCATAATTGGTCACTAAGTTGTGGTAATTGGTTGTTAGCGCTAGAAATTTATTTTGTCGGCTAAAATGAATAAATAGTCATTAGAAAAATTAATTAAATTTAATATTTTGAAAAATTGATAATGTTGCGAGGGTAAGGACTAATGATATTTCTACTTTTTCCAGTAGATATATTATGATGAAGGGATTGGCATTTTTATGATTTGCCAAATAGAAAATACTGTGAATGCCATTACTACTAATATAATTCCTATGACGACCTGCACTCTGCACCACACCATTAAACATTGCAATCGCTACAAAAATATTCTGGGGAAAATACCAATTTTATGGTAATAAATACTAACTTGAAATGCATATTTTCCTTTACTAAATAGGAAGCGCTTATTACTAAAATAGTACATTTTACTATTTGTATGGTACATTTTACTATTTTAATGGTAACAATTTGTATTCGCATCTCTATAAATTAACTATGTGTTATAGTAAAATGCTTTCCTATATTAGGCCACAATCCTGTTGGCTCCTAAAAATTATAGAAATGTCTCCTATAATTTTGTTTCCAATAAGATTTTCTCGGCTTTTTATAGACACAATATATTAATAATAATGGCATTCACAACATTTTCGACTTGTCAATCAGAAAAATCAAGAGGCCAGTCATTTATAATGTATCTACCAAAAAAAGTAGAAATATCAAAATCCCCCCCGTACTTTAACCCGAGAGTTAATACAAAATGTATTGACTCTAAAAATGAAAATCTTTCCTTGCGTTTTCTGTGTGGTAGTTTGGTTTCGTACTGATAATCTCAAAACAAAAAGTTCGATCTACTCATCAGGTCACAGAAATGAAAAGTTTTCCTTGTTGTTTCGATTTAGTGAATTTATTTATAATTCACTAAGTCACTACGTTCTTGCCTCATACTTAATGTATGGAGTTGGAATTGTATTTTTGTAGTTTGGTTTTGGTCGTAGCTACCTGATGAGTAGATCGAACTTTTTGTTTTGAGATTATCAGTACAAAACCAAACTACCACACAGAAAACGCAAGGAAAGGTTTTCATTTTTAGAGTCAAGTCAATACATTTTGTATTAACTCTCGGGTTAAAGTACGGGGGGATTTTGATATTTCTACTTTTTTTGGTAGATCTAGATATATTATAAATGACTGGCCTCTTCATTTTTCTGATTGACAAGTCGAAAATGTTGTGAATGCCATTATTATTAATATATTGTGTCTATAAAAAGCCAAAAGAATCTTATTGATTTAATACAGACAACTAAACTTCTCTTTCAGTTTTTTTTCCGTGTGGCGTGTACTATGACAAATTTGCTGGTTTTTCTGAATTAGTATAACTAATTTATAGGATTTACAGAATTCAAAGATTTTATTGAAATTAAAAATTATAAAAATTAAAGAATTTTTAAAAGTACTAAAATTTGTAGAATTTATAGGATTTATTGAATTTTTAAAATAAGTCAAATTCAAGTTTGTAAAATTTATAGAACTAAACGATTTGAACTAGAGGTGGAGAACTATCGATAGTTTGCACTATCGATAGTTTCCGATAGTACTATCGGACACTATCGATAACTATCGATAGTTTTCGATGATTTAACACTAATCAGCATTGGTATGGAAATAAGATTCTAAACTGATTGTTGGATGAAGTTTTGGAATATGGCCGGTTTGGAAGGAACTTGGCCATTTCTTGTCCGATTTTGATGAAATTCAACATATACGATGAAAATGGGATTCTAATTTGATTTTTAGATAAAGTTCTGGAATATGGCCAATTGGGACAGAACTTGGCCATTTCTTATCCGATTTTGATGAAATTCGGCATGTTCGATGGAAATGGGATTCTTAAATGATTTTTAGATAAAGTTCTGGAATATGGCCAATCAGGACGGAACTTCCTTATTTCTTAACCGATTCTGATGAAATTCGATATATACGATGGAAATGGGATTCTTAAATGATTTTTAGATAAAGTTCTAGAATATGGCCAGTTAGAAAGCAACTCGGTTATTTCTTATCCGATTATGATGAAATTCGACATGTACGATGGAAGTTGGATTCTAAAATGATTGTTAGATGAAGTTCTGGAGTATTGCCAATTTGGAAGGAACTTGGTTATTTCTTATCCGATTATAATGAAATTCGATATATACGATTGAAATGGAATTTTCAAGCTAAGGAGGAGGGAACTTGGCGATTTCCTATCCAATTTTGATGAAAATCAGCATACACAAGGGAAATTTGATTCTAAAATGAATTTTAGATAAAGTTTTGGAATGTGGCAAAATAGAAGGAACTTGGCCATTTTCAATCCGATTTACTTTATACAAAAATCATTCTATAATCCCATTTCCTGCACAAATGAAAAATTTAAACATAATCGGTTAAACAATAATCAAGTTCCATCCTACTAGGCCATATTCCAGAACTTTATCCAAAAATCATTTTAGAATCACATATCCATTGCACATATCAATTTTCACTTAAATCGTTTTAGGAATAGCCAAGTTCCATCATAGTTGGCCATATTTCAGAACTTCATCTAACAATCATTTTAGAATGCCATTTCCATCGTACTTGTCGAATCTCATCATAAATGGTTGAGAAATAACCCAATTCCTTTCTAATTGGCAATACTCCAGAACTTTATCCAAAAATCATTTTATAATCACATTTTCATTGCGGATGTCAATTTTCAATAAAATCGGTTTAGGAATAGCCAAGTTTCATCTTAGTTGGCCATATTCCAGAACTTCATCTAAGAATAATTTTTGCATTCCATTTCCATTGCGTATGTCAAATTTCATTAAAAATCGGTTAAGAAATAGTCAAGCTCCAACCTACTTGACAATATTCCAGAACATTATCCAAAACTCATTGTAGAATCCCATTTCCATTGCGCATGTCAAATTCCATTCCCAACGCACTTGTAGAATTGTATCACAATCGATTAAGGAATAGCTAAGTACCATCATAATTAGCCATATTCCAGAACTTTATCTAAAAATCATTTAAGAATCCCATTTCCATCGTATATATCGAATTTCATCAGAATCGGTTAAGAAATAAGGAAGTTCCGTCCTGATTGGAAATATTCCAGAACTTTATCCAAAAATCATTTAAGAATCCCTTTTCCATCGAACGTGCTAAATTTCATCAAAATCGGATTAGAAATGGCCAAGTTCCTTCCTAATTGGCCATATTCCAGAACTTTATCTAAACATCATTTAAGAATCCCATTTCCATCGAACATGCTGAATTTCATCAAAATCGAATAAGAAATGGCCAAGTTTCTTTCTAACTGGCCATTTTCCAGAATTTTATCTAAAAATCATTTTAGAATCCCATTTCCATCGCACATGTCAAATTTCTCTTCCGAATCAACATGCATTACAATAAAAAATGGTCGAACATAAAATTATAAATGCCGAAAAATTTTCCCAAACTATCGATAGTTATCGATAACTATCGATGGGGGTTCGATAGTCAAAACTATCGATAGTATTCGATAGTGCTATCGATAGTTCTCCACCTCTAATTTGAACAATTTTTAGAACCCATTGAATCTATAAAGATTAAAGAATTTATAAAATTTATAGAATTTGTGGAGTATATTTAATTTATAGAATTGATAAAATTTTCAATATTTATAGAATTTATAGTTTTTATAAACATATTAAAATTTATAATATTTCCAGACTTTGTAGTACTTACAAAATTTATAGAATTTATTGGACTTATAAGAACTAAAAAATTTATAAGATTTGTGGAAATTAAAGAACTTACTGAATTTTACAGCTTAATCCATTAAATCTATAAAATTATTCATAAAACTTACTAAATTTATAAAATTTATATAAATTATTAAATTTATAGGATGATTATAGTTTTGTACAATTCAAAGAATTTATAGAACTTATGAATTTTTTTGGAAAACAGTGAAACTTCCACAGACGACCGACCACCCCTCGAAAAAGAGCATCTCTTGAAAAACCCACTTTATTGTAAAACATCTTCTCTATGGTAAAGTCGCCTCTCTTAAAAGACCACCTCCCCGACCTGACCGCGATCATTATTACTTTGTGCATTGGTGAAAAAATACTGCCCTCTAAAATGACCATAAATTGTTCATTTTTTTCTCTTAGAGACATTCATACATAAACGAATACTTCCTATTTATTCACACGAATACTACAATACTTTATTATACGATTAGTGGATTAAATATTTATCGAACGTACAATATATAAACTGCATAATCTGCGCGCACGAGCATGAAATTTTCCAGTTGAGCCAGAAATGTACCGATACTAAACGAAAAAGCCATTTCATTTGCGGAAACTTAAAATGAAGATAATTTTGTAGCTAGTAACAGTTGGCTCAATAAATTTTGCACTAGAAACAATATTGTGTTTAAAGGCTTGAGCGGGGATAGTGCATATGTGGGTGTTAATGTTATGACTAACTTATGAACTAAAAAAAATTCGCATTCTCGACGAAACCGGTCAGTTTTATAGAGAGTTGCCTACTGAATCAGTTGTCGCTAAAGGAGAACCACCGTAATGTTGCCTGTTAATGCCATTGGGCAAAAAGAGAAACCCCTTGTAATAACTTGAACATTTTATAGAAATTTTTTAAAATAAAAACAAAAAATGTTTTGGTATTGGACGTTTATAGCCTTAAGCTATCAAGTTATTAGTTTTACCGGTAAATGCAACCGGTATTTATCCAAATTTGAAATTGCACTATAGGCGACGAATTCTTACGGATATGGATATTACGCTGACAATTTGGATGAATTGTTGAAACAAATTACTTTGAATAGTATAATTCATTCAATGTGGTATGGTAGCATCGAGTTTCAATATTGACACAAACTTAAATGAAAATATAGAAATACAAAATGTATTTAATTTCTATCGGTAATTGCGAAAATTAAGAATTACATTTTGGAACCGACGTCGAATTAGATTTTTAATGTACACCCTGAACTATTAATGAACTATTAAATACGGATTAAGATGTTTGTTAAACAATTAATGACGGGGAAATCGATGTAGAATGAATAAGAGCTTGGAAGCATTAGTCTAACACTACTACATAGTCCTTAATTTATTGAATGGAAATTTGTTAGACCATTTTTGTGAATGTGAACGAATTCTACAAATTGAAATCTTAAAGCATAAAGTCAGTTCTGTAAGGTAAACGACTAACATGTTTCCATTCGAACGGGCCGAATTTCACTTAAATTCTTTAGCTACTCATTTGACTAAATAATTTATTTTATCTTAAACTTTATCTATACATTTATCTAACTATTGAACTGTTATTTTTATGAAATAATAGAAATATTTGTATATCCTGTGAAATGAAACTTTAATGTGTCAATAGAATTTGTATATAAAGTTTACATATATGTATATTTATGAATTTTTTGTTTTTGCAACCACCTCTTGAAAAAAACATTTTTTTCTGATACGCAAGGTGGTCGGCTTAAGGAAGTTTCACTGTAAGTAAAATTTGGGTTTGTATAATTTATGGAATTGACAGAATTAAAACATTTTATAGAATCCATAGAATCTATAAAATTTAAAAATTTATCAAATCTGTAGAATTTATGGAGCTTATATTGGAAATTACAATTTTTTCAGGCCTTGTAGAAATTAGAGAATTTATAGAATTTATGAGATTTGTAAAATTTGTTCATAGAAATTATTAAATTTATAGAATTTATTGAATTTATAGAATTGTTAAAGTTTATAAGATTTATCGACATGTTTGTATTTATATAACAAGTAAATCTGAGTTTGTAGAATTTATAAAATAGACACATTTGAAACAATTAATAGAACTCAAAGAAAATGCAAAAAGTGAAGAATTTATATTATTCATAAAATTTATACAATTTATAAATTTTATAGCATTTAAAAATTCTTCAAATTTAAAATTTTATAGAGTTTATATAGACGTATCAAATTTACAGTATCTATAGGATTTGTAGAATTTACAGAATTTAAGAAACTTATTGAAGTTTTAGATTTTACAGAATTTGTAGAACTTACTGAATTTTATTGGATTGATATAATTTATAGCATTTAAAATTTTTTTATATTTAAAGTTTTTTTCTAATTACTACAAATTCTATACACTTTTTAATTCTAAAAATTGTGTATATATCCTAATCGTACATGCGATTTAGTATCTTTCATACATATCGTCGTCTCAGGACTAGAATATGAGCATTAATTATAAACTTATCTAATAGTTTAAATGAAATAAAAGAAATTACTTGTTTTTTGTAAAATTTTGATTTTAAATTTTTAATCAGAGATTATTTAAAAAATAAGCAATTCTGGATTTTATACTGGAATTCCGGAATGAAAAACATTCAAATTCGAAAATTCCGGAATTACTTAAGCCCAAAATTTGGATGCCCTAATCACCATACAACAAACTTTTTAAAATGTTGCGCATGTGACAAAAATCAAATTGCTACGCGCGTCATTTATTCTAATTTTTTGTAATAAATGAGATTATGGGCTGATAATTGGTTAGTTAATAAAAACAATTTTTTAATTGTTTATAATCCTTCTATAAACCCTAGATTTGCTGCAATGTAAAACATCATATTGCAATAATGTTGTACGACAATTGTCATTTCAGTGCATACAATAGGTATATCCATATAACTATTTCAAAGAATACTATTGAAAATTTAGAGGACACGATTCTGTATAGACGTTATATAGGTTGGAAAAAAGTCACAGGAGGCTTTCCAAATCTGTACATTATCAAATATTAGCAAAAAAGTGACACACCACATATTTTATTTATTTTCATATGCAACATGGACAATGCACAGTACAAATACAATTTATAACTCTATTTTTATTTGTATTATAATTATTGATATTAAATGGATCAGAAAAAATGCGAATTTCTTACTGAAAAGCAGGAACATGAAAATTTACATTCGTAATAATGCTTGAGTCAACTATTGAATTAATAATTTAAAATAAAATAGCTTTATCTAAATTTAATCGCCGATCTTCCAAATTCAATAAGTTGCCTCCTTTTTTAAGAGCCCATATCTGATGCGAATTCAAGCCCTATTATACGAATGCCAATATTTACAAATTCAATTCAATTGCATTTTGTATAACGTGCCATACACACTATAGCGACAGCTTCGTCAGACAACTGTATCAAAAAACACTAATTGGGCGCCGGTTTGCCAGCACGGAATATTTCCCGGCTAAAAATCAATGAGCATTTTGACTCGGGAGGTTACTTGCGCTGTGGAAAAAAGCTACCACCTCATTTGAACACAATTAATTGTGGTTGAGGACACAGGAAAAAAAATAAACTGTAAGTTAGCGGGACTGTAATTTTTTGGGTTTGGACCTATAAAAGCATGCAAAGAGCTTTAGCAAAATAATGAAGGAAAAATAATGAAAGAAAGGATGACTCACCGTTTACCGCTAGACCCGTTCTTATTTTCTCAAGATGGAGACCGCCATTTATTCGCTCGAACCCGCAACGGCAGTAGGCACACTGCTTGCTGCGTCTTCTCAAAATTTGTCGCTCTGACCTTTGCACCAATGTTATTAGTGCTTTATTATTTATTTTTTATTGTGCAATGGAGGAAAGCGTACCACTTTGTTTGATGTTTGATGAGTTTACAAAATCAATTCAACTCATTGATACATTTTATTTTTGTACTATTGTAATTTTTTTTATTTTTATTGATATACACAAACTGGTAATCCTTTTTATTATTACATGCAAACTCGTAATTACTATTTATTTATTTACATTTAATTTACACCAAAAAATATACAATTAATTACTAAGTTAGGTCAAACTTAATGCCATAACTTTTGTTTGATCTTAAATGACCAAAATAAATTAAGGTATTTTGCTCCTCACTTAGTGAAATCCAAACGCTAATTAATTCCGTCGCTGTTGCTGTCGTCACCACGTCACCAAAATTACCCATCATAAAATGAAAATGTTTGTCCCCAGTTGCCATCTCTCAAATTGATGCGATGAATAGGTTTAACCTGCGCGCTTCTATACCTAGTGGCAAATAGCAGGATACTCATTTATTCAGCAAACGCGCATACGTGAAATCAAAGTACAAAAGTTGTATTAGTTTTGTTGTATGTACTGTTGTATATTTTTATTGTTTCCAAAAAAAAAAACAATCAAGAATGGTATCGAATGAAACGATGAGTTTTAAGGGAGGGGTTTGTTGCTACAGTAAAAATGGTGTACCAAAATGGAGCTGGTTTAGGAAATACACAGAATTTACTACATTTTTCCAATCAGAATCGAATGTGCCTCTCCATGGTTGGTAGTATCTCTCCACGCTAATCCCATAGCTGATGATTTCTGCCCTACCGTATGGAACGCTACAATTTAATAATGATAGTAGAAGAGAATTTCGGCATGGTTCACAGCAATGATTAATTCAGAAAATGTGCCTTTATTGACACAAATACCATCAAGAGTTAATTAAGATTTGAGACATACGTAATTGAAAGTGGAGAAAACCAAATAGTTATGTTGAAGTATAATGAAAAATTATCTTCAATGGCTAAAAAAACATATTAGTATGATGAAGAATAACGAGTCTCTTAAAAAAAAATGCCTCTGAAAATCATAAAATAGGAGTAATGATGGACTACCGTAATTTAAATTGAAATTAATAAATTCCCGGCAGCGCAGATTGAGAAGATATTATAAATAAATTTGGAAAGGTAATAATCTCCCAATATTGGACCTGAGATCGAGCTTCTATCAAATATCCACGAATCCCCAATCCCAAGAAAATACTGTTTTCTGGACCAATAAGGGTCACTGTGCGTTATCCCGAAACCTCATCAACCTAAAAAATAATCTCGCCAAATTTTAACGGGCATTGAAGAATACCATATATAGACTTGTGGGTAAAATGTGTCGTGAGTATATGGGCAGCATAATTGTTATTGTAGCAAATTTATTAACACCTTAAATCTTGGTACAGTACTAAAACGACTCTCCGAATTAATTATTTTATAAATTTAATTAAATTGCAAGTCAAGTATATTATCTTGTTGTTAAAAAAAATCGATGAAAGAGCAATCCTAGGGCAATGGAACAAGGAACAGCTGTTCCAATTAAATAACATGTAAAAATCTGAGAAAACCTGTTAGATTATTGGCTTTGTAAGGGTGTCACAACTTTTATTATAGATTCAATTAAAGCTATTACAAGACAAAAGAAGCAATTGTTTAGACAAAGCAACCTCGGTGTCTCTCGTGAGCTTTTGTAAAATGAAGGAGGCTATAGGCAAAGCAACCTTGATTATACAAGCCATAATCTAAAAAACGAAGCTTTTATAAGGGAATTAGAAACGAGGAAAAAACCAAAATTTTCATAGTAAAACACATAAAACATATGGGAAATCACTTTTTATCCGAAGACAAATTTGTAAATGAAAACGTTGCAAATTCTTAATTATGATTTCTGAAATATTTTCATAAATGTTTGAATTTCAACATATATAAATCTCGTTTAAGTAAATCGTTTTCATTTTCTTGTAATAATTGGTTTATTTAAACCAAAATATAAAAAAAAGTTCATAACAACAGCATTCTGGTCAAATTAAAAAGAAAAGCTTACTACAAATCGTGTGCATTAAGCCAATATACATAGATGGCAGTGGGCAGTAAACATTTTGAAAAACCATACCAAAAATCGCCACTTGGGGAAATTTAATTTCAAAAATTGTAGGAAAAGCAAAACAAATTCTCAAAATATTAAGATCGTGTCATAATTTTGTGAATAAACAATTTTTTTCGTATTTTTCTGTATAAATCTGAGACATCTAACGTACACTAGTAAAACTAAAGATAAATGTAATAAGTATTATTTTAATTCATCAGAGCCAACTTTGATGTATTTTTCAAATTGAAAGTTCGAAAAATATATTTTAGAAATAATTTAATTTTAATATTTCTGCAAATAATATTTACTTAATACCAATAAACCCTTCCCGTATATTGTTGCTAAAGATATGTAGAACACTTTTGTATAAAAATTTTGTAACATTTTTGCTTTTTTCAATGAAAAACTTGAAGCTAAAAAACACCATTTTTACTATGGATTCCTATGGAAATTAGTGAAAAGTTATACCACTAAAAAAGCTTCTAAAAAATACGTCATAATGATTATGGCTCTATACTCTAGAAGGCTCTGCTATAGGGTACTATGCGCCACTCCTTTAAATTAAAATAAAATGCAACGTAAAAATTAAAAGTTTTGTATACAACTGAACAAAATTGTATTCTTTTTTGATAGAAGTATAAAAAACAATAGAAATACTTAGCAATCCAAAATAAAGATCATATTTTAACGATATTAAACAAAAAATAAAAAACCTCTTAAATGAACTTGCAACTAAAGCTGTAGTTGTGAACTCGAAATTTCTAACCAAGCACAATTAGACAAATCTAGTTATTAATTTTTACTTAATTTGTGTTAACTAAATTTGGAATATAAACTCAATTTTTTAATATTTTTTAAATAAATTGCATCCAAATGTTTGCTTAAACTGTCGATTGGATTGAAATTGTATTTTTAGTCCAAACTTTGTTCAAACCTAGTTTTACCACGTTTTAAATAAAAATGTTGCTCGAATAATTTTATCTAAATTTTTAAAATTCAATCAAACTGTGATTAAAGGCAGTCCGGATTCCAAATTTAAGCTTTAAACTTTAAGCTAATGTATTTGCTTAAATGAAATTTTAATTTAAACTCTATTTCTAATTAATGTAAGTACCAACTTAAAATTTTATTCAATTACGGTTTAAAATTGAAATGTTTCTATTATAAAAAAAGCATTCAAATTTTTGCTCGATCCTGATTTTTTATTTAAACTAAAAAAATTATTGAAATCATGTTCAGAATTAAAACTCAGTCACATAAAGTGCATTAAATATTTGGCTGAAATTTTTTTCAAAATGTGTTTCTCAAATACAATATAAAGAAGACAATTTCTAATTACAATTTTACTGAAATTCAATATATCTAGTTTAGAATTCAAGTTAATTTTCTATCTCTAAAATTTCGTTCTCTTAATCAATTTTCGCTGTCGAATGCGGCTGACCAATTTAGACAAGATTCATGTCCAAAATTTCATTTATTTACTTCGAAAACAGATGTGAACTAAATTTTGGACTAAATTTTCGAATCCATTTTGATTTAAAACTAAGTTACTAGTCTGGATACCACTTACATATTAAAACGAAAATCACAATTAGCAATTAGTAGAATATCTAAATATTTGTTAAAACTTTAAATAAAAGTTTTTATTTCATTCAAGAACAATTTGGAAGTTTGACTGAATTTCTGATTAAAATGTCACTCAAAGTTTTCCAGACAGAATTGTAATCTAATTATATGCTGGATTAATCCAAGCTCTTTTTCGAATGCGATAAAATTATTTTATTTTCCAGTCCAATTTGTTGATTCAATTCAAATTGATTTCAAAATATGTATTTCGGTTTTTGCTTGACATATCTTTCTTTGACCCATCTAATTAACTCTCATTTTTTTGTTTTCTAAGTGAAAATCCACTCAGAACAAAATGTGAAATCAAAATTCGAGTTGTAACTCAATTCCTAATTCAAATTTCTCACAAAATTTTCGATGATAAATTCTAAACTGAAAATTTTGTTGGTTCTGTGAGATCAAATCTCGTATTGCAACCCAAGTCTTACCCAATTGCAATTAAAATTATGTTTAAATCGAGTATGGAACACCAAATTGGCACTCAAATTTTTGCTCAAACCCAACTATAATGCCCTGATTAGTTTCCAAAATTAATTTTTAACCCAACACTGTACAACTGTACAGTAAATCACACTTAATAAACAAATTTACATTCAACATAATAAATTGAAATGTTTTGGATTAAAAATTACGTTTTCGTTCGAGCTTATTTCGAATATTAATATAGCATTGCACAAGTGCATGGGGTAGAATTTTTTCTTCATTAGTTAACCTTCATCCGTCCCTAAAAAAAAGTAACACTAAAGTTCCTTTGGTCAAAAATGACCAAAATAAATTCAACAGCAAATGTACACTAAACTAAGCAATACGATGTAAATTTTTGTTTCCAAATTTAATTATTAAAACAAAAGATAACACGGTAATTTAAAATAATTTCAATGTTTATTTATTAAGAATAATTCATATTTTATTTCGTACACTGATGGTACACATTCTTAGTATGAGCTTTGCAAATAAATTTCTTACATAGTGTGCCTGTTGTACGAATTTTGTCCGAAACTGCGAAGGCCTCTTTTCAGTGCTCCTGCTTATTCTGTAGATGATCTCGGGGTTGAAAATTTTGCAACGCTTGATGTCGAATCTGCTATCAGATTGCGCCAATCTGTAGACCGTGAGAGGTAAACCCTTCTAGACCTACGTGGCTTGATCAACGACTCACCCAGTGTTTCAATTAATAGTCGGCTTCTATAATGCTTCTTATTACTCCATTCTGGCAAACACTAGTGAATAGCACGAGCACATTTATTACTGATTCAATATGTTAGTGAACACTATTCTGGCTATCTATTTGTTTTACATCTACAAGTATAGCAAGCAATCGTTTTATCGACCATGTTGACAACACCGCCTTTCGTTTTATTGCAGTCCAATAAAATATTTTTTGTTTGGTTGTCTCTGCAAAAATTCACACTTACATATATGTTTTTGTGATGTATGATAGCAAGGTTGTATCCTTAGTAAAAGCGAAAGTAGAGGAATACAAAAGCTTGTTTCTGATTTCTAGAATAATCGGTAGTATTGATGTTTTTTTCTTTCGAATTGTTCTAATCATGGTCATGTAGCGTTTCAGTAGCATTTGCCCAGTTCGTATAGGATGTAAACAAGTTATCATATGTAATGTTTCTATCTTTTATATGCTGCGGGATACACAAACCAAAGACTACAAGTAAACCTTGATTTCTCTCAGGTGATGTGCCTGCCTCCTTTCCTAAGTATGGCTGTACGTTCCAAACATAAGAGATTTCACTACCGCAGAGCAGCCAAAACATAATAGCATACTTGGAGGGTTTATCCAGTATATACTGTCGAAAAGGGCACCGTGCACGAAATCCAACCAACTGCTCGTCAATTGTGAGGATTTCGGTAATATATCCACCCACTTTACCCGTATTTCTCGAATTGGTGCTAACATATTGATACATTTACGACTAGCTCGTGTCACGTGTGCTCAAAGATCATCAAATCTCATGACTCTTGAAATTACTTTGAACCGTTTTAGAAGTATCACTTTCACAAGAATACATGAAGTTCTACGTAATCCGAAATTTCAGAACATGTATCATCATCAGGTCATCAGGGGAAAATGATATGCCCTCCTTCAGCTAATTCTTCTTCAGTTGCCGTTGACATCTTTGAAAAATATTATGTATGTATGTGTATGTACAAAATGATTTTAGTTTTACCATTAGACGAAAATTGGAAAAGCAAATAATGTGAAATTCATCTATTGGTCATTTTTGACCACAAGATCTTTAGTGTTACTTATTTCGTAGCAGGGTAACGGTTAATCAGAAAATTCCAATTCTTTGAGTAAATCATAACTAATACATTTAAATAAAAGTCACAAAGCAAAACATGTTTAATGGTTTAATTTAACAAGATATTTGAAAAATAATATTCGATTTGGTCAAAAATGACGCGAGGGACGGATGAAGGTTAAATGCCACAATAAGAAACATTTCATTTTTGATAAAGGCATATACGCTAACGAATAAAAACAACAATCACAAAATCTGCTTTTCTAGAAGAACTCCGGTTCGTCAAATAGTGTGCAGTAAAGTATTGAAATATTTTAATTTGACGTTTATAATTATTCTTAATTTATTGATCTAACAAATTAGAGTTGGCCAAAGTAAAACATGTTTAACTTTTAAAAGAAATATTTGTTAGCCTAAATTTAAAATTTTGCTTATAAAATATTTTTGCTTTATCAAATTTTAAGCTAAGAAAGTTGAATTTATTGTTGAAGAAAAATTAAAAATATTTGGAATAAACCATAAAATATGTGGTAAAACGTAAAATTAGTGGAAATATGTAAAAATATGTGATTATGCAAAAATGTAGGACTCGCTTTTATTTGTTCTAAAAAGAATAACTATCCAACAAATTTTTGGTTTGGATTTCCAAAAAAAAAATATTTTTTTACTTAAGAATCCTAAGCCTAGCCATAAGCAACAAAAGTTTTTGGAAAACATATACTACTGAAGTAATGTGTGTAAATCCAACAAAATCACATGCTTAATTCTTAATGACAGAGCCATCTCTCATCTTATCGTTTGCGTATATCGAGATTTAATTAATGACAAATATTATTCCTTTTATTCATGCATCGGACAAACAACTATACAACAACATTATGGTCAGACATATATCAAAATCTAATAAACACCGTTCTTAACTTCGGTAATATGAAGAAAAGAAAAATTACTGTGCGGAAATAATCATTAATAGAATGTTAATATTTATTTTTGGTTTATTTGTTGTTGTCATACAAATTTCTAAATTAGTAGTAGGAGTTGGTAACAAATAATGCAATACAATTTCAGTTTTGCTTTAATTTTTTTATATTTTGAATAAAATATAATTCTAAGCAAAATATCTTATAGTAAATTTATCAACTTTAATGAGTGGGCGACATTTTGCTAATAATTTTTAAGAAGATGTTTTATAGGAAGCTTTATGTGAAACCACGGAATCACCTACGTAATTTGATGATTTAAATAACAAAAATGGATTCTGAGAATTTTTGTTAGATATTGTACATAACTACTTAATAATACCACCCATTATATTTACATAATAACGTTTCATACCGCATTTTATTGTATAAACATATTGGTTTAACTACAAAAACAGTTTTTCAATAATTCATTTACACAAAATTGAAATAATAATAATTATAGTTTGGACATATCAAAATGACGACATATTTGTTTGTTTTATTTATTAAATTTTCATTTATTAGAGAAATATTCAATTAAATTAATAAATGTTTTGTTGTACATATTTGTATAATGTATATCCTTTAGCTATATAAATTATTTGTGTGTCCATTTGAAAAATGGTTATATCAATAACATTTCTATAGTGTTAGTGTAATAAATTACTAATCATAATAATAACTAGTAATAATAAAAATAATTTATTTTTCGGTAATAGATAGTTTGACATTATTTGTCATAAATTTTTGTGTTACATTTAATTTTGTTGTATTAGCTAGGAAAAATGGGACGTTCGATTATATAGTGTAACGGATACTTTACGAGTTGACATTGCGTTTTGCATTATAGGTAATGGACGGTCAAGTTTATTAATTACTGGATTATTAAAAGGTAGTTAGGTTCGGTTTCATAGTAGGTAATACATAAAGTATGTAGTTTGATATACAGGAAATTACAATCATTGAAAAACACGTTTTTTTTTAAACAAACTATGAACATTTTCGTTAAAAACTTTAGATTCAGTTATAAATTATAAAATTTTTTAAACTAAATGTCATTGAAATTCGTAATGTAGGTAATATACCAATCGAATGTTATTTCGAGAACATTGGAAAATCTGAAATATTATCGACAAGCGTTATCTATGTTATTTATCATTCTCCAAAGTTATCTTGACTTTAAGTAGCTCAACGCGATAAAAATGTTGAACAAACTTAGAATCCTAGCATAATCTTGAACAATCAGGAAATCACTAATAATCTGAAATCACTGGAAAAATCTTCAACTTGGAAATACATTGAATAATCTAAACCTTCGATATCAAGCAACGCAACGCTATTTAAATCTGGAAATCAAAATTAAGCCAGAAATCTCAAATTTCGAGAATTTTCCCTTCCACGTAATGTGCTGTGAACATCCAAAATATCTAAATTCATCACTAAATCAGTGATATCACTCTACTATAATGTCTTCACATGTTTCCAGTATAAGCGAGAAATTAGAAAAAAATCGAATAATTTGATAAATCTCGAATTAACAAATTATTCGATTTTTTTCGAATCGAAAAAATAAATTAGAATCCGTAATTAGGAATAAATTAGATTAAAACTGTATTTAATGATGTTCAAATCCATCACAAATAGTTATGTAGATTAATCCAAAATCTTAAAATGTCGGAATTACAGAATCTCAGCTATCTTAATTTTAGTGTATATACTTTATTCAATCTAAACTAATCTCGAAAATCTATAAAACTGCCCAAAATGTACAATATATCAGTACCCATAACAGCGTTTTGTTGTTAATATCATTTTGTAAACCGCACATTTTTCAAACTAGATAACTTAAAATACAAGACATCCATAAGCGACAGCACGAAGCAGGTTTGCCTCTTGTGAAATTGAAACGTGAAGAAGAAAATGTACATTATGTAAAAACTTAGTATTGGATCGGTTAACCAAAATGCTTAGATTAGTCGGTAACCCATAACCAGTTTTGATTTTCCTACCAGTAATATCTGCATCAGTTGCATTTGCATGCTGTGAAATCGAATCAAGCTATTTCATATTTTCAAAAAAAAAAAAAAAACAAGGAGCGAGTTCACCCTCAACTCGCAAAAGATTTATGTGAAAACATTTTTGAATAAATATTTATTAAACCATTTCAAGCCATTTCGATTATGCTCAGAAACCCCTCCATAAAGACGGATGTTGTTCGCTCAGTATTTATACTAAGTTACATGTTTGGTTCAAAAAGTCAATAAGTTATTCTATTTTGAATTTGGAGGACGAACCTTACTGACATTAATTGAGCATGAGCAAAGTACAGTTCTGTTAAGTTAATCACCTAGACCATTACTCATACACATCAATTCAAGATTCCATAGTAGTAAATGGGCACAGCAAACTCGCTGAACAAAGCAAAATCGCATCGCTTTATCACTGATCAGTTTAAAATAAATTAAATAGAGCGGTTCTATTTGGGCGCAATATTGGCCGTAAAATCATTGCAATTGGAAAGACAGTAGCACGATACCCCCCATAATCAACGCACCAACAGCATGAACTGAGCAATACTAATAAGAAAGCATACCGAATTTAAACAATCTTAAAATTATTATTTTATTATGTATCAATGTGTATGTGCAATTTTCACAGCTATAGCTATTTCCATTTAATTTTTTTACACTACACAAGCATAATTTGTGGTCCTTTTGCTCGTATGTAATTTCATTTTCAAAAACACTTGCTGCTAGATATATAGCAGACATTTTGAGAACAAAATAAATTAAAGTAGGCGGTTTTTTTTAGATTTTATTTTTGTATTCGGCTCACGATGTTTTTGAAATGCCGGATGATGTTGTGTATTGCATGTGTATGTGTTGATTTTGCATTGATTTTACGTTTTATTTATTTTTTGTTCTTGCCGATACTCACACATACCTACAATATTTTTTGTTCGGCACTTTTATTTCCGTAACCCGATTTCTATACAATTTTTTTACTTACTCCTGCCGCTAAAGATGTTTTCACATCAAAAAATTATCGGTTTTGTATTAGAGGTTCGATTGTTCCGCAGTACCAAAAAGTTTGGAATGTTGTATCGTGTAGCTGATTAAAACATTTATTCACTTATATGTATACAAAAAATGCAATTTTTATTTTTTTTTCGAGCAGTTACAACAACAACATTTTTTAACTAATCTTTTCTGCCGTAAATTTGCTATTCGTCCATTGCTTTATTTCATAAATTGGAAAAACGTAACTAGAGTTATACGGTTGTATAACCCCATGTGTACCCCCTTATTGTATGAAAATGGTTACTTCAGTTTTGTTTCTTTTGACATATTCTCTTTGGTAGCCCAAATGAATAAAATTTGTAAAAAAAATTTTCGACTTTCTGCATGCGTGGAAATTGCAATCCTAAGCCGGAACTCTTTCAGGCTTTAATATTTTTTACTAAAATTGGTTGAAAACCATGGACGTCCTCCTTTCAATGTCGTTAAGGCGCCGAAACTCGCATTCTTGCCTTAGGAGGCCTTTACTACTCTAATTTAAATATTTCAAACCGATCCCAGAAGCATTCGCTGCTCTCCGAATACCAGCATAAGTATTGAATAAAGTCCTAACATATAAAAACAGAGCATACTTACCCGACTTTATACTGGCTCATTAGTTACTAACTTAGAAGTAACTAACAATAAAACAAATTGAATTTTCAATACGAGTTTCGAACGCATTCGAAATAGGCATGTTCCAAATAAAAATACACGATTAGTTAATTTTTACTTGAAATTGTATTAAGTTCTCATTTTTGTTGTAAATTTTAAATTTTCAGAAGATTTAGAATTAGAACTCTCGTATTACAAACTGCTAGGAAATTTATTTGTTTCAATTGGAATTTACATGATTATTTTGGTATGTAAAATTAAGTTTTATCTCTTATTTCAATTTACTGTCAAAACTTAAGGTCCAAACAGAATGTATCCGCTCCCTTCCGTTCCGTTTTACTATTAAACCGCAAAGGTATGAAACTACTAAATTCGATCACGATGTATATTTAATATTATTCTGTAATTTTTATAAAATGGTAGAAAACACTTCTCCTGACCCCGCGGAGTATCTGTATTCCGAGTATGATGAACACAATGGCGAGAGTGACGTTTGGCTTGATGTTGATGGTGTCTTTACATCGTTTTCCACTGATCAAAGGGCATTATACATTATTGACTACTTTGCTAGCATCTCAACCAAGCAGCTGAATCGTACGAGCAACAGTCAAGGGAAACTCCTGGACCTGTTATTTGCCAATGACGTCATGCATTCGGAGGTTTCATCATGTTTGGATTTCACCGGCTCCCAGAGCATCTACCACACACCAATTACGATAAATATTTTTCATATAAATTGTTCAATTGATTCCTTTTCTAACAAGTTTTATTTTAATTTCAGAAATGCCGACTACGCTTCCTTAAACGAGTTCCTCAGCAATTCTGATTGTGACTTTTTGCAACGCGGCGGTAATTTAAATGACATCGTTTTGATGTTTAACGACATTCTCAAAAATGGTATTGAAAGACACGTTCCATTGGTTAAAAAAAAAACCGGCTTTCTAGAGCCCTGGTATAACAATAGATTGTTAAATCTGGAGAATCGCCGCAATAAGTTCCATTCATTATACAGGCGGTACGGGGTTCAATTTTATCCCAAGTTTGATAATGCTCGCAAAGAGTTTAAAAGTTTAAATTGGTTTTTATATAACCAATACGTTGTGCGAATCGAGGAGGAATTGACATCAAATCGAAAGGAGTTCTGGAATTTTATGAATAGTAAGAGAAAAGTGGTTGGTTTCCCTACCCCTATGTCTTACCAGAACTCCGTCGCTAGTCAACCCGCGGAGATCTGTGATTTATTTGCTAGCTATTTTGCCTCAGTATACGAACCAGCCACGATGTCCCCTACCATTCCTTCATGCGCTAACAGTTTCGTAGAATTTAATTATTTTAAATTTACTGAGCAGGAAGTTTGCGATTGCTTGCTTAATCTTGATGTCAAAAAAGGCGCCGGTCACGATGGTATTCCGCCGATCCTTATTAAGCATTGTGCCGAGAGTTTGTCCCGTCCAATTACCTTCATGTTTAATGAAAGTTTACGTATTGGATTTTTTCCTGATCCTTGGAAAATTGCATGCCTCCATCCCATTTTCAAGGCGGGTAGAAGAAACGAAGTAAGAAATTATCGGGGGATTTCCATTCTTTCCGTTATACTCAAACTATTTCAATCTATGGTTCACAAGGTCTTGGTTTTCCATACCAAATCTTTCTGCGGTCTTACCTTTCCGACCGTTGGCAATCCGTTAGGATTTTGGATTCTAGTTCACAGCTATTTCGCGTGACATCTGGCATACCTCAAGGAAGTCATATTGGCCCTTTATTATTTATATTATTTATCAACGATATTGTTGACTGCTTTGAGTTTGCCAGCTGCCTCCTGTTTGCCGATGATATGAAAATTTTCGCCCGGGTCAACAGCGTGTCCGATTGTGTAAAGCTGCAAGATGATTTGGACAAATTTTGCAGTTGGTCTATTCGCAATAGATTGGGACTCAACGTGAGTAAGTGTAAGAGTCTTTCATTTTATCGTACCCGGTCACCTCTGTCCCATCGTTATCGTCTGTATGGTGAGGATGTAGTCAGAGTGGAGTTTATATCCGATCTGGGTATAATTTTTTCAGCTGATGCCACCTTTACTAGACATATTAAAACCATTATACATAAGGCATACATTATGTTGGGTTTTATTAAGCGGAACTGTAAGGACTTCATCGACCCGATTACTCTAACATTACTGTACTGTTCTTTTGTTCGTTCTATTTTAGAATATGCATCGCTGGTGTGGTCACCATCTTATCACTGTCATTCGGATAGAATAGAAAGTGTTCAGAAGCAGTTTGTTTTGTATGCACTTCGTTGTCTACCGTCTACACTGTCTGTTGAATATATTCTTCCACCCTACCTAGATCGCAGTAACCTATTGAATCTGCACAGATTAGATTGTCGACGTGTAGTAACATCGGCATTGTTCATTTGCGATATTTTCAGTTCTCGAATCGATTGTACTGAGCTGCTTTCACGCTTAAATCTTTACGCTCCGGTACGTCAAATGCGTCCGCGCGATGGACTGTTACTCATTAACCAAGTATCAACTAATTACGGTCTTTCGGAACCACTTTTGAGAGCATCGCGAGAGTTTAATTCAGTTTATGATGTTTTTGGTTTCAACTTGTCCAGAGAGTCGTTTAAGAAAGCTTTATTTAAATTTTTATGTAATAATAACTAATTAAATTAGTCGGCGTTTTCTATCTATCTTTTATTCCTTTTGTGTTGTATTTCATTTTTACAAATTATTTTTATAATTTTTTTTAACATGTTTGGCAAACCGATTGTAATCACTGTAGGCTATACATGATAATAAATAAATAAATAATTTGTGTCAACCAAAAGTTCTAAGAGTAAACCCAAGGATGATGCAATCTCAGAAATGTTTTTGGAAACTTTACAGACCATACAAAAAAAGTTGACTACTGTTAATGAAGACGAGAATAAAATATTTTTAAATTCAATCAGTTTCGACATGAAAAAGATGAGCCCAGTTCAAAAAAGCAAATTTAAAATTGAAATAATTTTAAAACCCAACAGGCTCTATTGAACAGTATTCAAAACTAAAATTTTAGTTAATTATTTTTATTAATTTTTATTTTATTTTATTTTCTATTTCACCAAATAATGTGATACAATGTAATAATTGAAATGTGATATGAAAACTTGACTGAATTTAAATTATTTAGTTTTTATATTGAAATGGAGCTGCCCCATCATTACACAAATACTGTTTTATATCATGCCTAAAATTAAAGGCGAACCTTGTTGAATTGGTTGAGCGATCACTAATGGATGTAAGTGGTTGTGTGTTTCTGCGTCAATCTCCACTATGTACGTAAAATTCTTGATCTTCCTAGTCGATGAAATTTTGGGGCATATATTTTTACGAGGTGTCATTTAGTTTCACGAAATTGTGTAATGCTACAGTTACCAAAACCACTGTCTCCGTATTTTTAGGCAGCATATTGATCGGATTTCGAAGAACCCTCCACCTGTTCACCAATATGCCAAAAGCATTTTCAATTACCCTACGAGCTCGCAAAAGTCTGTAATTGAAAATGTCTTTCGATTTATCGGAATTTCTCGATGAATACGGTCGCATTAATGTTTTTCGAGCGGAAATGCGGTGTTTGGTATTTTGCTGTTTGATGAGATTTAAAGTTCATTTCGGTGGAGCTGCTTACCGAATATTGATGATTTTAGAATTCCTAAAAATATATACAATACATAATTATAAATAACTAAAATTTATTCTAGATAGATGTATATTACCTTCATAACTTTGACTACCGTGAGCCCCTACCGCGATGTGAGTAAAGGTGTAATTGGCATTACACGTTGCCAACAATACAATACTGAAGTTTTTTTTGTAATTGTAGAAGTCTAAACCTGTACGTGGAGGGCACTGAATTATAATGTGCTTGCCATCAATAGCACCGATGCAATTAGGCATATTCCACTTTTCCCAAAATTCTTTAGAATTTTCTAAGAAGTCTGCTGTGTTTGGGGTTGACACATATAAAGGTGAAAGAATTTTCCACAATATTGAACAAGTCTCAATGATGATTTCTCTGACTGTCGAACACCTTGCGTTAAATAGCTAAAATATAAAAATAAAATGTATACTGTACATTAAATTATTAGAAAATAGCCTGTGTATTTTACTTACGATAGGGTTAAGGCCAAGCGGCTTTCGGCATCGATTGATCGTCACAATGAATGGTTAGTTAGATCGCCTTCAACTAATCTTAATAGCATGTCATAAAGATTTCGAGTCATTCTAGTATTATTAAAAAAAATTTCGGAATCTAGACTTTTTATTTGTTGAAATGAATTGGTATAATATCCACTGATATCCCTATCTAAATTTAGAGGTCTCACCCACCATCTTCTTCTTTTCGATTTATGGATATTTTTTATAAATTAACTACAACAGGTACAAATCTATCAATTCATCAAGAGCTTCAATTGCTTCCTGGTAGTCCATATTTATCACTCTTTTATGTAATATTTAAATATAGGTAATGAAATAATATACCAATTAAAAGAAATTAACAAAATTATTTTACTTACAAATTTTTTTTATTAAAGTATTGTAGTTTGACAAGCGGAGCGGATACATTGTGTTTTACAAAACGGACGAAGCGGAGCGGATCAAAACCGGGCGGGACAGAACGGATATATTTTGTTTGGACCTTTATAAGCTTTTTTACATAACGACACATTTTATGTTCTATTTTGGATAACATGAATATGTATTATATTATTCAACAAGTAGATTTCGAATTTTGGTATGTTAATTTACAAGAGATTTACAAAATTCGTAGACAACGCAAAATAAATTTAAAATAACATAAAATAGCCAGCAGACTTACCTTTAGCATTGAATAAACATATTAAAATTACAATTATTTTATTAAAATTCGTATTTGTTAATACAAATAAACAACAATAGAAATAAATAACCCCAAATTATTGGAAATACTATAAAGTACAAAAAGGTACGCTCGCCATATCTCATGATTTCCAAATGAAATTGAGAAAAATTAGTCTAAACCAGCTATTAATTACAGTATTGTTGAAGTTAAAAGAATGTACCAACGATCTGAGATGGTAATATGACTAGTCACCCTCTAGTTTAGATTTAGAATTCAATCAGGTCTCGCATTAAGAATACTTCGAGGGCATAGGAGCTTATAATTTAATAACAGAGAAATTATCCTAAAGTTTATACTAAAACTGTCCTGTACACAGTGTGATGAGGCTATGTATCACTTCCAAAATATAGGCGATTTTTTGCTCTACACAATTCTATTTATAGTAAGATTTAAACTTCAATGTATAGTAAGAGTTAGATGATTCAAAAATGGTGAGAACCGCCGCAGGGTCGGCTCATGAATGCATAAAATGCGTTACATGAAATCTAAAGGAAAACTTCATTTGTTCAAAATTTACGAATTGTTCGAAATTTTACTGAAATAAATTCACTCGATTTTGCAGATTTGATGGATTTTTCCAGAATTTGTTGAAATTTTTTAAATTTCTTGTTTTTCAGAATATGTATTAGGTTTGAGTAGAACGAAATATTCAAATTGTTACTGCTTGGGGTTAGAAATCTTAACAAGTAATTAAAAGTAATGTAGCTCTTTGTTATTGAACTATGTTACACTATAAAGTGCAGATGTCACTGTGTACAACACTAAATTTGCCAAAAATCTCCTTTATGGCATTGGTACGGACAACATTTATGTTTGTCACTTGCCCTAGTCCCTTGACAGAAGTGCCTTTGGAAAGGTCTTGATTTAACAATAATTACTCATATATCCAATATTTATTTGTGTAACATAACCGTGTAGGAAACATATTATTGCAAATGTCTTGAATAATGAACAATTTAAGCTCTTGCACTATATGGTGAAGAGAAAATCCAATTTTTCAGATACAAAAGTCTTGAAGAACGCCACAACTTTACTTCTTACCAAATTGTATGTTAATCGAGAGAAATTTACTATATCTCCTGTAAATAATTACCATGGTGAGGTTAAAAACAATTTTCTGCAGGCAAATATGATCGTGCCGTATATCATTGAAACGGCTTTGAATAATCCAACAATTTTAGTTGTGTTTCTTTAGTATTCAAATTCGACTATATGTTGCTGATAATAAATACATACGAATTGGTAACTATAAATTATATGGCCTTGGCAATAGTACTGTTGGAAAGGTATTAATCTAGAGGCACCAGAAAATAGTATTTTTACAACTCTTTTATAGTCGAAAAATATATTGAGGTGAAACTCAGTTTTTTCAGTCGATTATAAACATTTTCTGTAAAAAAATTTAATGAGTGCAACAATTTTGATTCTGGCACATACATCATTTTAGTTTTAGTTTGATAAATTACGCAAAATCAACGAAGTAATGCTTGTAGTAAATAACATGTTTAATAATTGGTAGATATCATTGTGGCTTGGCATTGTGCCACTGAAGTAGTTTAGTTCTAGAGACACAATATAGCCAGTATTAAATTTTTATTTTTCCACCATTCTTATGAAATACCTTGGTGAATTTTTTTTTAAAGTAGTAGCAACAGTGCAGAATATCATATCAACAAATTTATTGTTTGGAACTTGTCTTATGACTTTACACAAGGACAACTATACCTTCCGTTAGAATTCGTCCAATTAAACTCCGTAGTTTCGACCATGTAGGGCCTACACCACGAAAGTATTTAACAAATTTGTATGTAGTAACAAAACTATTCTTTTAAGTAACTCCTACTGGTAGCTATTAGGCAAATCTTAATTTTAGTTAACATGTTTTATCCAGAGGCAGTAAAAAAAACTATGAAATTTAGGTTTGGCGGAAAAGTAGCCATAACTCTGAAATAAAAGCTTAGAATGCCAATCGTACAAACACGATGTACAAAAGTATGTTATTAATTATGGCTTAGCATAAATGAAATCCAATTAGCGTGATTAAACGAATAAAATTGGTGGAATCGTTAATTTTTGGTATATCCCTTAGCAGGGATAACTGCTGGCAAGTCACTCTATAATTGAATCACTTTTCAGACATACCACTTTAAAGGTTAAATTTCCAAACAAATCTTGACCTGACAATTTTTCAAGGAATAACTACTGGGATGGCAATGTTGTTGTACCACTTTCCACCCAAGAATTTCAAAAAGTTGAGTTTATACAAATGTTTAAATTGTATGTTGGAGTTGTATAATATCATGAAACTTTACTAAACAGAAAATTTTCTATTTGGCTAACTTTTAATGTATCCGACAGACACCATTTCCAATTCCAATTTTCGGGAATCAGGCGATCCTATAATACAACTAAATCTTCAAAAGTCTCAATATCTAAAATTTTTATTATTGTCAAGGTTTATTTTACTAACGTAAAAGAAACTAAAATCAGATTGCCACACAATTTCTGCAGTATTACAGAAATTGTTTTGCAGTCGGGTTATTACCCCCAGGTAGTGTAGAATACCGAAAACTCGTTTTGTAAAATCTAAACTTTCACACTTGCAGTTGGGCAAGGTTAAAGGCAAAAAAAATTGTTTAGCAATCAATAAAAAACATCAAATATTTCACAGGGTATTAATAGCATAGCATGGTGACTACAGTTTACCCTAAATTCATGTGTCCCCACCAAACACACATTAAAAATAATTCAACGCTTTCAACCTAGCTCCACTTTATGTTATTCCCGAGTAACCACATGTCACAAAAAAGCGACAAAAATTTCACATAAAATGGTGATTGGTGGAAAAAAATGTGACAAAAAATTGTCACAATATGGATGAAAAATGGTTGATGGGGTTGACGCCGATTGTCACGCGTAAACGAACATTTTGTAAATCAAATTTGTCGGTTTTTGGTGGAATATTTTTGAAATATTTGTTGAAAATTTAATCACAAATTCGACAGTTTTTTTATGGTAATAAAGTCAAATATTTCACGATATTTTCTGAATAATTGGTGGTTTAACTGTGGAACTAATTATGAACTATTTGTTGAAATTATAACCACAAATTCGATAGTTTTTTTATAATATCACTTAATTATCAACAATTTTGTGGATATTTGTTGGTTTATTGATGCAATTATGCGTAAGAAAATTTTTTTTGACCCTACTTAAATAATTTTGTAAATAATACTCCATTGATATTTTTATTATTATTTATTTTACAAAAAAATCTACCAAAAATGTAGAAATATCAAAATCCCCTCGTCTTACAACCCGAGCCAAACTTTCCTCGAGTTTTCTATGTGATAGTTTGGTTTCGTACAGATAAGCTCCCACAAACAAAAAGTTCGGTCTACTCATCAGGTACTCAGGTAGCTACGACCAAACACAAACTACAAAAATAAAATTCCAACTTCATACATTAAGTAAGAGGCAAGAACGTAGTGACTTGGCGAATTATAAATTCACCAAATAAAAATGATCAACATCTTTTTTTTTCGGCTAGTAAAATGAACATATATTTTGTCACAAAATACCCGCATAAATATGTTCCAAATTGTTAACTTATTTTGTGACAAAAAGGAACTTACATTTTGTGACAAATTGGTCTAAAATTTTGTGATCACCATTTTTGGTTACTCGGGTTATTTCTAAATGTTTACCAAATTCACCACTTTGATTGTGGAGAGTCTTTTTCTTAGTCAGTCTTAGTTTCATTTTTAATTGTTAAATACATAATTAGGAATCAACAAAAAAGTATTAATTCAATCGATAAAATATTTAATAAACAAGTTCCTAATCTTATCTTGATTATTTATAAACATAACAAAAAAAGAAATAAAAATGAAGCGCTAAGATTAATAAAAACCAAACTAACAAAAAAATGTATCTCAAAGTTACATTTTTTTATATATTTTATGTGATCTCTTTTGTAATTTATTATCGACAATAAATTTTCTGGAAGTTATTTGTAATGACAACATTTTATTGGATTTTTTTTTTGGGACTGTTTGTTGGTCTGCTAGTTAAGTTCAAAAAAATTTGTATTTTTTTTTCGTTTTTATAATGATTCTGGGTGCCATCGTTTGTTAGCTAATTTGTTATTTGAGAAGACAAGCGCGCAAGAGAGTAATAACATAATAAAATATCAACAAACATACAAAAAACTTAAAAACGAAGGCTTGTATCATTGTGTAGGAGGTTAGTGATATAAAAAAAATTAATTGTTTAAGTTCCTGTAATATTTTAATGATCATAAAAAACAAAACTTACACAAATTCTAATTAGAATTTTTTTGTGTAAATGACGCGGTGTTCCAAAGTTTTATTTATCTAAATCTTTAAGCCGATTGCCATTAACGATTTAATTAATTTCTTTTTTTGAATGTCGTTGAAATTCTGAATAGTATACTGGTATTGTCATCGAATATAAAAATGCATAATTTTGCCAATAAAACATGATTTGAAAAAGTAGCAAAAATGATAAACCAAAAAAACCTGCTGACAGAAATTAGTTAAATCAACATTAAAAGTGAAATTATTTTTTGTGCTTATTTTTATGATCATTAATGGAGATACAAACTTTGGTGGTGGTGATATTGGTCGCATTTTAATTACTGACATTTTAAATTAATATTAAAAACAAAAAAAATCTGTAGCTATTTTCTTAATGATCAGCTTTAAATTTTATTGATTTTTAATTTTAATGTGCTTATCTCAATGTTTGTATTGAAGTATAACAGTAAAAAATTTAGTTGCTTCGTTAGTTGGTTGCTTCTGATTCTTGTTTTTATAAAATATTATTCTTTGTTGTTAAATGTCAGAAAGTGAATGACTCCCGGAAACTATTTTTTACTCATCGTTGAATTCTAAGAATCTTGCAATAATAATCTGGCCTGCATGTGGAAGGGTAGTTCCTTTACACAGTCAATTGAAACGGTTGAGCATAATTAACAAACTTTGAGCTAAGGGGACATAAATAAAGGAAATGAACATTGAGGAAAAGAATTTGCACAATCACATACTGTCCGATAAATCTCAATATTTTTAATGTAAGGTGCGCTGGTGCTGTATATAGAATGAAACAGAATTAAAAAAGTTAACCTATATATGGGCAGTTTACCAAGCAGTTACTTCATGGATGCCATATTCATCTTACCTTCGAGACACAACTTTGTTTCGCCATATTAAATTATAAAAATTGCCCTACAAGAATCTTCCCTGGTAAACATTTCTATTTGGCCTCTACTGATCTGTGTAAACTCTTTGTGGAATGGATGTGACACAACGAAGTTTTTCAAATTTACAAAATATAATTTAGCCTGCCACACGGGTAATTGGATTCCAAATTGTTAATGTTGATAAAATCTACTTACACATCATGGGTTTTGTAACGAAAGTTTCGGAATCTTAGCTTTCCAAGTCGTTCGAAATAAGTGATTTGGAATAAAGACCAACGGCAACGAAATGGCGTAAATTATGGTATTTCGAAATTGAATACAAACTGAATTTTATATTATATGGTGAAGTAGCGTGAGCAATAATTTGCAATAGATTTATAAAAATTTCCCTTTTGTGTCCCTCAATGTTATTTAGGAATCCAGTAAGGCGAGTATATTTCACTGTGAAATTATATAGGCAACGTTTTTCGTACAAGAGAACATTCCAACAAAGTAAAAGACTTAAAAAGTATATCTATGTATTGCGTAAGTTCATCTGCACGGTGTTTGACTGAGATATACAGAGAAACCTCACTACAACGGACAACCGCAGGACCAAAAAGTTGTCCGTTGTCCGATGTCCATTGAACTGAGGATTTGTGATTTTTTCTTATAAACATTTTCTTGGGATTCTGTTTCTTATCTTATGTTGATGAAATTCAACATTTACAGTGGAAATGGGATTTTAAATGATTTTTAGAGGAAGTTCTGGTTTCTGGCCAATTAGGAAGGAAATGAATTCTAAAATGATTTCATGATAAAATTCTGGAATATGGCCTGGAATGATGGAACTTGCCTATTTCTTTACCGGTTTAAATGAAATTTGACACCTGCGGTGCAAATGGTATTCTAACATAATTTTTTACTGAAATTATGGAATATGACAAAGTATGATGGAACTTGCTATTCCTTAAATGATTAGATGAAATTCGACAGGTGCGTTGGAAATGGGATACTAAAATGGTTATTAGATGTATTTAATGACTGGTTATGTAAATCATTTTAGTATCCCATTTCCATCGTGCATGCTGAATTTCGTCAAAATCGGATAAGACACGGCCAAGTTTCATCATACTTTACCATATTCCAGAACATTATCCAAAAATCATCTCGAACAAGCTCTGATAATCTGATTAGAAGATTATATAACCAGAACAAGTTCTGTGTGCTGTAATCTTATAAGACAAAAAGCCCCTAAAATCTACGAGTATTTAAAAGGAATTGACCATTCTTCTTCAGAGAACCAAAATCATTCATTTAGTACAAGCGTACGGTTGTTCGAAAAGTTAAAATATACTTACTCATTACACATACACAACATAAAATTTCAAGGAGAATTGGCCTCAGCCGATGCTGACGCTGTTCGAAATTTTAAGCTGGAACTATCCCGAATTACGGATAAAGAGGGTTTTGCGCCAGATAAGAATTGTAACGCTGATGAATCAGCATTATACTGGAAAAACTGCCATCTTGGACCTGCATTTCGACAAATGAGAGAGGCGTGCGACAGGGTTGAAATCTTCTAAACAACGTATCACTGTCTGCATATGTATGTAGTAATTTATCAAAAAATTTGTTGATAAAACCAATGATAGTATGATAAATTGTTCTTCAAGTCCTCGAGCAATGAAAAATATTACTAAATCCGAGCTGACTGTATTCCGACGATCAAATATTAAAGCATGGATGACTCAAGATGTGTTTAAGGACTGGTTTATAATTGTTTTATTTCGCAAGTGGAAAGGTACATGATGGAAATAAATGTTGGTTTCAAAATTTTGTTGATTCTTGATACCGCTACTAGCCATAGCAAGAAACCAAATCATCCAAATGTGAAAATTGTTGTTTTCCTCCGAAATGCACTTTATTGATACAACAGTTGGACCAAGGAATCATCCAAACTTTTAAATTTTTTCAAACTATTTTCGGCAGATTGGAAAATGATGAAGATAAAACTCTTATTTCAGAGTGGAAAAAATTGTCCATTTTATATTGTATTCGAACCGAGTTATTTAACTAATAAATTTGACATTTAACTTGTGCAGAAATGAAACCATCAACAGTTAATGCATGTTGGAAACTTCTTTTTATTCAATTGGTTCAAACAAAAAATGATATTTCAGCCTCAGTTACACAAATAGGAAACATTGCTTGAGATGTAGAAGAACTACCTCGGGGAAATCTTTAAATGAATAGTAGTTGAAATTCATTGATGTATCTACCTCAAATGTGTCGGTGAAAGAAAACGCAAATAACGAATCCATGACAAGCTTCATTTTAGATGATGTGGAAAAAGGACTAGATCTGGCTAACCAATTAGAATTTCATTTCACTCAGAATGATCCTTCAACGGTGCGCAGTGGAAAGTTTTAACGAGTGTTACAAAATTGGTTAGCTCCAATTAAAGAGATTTTGGCAGAACTACAAAATAAAACTACTTTTCAAAACCAAGATGAAAATTTGCAAAGTGAAGAGGATTTTCCGCTCATTAGAAACAAAACGCCGTTAGGCCAATAACATTTCACAGTGATGACGAATAAAAAATGTCAAATATATCTTAAATTATAAGTTTTTTATTTATAAATTTGTTATATGAACTATGTATGTACATACATAGTTAAGCCATTTGGATTTTAAAAAAGCAATTGATATACAGGCTTTTTACTTCAAATTGAATCTTTTACGTTTCAAATTGAACCTATAGAAATTTATATGTATGTATGGCCAACTAGGAAGGAACTTATCTATTTCTTAACGGATTTCAGTGAAATTTGACATCCGCGATGGAAATAGGATTCTAAAATGATTTTTGGATGAAGTTCTGGAATATGGCGAATAACGATGGAACTTGAAAAATTATTTTAGAATCCTATTTTCAAAGCACATATCAAATTCCATCATAACTGGTTAAGGAATAGCCTAGTTCCATCCTACTTGGCCATATTCCAAAACTTTACCCAAAAATTATTTTCGAATTCCATTTCCAACGTGGATGTCAAATTTCACTAAAATCCATTAAGAAAAAGCAAAGTTCCATCCCCTTTAGCCATATTTCAGAACTTCATCTAAAAATCATTTTATAATCCCATTTCCAACGCACCTGTCAATTTTCGTCATAATCGGTTAAGGAATAGCCAAGATTGATTCTAATTGGCCACATATATAATTTGCTAAAGGGTTAATTTGAAATGTAAACTGTTCAATTTGAAGTGTAAAATATTCAATGTGAAGTGTAAAAGCTGTATATGAATGTGATGCAAAACGAAACGGTTTAATTTATATACAATTTATTATTTCTGAAATTCTTCTTAGTCTAAAAACTTATAAATTGCAAGTTTAAAATTATATGAGTCTGTTCTATTGATTTAGATGATGAGAACTGTGATACCGTCATTATTATTTTATTAGGAACAAAAAATTTGTCTTAACGTCCTAAGTCATCCTTAGTTTGAAGAAAACGTCCAAAGCTTTATTTATCTGTGTTAGTACAAAAATATCGTTGTAACGAATTTATTAACCCTTATGTCTATGGTGGGTTACCCGGGTAACCTTTTCGACTTTAATCGATAAAATTTCTATTTTATCAATGGAATTTTGGCTCTAAGATCCAGGAATGCCAAAATCATTTAAATGTAAACATATTTTGATTTTAAAAGTAATCGTCTCTATTTTGGTACTTGAAATGTTTAACGGTTTACAAATTACATCTTTAAATCAATTAAGGGTTACCCGGGTAACCTTAAGCAAAAACAAAAAAATGGAATTTTATTTTTTATACAAATGAAAAAGCGGTTCTAAAAGTAATTAACATTTCATTTTACATATTTACAAAATCAAGATAATAAAAATTTTAATTGAAAGAAAACCAAAAATATTGATTTATTCGAAACAAGCAAGACACACATTTCGTTGTAAGAAGTGTCCATTATAAATGGGAAGATTGCACATCGTACAGCATTTTCGAGTTTTCTCTTGGGTGTTGATTGTTGAGTTTTTGCAGATAATACATTCTCCTACTACTGCAATTCATCCCGAAGCACCCCTTAGAAGGCTTGGCTTTCCAGCCGCTGATTAGAAATTGGTTTACCTAACATTCACTCTATCCCCGATTGTGTTGAAAATTCTCTGATACAATTTATAGTGCTTGATCTACTGTAATTAGAGGGCATCGCCAACTATATTCCACGGTCTTGTGGAAAATTCTTCGTCTGTGGGTTACGGCCTGAGATTAAGGATTATTTTCCCGGCAAATTATGTTGGCAGCTAATGCTATATATGTATTGTTTTGGCATATGTATATATGTATTGGTTTTCCTTTTTAGCGTGTGATTCGATTATATCTGGTTTATTGAGTGAGCCCGACGTTTAATCACAATGGTACATCTTCGATAAAAGTATAACGGCTTTCTTTCTTTAGTCACACACGAGCGTAAGGTACAATTGTCTGAACTAAATACAAATACCGATGACATCTCCGGACGCGATTCAGATGGAAGCATTTGTTTAGATAAAAAAGGTTTGTTTTTTTTATCGTACTAAAATTTGAAATGCTCCATGACATCAAAAGCCGAGCTAAGGGCAGTGTAGTAAACATATTATCAGTCATTATATTCCTTCCAGATCCTCTGAATTGGTAACACAAGTCTTTCAATAAGATACAGAGGACCATAATTGTGTTATCCATTTGGAAAACCAATGTTTGTTGAATAGGAATTTCGCGAATGCAACAAAATAAATCTTTATTTTCTTTCCACAAACACAAAATGCAAAAGCAAAAAGAATTTCAAAATCATATATGAAAAAAATTGTTACATTTTTAAGTGATATTCGAAAAAATCTGATAAGGTTACCCGGGTAACCCTTAATTGATTAACGTAAGAAAAAAGATGCATAGACACAAGGGTTAAATTCATCTTCGAATTAGGAAAATCATATTTAAGTATGTTTACTAATCTATTCCAAATTCTGACAAATTTCGTAAAACCAAGGAACTGGAAGAATACAGTCATCATATTTAACATTTCGAATATTATCAGAGCCTTCTAGAGTATAGAGCCATAATCATTATGATGTATTTTTTAGAAGCTTTTTTAGTGGTATAACTTTTCACTAATTTCCATAGGGATCCATAGTAAAAATGGTGTTTTTAGCTTGCAGTTTTTCAATGAAAAAAGCAAAAATCTTACAAAATGTTTATACAAAAGTGTTCTACATATCTTTAGCAGCAATATACAAGAACAGTGTATTGATATTAGGTAAATATTAATTGCAGAAATATTATAAAATATATTTTTCGAAATTTCATTTTGAAAAATATATCAAAGTTGGCTCTGACGAATTAAAATAATACTTGCTGAATTTATCTTTAGTTTTCCTAGTGCACGTTAGATGTCTAAGATTTGTACAGAAAAATAGGAAAAAAAAATATTTAATTCCAAATTTATGGCACGTTCTTAATATTTTGTCAGTTTGTTTTGCTTTTCTTACAATTTTTGAACTTGAAATTTCTCCAGGTGACAATTTTTGGTACGATTTTTCAAAATTTTTACTGCCATCATTGCCATCTATGTAATGTGGGGTGTGCAATGAACGCTCGATGGAGATGGACGTGTTTTAGTCTGTCTCCATAATTGAAATTTATTTTAAATTTGTATTTTTAAATTTAAATAGTGTATGTATTGTGTTGTGTTCTGTAGTGTAGTGTAAAAAAAGTGAATTTATATACATATGTATGGAATTTATATACATATGTATGTGTCTTATATAGGAAGCAAAATAAATCAGAAGATTGGTGTACTGAAGAGATGCCATATAAATTTGAGCTATTTAAGCAAAAATAGTATATATAAGGCAATAATTGCTCCTCATTTGAGTATTGTCCATCAGTGCTATTTACATGCAGTAGAGAAGATAAGGAGTACCTCCAAAAACTTCAGAATAAAGCGATGCGAGTCCTGCTAAACGTCCCAAAAACAACAAGTATTCGAAATATGTTGGAAACATTATGTTTTATGAGTGTAAATCAAAGAACAGTATACAATGTATTAATAATTATTTATAGAGTTAAAAACAATTTGGTTCCTAGTTATTTAACAAATTTTATTTCTTATGTGAAAGATAAAACTGATTATAATTTAAGAAATAGAGATCAATTTTTGTTATTTTTTAAGAGAACTGAAAATCAAAATTCTTTGTTTTATAAGGGAATTGATTTATTTAATAAAATTCCAAGTGATGTTAAAGTTTGCCCTAATATAAATGTATTTAAGAGGTTGTTAGTCAAATTTATAAAAGAAAATGTAGATTAAATTTTCTTAGTTAAATATTAATTGTTAAATTTATTATAATTATGTAAAGCAAATATTGAAAACTAAATAGCTTCAAAAGCTAAATAAATAAATAAATAAAAATAAATCGAAACGTGTGTGATCGTGATTATGAATTTTTTAGTTGTTAATTGCTTATACTACAGCTATTTTGATGGTGGAGCGGTGCTGTCCTGAGCTTTGCATATTTTGCCGTGTACATTCCCTTGCTCCCTGTGTAGGAGTACAAATGGGAGGTGAATGGAATGGTTTGTTGTTGTGCGAGAAAGTATCAATTAGTCGATATTCTGTTACTTGATAATATACTGCAGTCTTACCTTGTTAATTTTTGTAACAACAACGCCGTGTATTTTTCATTCCGTTTGGAATAGTTTCAAACCAAGTCTAGATCGTAGAGAACTATTCTGCCAATAATGTTGGAAATTTTATTGGCTTATTTAATGTTTGTTTTTGAACAAATTACTAGTTGGTTATCAAGGTAAGACAGCAGGTATATTGCGTATGGTTTATAGTTTCACCATTGAGGAAGAACATTAGAGAAGTAATTTGTATGAAAGAAAAATGACATGAATTTATATTTTGCATCTTTATCTAAACCGGTTAGAGCGATAAACTGAAAAGAAAGTATAAATTTCTAATACCTCTTTTTATCCTATGGTGTTTCTATGCGCATTTAAATAGATTAGCATAAAGTGAAAAATGATCACAACAAATCATCGGCCGTGGGGCGTGGACAAGTTTTAATTCAAAAACACACAACCATCACGAAATAAAAAATACGAAATGAATAAAGGAATAAACGAAATAAAAAAAACAAAATTCTTGTTTTTACAGTTTGGCACTACTACCATATCATAAGAAGGTAGATTTCAATAATATATAAAGTGTGTGTGGGTATACAAAACCAACACTAATGTACTACAAGCCTGATTCCGTAATGAGGTACACAGATACCTTCTTACATTAAATCGCTTATACTTGGAAGTATTGTTGGGAAACTTCGTATGTTTTGTTTTGTCTACAATTTATATAGTGTATCCGATCACCAATACTTTCATGTATAAGCGAAAAATCAGTTAGGATAGTCAGGCTTGTAGTATATTATTGTTGGTTTTGGGGTATACAAAAAATGAATTTAAACAGTTTGCTTTGTATTTTATAGATGAACTTGCCCTATTATGTATAGAAAGAGATAATTAAAATTTATATATTCTTTTCACAACTTCACAAATAAAATTTCAAAACGAAACAAAAATTATTTCCATATGCATATTTTTGTCATGCAAAATCTCTCTCTATGTAAAGTCCTTCCTCAATGGTTTCACAGTTTAAATTGTGATGGGCAGGAAATACATATGTATCTGCAGGCAAATCATGAAACGACTACAGCAATAATATAAGTTGTGTTATATTTATCCTTATTTAATTGTGTTTATTTTGTTTTATTACATTTTATCCCACCTTCAGCAGGGGCGGACTTAAGTTGGTGGATATATTTTTAAATTCTGAAGATGACTAGTATGATGGTTTTTTTTGAACGGGAAGATACTAATTGGATTTATTACACTACCTAGGTCGGATTTTGAGATGCTGCTCTTAAATTAATGATTATGAATCCTTAGAAATAACGAATATCTAATTAAGTTGTTTTGAATTGTTGGAGGGATTAATGACCTTAATGATGTGTTTATTAATTACTTTTACTATAGCCATTTTATCAACTAAACCATGAGGATTTTATAGTTAATTAATTTTTTAGTTTTTAAAAAACAGTAATTGGTGTTTTTGAGAAATATTCAGAGAAGCACAATGTAGATTTCTAGAAAGTTTGTGCCAAATTATTTTGAAATTTAAATCATTAATTGAGACTGGGTAAAAATTTGTTTCTGCTATTATGAGATGAGATGACTTGATTTTGCAGCTTGCGGATGATGAAAATTGCAAAATGTGCAGATGAAGAGATTCGGTAGTCCAATTATTTTAGTATTTCTGGAACTCCTTGCATCATGTCGGGTTCATCTATTATTATTATCTTTTATAATAATTATCAAATTACATTAATTCGATTACGATTAATATTTTATTTGAATTTTCAGAAAGATTGGTGACCATGGCGATGAATTTAATTAGTTACTTGTACTATAGTAGATTTACCAATTAAATCGTGGGGTTTTAAGCTCTGATTTAATAATGTTAATTTAAATTCTAAAAGTAGTATTTAATGATAATTAGCTAATTTCGATCTTGATTTTCAGAAATATTCGTGGAAATTCAACGCAGATTCCCAAAAATTTAAAGCATCTAGCGGACAGGTAGTTGTAGAAATTCTGTTGTTTTGATTTATATCCTACTATTTTACAGAACTTTAGTTCTGAATTCATGCTTTAGATACTAATTTGTGTCTTATAATTTTAATTTTAAGTGCTGGTGATATTAATTGTAATCCATTACAGAATAGTTATCACAGATCAAGCTGCTATACTTAAGTGGAAGGTTCACGAAAATGCCTCATTTATAACAGTAGTTTTAGTTTTCGGATCGAATTGGATACATTGGGATTCCAGGATGAAGAAACCAGTTGCGGCACCCTATTTATTTTGTTCATCATTATTATTTATTAATTAATATATTATTATAGGGATTAAAATTAATCCTGAGTTTCAGAATTAAATTTTAGATTGGACCAATCCTCCAGGATCAACATGTAGTAAATAAGTTATAGTTTAGATATTGTGTTGTCCTGTGCTAACTATTTTACTATATAATTATTAACAATTATAACTTATCGATCGCTTGGGTGTATGTAGCCGGGTCGATTCTGTACCAACTAACATTCCTATCCTATCCTTCGGTTTTGTTATATGTAAACGGGTGTACAATTGGCCCGGCGTAATCCGGGAGTTCCTGCTATAATGCTTGGCTGTACATTCTAATCAATCAATCAATATGTATGGAATCGAAACGTGTGTAAAAAAAATAACGGTTTTACCCAGTTATCGTTACAAAGGTATTTTCATATTACATGTATTGGTCTGTATACATACATGTGATATGAATTCTGTAAACATTTTTTTTGTTTCATTTTATTTTATGATTTTGCTTTGGTAAGGGTTATACATATATATGTAAATATATGCAGTTAAAATTTCTGGGAAATATATACATGGACGTAGTTTGTAGAACATAATATGTTATGTATCATATTATGTTTAATTAGTACTGTTCAATTTTAATTTTCTACTCTATGTTGGCTGTGTTGTGTACAACTGGAAATTCTCCCGTTTGCCACAAGTGTATTGTGTGGATACAGAACGGGTGCATGTGCATGTATAAGAAATATTATATGTAATTTTTTTAATACATGTTGTGGTTGGATGTATTTATTTTTAGATTGATGTGTGTGTTAGGGTTCCCAATATTTCGTTTTCCAAAGAAAAGACATTTAAAAAATTATGAATGCACTAAAATACTGAGGCCAGGTTTCTTGAAAAGAGGGTAGTCTCCGGTTGAATGGAATTTCCTCTCTTTCTTCTTTTATGAAATTGCGGTTTGTTCCATAATACGGATTCAAAGCAAACTGATTATATTTTTTAACATAGACATATTTGTCCTTCAGTCAAATATTTAACTTTCCAGTTACAATATTCATTTAAAAACAATACAATTTTGTTTGCATTGAATTTGTCGTGAAATGGGCCGCGGTTTCGGGGAAGAAGAGGGAGAGGAACTTTTATTTAACTGGAGATTGATCTTTTTTGTGAAACCGATCATATAATCTATTTAAATAACATAAACAACATAAATTAAACGTGGTTTCACAACAATTCTTTCAGTAGAAAAATTTGTTGAATATCAACTGAAAACTTCTTTTCGATTATTCATGAAGAGTGTGCATTCATAATGAAGAAACTTTTTACTTTTGACTTACGGGTTTGTATGGATTTTCAACATAACGAACAAAATTTTTTGTGGTTTTTGCATTGTGAATGCTCTGTGCGTCTTTTCGATCATCAGTTATCACTTTATAGTTTGTGTTATCTTATAAATATTTAGGTAATATTTGAGTTCCTTATCTAGCAAAAAAATAAAAAAATTAAAGAATAATCCCGAAAAACAAACCAGCAAAAAATACAACACAATTATCAAAATGCGGCCCAAGTTAAAATTAAAATTTATAAAAGGCCATAAAATTTGAGTTTTAAGAATATAATATTTTTAGAATTTTCAATATTTGTGGTAATGAAAATTGCTTCAACCTTGCAGGCACAGTTCAAATGAATTAATAAATGTTTTAAGTTGTGTTGTGGTTGGCCTAATTCGTTGGGTTAGTACGGTATCGATGAATTTATTGGAGCGAATTGTGGATTTGTGCTAAATTGGTTAATGCTTCGTCAGCCTTGTTGTACAACTCTATTACATATTTCGCATGGCAAAATTAAAAACCTAACACACAAAACTAAATAACAAAGAATATAATTAAACAGAAAAAGGACATTTCCACAAAATAAAGGACATTTTAGCTCACATAAAGCGGAAAGGATATATTACAAAAGAAGGACTGTCCTTACCAAAAAAGGACGGTTGGGAGCCCTAGTATAAATATTTATTGTTTGCGATATTGTTCAAGAATCTTGTGTTTTGTTGGGTATATTGCTTGTTCTTCGACACATTGCTAAGCTGCTAAGTAACTCTCCGGTAGGTCGGTCACGCATTAATGCCTTTTAAACTGACTTGAAAATTTCTAAGCATAAAGTTGGATTACGCTGACATTGCTTGTAATATGTTGATACTACTACCTTCTAAAATCGCGAATGTGGGTATTTGGTATGGATTCTAATGGGAATAGACTTCCATAATAATTTTTATTTTCTTCTATTCTAATATTTATAAGTACTACCTAGATGAAATACTCACAAATAAAAGTGTGTTTGGATATGGATTGAAAACAATTTTTATTTTAATGAAATTATCAACACATTTAAAATTTGTTTTTAATCATCCAAATGAGAAGTTTTTGGATTTAGAAGGTTTGTTCATAACATTGTTGGTTGCCCCAGGATAAAAGGAATCTGAATTTAAATTTATATATCTTCTACTAGCGGAAATTTTGTTGAGCAGATTGTGTGTTTTAAAATTGTAATTAAGATTATGAGCAAAATCAAAAATTTTGTGATGACTGTTTTGACATATATGGTACTTGTAAGAATATACTAATGTTGATTTACACCCCAATTATTTAATTCAGTTTGGAGTGGATAGCTTGGAGCTTTTATTATTTAATATATTTAATGTGGTCCAGATTTAATTTGGACTGTTTTGCAGTGCGACTTTGGGCAGAGTGGCCATGGGCGATTGTTTATTTTAATTTTGATTATATAGGTAGTTTCTGGATTTAATAACTAGTTAAGTTACAGATTTGGAAATGGAATTTTATAGGGTTTCAGATTTTTGTTTTCTAATTTTAGAGTTTTAATTTAAAATATTTAAAAAAAAAAAAATTTATTTAAAATTGATAATTTAGAATTAAAATTAGAAGCATACATTCTTGAATTTCAGGTTATTTATTTGATTTTCTGTATTTTTAATTTTAATTTAGATGCCGAATTTAATTTATTTAAGTGTGTTAATGGCTGATTTTAAATAAAGAATTAATTATGAAGTAAATTATGTTGTGGGTTACTCTGAATTTGGTGGAATTAAATTAATTTTATTAAAATTAAATTAAATTTAGTGAAATTAATTTTTCGATTAATCGAATCATTAAAATCATAATGTTAGTATTGGGATCGATGTGGATATTGGTATTTATGTTGGTACTGGTATTGGTGTTGTTGTTGGTGTTAATGTTGATATTGGTATTTATATTAAAATTAATAAATAATCGTTAACATAATTTTAATTTAGAAAGCGAGGAACTCGACCAAACTGGCATTGACTAAGGCAATAGCGCATTGGGCGGGGTGGTAGTTGATACAATTATTGTTATACAAACTATTAATGTTAATTTATTTGAATTATATAACGATTAATTTAAATTTATTACAGAGAATTAAATTAATACTTAATTAATTTTGGAATAGTTATTATAAAGGCTACTGCAGATTTTAAATTTAGGAAATTTTTGAAGAATCTGAAACAACTTTCCAGGAACTTAAGCAGTAAACTTGAAATTGTGTTGTCTTGTGATAAATAATATACTAAAATATACTACTAATTATCAACTACTTAGGTGTCTGGAACCGGGTTGATTCTTTGTTATTAACATACCTTTCCTTTCCTTCGGTTTTGTTATTTGTAAAGGGTGTACGGAGGGCCTGGTGTCATCCGAGAGTCTTGCTTAGGCTTGGTCGTACATTCTGATCAATCAAATCAATCAATCAAATCATTACCATCTATGTAATATATGTTATATTGACTTAATGCACTCGATTTGTAGTAAGCTTTTCTTTTTAATTTGAACAGAATGCTGTTGTTATGAACTTTTTTTATATTTTGGTTTAAATAAATTAATTATTGTAAGAAAATAAAGACGATTTACTTAAACGAGATTTGTATATGTTGAAATTCAAACATTTATGAAAATATTTCAGAAATTATAATTAATAATTTACAACATTTTCATTTACAAATTTGACTTAGGAAAAAAAGTGATTTCCCATATGTTTTATGTATTTTACTATGGAAATTTTGGTTTTTTCTTCGTTTCTAATTCCCTTATAAAAGCTTCGATTTTTAGATTATGGCTTGTATAATCAAGGTTGCATTGATATTATGCATCAGTGATTGTTCGAATTTTCTTGAAAAAATTGTAGGAAGCTTTCACCAAAATGGTTCACATTTATAGTTGTCATAAGGTAAGTCTTATTAGCTATTCGAGGAATAGTTATTCCGTCAAGCATGGTCCTAAATAAACGAGACCATTATTTGTTTTTCGAAAACCAAATGTTCCGCGAAAAGCTAAGCAAAATTTTCTCAAAAATTCAGAAAAACACTTATCCGTATATTAGATATTTTATATGAGGTTATATCAATCATGGTTATTCTTAACACCCTAAAATAGAATATTATTCGAATAGATAAAACCTTATGACAACTATACGTCTGCTTCCTAGGATTTCCAAAGAAATATTTGGAAGATCTCATCATTCGATATATTTTAAGAGATTACTTAAAATATGGTTGGCCCAAATATCTTAATCCCCATTTCAAATGTGAAATAATAGGTAGGTTATTTTGCTGGCCGCTGCATATAAGATTTTAGCCTATATGAGATTATAACAACAATTATTGCCTAAGCACCCTAATTTCCCATTTAATTTTTCGAATGTGGAATAATTTTTTTAATTCCTAAGGCCTTATGACAACTTTATATATGGGATATTTTATTGGCTGCTTCCTAAAATTTTCGCAAGAAAATTCGTTATTCACTGATGCATAATATATAAACACAATATACTCTCACTTTTTCCAAAATGTATCTCCGATTTTGGTGGAGGCTTACTATGGTATTCTCCCGTTCTACTAATTTTACAAAATTGTTAGAATAAACTCTGGCATCATGAGAAGAGGTCTGTCAAAGACAAATCTAAATTTTCTCCGTAATGGTAAATAAACTTAAATATGATTTTTTCACTAACTCATATACAAAAACTTACGGTATAGTTGTACTTACGGAGATATTTGACTATTGAGGTTTTCAACCGGATGAATTCTGCCTGTATGTTTTAATGTTGTTTTGATCCCATCCGGCCAATTAACCACTATGTACCAATAGAAAAACCGCTAAATTCGCTTGGATACTACGTATTTTAAAAGATCCTAACTAATTAAACTATTATAACGAAGGTTGACGAGTATAGAACTTAAACCAGTTTTGCGACAGATCAGTTTTGATCCGATTTCAATGTGAAGTCATTTTTTAGAAACAAAAGTGCGATAACTCGATTCAACTTTGGCCATGTTGAGATTTTTTACCATTAAACTCGGATAAATCTTCGGATTTATGGACTGCAGCCACATCTAAATACGAGAAGCTATCCACTTTTTTCATAGTATACATTAAAAAATTAATCGCCCTGTCTTGACAGTTTAAAGGATTCAAAACTTGACGTCTTGTCAGTTTTTTCGATCACTGTAACAATAATATCGCTATCATCACATATGAATGAATTTCCCGATATCCCATGAACCCCTTTCTTGAACCAATTTTTCTTTTTATAGCGATCAGTGAGCTGTTTAAAATGTTTGATGCCTGGTCCTGGGAGAGAACCTAAGTTTCAAAATTATTTCAGCCATTTCGAAATTCTCTCAACAGGTTACGGTTATTAGAGACGATGAGCCTCATTTGTTAACTTGTTTCTTAACAATATTTGAAAATGCCGAAAACTATTATTAGAAGTGTCAACCGCAGAAATCCAAACGTACTAGCAGATTACCTATTTTTGGTCCAGAATTTGTGTACGGAAAGGGGTTTCCCCCTTGTAGCAGGCTTACAATCTACCTTACGGTTATAATATAAGTTAAATGGGATGACTATATTAACGATAATCAGGAATGCATAAGATCTACTACATTGTTTACCTCGTGCCGTTTACCTCGTTGACAAAACTGCGGTTAGGGATACGATAAATGCTCTTTTTGATCCCACTACTAGTACTCATAAAATCGAAGTATGGCCAAGTTGACCTTGCGTGGAATTCTTCATATCCACCACATTGCGGCCATTGCTATTTGACATTAGAATGCGGCTTATATTGTAACGGGTATACTTAAAATCGAATATCGGCCAAAAATTTAGGGATTCAATATATTTTTGCGAATTTACCCCAAATATAGTACAAGAAGCTCCGGAATCTAGGAGACCTTCAACTTTAAGGGGGGACCTCCTCCAGATATTAATTTTATTGCATTTTTTTTTTTTTTACTTTTAAAATTCATTTAGTATCTGAAGAATATATTTCTAAAGTTTCAAGCCCAACAGAAAGTTCTAAAGAGCCCTAGGAAGTCACCGAAGTGATGCGAAGTAATGCACTCTCTTCAAGAACGAAAATTTTAATCGAGTTTTTCTTGAAACGTGTTTTTTTGCGCGCCGTGGAATCTAACTCAAAAAGTAATGGACCAATCAACTTGAAATTTTGTACACATATTCTTTAGCTTATCAGCCTTTGCATAAACCTAAAATTTCGTATAAATTGTTTAAACAAATATTGCTTTTAACGAATTGTTTATAAAGAAACACGTGTTTTTTTTCTTTTTGTCCTCAAATTTTTAATTTAATTTTTTTTTTTTTGCAACTTTTAGGTTCATGCAAGGCGGAATGAATTATTCTAATAGAAACAATTTGTTTCGTTCATTTTAGTTAACTAAAAGGACCTGGGCGTTCCACGGCGCAAACTTTAGTCGTCGCGCACCTCTAGCGCCGCCATTTTGTTTTTTTTTACTCATAAAAAATTTTTTTTGTATTCATTTGAACGTCAATATTATTATGCAATTTGTTTCATTGCAATAAATGGTCTCAATTTTTTGTAAAAAATTATTGAAAAACCAGTTGTCTGGAGGATGTTCCCCCGTAATATCTGTGTAGAATTATTATTTGAATTGTTGGCCTTCCGTCAGATGAATATTTATCAACAGAATTTAAAACATTTGACAAGTAAACATAGTTTGAATAATCGGACAGTTTTGATTTAGGAGTTTTAGGTTTTATGAACTCCCACTACTAATTTCTACTACTCGTTTTCCGCGACCGACAGTGAACACTTCGGACATTTACGAGTGATAAAACCAGACATTCCGCATTTGTAACAAAATAACTTGGTCTTCTCCTTTACACAATTATTAAACGTATGTCCGGCTTGCGAACAATTCCAACATCTAAACACGAGTCAATGATGAGGCTTTTACTTTTGCAACTGAAACCGCTTGTTCCTGTGGATGCGACACCTCTTGCAACTCTTTTTCGACTGAATCTTTCACAAATGCATTGACCTTCAAATACCGTGTTACGCGATTTAAAGAAGGTTCTAAAACTTGGCGATTAGCGGATGATCGTCTGTTCAAATTATATCGTAAATCTTCTATTCTCTTACCATATGAGCAAAGTTGTTCAATAGAATCTACTCCTGCAATGAGAAGTTTTTCTAAATAAACTGACGGTAAATTACGGTTTATTGTTGGTAATTGAGCTTTTTCAGAGATGGGCTCAATTAAATTTCGTTGCTAAATACTGACTAAAACTCTCATCCAGACCTGCATATTCTGATCAATTTCTTTCAACAACCAATAATCATGATCTGAAGGTAAAAATTCTTTCTTCAGTGGACGCACTAGCTGGTTCCACGTATTTAACTTGTTTTTAAATGAAACACAAATTTTCGCAGGACCATCGAAGAAATAATACGCAGAAAGGAAAAACTCTTCAAGAAATCGTTTAGAGTTAAACCTTTCGAATCACCCGAAAACAAGATTTTTCACTTGTACACAGGGCAAATCCGTCTAGTCAATCTTGCAAGCTCAATAAGCGGGATTCCGGATGATCTATCGACTGGTGGATCAGCTAAAGACTCTCGAAGATTCTCTAGTAGTAGGAAAAGTAGGAACAAATACAATTAAATCTTGATTTAACCTTAAATCAAAAAATTGATGACCAATTATACTTTTACGTCCAGAGCGTTGACCTAGAAATAAAATATTTGTTTCATAAATAAATCATATATTTTTAAAGGTTAATAACGTGGTGCTTGTGAGAACAACACCATATTCTGACGTATCATAAAAGAACCACATAAATTAGAATTCATTGCCCGGCTATCTTTACACCTAAACATTGTGCTCAAAAAAATTAAAAAAAAAAACTTTAGAAGACTACACAAAAATAATTCTAAACCATTCAATCAAAATATTATATTAATATTTAGCCATCAATATGTATGTAGCATAGTAAAATGATATTGTGGTAAATCTAATGGCTTGTTATTATGCATAACGCAAGATTTATGAGCCGAAAACAATAAAAATAGGTTAGTCAGTTAGTTAGAGTTTCAATCATCGTAAAAATGTCACTCACATCAACAAAATGAACATTAAAACACAAAATCCATTAAAAGCGTACACATAATTCGTCATTTTTATGATAATGAAACGTAAATTTTTGTGAATTCGTCTCACTGCGATGATATAATGTCGTATTATAATATGTCTATATTACACGAAATTGACAATAATTACCAGTAATAAATATTTACGGTTATATTCTTGTTAATTATGCTTACATTTATTTTTGTTCTTCAATAACTTTACATCCACACATAGTGTTGTAAATATATAAGCAGAGCGCGCAGTCGCGCACAACACTATTTAGTAAATTTGGAATAAAAATACAGAGAACATTAACTATACATATAGCTAATTATGTTTTATAAATAAATACAAGAACGTGAAGTAAAATAAGAAAATGAAGAAATTAAATTACCATATGTAACCACTCGTAATTATGAACTGGTGCAATAAAAATGTCACATCAACATAAATATTATGTGTATATGCTATAAATATACATTTTCATTTCAACAGTATTTGTGTTTTGTATATTTTAGACTTTTTGATTTCTTTTTAATCTGGGGTGGTAATGAAATGACACTTGATATGGAAATAATGTTATAAACTGTTCGGATAATTTCTTCTTAAATTTTAAATGTATTGATTAAATTTTCTTGGGGTCTTTTGAATGCTGAAATTATATTAGGTAAACCGTAATTAATTACAATACAATTTATAGAGCTGCCGATTTCCTCTCATTTCCAAGTCTTAATCGCTCTCCAAATTATTTTTGACGAAGCGTTAGTGAATTTTATCGGAAACACTAAAAGTCGAGCTGTGAAAAGATTTGAACGAGTTGGGATTGAAGGCTTTACCAAATTGTTTTTTTTACTCAAAACGTTCTTTAATGCAATTTAATCTAACACAGAGGATCGTGGTTATTGATTAATGTCGAAAATAATAAAATATAGCATTTGCTTCACTCAGATGGAGAATTTATGTTTCATAAAATGTTTAGCTGCATAAGTTTGAAGAACAATGTGCGAACAGTTTGACTATGAATATTATTTTAATATCTCACGAGTACACAGCGCCAAAAGGAATTAACATATTTACGGCTAAATCTTTAGCTCGAATTATTCAATGGAGATGATCCAAATGCTCAATGAAGACAACAAAAAGCGACCTTCAACAAAAGTGTTGCTAACAGTATAATTGAAAAATAAATGGCTACATCATTCATAAAATAGCTTTTTAAAAAAACCAAGCGACACGTGGAACTAGACTATTTAACACGATTAATATCGATTTAGATCCATTTTGCGAAATATGGATCTAAATTGATAGATTTTGAATTTTTTTAAAAATATGATAAGTCAACAATATTGGGATCATATTTGACTAGAAGAAACAATTATTATTAGGTGTGTTAGTAGAAACTTGGCTTTGAAGTTGGTTGCATTAAAAACATCCTTGACGCATCCAAATTACCCTGCAATTTTGTATGTATATGTAGCTTAGGCATTGAGGTTTTTATTACATAATTTTCAGTAACTTATAAGCAGTCATTCCGTGTGCATCAATTTTAAGACTTGGATATCGATAAGCCACATTTACAAGTGAAGAAAATTCTGTTGAAGCTAAGGAATTTATTGATTTGACTCTGCTTGCACATTCTGTACGATAATATAACATGAACACTAGGCCATAAAAAATTGACGTTCAAGCAAAAGATATTTACTTGTACACTCTGTCTATAATTATTTTAATTATTGTACAGAATATGTTCCGTATTTTACATTGTTAATAACACGGCAAATGGTGATCCAAAAAAAAATAATGTCCCAACCAAAATTAATTTAAATAATTAATTTCTGTTCTGCAAGCTCGAGTGATCTTGCTGCCTCAACGTCCGGACGCCAAAAAAAAAAACTTTTCCAATTTTATCCCAAACCAAAAACAAATTATCTCTTCCTCTCTTTTCATTGCATGATCCAATTTTCGCTTACACCACTCCAATAAAAATTGATCAGCAAAATCAATAAAAAAACCAAAGGGGAAATCGCTCCCGAACAATAAAAAAAAATTAAACACAACAAACTGAAGAGATTATCATATCATCATCTTCAATCATCAACTAAATGAAATATTAGCAGTTTCCAAAACTTTCTTCCCAGCGCATCAAAAGCTTAAATTTAAAATCGTTACAGATTATTGAAACATACATTCTCGCTTAACTTATCATGTTTACAGAATTTCCTTCTTGATTTTTGCAAATCTTGTGCTTAATTAAAGATTTGCATTCAAAAATGGAGAACTTGTTGTTCCTGAACCAATATTTTTAATCGTAAATTAAGCTTTAACATTCACAAAACAAAATCTTAGTTCTAAAAATAATTACTCGATTTTTTTAATTATTGAATTATTTTTACAAATTGGGAACTTGAACTTCTTGCACTGAACACATTATTCCCGCAAAGTTAGTCTTTAATATTCTGAAACTTGGTTCTTACAAATCTCTTTCGATTTGCAGAGTAAATGAAAATGTGTTCTCACATTCGCCACTTTTTCTTCTTGAATTAGTAACGATTTACAAAAATTGAACTTTTTATATTCGCAAGTTCTGATTTATACACTTTAAACAAGCAATTAAACCTTCTGATTTGAGACCTTGGAAATCTTAATGTGCACAAAAATTCCATATATTAAAACTATTATTCTCAAAATAAGCGGTAATATTCCCAAATGCCGAATTCCCATTTTCTTGATTTTCTACATTACCGTTCGTGATTTGTCTATCAAAGAAATTTTCCTCGGAAAACTCAATTTAAAACAGTATGTTTTGTATTTATTTAGAAACTAGCTTCCACATATAAGTTTACACATTTTTTTTTTATAAATACCTTATCTTAAAATAGTATTTTAAGTTTAATTTATATAATTGAAAAGGCTTATGGTTAAATTCATTTATACTTTTTATAAGGACAGGAAAATCTTCAGAACCGACCACTTTCTGGAAACAATTAAAATGGGTGTCCCATATAATTTTATTTTTTTCTAAGACAAAACATAATTTATTATTACCAATGATTAAAATATCGTTTATTTTGTACAAATGTAAATCCTTAAATAAATAGAACCCGTTTCTCTAGTCTTTTTAATTTAGTTTATCGATTACAATTAAATTTTTTAAATCCCCTTTGGAATACATAACTTTTCAATTCATCATAATAAATCTGATCGGAAATGTTTTTATGATTACGTACTCTTATAGTTTCTGAAGATAATTGATAATTTAATATCAAATATGAAAATTTACCCGCATTTTTTTTGTAATAGAGTAAGACAAGTTTCTTTTGATACTCGTAGCGTTTGTATATAGTTTCATATCCCTATTTTTCGACTCAAAACGCATACAAAAATGATGCCTTATACGGCCCGACTGTACTATAACCTGAGGATAATGAGTTATAAGATGGTGGCTTAAGCTTTTCTTTAAATACATCTATATACATTGAATGATGGTTTTGAATTAATTGAGACAGATTTTTAATATCAGTATCGGAAAAGAATGGATGGAGCATAAAGTCTATTAAACTTTCTAATAAACAAACATATTTCCAAACTTTGTCATCTTGTTTGATCAAATCACCAACAAAACACGTGAAGAAATGAAGCATTGTGTAACTTTTCCTGGCAGAAACATGTAATTTTTTGTGCTTTATGTGATCTTGTTTGATTGCTTCACATCTATTGCAGTACTCGATTTCACCATAACAAAAATTCCGCATTCGATAGTTAAATGTTTCTAAATCAAATGTTTGTATAACGTTTATAAAATAATCAAGGGAGTTTATCAAACCAAATTTAATTATGCCTTCAAAAGCATAATGCATAGTATCTACTGAATAATTTTTAGTGACATGAAATGATGGTATTTTATTAAAAACACAATCACCTAAAATGACATGACAGCAAGTTTTTGATTGATTGATACGGATGTACGACCAAGCCTCAGCAAGATTCCCGGATACGCCGGATCCACCGTACACCACCTTACATATAACAAGACCGAAGGATAGGAAAGGAATGTTAGCATTATAGACTCGACCCGGTTTCAGCCACCTATGCAGTCGATAGTTAGTAATTTTTTTTTTTTTTTTTTTTTGACAAGTTGGTAGTCACAAGACAACACAATCTCCTAATCAGCGTTCCTCATTAGTGCCGCAGGTGTTTCTGAAAAGCTGTAAGAAATTTCTACTATTATTTCCATCGGCGGTTGTGAGGGAGGGGCGGGCGAGATTTCGTTCCAGTAATAGGTTCCCATGCGGTCACCCAAATTTGTACTAACTATAGCCCGTGTTGCTTGACGTTATTGTTCAAGTTGTTGCGCCTCTGCTGACTCTCCTACTCGCCCCCCAATCATCTAAAATGACAGTAAGTTTATAATTATTCAAAGATAAATGATCGTTATAGGAATCAATATTCCTCATTAGATTGGCATTTTCTATCGTTAAATTACAAGTTTCGTGTTTCGACATTGTACAAAATCGACAAAAATAATTATGGCTAATTTGCAAGTAGTGCAAATAGAAATAAATCATTAATAGCTTTGTTATCTCCAACCACGCAGCCTAATATAAAATAAATTAATTACGGACCATTTTCGGTTTGTATGATAATTCCATTTGTTTCCAAACTAATAATGATATCAATTCTTTTGTAAAAACATTTATTTGGGCCATATTTTTTAAAAATTTTTGAATTAAGGAATACTACTGTAAATATGTAATCTAATTTGGAAATTTTGTCAGAAGAAATTGTAGGAAAGTTGTAATTAAAAGCCGATACTGCCTGTGTACCCGCGTGACTATCTATAGTGTCATTGACTTCAAAGTCATCGTAATACAAAAAATACGGAATCACTTTTTTCCCTTTGAACTCAGTTTTTCTAGATTTCCATATGTCACCCTGTACAAAATTTTGTTTAGTTGTACTAACTGAGTTCTCTAATTCATCGATATAATTTAATGTATCATAAAGAATGTTAGGTAATTTAAAGAACTCTTTAAATTGATATTCTATGGGTAAAACGGTTCCCGTAAATTTCTGTTCATCTAGCGATAGGATACCTTTCGTCATAACTTCTCCTATTTTGTTTTCAATATTGAATTTGGTTGGGGAATAATAAATGTTTCGATTTGTAAGTGTTTTTAAAAATTTATATTCCGTGTTAATATGTGCAAACGGATTAGCGCAACAATCTAGCAATTCAGAAATTTCTTGTTGTTTCGAAGGATTAATCTCTTGAACTAAGATTTCTTTCACCAAATTATAAACTGAAAAAATGTTATCCGAAAAGCCTTTCATTATAACTTCAATCTGCTGGTTAGTAAGATTGCTTTGACTGTTTAATTGGGTTATATATAAAATAGCTCCGTTGTACAAGTTTTCTTTAATTACACTAATAACTGAATTTTCTTCTCTTTCATTATCTAATACTAATGGTTTCTCGCGATTAACTTATAAATGTTGAAAAACAACCACATTTTCTTTTAGCTGGATTTTATCTTGGGTATGAAAAGTAGCATGATGTGAAATTAAATGACGCTTTATACTTTCAAGGTAAGAAAAATTCTATGATTATATATATTTGAACATATAAAGCAAATATACATTTTAAATCCATACATAAATTTTTCTTAATATTTACCTAAAAATTTACTACAACAATACTACAACGGCAATCTTAATTCTTTGACTCTACGTTGAACTATGTACAGTCAGAAACATTCAGATGTATACTGCTCATATTTAGCGGGAAATTTAAAGGTAAAGTTAAAAACCAAACAGAAGATATCTTATTTAAAATTTTATTTTTTATCAATAATGTTATCACAATAATATATTTACTTCATATTTATGTATTTTTAAAATAAAAAAAGTAAGCAAAAAAAAAAAAGTGTTTCGTTGATTTTAATTTGCCGTATACATCTGAATGTTTCTGACTGTAGGTATATAATGACGATTTTTCTATTTGAATAATATCTAGTAGTAAAATATAATAAAAATGTAATAGTATTCTAAAATCAATTCCAGGTAAATTTAAAAGATAAACTAAAATAAAAAAATTATTAAAATAATTATTGTATGTTGTTTAGGTAAATATTTTCTTTAAGTACGGCAACAAAAAATCAAAAATAAAGACAAAATTGAAACAAATCTAAATTAAATTTGTTGTCTGTTATTGTATAAAGATGACAATAGTGTCGACATTGTTGTTGAATTAGATTGAGCATTGATTTGATGAACTCCCAAACTAATTTACATTGAATTTGATATTTTAGACCGAAGACGTAATGCAATTTAAACGCTGTTGTTAGCGCGCTGATTAAATTATTGTACTTGTAAAATATATTATCATAAACAGCGTAATATAATAAATTAGATTCGTTGTCATTCACCGCAAAGATTGTGGGTTGCAACGTAATGTTGTTCTCTAAATATGTTTCTTTTATACCGGCTAATTCCTCGTGAATAGAGTTAAATGATTTAATCACTAATGAATGCATTTTGTCCATCTAAAATACCAATTTTACAAATTCGAAAATCGGAATTAATTATCCCGTAAATCAGGAATTCCGTTTTTTTATTTATTCAATCAATTACCACAACTTGAATAAATAAAATATCAAGATTCCGAAATTGCGGGCTTACAAATCCCAATTTTCAAATTTGTAAAAACGCTCGAAATTCCGGATTCACCAATTTCGAAGATGCAATCACTAATAATAATGAATTTGTTTGTTATTACTTTTCGTTCATTCTGAAATGTTGTACAAATATCATCAGAAATCTGCTCGAAGTTCGACCGATGCATAAATTGCTTTAAATCTACAAAGTGTTGAACAATATTGCTTATTAGCTTGTTGTGCATTAGCATAGGTAGACAATTATTGTTCTTAATGTAAGCATTCCACATGAGTTTCCCAGTATTTGATAGTAGGTAACTATTTAAGTCCTATAAAAAATGAAATTAAAATAATTAAAAATTAACTACAATGGAAATATAACAACAAATATCATACTTACAAACGAATGTTGCACTTGTTCCGGAAAATTAGGTGAAACTGGTGATGATGAACAACTTGAAAAAAATTCGTTTGTCGCAAACAGAGTAGATGATGATGATGACGTTGATGATGGTCTCGAATTATTAAAATTGTCAGCAAATTTTGTCATCCAATCCCTAAAATCGTCTAAAGAATTTAATTCTGGTTTGATATTCTGGAATATACAGTAAATACCATCAGACAAAACAAATATAACAATGTACAGTGCCATACGAACTTGAGACCGTCGCCAGTTCTTCAAGTTTTCCCTGAAATGAACCTTGTAAAGGTTTGAAAGCGGTGGAACGGGAAACATACACGCTAGATAAGTTTCCGTTAAAATTTTAAATGTATTTATGTCCAAAGACTCGTGGCAACCACTGTGACAGGCTAAAGTACGACGCTAAAGGAGAAAACCTTGACAAAAAATCCCTAATCTAAGGTGGAACAGCATATGCCGATGGATGAATGGCTGATAGGTAAATCAGTCTATATATGCGAACTCTGGATACCAGGCACCCTCCAGTTTTATTTAGCCTTCCTGTAGTAAACCTGGGTGACCTACAGGCGACTTTTTATTCCCAGCAACTCGCAAGAGTTAAATCAAAACGGTAGACAAGGCACGGGAAGGAATACACGGGAGTGGGTTTGCCCTCTCAAAGTCCTTGAGTCCCAATGCTACCGCTTTTCTAGCAGAAGTAAATGTTATTACATCTAGGAGGGAGAGCAATGAGCCCAGATAGTATGTAACGCGTGTAGAAGTACTACCTACAGTAAACATTTAGGAGGGAGAGCAATGAGCCCAGATAATATGTATCGCGTGTAGAAGTACTTCCAACAGTAAACATCTAGGAGGGAGAGCAATGAGCCCAGATAGTATGTCCCAGCAACTCGCAAGAGTAAAATCAAAACGGTAGACGAGGCATGGATAGGAATATACGGGAGTGGGCCTGCCCTCTCGATGTCCTTGAGTCCCAATGCTACCGCTCTTCTAGCAGAAGTAAATGTTATTACATCTAGGAGGGAGAGCAATGAGCCCAGATAGTATGTATCACACACCGGTCGGCAGTATTATCAGGTTCTTTAAGGGCCTGAATATTGGCTGGACGGATAATTAAAACATCTAGGAGGGAGAGCAATGAGCCCAGATAGTATGTATCACGTACCGTTAGGCAGTATTATCAGATTCATTAAGAGCTTGAATATTGACTAGACGGATAATTAAGTAGGGCTTAATGCACAAAAGATCTTTTAGGTCGCAGTGCGGGGTGGCTTGAGCCCCCACATGGCCCTCAAGTAATAATAATAATAATAATAATGTCCAAAGACATATCTATAAAAAAACAAATATTTGTAACGTAATCAGAAAATTCATAATATAAGAATCCCAATCAATTAAAAATTGATGATTTACTATATAAAGTGAACTGAAATAAATCTTACGTTTTGACCGTTCAAATACAAGGTGGCGGAAAATTGATTGCTGTTTTCGTTTTACTAAACAAATAACAATAATTATTAAAAGCACATATTTAATAGAAGTAATAACATTAGATCTTAAACAAATATTTTAGCAATAGGTATGAAAAATCAATCCTTTAGAGCGTGTGCTGCAAAACTAGTCGATACATTTCGATCGGTGTACCATTTCTCTGGCTGTTAAATTCGTAACCTATTCAAATTTTTTCTTTTAGGTAGGCCAGAGAAACAATTCCGAGTAGATAAATCATGCCACGTAAACTGTCATCGAGGCCGATACAGTTCTACTTAAAAGAAAAAGTGTTCATGGATAACTTACAATATACTGATTGATATATTGCGAAATGTTATGTATAGCTTGCTCAAAAGAGTATGAATTTGCGAGGCCGTGGTACATTTTAAGGATTTCTTGTTTCACTTGTAAATGTAATATAAAAAACTAGTTTTATTTGTTCAGTAAAAGAAAACCAGTAACCGAATATTCCGCTTAAACAATAATGTAAGATCCAATAAAATAAACGTTTATACTTACTAATACACGTCGTAGCCATATCACTCGAATTCCAACTTTTAAGTAAATCATTCATTTGGCATTGGCTGCCCGAATAAACCGATTCGTCCATTTTGTTAAGTTTTTCTTCAATTTTGGATTTTTAGATAAGGTTTACACTAAAATTGACGAAAACCAGCTTTTCACGAGTATTAAATATTGACAACTTCACATATATCTCCGCTTATTGATTTCATTTAAAAATTAAAAATTTAGTTTTAGTAATAATTGAAATACTTCAAGTTTTTCACTTTGAATTACCAACTTGTGAATTGAAATGATTTTTACTCAAATGCGTGCCATGTTAATGTATTACAAAATTTAGCGGATCGCTCTTTTGAATTATTAAAAGATTTATAAAATAATTTGTTAAAGTCTAAAGCCACACAACTTAAATACGATTATCATTTCATTTACCGAATGGTTTATTTTAAATGTTTTATGAAACCGTAAAGCCGAGCAAAAAAAACTGTTTCTGCTGGCCGCAGCCTAATTCTAATGCAATAAAAACATAAATAGTATATTGTATAACAAGTGAAGAAAACGAGGCATTGCAATACGAAAGTGAAATTTGCAGCCTGAGCGATAGCGAGGGCTACAATAATTTGAGTATTACAATGACTCATTTTCACACGAGTCATACACGCTATTTTTTCTACGATACGATAGCCCTGTAACATTTATTAATAAGTAAAAACGTAAAAAATTCCAAACTTGTACGGATCAACACAAATTTATTAAACCATTAAAACATTTGGGTTTTCACAAATCGTGTAGCAATATTAAGAAATCGTTGTGTAATGAGAATATTTCCATACGATTTTGGTATACGACGCAAAGCCTCTTTTCTTATATAATTTAAATTCAAAAATCATCATCGAAAGTATAGGTTACTGCACTATCGTAGAAAAAATATATTTGAAAAATCAGCGGTTCACACGATTCACGAAAGTTATAGATGTGTGAAGATGGCTCGATAACTATTTTGTTTTAAAACCACCAAGATCCTTAGCGAAGGCATTCATTTTTTTTTTTTTCGCTGCGCAACATCCCATAGAGGGATTTGCCTGCTTCATAGTGAAGTTTCGTAATCATTTTTACAACGGATAATGAATGATTAATTCATTGATCCTTACATTAGCCAGCTGTGATTTTTTCATCACCCGCCGGGAATCGAACCCGGAACCTCCGGAGCTAAAAGCAAGCATGCTAACAACTGTATGCCACCGGGGCGGCAAGACATTCATTAACCACCCGGTAAATGGCAAAAGACCACAGAGAGGAATGGCGAATATTTCGATTATTAATTTTTGAAACAAGTGTCTTTTCAATAAAGTTGAATTTAACCAAAAAAAAACACGACTTTCTCCTTGCACACCAAATAAGTACCAAAACGATTTTTCTTTAAAAGCAGTTCTATATAGAGTATTATGAAAACTTTAGTGCTAATTAATACGTATTTATGGAGTTACTGCTAATTTATTCCAATGATGTCAAGTAAATCGTTCAAGTCATGCGTACAGGTGCAGTTTATTCATGTTTGTAAAGTAGCAAATATGATTATTTTACTAACTAAATGGAACAGTATACGGTAAGAACGCACTAACACTTCATTAAGAATAATTGAAGAATGCAGCTACATTTTATACGTTTTTTAAATCCATAATTACTGCCATAATACAAAGGATCATACAAAGGACTAAGCAAAGAGAAATTTTTTACCACGATTATTTATAAAGGGGCCAATCAGCAAATTTTTAATATGCTTAAAAAGGGTCTTCGGTATAACTACTAATACTAAGTTAGACGAGCAACTACCGTTTTAAGGTCACACTAATTCTACTTAATATATCTAAACAAAGTAAACCAAATTTGGAACTTAATTGTATTAGGTTTGTTCCACCAACCCTTACTACAGACTGACAAAAAATTAAGAAAGTGAATAAAGTTTAAAAAGTTTAGTTGACCACTATTGTTCAATTTCGATTTCCGACTTTTTACCAAACCACAAATACTTGACATGTTGTTGTTTACGATTTATTAAAATTTAACGTACCAAGATAATTTAAAATTAATTTTTTTTAAATTATAGAATACGAAAAATAATTATTAAATTTGATATTTTAGATAATTTTGCTGTTGTATTAATTTTGCTTGTTTTAAACTCAAAAGCTCACAAAGCTTTACATAATATTTTAAATCTTTTAAGCCACAAAAATTTTAAATAATAATAGATTTGACAACAACAACGTTTTACTAAAGGATTGGTAACGACAACATTTCATAGCAAATTATTAAAGTAACCGACTTGACAACAACAACGTTTTGCAAAGGATATGGACAACAACAACATTTCATAGCAGAAGGAAATATATAAATTTATTAAGATAAGTGGGATGCAAACTAAGTAACAGCCGACAGAATATTTGTAGGGACTAATCCGGTTCCTTTTTATAGATTATAATTTTATCTAAAATTGAAATATCAATTAAAAATATATAACTAGTTTACAAATTTGGACTTTTGGCAACATGGCTCTTTTTTATGTAGAAGCCAAGCCTACTAAAAAAAATTAATGAAACATTGATATTTAAAGAAGATTTAAAATATGAAACTGAATGACTAAATTTAATATGTAAGATAATTCGTCCTTGTTTCAATTAAAGTTTTCGAAACTTAAAAGCTCGTAAAATATGTTTGAAACTAAAATAACAATGTTGTTGACATCAAATAATGCAAAAATTAAAATTGTATCCTTAAATTCACAAATATTTTAAAAATTAATAGATTTGACAACAACAGCGTTTTACAAAGAATGTTGACAACAACAACATTTCATGGCAAATTATTAAAGAATTAATGAAACATCGGAATTTAAAAATTCTAGTGTATGAAAACGAATTACTAAATATTGGACCTTACATAATTTCCTCGTTGTTTCAATTTAGGTTGTAATAAACTTAAAAGCTCAAAAAGCTCACACCATATTTTAAAGCTAAAATTATATTGTTGTTAACATCAATTAAGGCACAAATAGAAATCATATCTTTAAATTCACAATTATTTTAAATATTAATAGATTTGGTAACAACAGCGTTTTACAAAGGATGTTGACAACAACAACATTTCATAGAAAATTATTACAGATATAATGAAATATTGGTACTAAACAAAAAATTCTAGTATATGAAAATGATTTACATACTAAATTTGATATTTTGGATAATTTCATCGTTGTTTCAATTTAGTTTGTTCTTAACTTAAAAGCTCACAAAGCTTTACACAATGCTCTAAAACTGAAATGATATCATAAGCTGCATTTCTTGACGCTTGATCTGATCCGGATCGGGTTATGTTTCATGAAACGACAAAACAATGCAAAGTGCTACTCAGATCAAAATTTTGATCCAAAAACAATTTTTTTTTGCAAATTTTGTTGTTGCTTTCAATGTAAACATTGATCTGATCCGGATTATCATGCGTCAAAAAATGCAGCTATCGTTAACATCAAATAATGCAAAAATAAAACTTCTATTCTAGAATTCTCAATTATTTTAAATATTACCTGATAGATTTGACAACAACATTATTTTACAAAGAATGTTGACAACAACAACATTACATAGAAAATTATTAAATACATAATTAATTTAAAAAATTCTAGTATATGAAAACAAATTACTAAATATTGTACTTTAGATAATTTCATAGTGGTTTCAATTTAGGTTATTCTAAACAGATAAGCTCAAAAAGCTTTACACTAGTTTTTAAAATTAAAATGATATTGATACTAAAACCATGTAAGACACAAAAAAAAATTCCTAAATCACAAGTGTACCAAATGTTAATAGATTTCACAACAACAACGTGTTACTAATTATTTTGACAACAACAATATTTAATTACAAATTATTAAAACATTCTAGGTAAGTGAAACCGAACTACAAAGTGTGATAATTTTGAAAATTTCAAAATTGATTCAATTTAGCTTGTTTTAAATTTAAAAGCACATTAAGCATAAAAATTGAAAATTAATGTTATTTTAGTATTTATGAAAATCCTAGAATGAGAAACCGAATTACTAAATTTAGATATGTTAGATAATTTCATCGTTGTCTTAATTTAGTTTCTGCTAAACTTAAAAGCTCATATATCCTTACATAAAGTTTGTAAACTAAAATGATATTTTATTTGGCTAAACGCCCACATAGCCCTTCAATAATAATAATAATAATAATAATAGGAATACTTACAAACCTGATTTAAAGTTGGTGAACTCATAAGTTTGTACAAACTAAATATATTTATGTGGGAAAGTAAATAATTTACATATATAAAGCGACCAAATATTTTATTGATTTAATCAAATATATTTAAAATTTATTTACATATCAAATCATTCCGCGATCCACGATAAAATTTTACAAATTTTTAGACTTCTGTTTTTCATATATGTATGTATATATTACGTACTTATGCACATTTATTTATAATATATTAAATTTCAAGAAATATCTTCTTCTTTTTATATAGATATAATATTTATTATATATTTGACTTTGAATATTTTTTATATGAATTTTAAGTTAATATTTTATATTTTATAAAACAAAATAAAAAAAAATTATGTTCATGATATTCGTGATGTTTAGACATCATGCAAGCTACTTTAAATAAATAAAAATAAAATAAAAAATTGGATTTAAAATTTAAACAGAAATGCATAAAATCAAAACTCTGTAGGTACTTTGCTTTACATAAATGGTAAGTAACACCGGAAATATATTATGGATTAGTTACAAAATAAACAAATTAAATCTCAGTGGTAGTTTTGTACTTCTACAAGATGTTAACCTTTTATGAATAAGACGGTCTTATTATGCACTAACAATATTAAATTGTATTAAGAAATTCTTTCATGTGGACTTTGTTTGTCACAAAATATGTACCTATATACAAAGATTTATTTTATTTATATATGCTTACATGGATTCCCACCACCTACGCCACCTTAAGCAGCAATAATAATTTAAAATAAACAAATGATATGTACATATACTTGCTGATTATACCGATTAATATTTTCTCTATTGATACAACTTGCAAGTATTTTGTATGCTGCCATACAAATTTCTAAGCATTGTTAATTTTTTTTTTTTTAATAAGCAAAAAACAGCATTAGAAAGACATTCAATTAAAATAAATTGGTATTCATCGTGGGTGGCAATAATTAAAAAAAAAACAGATTTTTTTTTTTGTATGTTTTGTTTGAGAATATTATAAATTTGCGGCTTAGGAACGTAGAAATTGCACAAAACCATACAAAAAGCAAATATTGCGATAAAAAACTCAATTGCGTTCAACTGCAAGTTAATTAATTTTAATTAATTGATTAACATTTTGAACCTTGATTTATTTGAGGAAGTTGGAAAAATACTTAAATTTTATTTAATTAGTTAAGAGGATCTCTACTATACTTCCATAGTTCTATGCAATAGGAGATTTTTGTGATGATTTTTAAATAATTTCTGCGGTACCCCCGCATATGTAAATTTATGTAGCACATTAAATGTGGTAAATTACACAATAGTTGTAATCTTCATAATATGTACTATTTTTTCATATGTACAGAATTCAAACATATTGTATTGAATGATTTATTTATTTACGATTATTGTACCTACACCCTTTTCCACATTTACTTAAAAGGTTTGGATAGGATTATTAATATATGATTGAGATCGACCCGGTTACAACCACCTTGACGGTCTATTGTTAGTATTTACATTTTTTCTAATAATTACATTTCTAAAAACTGATTTCCATCCTTGGCATCCTAAAATCAATATTAATTAGTTATCCATTATCCCTTATATATTCCCCACCACCTTATTTCCTCCGGCTGCTTTTAGTTGATTGCTTGATTTTTAAATTAAAGCTTCCAGAATCCACCCTCGGACATTTTGTTGTTGCAATATGATTAAGAGCTGTCTAAATCTAATTATTAACTAACTATTTAAGTCTAACTGTGTAGTATTATGTTAACAGCTGCATTCTGAAATAACATTTAATAGTTTGCTGGGTCCTATTTATGGTCACTTCTAAAATTCATAATAATTATTAATTTAAATTCCACTTAACTGATATACAACATTAGCTCAGATACGACCAAATATTATAAATGTAATAAGTCTCAACTATTTATTAAAATGATTTCCGCAATACTGGTCGCTGTGGCAACTTGAAACTACAGTTTAGCCCAAACTACTATTGTAAATAAAGCATTTTCACGAACCTTTCCAAGAACGCTGCAATGTAATGAATTTCAGTTAATGCCACCATTTGACCAAAATCAAAATAATAATACGTTAATTAGTTTCTGAAGTATGAAGTCTGAACTGAAGTGACTGTAAATAACCAGAAGGCAAAAATTAAAACAAACCATATTTCTAAACTACCTACATCCGTTTGATGATTGATTTTTTCGAAAATCCTGTCATGTTTCTTACATACAGTTTCTTCTTACTAAAACAAATTAATCGATTATTTTATTATGGCATCAAATTTAATAACCAACTGGTTCGTTTCCCATTTTATAAGACTTTAATCCAAATTTACTTCAAAATTAGTTAATAATTTAACTCACCGCGTAACTCCCTAAAAATAAATTAAATTAGGCATCTAAATTATCAGGACAACAAATTAATCGCTAAATTTGACAAGCCTTGAAATCATGACTTGCACGGATGATACAATTTTATCATAGGTATTCCAGCATACCAATAAGACAACGCAGCTTCATTATTGTACGAGATACATACACCTAAGTATTGAATAGTTAGTATTTTGTTATATAGTGTTATACACTATATAACAAAATATACTAATCTAGTAATACTGACAATAATATATTTTGCATAAATGCAAAAAATAAAAAACAAACCTCATTCAACAGATCACTAAATCTTATGAACATCGACTAAGGTATATCTCTGAGACGTGAACCAACTATCAAATACATATTTCTTCTACGCTGATTTAAACATAGCCAGGTATATCATGAAGCTGAGCAGATAATTTGTTGTAAAGAATTTATCCAGAAAAAATACATTAACTGGGTCACGCTTTATTTTGGCTATTGCTGATAGATAAAAGCCCGAATGACTCCTTACAAAATAACCATAAATGATATCATTAAGCTCTCTAAACAAAACGTTGCATTTGATTAAATGCAATTTTATTTTATGGATAAAACGGAGCTGTTAAAAATATCCCATAACTTCAAACGGGAGAATGTTATCATTCTAGTGGACATTGTAGATGTTAATTTAAGCAATTTATTTATAATTTTCAAGCAACGGTTCTGAAGCATTTGTAAGGAATCAATCAATTCTGCATAAGCAGCATTTGCTCAGATTATACTGAGATACAATAAGTGAGCTGTTAATATGTGCCAAATATTATATTAAATGCGGCTGGTTCAGATGTATAGTTTCTAATTATCCAGAAAACATGCAAGAAAGGAGTAATTTTACTATAGACATGAACAACGAGTTCACTGGAATTTAGTTTGGAATCAATTATAAGCCCTAGATATTTAAATTTAGATACATTGTTGCACATTTTTACTATACACCATTATTTTGGAAGGAAAGTCAATTGGCAGTTTTCTATTATCATAAACTAAGTAATTGATATCATTTATTGATATCATTTATGTCAATTCATTTGATTCCAACCAAATTATTATTAATTTTGAATCGGTATCAATATTATTGAGCAATACACTGGGGCTATCAGATGAATAAACAATAGCAGCATCATCCGCGAGAAATTACAAAACACCAGTGAGATTCAAATTCAAAATATCATTAGTATAAAATTTAAACAAAATAGGACCTAGTATAGAACATTGAAATACCCCAGCAGAGATAAATAATTTACTGTTTAATTTATTATTTATTTAGTGCAAATTGTTTAGTTAAAAAATATTTTAATGATCATGAAGAACAGAGTCACCAGAATCAACCGTCAAGTTCAATCGCAGAAACGTCTTATGATGTTGACAATGATGCTATTATTACATATTCCGGTCGAAAGCGCAATTTATAATTCCTCTTAAGTTGTCTTTGGCAAAGGCAATCACAGCTTCCCAAAAACACATGGAATTTAAAATCTGGTAGCGGTTAATTTGGTGATTGCGTTTAGGATTGTGTTGCGATTGAGATGGACTTTTAGTTGTAAATTGAGTTGGAGATTGAGCTGAACATTGAGTTAAAAGGTTTATTCCGAGATTTATTTGGGAGTTGAATTAATCTAAACCGAAGTTCTGATCACCTCATGAGGTTTCAGCCTTTTTATTTTTATTTTGTAATCTCTTTAATATTTTGGTTCTATCCTTATACTTAAACAGTTAAACACACATAAGTTTTATTTTATATGACAAAAAAAAAAATTTAAATGTAACGCACAAATAATTTTTTAATATGGCACACAGATAATTTGTAATTCATATAAAGGCCTAAATATGTGAAACTTTGCCTGGATTTCAATACTAACTGCGCCTTTAAATTTTAAACAAAATAGTCAAAACTTGTCTAGACACAAAATCAATTTTCTGTATATTGTCGTAAACATCTAGGCAGCATACCAAACATAGCAAAAGTCTGATTTCATACAAAAATATCAAAGGGCGTTTACTTAAACCCAAATAAATTGATGTACTATAATAAACTAGAAATTAGGGATGAACCTGATGCACCACGGGTATTCCGAAATATTCTCATTGCAAGTTGAACTCTAGTCTATGCACATACATAATCGATATTAAATTGAATGCTTCCTTTCTCATTGTGAAATTTAAAAAACAATGAAATCTTAAATGTATAAGAATTTCGTTTTTATTTATAAAAAAATACCTTTTTTGTTGTTGTATTTCGAACGAGACCAATTCGTCCCGCCTGATGATGGAAAGAAAATTGCAGTATTATACGCTGTAATTTTGTTGTTAGCAATTCCCTATATACAACATATCAAAATATAATTTCAGCATTTTGTTTGTTTTAGGTTTAATGTTTAGTTTTTGTTTACTTTTTGTTATTTGACATTAAAAATATTGCCTCTGGGCTATTATATTGTTTAGAAAATGGTTTTTCAGATTTTTTTTTTCTTCATATAATTAAATAATTGTATACGTTTGTATATCGTTATTATACACCGCTAAGTTTTCGTAAGCAATATCAAAATCTACCAGACAAACAATGAGACCATTAATTAAACGAATGTGCGCATAAAGGCAAACCTTCGATAATCTAAATTACGTTTACCTTCTGTGAAAGATAAAACCAAAAACATAAAAAATAGTAAAAATTGACAAAAATGGTTTTTATGCAAGAAGATGACCACATGACTATATGTATGCAGAGCAGCTGTATAAGCAAATGCAACAAAAAAAAAAAAAATTGCAACCGTATCTTAATAGGATATCTCGTTACCGCGTCTGCGAGCATATAAACCCAAAACCAGTTTGAAGATTTACAAATTTCCAACATATTTTGGGTCAAACATTAAAGATATTGGTTGGAGATTGTATAATATGAAAAAGTATCCACTAAGCAACACGCGTTCAATACAAAAATGTATATCTATGCAATTTTTTTTTGTTGTTCTTAAACCACAAGGACCACACTTGCATGTTACGATTAAATTTCGATTAAAAACATTGCATTAACAACAACAACATTGTAAATGTGGTGTTTTTTTTATGTTGGTAATTTAGTTTCTGGTTTATACTCTTCACGTTTCATTTGCGATTTTTGTATTCGTAATCGCGCGGGGAATTTTCAAATTGTATCAAATTTATCCACAAAATTTGGTAAAATAAAACACAAAAATAAATAATTTAACGCAATAACAATTTATTAACAGTGAAATGATTTTGGCAAAAAAACATGGGACGCATAATTTTGTTACGCGCCACTCAAAAATGTCTTTCTTTATATACGTGTGCGATTGACAGTGACATTGGAAATGATGATTTTAATGCTTTAAAATTGATTTTCTTGTTTTGTTTTAGTTTTGGTTATCTTGTAATGCTCTAATTACGATGTCACATTTTGCATAGCTAAATAATTTTATGCATCAATTTTATATAAATTTACAATTTTTTTGGTTTGCTTTCGTTCAATGGTGGTTAATTAGGGTAATTTTAATGCGGATGGACATAAATTTTACGGGCGCGCAATAATTAGACTTTCATTAATAATTAGGAATTTTAAATTTAAATTCAAGAAAAGTGATAGATTTATATTTGGTATTTAGTTTCAATAACAATATGATGGTTATAGTTTAACCTAAATAATCCACAATATTCGCAGAATATTTTTAGAAAGTTGTTCGAAATAATCTATGAATTAAGTGAATTTTCCTTCAAGCCATTAAATCTATTTAATCCACTAGGATTTTGCCTTATGGAAAGCTTCGGTAAAATTATTCAACACAAGAGTGAAGAATTTTTAACTAAGGTGGCCAAAACGGTAGTTTAAACTAAAAATGGTGAAATGAAAAGTTCCGTGGATCAGAGATTTTACACCAGCTACAGGAAACACCTTTCTTTGTCACCTTTTTAGTTCTAAAGCTAAAATATTTCGATTTATTTCATTTTTAGAATGTCCAGGATCAGATCTACACAATTATATTTATAAAGTTATTTTTTCCGTCTAACGCAAGTATAATTTATAGCTGAGCAATTGAAATTCCCTCGATAAACACCCATTAATTTAAATTCTAATTTTAGATTAGCTCGAATACATTTTACATGTTTTTTAACCATTGATCGCAACGGAGTAACAACGGAGTTTTATGTCAACATTTTATTAACATCCTTTTAAGACATCCTTTATTATAATTAATAATTATTACTACCTAACTCGACCATGCCGAGCCAGAAGTAGTATGTACCTTCCAAGATTTTCCAGGAACTTGTTAAATCCTTCATGCGGAATTTTAATATCTCGTTATACTTAATTTTAATTTGTTGAAATATGAGACCAGCTGTTTCCTGTTTCCACCCACAAATTCCTGACGGACACGTTAGATATAGATCGATTTTGCTTTTTGCTGCAACCGAATACCTAAGTCTAATATTGAAATCTAGATCTCGATATCGCTTGTGCTCCAACATTTTACTCTACTACTTACTCTACTTTATGAAACTAAGGTTTTCAAGAGAGCATTTTAGAAAGCCTTTTTAAAATCTTGTTTCATATTTCTTGTATTGTTTTTTGTTTGGTTACTACGCCTCTTTCAATTAGGTTATTTTAGTTTCTACCTGTATCATCACCATTTTTTCTTGTCAATAGGTCCCTTCAAAATGTTAAAGAATTCTCAAAATTTGGGTGATTATTTATTTCCGGTCCTTAGATGATTTTGTTTCGGCGACCCCTGACTACAATGATAAACGCATTATATTCATTCTAAATAAAATTTAAGATTTGAAAGCCAAGCAATCAAAAATTGCTGGTCATCAACTTTTAGAGGTAAATCGAACAGAACTCACCAAAACCAAATATACAACAACGTTAAAAGATTGGCTTAAATCGAAAATTAGACGTAAATGAAATCAAATATGATTGTTGGCGAAGCCAACAAAAATGGTAATAGATCCTGACAAGCGCATACTGTATGTCCCCAGTGATCGGCCAAAATTTCGAGCAATAATTTAAGAAAGAAGGGCGAAATAACTTTTGGAATATACAACTAATTTTAAGGATGGTTTCTGGTGGATATAACTGCTGTGGAAATCCACGGGTCAAATTAAATGCCGTAAATCAAAATGCCGGAGGTACAAAATCCCGAGAGTACAAAATCCCGAGGATACAGAACCCCGAGGGTACAGAATCCCGAGGGGACGAAATCCAGGGGATACAAAATTTCATAATCCCGAGGAAACTCCAAACGGTGATACATATGTTGTAACCATAGAGGGTGTTTCCCCGCTGTTCAAAATCCAACCTTCAATATTTCAGATTCAAAATCCCGGTTTTCAAAATCCCGGTTTTCAAAATCTCGATTTTCAAAATCCTGGTTTTCAAAATTTCGGTTTTGAAAGACATATTTGTTTTAATTCGGTCCGCCCGCCCCTTCTGGAGAAGGAGAATTTTAATTTAATGTAAAATTAAAATCAAAACCGGGACTTTCGTAAAACCTGGATTTTCTGAAAACCGGGATTTTAATTTTTGCAGAACTGGGATTTTGAAAAGAAGCGGGGTTATGAATTGAATTTTTTTCCTTTATTTTAAGCAAAATATTTTTTCTGGATGTTTTTCTGGACTGCTTTCCGGTAATTTGTAGATTTTTTGTCGGGATTTTATTTTTCAGCATTTTTGTTTTTTAACTATTCTGGATTTTGAAATTTCTGGATTTTTTTTAGGAAAATTTAGTGATCGCATTTTTGGTGTATCTACATCTTTAAATAAAGGGAAAACTCCACCAATTGTGCAACAACTAGATTTTGGAATTTTCATAAAGCTTTCGGAATTTTGAACATTACGGATTTTGTACCTTCGGGATCTAGTATCCTCGGGATTTTTCTTTCTCGGAGTATAGTACCCTCGGTATTTTTTCAAACTGTCAAGATTTAGTGCCCTTGGGATTTTGACTCTCGGATTTTGTCTCTCTCAGAAAATTCACTTGAATTATAGCGCAAGAGATTAAATGCAAATAGCAAAGAGCCAATTATTTAATACATTTTCACTAAAAGCTTTCAAGGAAAATAACTGGGAACAAACACAACAGACTAAAAATGGTAATTGTGAAATTCAACCGAAAACCGGAACCATGCAGACAGATTTCTATCAATCAAATGCCAAGCGATTATGAATTTTTGGAATGTGAGTTAATGTAGGTTCATTCACTCACGGTTATGGTTACACAACACGGGGTATCGCATTACTTTTATTAGAAGGAACAGTTCAGGAAACAGAAAACTGACAGTTTCTACCTACATAAATATCCTTATATGAACCGTGCTGTCGAACGAATGGTAAAGAGTGAAAACACCATTTAGCGCAACAATGGATGAACTGAATAAGGGAACGAATAGTGCATTAGAAAAACCTTATAAGCATTGTACATACTTGACCGATTGCGCATATTTCTTCTGACCTTGCGAACCAAAATCATGTTCTTAAGCGATCAAATGTTGAAACATTACGTCAAGGAGATTTTCTTTCATTGAATTTGGGAAATCATTGGAGAAATGGGCAATATATCTAGCAAATATTTGTTGGCAGCGCCGGTGAAACAAATACCTGCCAAGTATACCATTTACAATCAAAATGGCATTAAAGTATGTGATTTGACGATTTGTAAGTGAGATCATATCAGGTATATCAGTATACTGGTGATAAATCGAGGGAATATTAGGCTTGAACTACAAGGTTTCTCGCTCGAACTGTATAATAGAAATAACCAAACAAGATTTATTCACAAACCAACTCGACCCAAACTCAGAATCCGTTCTTTTGCTATAAATTATATTGAGAACATTTCAGGTTCAGCCTCACAAGTTTTTTGCTAAATTAAAAATGAGGGCCTAGGAAAGGACAACTTGTATTGCTTCTTTCTTTGGTTTTGTTTTACATTTTATTTTTATATTGGCGCAAAAATATTTAAAAGGTGGCGAAAGAGTAAAGCTGTGCATTTGGTGTTGTTGATTAAAAATAAAAATAAAAATATTAAAATATATTTTCGTGACTTTTTCGTGTAAAATTAATAATTATTTTAATAATAGTAAACATAGGTTAGGTTAGGTTAAGTGGCTGCTATCGCACACTTAGGCCAGCAGTGGCCCGTTGTGATACCATGGGATCCCATCTCCCCATTACTCCCGTTGAAACCAACCAGAGCTATTTATATAGCATAACAAATCTCGCACTCCACAGTCCGCGAGTTCCGAAAGGCTGTCCATACCGTACACACCCAAATACTTATGCCTTCTGTAAGATAGCGCCGGACATGAGCATAGGAAGTGTTCCAAAGTAGTAAACATAATAATCAATAAAATTATTATCGGAAAATATAGTATTCAACCATATAAATGTAATAATATAGTGTAGCAAGTATTGCAATAATAATTCATCAAAAAAAAAAAAACTTCAAAATGGTAGTCTAGTTCAATTATTACATTTAAGTTTGGTGTGATATTATTTTTCCGGGATGTGTTTATTGAAATTAATCATACACTTCACGTGTTTATAAAACTATTATATTATCATCTATAAATAAAAATAATATTTTAATTCATTATTTGGTGGACTATAATATTTGGCTCGGCTCAGTTACTGTGTACGCGTTCATTGTATTTATTTATTGGGCAAAATCGGTGTTATAAATTATCAATAACGCCTAACAATACGGATAGTGCTAAAACAGCAGGATCCAAAACACGTAAGCAGTCTTTTCGGGAACCCATTCCGTCAACTGAAAGCTATTTTAATTTAGAACATCCTAGCAATAAGGGTCTTCCAATTGCTACTTCACCCATTCATAAAAGTTATGTAGAAACAAATAAAAAACTCGATTCAGTCATGGATGACATTAAATGAGTTATTCGTGACAATGAGGCTAACAAAAAACAATTCTAACAAAATATAATTGGAATAAATTCAGTCCAAATTGAGATGACAAAATTGAAGAGCGAAGTTGAATACCCGAAACAAAATTCGACTCCATTAAGAAGATTTATATGTTTGAACAATAAGATATACATACATAATTTCATATTTTCTTCGGCAAATTGGTATTCAGCAACATTTCCAATTCATCATCAAATTTAAAGATTTGGACTGTAAATATGAATTCATAAAAATGTTTCGCACTAACGGTCCGCCATTTCTACGGCAGTTGCTACCTCAATGCAATATTACGACTGCTCATGTTAACCGTAAATTGTTTGTTAATGATCGTCTAACAAAGTTCAACCGGGATTACATCAGCTGAGGCAATTGCAAAAACAACAAGTGGTTAGTAATTTCTGGTTTCGCAACGGCATTTTTTATGTTAAAATAAAAAAAGATGACACAACGTCAACAATTATCAGCAGCATGGAGGACATTGTAAAACTTAAAGTTTAGTATTTATTATCAATAACTAACTTCTATAACTTTTATTTTGTTTTAATTTTTTTTTTTTATTTTTTCATCAATATCAGGTACACTAGTAAATTTTGTGTTATTTGTGATTGAAGTTTTTCCTTGAGTAGTTGGGTTAGTGATGAGTACTGATAATGATGAATATAATCTGGCCAATGAAATCAACATCTCGTTTGATAAATATACATAGGTTAGAGATGATGATCGCGGCGGTGGTGTTTCTATCTTTGTGCATGACATCATTTGTTCAACTGTGCTTTTCTCTCACACCATAGATTACGCTAGCTACTTAATCGTGGAATTATTGTTGTCTAAAATCAAAATTTGTGGACTATAGGTCTCAAAAATCGAATCTGGATACTTTCTTTAATAAATGAGATGATATATTTAGTGTTTACAAAATTCTATTGTACTAGGTAATATGAATGTTAATTATTTATTGGCTAATGATTTATCAACACAAAAGACTGATAGTAGTGTTCTTTCGAATGCCCAATTCCCCTTCTGTTTTAGATTATGTGATCACAGATTTAATTTTTCACAATTATAGTCTTGATAGCTTTGCCGTATTCAGACCATAAAGCTATTGTGTTAGATTTCTATTTTCATTCTCATCGAAATTTTAATTTGCCAGATGTGACTAAAACGGTAATCGATCATCGAAATATTTCAAAAATTTTAAGTGAGGTTATTTTTTCGGACTAACGTTGTCTTTTCCAGTCTCATTGTTTATTTAACCGATTAAATTTGTAGACATACAATCACTGTGCGAATAAAAAAAAAATAAACATTGGATCAACAGTGAAATACTACAATTAATTTCTCGTAGGGAACTGTTAATACAAAGACAAGTTCATAACTTTCTGAAATTTGGTTACCAATAAAAACAAACTTTTGAAGAAGAAATATAATAGTGTTCAATTTAGGCAGAATAATTTTGACTCTCGGATAAATTGGAATTTGCTTAATCGTATTATTTTTAATCGTACAAAGACGATTAACCCTATAGTAACATCTGATCACTCTGGTAATTTATTGTAACATTTTGCAGTAGCTAACATTTTCAATAGACACTTCATTGAAGTGTCTTCTAATTGCTTTGTTCAACCCTCGACCATAAATCTTGAAATTATCCATAGTTTCAGATATATAACTGCTCTGAACCCATTTCATTATTAAAGGTATGTTTGTGTAAAATTGACAAAATTGTTAGCTCTATTAATACTAAATCTGCTAATGGATATGATTTAATATCAGTAAAATTTTTGCAAATCCATAAAGAGGAGCTTGTGGCGGTTCATGCATTTTATCAGGCGCCTAAAACTATGCATTCGCCACCACAAAATTAATTCTATCGCGAACAGTTTAAAACAAAACAGAATACACCCAATACAAACAAACGACAACTGAACTATAAACTCTTCCATACAAAGAGACAAAACAAAATAATAAAATTAATAATGAGTCTCGTCTAGGATTTGATATTATGCGCATGCGCGCTCTTCTCGCGACTCAAAAAATGTGGTGGTGATAATTAAAACATTTAAACATAAATCATATACTTATATATTTAAAATAAAATAAATTATAAACAAAAACAAATTAAAATAAATTGTGTATAATTGTGTATCCCCACATTTGGTGACCCCGACGTCCGTTTTTACGGAACACGAACACGCCACGCATATACATATAAAAATCGGCGCAACCATTTTGGTATATTTTTTTTTTTTTTTTTTTTTGGTGCCAACATTTTGTTTTGTACAAATTACACACACCTATACCAGAAAATATGGAGTCAGCATCACCGCAATCAGCATAAATTCAACATATACACATAAAATAGACATCTAAAAACACACGAAACAAGAACTCACACCATCAACTACCACCACCATCGCATCATGATTGCTAATACACCAGTAGCATGACTAATAACAACGGGACTAGCAACGGCGACATCAACGCTATCACAGCCATCGCCTATTAACAACAAAGGCGACGAAGTCAACATTATTTTTATCACCGACGGGATCAACTACAACACCGCCATCATTTTACGGCGTGCACTTTCGTCATCACGGCTATTATCGTGGCCACCAGTGCCAGCAACCACGTTGTCATTAACACCATCATCGTCGTTATCACACCATCATCATCACGCAGCGTGATCATCACCGCGATCACTGCAGCCGCCATCATTTCACGAGGCACATGTTCCTCGCCTTCATCATCGCTATCATCATTACCATTGCCGTTATCGCTCCAACTGGCAGATGTTGGATCACTGTTGTTGTACATTGTATCATTGTTGTGGTACCAACAATCAGACGAAACAATAGCAGAAACACAAGCCGGAAGTCATATCGTCGCCATCATCACATCAGGCAGCATAATTATGATATATTGGTGTCATCATCGCCATCTTCATCGTCGTCGTCATCATGGCTACCATCGACACCAACAACAACAACAGCAGAAGCACAACATCATCACATCACCTCAACATTTTTTTTTTCTAATTAATGTAAATTGTTCACCACCATATTTTATTGTTTTTTTTCCGGTTTTCTCTCATTTTTAGAATCAATAAATTTCTTTTGATTTTGTTTTATTCAAATGGCTACACAAAATGTCGCACGGCAAAGCGACCACCCAGCCATTACCCCACCACACCCCCCAGACTGACACGACATAGGACAGAACTGACCTCAAAACACGTAGATTTCAGAATATCCTTCTGGTCTGCGCATGTTTTGAGGTCAGGCAGGCAAACTGTGACAAGTAAACGTCAGACAAACACTGGCAAGTCGCAGTTTTGCTTACGGCCCCACACACTCACACGCGAGTATCACCCACACACTTGCACACACACACGCAAGCATCAAACATACACTTGCACACACACGCAAGCATCATTCACACACAGCAAACAACACACACACACACATTTACAGAGGGGGGAAATTTACTCGTGGGGGAGTCATGTGGCGGTTCATGCATTTTATCAGGCGCCTAAAACTATGCATTCGCCACCACAAAATTAATTCTATCGCGAACAGTTTAAAACAAAACAGAATACACCCAATACAAACAAACGACAACTGAACTATAAACTCTTCCATACAAAGAGACAAAACAAAATAATAAAATTAATAATGAGTCTCGTCTAGGATTTGATATTATGCGCATGCGCGCTCTTCTCGCGACTCAAAAAATGTGGTGGTGATAATTAAAACATTTAAACATAAATCATATACTTATATATTTAAAATAAAATAAATTATAAACAAAAACAAATTAAAATAAATTGTGTATAATTGTGTATCCCCACAAGCTTATGTATGTTTTATGCCAGTTACTAACGATTGTATATATATATAGTTAATTGAATTTTCCCTAGTTCATTAAAAAAAGCAGTGGCTTCACATATTCACAAATCTGAAAGCAGGAAAGTGTGTTCTAATTACACTATTTCAGTCCTTAATTCTATGTCTAAGATTTTTGGGAAAATCAAACCATTTTTTCCTCAAAAATAAAATTATTAATGAGAATCAGTTTGGATGTATTAAGAATTCGAATACTCAAGCAGCTCTGGCCAATATCATGCACTATGTTTATTTAGGAACTCAACCGAAACTATATGTTGGGGTTTTATTCATTGATATTCAAAAGGCCTTTGACTGTGTTGATCAATTTATATTAATAGAAAAATTCAAGCTACTCAAACCCATTGAACAATTGCTACCTATTCTAAAAGACTACCTAACAGATCCCAGTCAACGCACAATTGCTAATAACGTTTACAGTGATTATATGCATCAATTTTTTCTGGTATACCACAAGGATCAATTCTGGGTCCATTATAATTAATTTTTTAGATTAACGATATTTTTAATTTGGACTTGTTTGATAAATGTTTAGGGCAATTAACAATTCGTCGCTTCCAAATATGAGCATTATACATCTGCAAATCATTAATATTTTTTAGGAGCGTGTCAATTTGTAATGTTAAATTTGGCTTCATTTTTTTAAATAAAATTCTTGCCCCACTTTTTGGGAAGGACAAAACTAAAAAACTAGCGATTTTCAGATGTAATACTCTTATTTGGAAGCGACGAATTTAACTAAATGTTATTACAACTTCCAAAGGGCTAATGACATTCATAATGTTCATAATGTAATTCAACATATGTGTTCTTTGCCCGACCGATCACATTTAGTTGATTGAAAATCTGTTTTATATCCCGACTCTATCGGAATTCCAACTCGAACGGTACAGCTTTGACCTCTGTGCTGTATAATTGGTCAGTTTTCAATGTTATTGGGCGTTTCAACATTTTCAATGCAACTAAAATATTTTATTTCTCCAATTTATTATTTTACTTAAAACTATATTTCTGATTTATTTGTTATAATGATTATTGAATTTGAAATTATTTCGTTTAAACAATAAACAACAAAAAAAGTCCGATCTAAATGTAACAACGTTATATTTATTATGCATTTCATGTTTTATATCGAGCGTCAACTATAAATCACTCAACCATGAACAGGGTTAATCTATTGTCGCTATTTTTATCCCTATTGCTGTTACATTTATATAGCGTCAAGAAACACCAGCTATAAATTTATTCCGTTTTATTATTATTATTATTATTTTTTTGTTATATAGTTTTAATTTAAATCAGTTTAAATTCCTGTTGAAAAGTACAAACGCATGCAACAATCATAAATAAGAAATAAAACAAAAATGAAAAAAAAAAACAGCAACAATAATAATAATAATAATAACACAATAAATTTTATAAAGATTGAGATTTATGAGATTGCTTTAATCACATCTTAACATATTAGCTGTGAGGGTATCAGTGTTCATTTTAATAAAATAAATCAAATATTTATAAGAACTCTTTATGGATAAATTTGCGTTCCATATAAAACATATTTACTTTTTATTATTTTCAAGAACATTTATGGAGTTTTAAGAACTTGTATAGTTCTTATTCAGATGTGGTGTTCGTTTGTAAATTAAAAAGTATATATCTACCTGCTTATGGTTTCTTGATACAAAATGGGTTTAATAACACTGATAAAAAGTAACCATTCCGGCGATACATATTCCAAAATAGAACGAACAAATGAATCGTACTGTGATGTTAGAATAATCAGATCTGTGAAGTCTTTTCTCCATACCCAGATCGAATATAAACTCCACTCTCTCAACATCTTCATTATATAGACGATATTGACGAAAAGGAGGTGATGCTGAGTCTATTACTAATTGACCAACTACAAAATCTGTTCAAACCCTCTGGCAATCGCATTTTTGTTTCACAAAATCAGTCACGCTGTTAACCCGGGCGAAAATTTTCGTATCGTCGGCGAAAAGAAGACAATTGGCCAATTCGAAGCAGTCAATAATATCTTTGATAAACGACGTAAATAATAATTAAGCAATATGACTATCTTGAGATAAGCCAGATGCCGCGTGAAATAGGCTGGGAAAAGAATAAAAAATCGGATTGCTAGCGGTTGCAAAGGTTAGAACTAAGCTATTCAATTGTAATGAAATGAAAACTTATGTTCTATAATTCGATGGTAAATCTTCAGTATAAAAAACGTCCAGTTCCTGTCTGAAGTTTAAATTATTAAATAAATTGCCAAAAAAGAAACCAGGATAGGAATTAAGCGCTGATTTAGTGAAAAACAAAATTAGATAAAATTTGTTGTAATTTGTTAGGAAAATGTACGTCCATCGTTAAACAAAATTGTTTATTTGTATTTTTGACTACTTTCATTTAGACATTTCACCTATCTATAGATTTTATCCCTTGGGTTTCGCATCTAAACATTGTTTAATCTGTTATATGTAGTTGTGTTCAGCGTAATAAAAAATCTATAATAAAACTCTGCTTTGTTTTGTTGCCTCCCACTATGAAAACCTTCATCATATGAGAATTTTGAGGAAAAGACTAAAGGATACGATGAACCCGTTTGATTTGGCAGAAAATAAGTAAGAGCGAATGTTTTATTATTTTAACTAAAATCTATATTTATGTTTTCTGTTATATATATATGGTGTTCCAAACGTGATTAGAATTATTGATGGAACCCATATTGCTATAACCGGGGTTGGGAAAGAAATTGATTCGTACGACAACAGAAAAGGGCACCTTTCAATTAATACTCAATTAGTGAGACTAGCAAGGTCATCTTTACCATGGGGCTATAAAGGCTGCTGCCCTAGGGCGCCGCATTATTAGGGCGCCACCAAATGTCCAAGACCTAGTCAGTTTTAGAGGACATCTTTTTATTTGAATTTCATTTTTCACTTCAAAGGAAATGCAAACCGTTTTATTATAATAAATTTATTCTATTCGTCGCTTGGAATGCACGAGTCGCGATAGTTATTTTATCCATTGACGGACGACTGGTAAAGTTGAAAAAGCGCCTTAAGCGGACAATAGTAAACTACGAGACTTGTAATAACAAAAATTTGCTATATGAAGTTATATGGAAATAGTGTCTATTTCAAATTCACTATAAATACATCTTTGAGTCACTAAACCTTTTTCGAACTAAATTAGAGCATATTTACCACGCTTTAACAGTTAATTACAAGCAAAAATTTAATATTTTTAAAATAGTTATGCTTTTAGTATCAAGTATCTTAATATCAAATTTCTGCAATTTTTAAGCACGGTTTTCGAGAATTTAAAACGATAAAACTGTTCCAATTGAACCAAATACACAAAAAACCCACTTTGAACTACATAATAGATTTTCCAACCATCAAACTTTTAATAATTTAGACACTATTTCCATATAACTTCAGATAGCAAATTTTTGTTATTAGGAGCCTCGTAGTTCAATATTGTCCACTAGAGCACACCATACCCGTCGTCAATTGTAAACCATCCCAAATTTAAAAACTTGTTTTCTGCTAGAGGTATCAATCATCGAAATCGGATCACATTTGCAGATTTTCGAATATTGTGGCTCTGAATTTGTGGGCTATAGTTCAGTTGATTTTCAAAAAAATTGAATTTTCCACGGAACGTGTAGAAATATTTGACCGAGCCAATTGCCGTTTGTATGACAATTACAGGTCTCAACGCCTATTGATAGAGGTATCAATCATCGAAATTGGATCACATTTGCAGATTTTCGAATTTTGTGGCTCTGAATTTGTGGGCTATAGTTCAGTTGATTTTCAAAAATATTGAATTTTCCACGAAACGTGTAGAAATATTCGACCGATTCAAATGGCCGTTAATATGACAATTACAGGTCTCAACGCCTATTGATAGAGGTATCAATGCTAGTACGCATTTTCACAATCATCCGGTGTTCTCATTTCATTCATTGTATCATCTCCGATCGTCGAAATCCCTAACGTTTTTGGTTTCTGGAATTGATTGCCTCTCTTTCTAAATGCGGTTTGAACTTCATGTCTTGTATTTTCTCTAGAATTTCATGGTGTCGAATGTGCTGGTTTTAAAACAGAAGATGATTCTGCAGTGGGACATTTTTTTTTGCTTCGACAAAGGCGCCTAATATTTTTAGCCCAGGGCGCCTAAATATATAGGAACGGCCCTGGAGACTAGTTGCTTTACTAATTTTACTATTAGAACACGGTAAAAAATTGTGTACTAATTGTTAATTAGATTATGGTTATATAAAAGTCCACACCAAATTAAGATTAAATTTTAAACTTATATTGATGTTAAAATACAAATTTAACCCAGCCATGTCCTATCACCTAATACTTAATTAAACAAAGATGTTTCCATAAATAAGTTTTAATCTATAATGGTTATACTAACCATTCTAAATTAAAACTTTTATACTAGATTTATTAAGCATAGATTAAAATTCAACCTAAGGAGCGCTTGAAAATGTAAACCTCCAATCCTACAGACTTAACGAATAATATTTAATTAATAAAAGATATTTAAGTTATTGAATTTTAATTCAATATAGTTATACGATAATAAGTAAATGCAGATTTAAGATACATTTCTGAGGTTTTTAATATTTTAAGTAACTAGTAATTACAAATAAATCTTATGCGAATAAAACTGAAATAAATATTAACTTTGATTTTATTTCATTCTTTATTATACTAATATTTTAATCTATACATAATAACAATTATAGACATTTTATGAATTACATAATAATAATACAAATAAATTTACTTTTAATAAATAAGGTACCAACATATTATATTCCTTTTCAATAATTTTATATAAATTGTTTTCGGCTTTTTATAGACAACATACTATTTGTAATGACATACTCATTATTTTCGATTTGGCAAATCAGAAAAATAATGGAGTCATACTCCTAATATATCTACCAGCAAAAGTAGAAAATATTCATCCCCTCCCCCCTTTTCTTTCCCGCAGAGTCAATACAAAGTGTATCAACTCTCAAAAATGAGAAATCTCTGAGATTTTGTGTTGGTAATTCGGTTTCGTACAGAAAAGTAAGGTCTACTCATCAGGTAGCTACGACCGAACTACAAAAATTCAACTCTCGAAAAATACATTAAATATTTAACTAGAGGGTATAGAGTTAGCGAATTATATTCACTAACTCGAACTCAAAATCCCAAGCAGAAATCTCATTTGTGTGCGTATAATGCCCGCACTAATATTTACGATGTTAAAATTGTCTGATTTAATATAAATTGTTTTCGGCTTTTTATAGACAACATACTATTTGTAATGACATTTGATTCTGCGGGAAAGAAAAGGGGGGAGGGGATGAATATTTTCTACTTTTGCTGGTAGATATATTAGGAGTATGACTCCATTATTTTTCTGATTTGCCAAATCGAAAATAATGAGTATGTCATTACAAATAGTATGTTGTCTATAAAAAGCCGAAAACAATTTATATTAAATCAGACAATTTTAACATCGTTAATAATTTTATAGTTTTGAAAAGGTTTCTTATTTTGTAATTCATTATAATTTATAAAATATTCTTGATCAATAAGATTAATTTCACAATTATTCATATTATTTTCATTAAAAATAACATATCACATATCAGTTCTAGGCAAAAATACGTCGCCTCATTCACATGATATAGAGTCTTCATTCTTCCAAACTGATTTGGATTACTTAAAAGCAAAAATAAATTATTTCTATAGTGCAATTCGGGCTCAATTTCAAACCACTTAGTACTATACATTCAACAAAGTCAATTTCAGGTGAAGTCTTCAAAGGCAAATAAATGTGTTGTTTTACCCAACAATTTCTTTTCAGTGTAAGTTTTCTCGCAAGGCTGGTGTAAAATCATAGATTGATGCCCGAAAGCAAGAGTTTTACAAATTTTTTTTATTACTAATACACGAATTCGTTTTAGTAAAAAAACCGATGCTTTGCTTCATAGCTCATATACCATGTATGAAGATCAATTTTCGTTATTATTCTGGGATAATTAGGTTATAATCTTGCAAAATACAGTTAGGATGCTGAATTATATAACTTTCCAATAAACTGATAGCTAAGACAGGTAGAGACAGCGATAATACACCATTAATAATTTTTTATAGACTAATTCTTGCAATCCACAACTTTGGAACTATGCTGCTTAATTCATGAAATTTAAAAGGAAAATATAACATTAAACATAAGTTTTGTGAATCAGTATTGATGTTTGTGAAATTTTATCCAAATAAATGTTTGGTGGTAAACTTTTTCTAAAGGTATAACAGAATTTAAAAATTTAATCTTAACACTTATTGTGTTTTGTATTGTGCAAATAAATATTTTCATTCGATTGACGTTAAAAAAATAGGGTACTCTGTTGAGTGTACTCGAATAGAGGCCTTTACACGATCAATATTAATGACATTACCAGTAATGTCATTATTTACAAAATCATCCGTCATTACTCCTTCATTAATTTTCAACATCACACGATCATTTTTAGTGTCATTATTTGCGTCATTACTGTCAGAACAGTAAATTTTTGTGTTGCGAACAATTTTAATAGAAGCGTGTTATATTATAATGAATTATAAGAAAAAGGCGTGCATTGCTATAATTTTAGCATTATGTTCCAAAAAAAAAAGTCATGCGTCGGCGCTGGATGAAAGATTCGCTTAAGAAGCGTAACTATTCAGATGTCACCCTGCTCAAAGAAATTCGAGTAATGGAAGCAAGGGATTATAAAAATTATTTCCGAATGGGTGAGGAACAATTCGATCGGTTGCTAGAAATGGTTACATTTTTTTTGAAACGACAGGATACTAATATGAGATTGTGCTTACCTATTAGCGAAAGGTTAGCAGTGACGTTAAGATATCTTGCAACGGGGCGAAATTTCGAGGATTTAAAATTTTCAGCAATCATGTCCCCTGTTTCAATAAGCCAAGCGATTATTGAAACGTGTGAGGTACTTATACACGTTTTGCAAGACTACATAAAGGTAAATATATAATAGATTATTTTGGAATAATACTAAAACACACTTTGTTAGGTCTCCTAATCTAAATTTATTGTATAAAAATTCAACAATTTTAAAAATAAATCCATAAATTCAGTACATATTTATTAAGTTAAAAAAAAATTCATTTTAAAATTTGATAAAAAACTCGCTGCTGTTGCAGATTGGAGAGATGATGTGGTAGAGTTGCTAATTTCGATTGGGGAAAAACTCGGGAATCTTCGTTTATTTTTACTGAATTCCTATGCAACGCACCCTGACTTGCTTCAAATGTCGCTTATAGCTTTCTCCGCAAAATTACGCTGGTTTTGTTCCAAAGTTATTAGTTTTTCTCCCCAAGCTTTGGCAATGATAGGAATATTGTCCATATTTTCCGGCATCTCCAAATACATACAAGCCTTCTCTAACAGCTCATTCTGCTTTGCATTTGGTTCCAATTTTCTACGGCATTTTTTTGGTTTTGGTAGTACTAAAATTGATGACCGTGATGCAGAAGGGGCTGATGATGGTGGGTGCTGCTTTCTTTGTTCCTCAACATTTCTATTAGGAATCTAAAAATAAATGTTTCTATTACCTATTCTCGGTGTTGAAAGTCATATATCTCATTTTATAATATTCATTTTTATTTTCAGTTTCCTAATACACCCGAAAAATGGGTTGAAATTTCCAACGATTTTCGCGATTCAACACAATTTTATAATACGTTAGGGGCAATAGACGGAAAACATATTGCCATTAAAAAGCCTCAGAATTCAGGTTCATTGTATTATAACTATAAAAGTTTTTATAGCATTGTTCTGCTAACGATAGTAAATGCGAAAAAACAGTTCATAATGGTAGATGTTGGAATGAATGGCAGAATTTCAGACGGAGGGGTAATGCACTATTCTAAATTTGGGGAACTGATGCAACAAAAAAGTTTAAATTTACCGGAACCTCATCCACTACCAAATTGCAATGAACATTTCCCATACACGTTCATCGCAGATGAAGCATTTGCATTAAATGTAAATCTCATGAAGCCGTATACGCAAAAATTTTTAAATGAATTCCGATACGAGTACAACAAAAGGCTGTCAAGAGCTCGCGTTAATGTGGAAAATGCCTTTGGAATTTTGGCGTAAAGATTTGGAGTTGTTCAGAAACCGATAAGCCTTGAACCACGAAAAGCGGAAATTATAACAATGGCTTGTTGTTAGTTACATAACTTTTTAATGAAAGAAAATACCCAAACATACAACAATGAAGCTAATTTCAGTGCCGTCAATACAGATACCAATCAGCTTGTGAATTTGGAAAGCACATTAAGCCGCAATAGTACCTTAGACGCCAAAATAATCAGAGATAAGTATTGTACATACTACAACAATGGAGGAAAGTGGCCCGAGTAACGATGGTTCTGAATTAATCAATTTTAAATTAATTTATTAAACAAAAATTTTCTGTGTTTTATTTACATATCCATAAAGGAAAAATAAAGAATTATATGATAAAAATAAATACTGTATGTAATTATTATAAAATAAAATATATAACCTTGACCGTCTGTTGAACGTTGGAATTCACCGGTTGTTCAAACTTGTCGAGAAATTGAAAAGCATAAAAAACGTACGACGTGGGCTTATATACTTTATCAGCACTACTGCCCGATCTCTTAGATAACACTTTTTCAATTCCTTGCGATAGTTAGATCGCAGCGTATTAATTTTTCGTTTGACATCTCCACGGATGGCTGTTGGCTTTATTTTTTTATAAATTACTAAAAGCTTATCTAAAGCTATATTTCGTTTCGATTTATTTATGTAATTCTGGTTTGTGGGCTTCCACAGTTCAGGCAAGGTCTCATAGGTTTCAATGAAATTTAGAAGATCGTCGACGACGTTTTCGCTGTTCACCACACCCCCGATTTCACATGATTCTATTTCAGATGATTCGATTCCATATGGCTCTCCAGCTTGGTCATCTTCAGACGGATCAATTTCAGATATTTCGAATTCCTCATAATCAAACATATTCGCCACACACGAATTATTCATATTCAAATATTTTTAATTATTTCCTTCACTATAATTCACTTCCACATCACATTTATATAAATTTTATAAATTTTTCTTATAAACAAAATATTAAACATTTATTGACAACCAGGAGTTGTCGAAACGAACAACAGAAACAAAGTATGTAATGAAGCAGTAATGAAGCGAAACATATACACGGTCAATAATAATGACAGTATCCCCACCAAACATCAGTAATGATATCTCGAAATCAGAAAATCCGGATTTGCATCATTACTGGTCATCATTACTGATTTCATCGACTTACACGATCAATATTAATGTCATTATCATAAGGTAATGACATTAATATTGACCGTGTAAAGGTCGCTAATGAGGGGAAAAATCAATCGAATTCGACATAAGTTTACTTTACGAAATTGTAATGTTATTAGTATATAACGGTAGAAAATATTTTATAAGCATCTCGATATGTACTACTAAATATAATTTTGTTTTATCGAATTTTTGTTTTTGTTTGAACACAAAAGAATACTTAGGCCGTGTCCGAAACCTTTGCTAAAGTTTTTTTAGTACAAATTTCTGACAATTATTTGAAAAATATTCCTCTACATTCAGAATTTTTTATTATGATGTCCGAATACTGTAATAATTTTTTGGTATATTTCCCTGCTTCACATTTTTGTTGCTTCATTTTAATTACTGTAATTTTCGAGAAATGGATAGTTATTTGGACCAAAAATATCATGGATGATACGTCTATTAAGGCATGATTACGCCAATTAATTTAAATCGGTTCAGCCTATTAAATCATATAATGAATTTATTCTGTAGCTGCCCCAAATTATCATAGTAAGTAATTGACTATGATAATTTGTTTGTGTGCAGTTTTTTTTATATAAATGTCCAAAATTAGTACTAAAAAATATTTATCATGTTTTGGACACAGTCTAAGTAGTAGTTTTGCAGTTTTGTAGCAGGTTGCATTCAATTTTGCGAAGTCAAAATTTTTTCATTTTATACCATTTCATTTTTCACTAGATTCGCGCTTAATTCTTACGCAAATTAGTCAATGCGGATCTACCAGGAAAAAACCCTTACTGAGCAGGTAAAATAATTGATTTAGAATGGAAATCCAATACCCTGAGAACAATAGATTCAAATAGCTTGGGAATAACGGTTCTCGTTTCTTCTACTCACCTTGAAGGTGGGATGGATGCAGAAAATTTTTCAAGGCTCGGGAAAAAATCCACTACATAGAACGTCAAAATAACAAACACGTTTAACAAAAAAAAAAAGTCGGATGTACAAAAATTCACAAACGAAGAAACGACTGGTGAAAAAAGGGTAAAATACCATCGTGACCAGCACTTCTTGCTCAGTAAATTTTAAATAACTATAGTGCACAGAACTGAAAGCATTTTAAGAAATCGTGGCTGGTTCGTAAACTGATGAAAAAAGCATGCACATTACCGATGGCTTACTAGCCACAGAGCTTAAACTATACGACGGAGTGGTAAACAATCAACATTGGTGACCGAAAACCAACCATTATCCATGAAATTCCAGAACTTCTTTGGACAATGTAAATTTATTCTCGATTTTTACTACTCGATTTTCACGATAAATACCAGTTTAAAACTTTAAAACTCTTCTGGGATTCTATCAAAATCGGCATAAAATTGCATACCGTACCACCTATATAAGGAATGGAACAAAAATCAAATAAATTTAACAAAAATTAAGATTGATAAATTAAAATATGTAATAACACATAGCTATGCAAAATTAGTATCACAGTTTACAAAATTATAGTTCAAAAATCCGACTTTTTATCGAAAAGATTACACGATTACCGCGATTTGTACAAGAAGCTACACGTAATTAATTGAAATTTATAGTTGAAATTAATACAAAACCCCAAAAAAAAGTTGACATAAGCGTATTTTATTGAGCAAAATTGAATTCGAATTATTTTTTGTTTATTTGTTTCCCAAGAAAATAGTCAATTTTATCGAACGGTTTTATAAATTTTTCAAAGCTGCTCTACTAAAAAAAATTGTAGGTGGGCGTATGACGGTCATTTCCTGGCAATCTGATTATACGATTATCTTTATAGTTTTATGGTTCCTTATATCGATGTGCCTTATTTTAAAAACGTTTTGTCAATCTTGATTTTTGGTTCCTTAGCAAATTTTATGGCCTACTATCAATTTAAATTAAATTTGCGGGGTTAATTCTAGTTTTCGAGTTAGTATCCATATTGGATTCGGCTTAATCGTTACGGATTTCCAACGACTCGGTTTTTATTTTTATGAAATTAGTATAATGCTCTGACAAACCACGAATTTGTGAATGTTGATAGTAAACCAACCAATGCTACTGAATTTTTGAGATCGTCTGGCTCTTCATCCGAATTGTAAGGATCTAATTATTTTCGAAAATTTGAGAGTTTACCATTAAACGGACGAACCTTCCAATTCTCATCTATTTTTATTTTTTTGAGTATTTTAAGAATTCAGTTTCGGTCTGATTAGGATTAATATGTTTACCGTTCCTTTTGAGAATAAACATTTTTAACGTGATTCAACCACAATTTCATATTACAGTTGAACATGTACTGAGAGAGTATGTACGAGAGCATGTAGAAACTTTAAAAATCGGATATAAATTGAGGAATTTTTCGTAGAAAGGAATTTTTGAGTAATTAGCTTTCTCATTTCCAAATGTATAGTTACTCGCTTCTTGTTTTTGAAAATCTTGATTTCAGTGCTATTTTCCTGGAGCGTGACTATTCCACCCAAAAGAATTAAATTGGCTATATGATTGCTTTACAGCATCGGATTCATATACTTAGTTGTACATGTACTACAGTGAACTTCAAACCAGACCTGATCCAGTGTATCGCAATTTGTTGTAATAGAAAATATATCTACAATACAATTTTTTCAGTCTTGTGAATTTTTTTTTAATATGTATCGCTGTAATAATCAACAAATGAGTGCAGAAAATAAAAACCGATGCCGTGCAAGCGGCAGCTTCACGATCGTTGAGATCTTTAGCTTCAACATATGTAGGTGAAACGTGTCGTATTAACATCGCAATTTTAGATTAAATTTTAATTTTTTAAAATATCATCTGATCTGTAGCCACTTTTCATTACAAATTGAGAAAAATTTGGAAAACTTGAAGAGCAAATTTCAATTGTTTTTCAGTATATCTTCTATTGTTTATATATTTGAAAAATAGATTTTATAGTCCACAAATTTTACACTTCCGGTTGACCGATTTTCATTAAAATTGCCTGGGACCACACAATTTATGAAATAAAAACTGGAATATGAAGTAGCCGTTCGATTGGTGAATCCGTATCTGGGCTGTAGATTAACAGACAGGCAGATAGACATACACCAAAAAGGATGAATCTTCAAAAACCGAAATAGCCACTAGCCAGGTTGAAAATTCTCACGATCACTAAACTTTAATTGGTCTAGTTGAAGGCTAGTCATGAAATAGTAGCAATGACCTAACTCAGAAGTAGAAAATCGTCATTAGATCGAACGCGTTGAATACTACATTCAACAAGAAGAATTAAAGTTAGTATGCTTAAAAACTAATTTCTATAATTATTATGACAAACTGTATATTGGGCAAACCGGAAATAAATTTTCAAGAGATTATGGAATAAGGTAACCAAATTGTTTATGAAAACGAGCCCGTTAGCTTCATACCCTTCTCAGCGATGATGAATGAGTACATAAGTCATTTTTGCAGGTAATCCTGATGAAAATCTGTAATAAATGTTTTTACATTACCTATAAGGCCATCAATTTTCTTTAAGCACCAATATTGCACAACGAAAAAAATGTTGTAGCAAAATACAAAAGCCCATGTTAGTTATAACAAAAAATATGTATGATAACAGCCGTGTAAAAACAACCCTATTTCATAAAACTTTCAGCTCGTTTTAAATATTGTGTACATAAAAATCAAATTCAAATGAATTTCATATCAATAACCATCTCCTCATAAAATAAGTATTCACAACAAAGTGGTTTATACAACAGTACCTATACATTATGCTCGTGTTTGAAAAGCGCGGGAGAGAGGGGCAACACAAAAAATATAAAAAATTGGATCATTTACATTTTACTTCCTTTTTCCTATACACAACTTGTGCAAAAATGAAATTTTTTGTGAATGGTCGGTATTCATTTCAAGGTATACCTATGAGTATTTACAACAAAACATAAAATGGCACAAAGAGGAGCAGGATATATCACATATCATTGATATTTTTTGTATATGTGTGTGTGTACAACCTATAAAAAGGTTAAATCGTATATTCAAATTATGTAAAATATCTCTTTTATATTTCGATTAAATGAAAAGGATTTTACCACCGCATTGTAATGAAATTAGCCCATTTAACAAAAAAAAACGTAATAAATCTCGTTTGCTATTACGTATATCTATAGGGTATATCGAATGAACCAAATTCTTTAATTTTTATAAGTATTTTAGCTCTCACAAAAGATGAAAAAACTTTCAAACCCATTTTGTATTAAAACCGAAATAACAATGAAAAATTATTATTATTTTTTGCAGTTGTTCAAATAAGCGAACATAAAACTAAGGGAGCACTGTCCGTTCAAATGGACATTCGGAAATTTGTTTGCTTTGGATGATTTGTTTTTTTTTGTTTTGCGGGGAAACACAATTTTAATCAATCAAAAAATCGTACTTTTGTATACAAATCGGATCATCTTCTCAAACTTTATACAATTTAAGTTTATTGTCAGAATTGAAAATGTAATAAAAACTATTTTTTGTTTTAAGAAAATGAAAAACAAATATTTTTTCAAGAAAACATTATGATTGTTTATTGTCTTAAGTCCCGCTCGCCATGTACACAAGTATACGAAATGGAATTTGATGTTTTTTATAAAGTTATAGATAAGATTTTGCTGATATATTGCAATGTACACATATAACCATATACATAGCTGAATCAATAACCAAGTATAATATAACAGATTGTATGTTTGTGTACGAAGGAAATTAAAGTTATTTCCGCAATGTTGATAACCAATCAAATTCCTGTAAATTTTACAATCTTGTTTATATGAAAAACTAGATTTTTCTATTTTTTAAATCAAAGATCTATATACAATATACAATTTATTCTCATGTATATATCCTTCCAATTAATGGAAGCTTGCCATGCATATAAATAAAAAAGGTAAAATGTGTAAACAAAAAAAAAAAATCTTTACCATACTTCTATCTGTATCTAGGAGACTAAAGCTATTAAAGAGTAGTAGTAGTAAATTTCAATTTATTTCTGTACCTTTCCTTGGTTTACCTTAATCTACTGTAGATCATCATTTTTAATCAGATTAGATTACACAACTACAAACAGTCAATATTGCAACAACAGCAACACCAGCAACAGAAAATACAAAAAAACAAAAAGGAAGAGCAGCAAAAAGAAATCAACTATGCACTATGTGTGTATTTCCATTTACGATACCAGCTATGAATATTTTTATTTTATTTTATAGAAAAATTTATTTTATCTTTTATCTTTACACTAAACCAGACATGATTAAAATACAGATTAATAAAAGTATCTCAAATACAAAAAATGGAAAATTATTATGAAAAACATGTTAAAGTTAACAAGATTTTTTTAGTTGCTTATATGCTATGGGGAATTGTAAATTGCTTAACCCTTTGGTGGGATACATCATTCAGCATTTAAATTAGATTACGAGCATAAAAAAAAATTCATATTCCTTTTCGGTTCGCCTAAAATTGTAATTCATTTCTATAAATTTAAAAAAACAAATCGCACTGCAAAAAAAACTGTACGATTAGATGAGAATCGGTTAAAAGAAAAAAATTAAAAATTGTTTTAACCCTCTGCTCTGCGGTCGCACGGGGAAAAATCTAAAAAAAATCATGAACACTCTTAAACCCTTCTGAAATGAAGATCTACAATTGTTTAAGTACAAAAGTACAAATTATATTTTTTACAATAAATAGGCATGTGAGCAAGAATGCTAGGAAAACGTGTCTTGGCCTAAATTTCAACAATTAAAAAATTCACCATAGTAATAAATAACTTAGCATGGATTCTCATAATGGACACTCTAATATTCAAGAAAAACCGGGGTTTGACCGTTTCTGCCTTAAAATGTTTAATTATTTGACCACTTGTATATGCATAATTTCAACGAGAGTTAAATCGAGGATTTTTATGAAAAATACTTCATTTTCACTGCAAAAACGTCATGACATTTTTATATAATTAGATAATATAGACTGAAAATGCTTAAATATCAATCGGCGTTAGTAGTGTGTGTGTGAAATACAAATTGAGTTGTGTGTTTGATAAACGACTCAATATAATTTTTTTTTATATGTATGGCTTTTCGTAGTGACTAATACACCTAAAAATTATATTGTGTGTATCTGCGTATCAGCAAACCGAGAAGGCTTTCTAGAGAGAATTTTAGCAGATTTTAACAAAATATCACCCCTCTTGAATTTTCAAAGCGAGCAAACGACGCGTGCAGGACTAAATTTCAAATAAAATTCTTTCGGATTTTTATAGACAAAATATGTTCACAATAATTGAAATTTCCAACATTTTTCGACTTGTTAATCAGAAAAAATGAAGAGGCCAATCATTATATCTACCGAAAAGTAGAACTACCAAAATCCCTCCATACTCTAACCCAAGAGTCAAACAAAATGTATCGGCCCTGAATAACATAAAATGAGAACCCTCCTTGAGTTCTCTATGCGGTTTTATACTGAAAAATTCGGGGTACTTTTCAGGAAGCTACGACCGAACTACAAAAATACAATTCTAGCGAATTATATTCATTAAATCAAAAACTCAAGGAAACCCCTCATTTCTTTGTGTTTTATGCCCACACAAATAATAGAAAGAGAATTTTGGCTACATTAAAATCAATAAGATTCTTTCGGCTTTTTATAGACAAAATAAAAGACACAGAAATTAGGGTTTGCCTTTAGTTTTTGATTTTGTGAATATAATTCGCTAGGCCAGCACGTTCTTGCCTCATACTTAATGTATAAAGTTAGAATTATATTTTATAGTTTAAACGTAGCTACCTGAAGAGTCGACCGAACTTTTGTTCGTACAAACTTTTCTTTTCGAAACCAAACTACATAAACAACTCACTTTGTATCACTTTTGGGTTAAAGTACGGGGGGGATTTTATATTTATACTTTTTTGGTAGATATATTATAAATTATTGGCCTTTTAATTTTTTCTGATTAATGAGTCGAAATATGTTGTGAATACGTCATTATTGTTAATGTATTTTGTCTATTAAAAGCCGAAGGAATCTTATTTGATTTTAATACAGATAAAATTCTCTTTCTAGGACTATTTACAAGTCATAAATCAGCTAGTCTGGTTCTTAACAAATGAATTTTATAAGATCAATTATAACCGATACTTATTTTTATAGTGCCGGTTACTCGAATAGTCTTAAGGATTTGTGTAATACCAACAATCCATCTAATAAAGTTATAATAGCTGCCATAATAAGTACTAACGACCGCTTCATGATGAAGTTTCGTAATCAATTTTTTAACAGATAAGAGTGATTAATTCATTGATCCTACATTAACCAGCTTTTAATCTCTGGAGCTTAAAGAAAGCATGCTAAACACTGTGCCACCTCGGTGGCCGATATTGAAATAGGCCGTCGTGTACATTATGCCATAGTGTACCATTTGTCATGTTTTCATATTCCATTTTGAAATATTCGGTTTCGAAATATGCCATGTTAAATGGATCCCGAATGACGGCACGCATTTTTCTAGTATGAATATCTATCTAATACATAGATGTGCTCATTAATTAAAACTAAACATATTATTTAGAAAACCCATTAAAATAGTTAGGTAGAATGCTCGTAAATGCAATCTACAAACAAATCAGCCAAAAAATAATATAAAAAACGTAATAAATATTGAAAATGCATATTACATGGATGCATATATTATGTATGATACATTGTACATACATCCATGTATTACTAATGCCAACTATAAAAACAAAGTGATTTAAGTATGTAGTTATATGAACATTTTATAAATTATCCCTGCTGTTAATTTTAAACTGTTCACATTAATTTTTGGTTTGCTGGCTTGGTTTGTTAACCAACCACAAAGTAGTTATTAAATTGAATTTGTCAATTAGTGTAACTTATGTGTAATAATATACTGACATTAAAGTGTACATACATATATGTATATAGTATGTCGGAAAGAATAGATTTTTTTTATGTATTTTTTGTGCACAACAATAATATAACCATATAAGCGAAGAAGTTGAGAATTTATTTTTTATACAGATTATGTCTTTATTTTTAGACAAAACAATAATAATATATGTTGTTTGCTGTTATGTATGGAAAAATCTACTCTGCGAAAAAATAAATCGGAATGGAATGAGGTTTCTTCTTTATGTACAATATAGATTCCGCAAGTTCAATTTATACGTAAACATTTTTTATTTTTATTTTAATTGAAATTAATATTTTAAAAAAAATAAAAAATAAATTTTCAGTACTGTGGAAACGCAATATATGAAAAGACATATAATTTGTTAGCAAATTAATTGGGTGCATTTTATATTATGACATTTATGGATGTACAATTCTTTAATACCACAATATTGAAATATGTGGTAATTAATTTTGTTAAGCGAAACATACTGTTTATCGAGTCGAATGTGGGGCTTAATTGTTGATGCATTACAGCAGGCTGTGTGTGTCTATAGTCGATGTAAATTATAAAAGTAATGTTAGTCTATAGAATGTGTGAGGTATAGGCATTATACATAATAATAAAACTGTTAAGATAACAAGTTGAAGTATAAAATTTTTGTAGGCGATTTAGAAATATTCATATTAATAAAGTCATTAAATCGAATTTATTAGCGACAAGTAATAACTTAATCATAATTACAGGAAGCAATTGAGGTATTGAACAACCACATGCAATAAGCTTTACGTTATCTTCATCTTGAAATTAATTCCAAATGGGCAATAAATACTTTTAAATATCTGTTTAATTGTTACATTACATATGCAGATATTTGAATTGTCGCAACTAATATATTAATATACTACCTGTATGAGTTTGAACAACTCGGCTAGTAACCATTAGTTATGCGGCAAATTAACTTCTTTTGAAAATAGATTGTTTATCATACATATTAAATAAAAATCAGTGAACCTTAGATGCCAATGTCGATTCTCCAAAAAGTAACATATTTATGAATAAATGTCTAAGCGTTAAAATACTCATAGTATGAAATAGAACCTATGACTCAACAAACCTTGATTTATTACTTATTTCTCTTAATCATGAACAGCTTGCAAACGCATTATTGCTACATATAGTTTTCGGAAAATTAGATAGTGCTACTCAACATAAATGGGAAGAAGAAGCACCTACAACTTCTTTACCGACCTGGAAAGAATTGCAAGCGTGTCTAGTGAAACGATATTTCTAACAACAAAGAAACTTCAAATGCCAATCGAACACAATTAAATTATATTTCGTACAGTCGTCCGCAGGCGAGTAAAAGGTCGAATAGTTCGTCAAATTTACGAAATATTTCGTTGACCACAACTGTCAATAATAATCAAGATAATGTGTATTGTCTTTTTTGTGACAAATCTAACCATTTGGTCTATAAGTACTCTAAGGGTACTTATACCTAAATTTTTTCAATTAACACTTAAATCTTGTTTTAGTGCTTGGAAATCATATCAATTATGTATTAATTGTTTCAGCAAGAACCACTGAGTACGTTTCTGTCATGGAATTAGATGTCGCACATGTCATCAGAAGCATGATACGTTATTGCATATCGAAAGAAATCGTCAGCGTCTAATCCATCATTTTTTTTGTCGCTGGCGCTACATCCCATAGAGGGATTTGGCCGCTTCATTATGAAATTTCATAATCGTATTTTTAATGGATAATGAATGATTAATTCATTGATCCTACATTAACCAGCCATGATTTTTCCATCACCGGGAATCGAACCCGGGACCTTTATTTGAATTTGTAATAAATCGTTTTTATTTAATTAAATTGAATAGCAAAAAACATTGTGCAACTTAATTTTAAAATATAATATAAAACATTACTTAAGAAATAATATATAATGTGTTTTGCAATTTTAAAATAATTGATTTGGCATGTATGTCAATTACGCGTATATCAAAGTTATCGTTGCTTTTGAAAGGATCAAAATTATATTTATTTAAATCCTTCTTTTCTTCAACGACATACGCATATCTATTTTTTTTTTTTTATATTACAATTGAGTCTTGTACCCATTTAGTAATTTACATTGCATAATAAAGTATTTGATTAGTCGGCACAATCACATGATTATCCCCCATTTCGTGTAACTCATCCCCTGGATTTTCGCCACAGTAAGTCTACTGACCTCCTGGTCGCGATAAGTCCAATGGTTTTATTCTTTGCAGTCTTCTTTTTGGTGTGGTGGTCAGGATACAGCATATGTCCAGATTTTCATGCTGGTGCAGACGTTGTAGGTGTTTTGTTACATGATGCTTAATTTCATTCGCGACAAGCTCAATCTTTAGATCTCGATGGAGGTTGTCGTTTCGAATGTACCACGGTGCATTAATAATACATCGCAGAATTTTATTTTGAACTGTTCGTATGATTTTAATATTTGTCCTCTTGGCACAACCCCAGAGTTGGCTACCGTACGTCCATACAGATTTCATAATTTGTTTGTATAACAGCAGTTTGTTATGGATCGCTAGCTCAGATTGTCTCCCTAAGAGCCAATGCATCTTTCTCAATTTTTATGTTTAGTTCTTCTCTCTTCTTTTTTATGTATTCCTTCCATCTAAGTTTAGCATCTAAAGTCATGCCAAGATACTTAGCAGTGTTCGCATGCGGTACTACTATAGAGTTTATCATTATTGGTATATCATTAACTTTTAGATTTGTAAAGTTCACTTGGACTGATGTTGCTTCATTTAATTTAATTCGATATTTCTCTGTCCATTTATCAGGTTAGTAGCCTTCTGTAATTTACTAGTCGATTCATTGATGTTTTTTGCCATTGTTGCTTCTGTGATTGGTATATCTCTAATATATAGGAGATAAAGGATCGGCCCAAGAACACTGCCTTGTGGAACTCCTGCTGTTATTCTTTTAAGTTGGGAGTATTCATTCTCATACTTTACTGGGAAGTGCCTCTCTGATATGTAGGATTTTAGAATTTGAAAAAATTGCTCCGGAAGATCTCGATGAAGTTTAAATTCTAACCCCTGGTGCCATACTTTGTCAAATGCTTGCGCTACATCAAGGAATATAGTTGAGCATATTTGTTTGCTTTCTAGTGATTTCTCGATTACATAGTAGAGTGTTTTTCCCTAAATCCAAACTGATGTGAGGGGATAAGATTCCTTTCTTCGATAATTGATTTTAGTCTTTTGAGAAGAACCTTTTCAAATATCATAGTTTCGATAATGTTGGTAGCAGAGAAATCGGCCTGTATGAAGCTTTATCGTTCGCAGGTTTGTTCGGCTTAGGTATCATAATTACGTCTGCAACTTTCCATTGTCTTGGTACATATCTTAGTCGAAATGCTGTATTAATTATATGCATTAGTTTTCTCAACGCTTTCTCCGGTAACACTTTTATTATCTGACCCGACGCATATCTATGAAAATCAAAATACTTAAATAGTTTATTTCAAATATGTGCCCTAATATCCTTATACAATTATTTTCATTAGGCAAAAAGCCAATTATTTTAAAAAATGTAGGTTCATAGCTATCGATTTCGCCGTTTAATTGAATTATTCAATTTTTTATACTTTTTATTAGTAATAACGATAGATTCAAAATATTTCAACGTACCATCAATAATATTCTTCCCAAATTTATATTGATCTGCGTGTTCTTCAGTTTTTACAATAGCTAAAAAAAGTCGTGTCGATATAGTTTTACAAAATGTTTCTTCTAGAAGTAGTACTTCTTGTAATAGCTTTTAAAACTTTATATTTTCCTTCAAATCTCATACACCAGAAATGATTTAAGGGACCCATCTTTTTCGTAACATAAGGATAATGGCACAAAAAGTGATGTTTTGGACCGAGAGGTAAATTAAAAACTTCTCTAAATGATTCATGATGCCCAGAAATTAAATATTCTAAGTACTCAATTTCTAATATTTGTCTCAAAAGCAGAAATATTTTCCATTTTTGCGAAATTTTCTGGAATAAATTCTCCTATCAACATACCAAGAAATTTTGCCATATACATATAGCGTTTCTGACGCAGAGTATTTTAATTTACGGCTTTTTAAATGTTCATTTGATATGCATTGGGGTTTATTGATATTTTCATATTTGCTAAAATCAAAATTTTGAATTCTGTTATTAAGTTGTTCTAATTTAAAATATTTGTTAGTCTTTATGAAACTATCCAAAATCACTACTATTGCATAATTTAAGATTCCTTCTAGCATATCATGCATTATATCTACCGAAAAATTCTCGGTGACATAGAAATTTTCTAACTGATTAAATACGCACTCTGCAAGAATTCCTTTTCCGTAATGTTATTTTTTTAAAAATCTTCCAAATAATTAAGATTATTTTTCAAAACATGCATCCGAGCAGTGTTTATCACACCTTTGGTTTTTTTTTTTGTGCATTTTGCAAAATCTATAAAAATAATTTGCGGAAAATAATTCTGTAAACCCTAGCATCCCATTATGCCCTTTATTATCACCTACACATGCTGTTATTACGAAAAAAAGTATTTGTTTATTTATCTCAATATGTACCTGTATTTTCTAAATATTTCAGCTCATCTATTACTGGTTGAAATAAAGAATTCCCATACTTTTGCCTGTCTATGCTATGAAACAACATAACTAAGAATATGTTTTGAAGCTTTGACTGAATCGACTTTGGAATAAATGGCAAACAAATATACACAGATCAAGGCATTATTAGTCTCAAATTCATTAAAATACACAATTAGTGGTAAAACTATATCTTCTTTATTATACCTATTTATTTTTTGGCATGGCAATTCAAAATTCTTAAGGTAAGTAATAACAGAATTAAATACATTTTGAGTTCGAAAAAAGTTTTCCAACACAGGTTTTATAGATAGGATTAAGGGTCGCTTCTACGTTTATTGTTTGCAATAAAATGTTATTTATAAGATACCTTAGTTAATTCTTTCCTTCTTTTGTGGTCTGTTAAAATATTTTGAAATGATTTTTTAAATTGTGATATAATATTCAGGGGAGCCGTTTAAATGGCAAACGACATTTGACAAAGTTACTTTTCATGAAAATATCTTTGGCAAATTTGCACATTTGGCAAATATCATATGACAGAACAAATTGAAAATGGCAAATATATGTTTGATCAAAAAATCTATTATAAATTTGACAGGTACGATGTAAATGGAATTTTTAAATGAATTTGGATACATTTTTGGAATATAACTATGTAGCCTATAACCTAGCTGTTTCTTAATCTATTGTGATTAAATTCGACAGGTACGGTGGAAATAGGTTAAATAATTTTTGGGTGTATTTTTGGAATGTCGCAAATTAGTCTGTAACTTGGCCATTTCTTTCGGGATTATAATATATTTTGATACGTACGGTGGAAATGGGATTGTTAAAGATTTTTAGATGAAGTTTTTGAATATGCCCAATTCGTTTGTAACTTGGCTATTTCTTTACCGATTATGATCAAATTCGACAAGTATGATGGAAATGTGATGTTTAAATGATTTTTGGATGAACTTTCGGAATATAGCCAATTAGCATGTAACTTGGCTATTTCTGATCTGATTGTGATGAAATTTGGCAGGTATGTGACGCGCGCTGGAAATCTGGAATTAATAAAAATATTTTTGCTTGAAAACGGATATTTAGAATTATCTGAAAAATAAAGATTTATTAGTAAAATTAGAATGAAAATTTCCATTTTCCAGAATATTTCAAAATGAAATTCTGGAAAAGGAAGATTAACTTTCATTTTCCAGAATTTAAATTTTCATTTTGAAGTAAAACTAATTTTATTAGTTCAAGCGGGGTACGGTATACATGTACACAAGTATACAGCATTACTTACTTTTACGTGTATAAAAATATTTTCCAATATTTCATGTTTTGTTAATTTAAGCCTCTTGCTAGTTGGTGTCTATTTTAGGCAAGCGTGTGGTAATATTTACATAATTTTTGCATTTATTTTTTCCCAGTAATCAATAATCTTGTTTTCAAACCCTTTATACTTGAGTTCGAAATCTAGTAGAATAAAATTGCTCCCTGATTGTCCCTTTTATAAATGGAAATTTGGTAAAATAGTGATCTGTGCTCTTTACTCGAAGTGGGTTTCCCAAAATTGAATTTGAGCCTCTTTATCCAGGGGCATAGTATTACTTTCAGCCGAAGGTTGTGTATCATTATTCGTTGTTCGAAATTTTTTTAAAAATAGTTATAGGTTTCCCACAATTTCCCCTTCGCTATTGAGCGTGTATTTGGGTTGTACGCAATAAAATACAGGCATTCAGATTCATGTGGAAATCTTGTTCCAATTTGTGCTGCCAGGTCTTTAAATCGACCACTTCTTATTACAAACATTTGTTTGTCCCTAAAATTGTTGAACTGCATTTACAATTAATGTAACCAAAGAGTCTCGATTTTTGTTGTTTAATATTTTATGTTTGGCGTAATAATTTTGAATAATGATCCCGTTTGCACATTGACGTAAATTAACGATATACTAAATAATACTATTTATAGGCACAATCTGAAAATAAAATGAAATATTTTAGCTCACGGTTCCATGATAAAATAAAATTATTGGAATTGATAATTAAAAATTAAAAGTTGAGGTTATTTTACAATTAAAGAAATTTATATATATGAAGGGTTGAATGGTTAAATTATGTAATTTGAAATAAATTGTTTTCTATATATGTTCTCTCCTCCCCACTGAAGAATCGGAATGATATTTCCACCGTCAATCAAACTGTAGAAGATCATTCTATGTTTTAACAACTATTTAATTGACAAAATTAAAGAAACTTACATTGTTGGGTTCTGGTGTTATAGAGGAAACTAATGAATCATAATCATCAAACGTATATAGATTCTGATACATCCTTTAAAATAAAAATTGGTGTTAAAGCTCAATAATTTAATTAAAAAATATTATTGGTTTACCTGATTAGGTAAAAATTGATTCTTATATTTTGCCCAGAACTGATTGCGAGGGCCAGCTATAGGAAATAAATCCGCCAGGCATTTATATTGCAAATTAGAAAAACTTTCCTTTGTAAACTCTTGTTCTATTAAAAAAAAGTTTATTCTAATTTACAGATGTATGTACGCATACACATAGAGTACCCAAAACTGACATAGCAAACACGCAAACATAATACATTGAAATTGGCTGTTCTAATTTTACGGGTTCCCTGAATTAATTCCGTCAAATTAATTTATTAATTTTGCGGTATTTTGAGCAGATGCACAACATCAACATTTTAAAAGCTGAATTAAATCTTCCCGAAATTAATTGATTTAAAAAAAATTGATGTCGTGAATTTGATTCATGTTAAGAATATGTTGCGTCATACAAAAATTCTCGGCGTCCCTCGTTTTAGGGCACTTATACATATAACCAGCAAAATATAAAATTACCTACTTGTTTTTACATGACGACGATTGGTAACATATCTACCGTGTACAAAATACTGTATTTACAGTTATATAAATTCATTCCAACTCTAATTCATCATGCTAACCGGTAAATCACTTTCTCAGTAAAAATATGCACGTGTTTTTATAACTTTAAAAATTAATCACTAGCACTAATTTTTTGCCTTTGTAATCCAATAAATCATTACCACTTAATAGCCAATGTGTTAAATGGATGCCTTTTATAATTTATAAAACCCCATTGTGGCACCATACCCATTTTTTTATTATTTAAAATCACATCACAACTGGTTATGATCTCGACGGATAAAGAGATTGATATTGCGTTCTCCTTGTACATCATCGGATTATGATACGTTATTGGAGTTGTTCATAATAGTTGTAGTAGTGGATCCTATGTATATTAAACAATACACTGTAAAATATAAATTTTTTTAGCGGTATAGCAGTAATTCCTATAATACATAGTAAATATTTTTTAGTTATAAATAGTAGCAATTTCTATATGACATATTTTACTAATGAAATAGAGGAGGCAGCCATGTTAATGATACAATTGCTATAATTTGTGTACCATAACAATATTGGAAAAAAAATAGTATTTTTTGTTTCTCCGTGTAGTTGAAGATTGTGCTGGTCAATTCGTTAAGTGTCGTGCGTTATTGGATTTTGCATCGTAACTAAATTTCATCACCGTTTGGCGAAACTTTTGCGTGCAATAAGATGTAAAGCCAAGATCGATCAGTGTTACAAACCACATTAGTACGCAAGTCAAATACAAAGTTAATGGTCTTATCAAATCATGTTCGAGTGACTATGCAAATCGTTTGGATATGTTAGTATCTAGCATCACATCGAATCAGTTTCCCAGATCTATAGAAATTGAAGATTGGAAAATTCCAACCGATATGGTACTAGCTGATCCATTATTCAACCAACCACATCGCATTGATATGCTTATCGGAGCTGAAATCTACTTTTAATTACTTGGAACTGGTTAAATTAAGCTGGAGAGATTAAGAGTAATAAGAGTGGTAAATTTAAAAATAAATACAATTTTTGCATTTAAGTTGCAGAGCTTAACCACAATGAAGATACAGCATTAGTGTAGGACTGTCGAAAGTTATCGTAAAAATAAATAAATCTTTAAAATGGGATGGGCTGAATGTGAAGCTCAATTCAATAAAACTTACAAGCGACTGGACTCTGGAAGATTCGTCGTGAAGCTGCCGCTCAGAGAAGATATTTCGTTACACGGAAATTCGTACAGTGTCGCTAGAATCCTATTTTGAATCTTGAACGCGAATTTTAGAAGTATCCCGGCCTTGAATGTCAATATGAAGACTTCATTGAAGTCAATATAAAGACTTCACATGAAAGCCGTGCCTATAGCGAGGTTATCAAAATGAAAGTATTTTATGATACACCGCACTGCGTTATTAAGCCGCAAAGCTCGACAATGAAATTTCACTTTTGAACGTCTTATGGAAAATCGCTAAATGAAATCATGAAGGTCGGAGCGACAATATACAAAATGATTTATTCTCGATACTACTTCGTTTTCGGTTCAATCGATTTGCGATAACTGCAGACGTCAAAAAAATGTACCGCCAAATACAAATCGAGGAGGGAGATTCTTATTTACAGTGTATCTTGTGGCTGACAATCCAATCGAGAGAATCCAAGCTATGCGCCTTAACACCTTTACTTACGTTATGGCCGCTGTACCGTTCCTCGCAACTCGTTGTCTGCAGCAAATGGGTCAAGATATATCGTCGAGTTACCCTGTCGATTTAACCGTAATTCTAAATGACTTTTTCTTCAATTATTGTCCTGGCAAAAATATTTTTGCAACACCTGTGGAGACTAAAAAAGGTGTGGGATGTGAGTTTACCGGAGCATTACGTCACACAATGTGCCAAATTTCAAAGTCAAATATCACTGATTAATCATATCAAAATTCCTAGTTTCGTTTAATCGCCAAATTATATTGTTGTTGAGATACATGGATTTTCGGAAGCATCAATTACCGCCTACAGATGCTGCATCTACATCTTGGATCAATTTCGTTGCAGATCGTGTTGCCATCATACAGAATATGACATCACTTTCGGTCTGGAATCATGCCAGTTTCAAGGATAACCCTGCAGATCTGGTTTCCCGCGGAGTGTTATCTGAAAAATTACTTACCAGCAAATTATGGTTTTTCGAACCTGAATTTTGTCGAGTTTATCATCTGGTTGGCCGACATTCAACTAATAATTCAAATCGGACTTGGTGGTAGAAAACAAAAGAATAATGAAGTCGTCGTAATCGCACATATTAACAACTTTAGCGCCACTCGTCAAGTATTTCATTATGTGGCCTGATTTGTAAATAATTGCCGGTCTAAAAGCACATGCAAATGACAAACGTTGGGTTGTTTAACTGTCGCCGAACTAAATCAATCACAGAAATTTATCGTCAAAGTTTATCGGCATTGTAAACGCCAAGACTTTCGTAAAGAATTATCGCTGATGTTGGCTATGAAAGAAATTCGAGCGATGAGTTCGATTAAGAATTTAAATCCGTTTCTCGACAAAAATGGAACTATTCGGGTGAGGGCCCGATTACAGCAATCAGATTTGTCATTCAAATCTTAATATGCGATAATTTTACCGAATTCTCATGTATTTAATTTTTCTATTTGTAGCAATTTTCATGTCAAGAATTGTCATGCTGTTCCCCAAGTATTGTTCGCTGCGGTGAGGCAACAATTCTGGATAATTGGTGATCGCGATGTAGTGGAGAAAGTGGTACACAAATGTAATCAATGTTTCAGAGCTCGGCCGAAATTGTACACTAAAATCATGGGAAATTTACCGCGACATCGGGTTGAACTTGCAAGACCATTTTTGCATGCTGGTGTTGATTTTTGTGGACCATTCTGGGTTCATTGATGTGTTCGTTAGATTTGCGACAAAAGCCGTTCACATCGAATCCGTTAGTGAACTGTCATCCAAGGCTTTTCTCAATGCGCGCTCGATCATTTCGTTAGTAGCAGAGGATTTTGGAGTTACCTTTACTGCGGTAATGGAACCAATTTATTTGGAGGTAGTCGGGAGCTGAAAGTTCTTCTTAAGTTAATTTTCGATCAAGAAATATATGACCAAATAAATCGAGCAACATTCAATTTGTTCACATACCACCGCGATCACCGCATTTCGATGGCCTCTGAGAAGCTGCAGTGAAATCTGCGAAGCATCACCTGTATCGAATACTTTCATAATAATTTGGGAAGCTGAACATTATCGAGGGTTCTCTAAGTTCTTTAAGTTCATGGTCGCTGACGCCGCTCTCGTCGAATCCATTTTACTTCGAAGCCCGAAATCAAATCTCATTAACTTTACAAAGGGCTCATTGGGTGACTTTAGCTTCAGGAATCTCTAGCCGCTGTTAAAAACTAGACTTAGGTATACGCATACTTAGAGAGAGTATTTGCGTTTATTCAATTCGGGCATTCCAAAAGGAAATTAAATGTCCCTTCTTTGATTTATTCGTAATATCTAGACCGTATTCTTTTTAAACTCCATTGAAAGGAAGAATATTATTTTATAATGTATTTTATCAAGGAGTTCTATAGCAGTGTGTCAACAAGTTTTATAATACCTGCAAAGCTTAGAATTAAAGGAGTAAAATGAATTAAACTGCTGTGCTTCACCTGTTTTTGAATTATGCCTTAATTGTCACATGAAATTGAGATTCATAATTCTGTAAATTCCGAAAATTCAAGAAAATCAAAATATTAAATCAATTCTGGAAAGTTAAAGTTTTAAAATTTTAAGCTGACATGGATGGTACTGATGTTCTGAAAATATTAAAAAATTTGTAAATTTAATCTTAAATCTCGTGAATTGCACTGAATTTTAAAAAAAATTAAATTAGTTTTATTAGTTTGGTTCAAAATAAATAACTTTCCAAGCTCTTCATTTGTTAATTTCCTAAACTTCAATTGCGCAATTTTCGAATTTTCAAAATTTTGAAATTCCTTATAATAATAATTTAAAATTTAAATTTTTTACAATTTTATAAGACGACAATTTTATTTTCCAGATTACCAATTTACAAAATTCAAATCATAATTCTGATAATTTCGAAAGCGCAAGACTGAAACTAAATCAATTCTGATGAAATGGGTACAGACATTTTTAAATTTTTAAAGCTCAAAAGTTGATGTTAAATCCGGAGAACAGTACTGAATTTTTAGAAATTAAGAATTTTCAATTATTAACCTCTGAATTCCTGCAAAATTTTTATATTGCAGATTACCAATTTACAAAATTTTGTTTAGTCAAAAAATTCAAGAAAATCTGAAAATTAATAAACTCTGAGAACATTAAAAGTTTTCGAATTTTGGCACTTTCACATGGTTTATATATTTTTAATATAAACAAATTTTAAAATTGTATCTTAAACCTTGAGAATTATACTAAATAATTGCACTGCATTTTTTAAAATTTTGGATTTTTAATTATTAAATTCTTATTAAAATGTTAAAGCAATATTAATTTTTTAAATTTCCAAAATTCTAAAAATCTTTACGTTCAAATTTTTAAATTTTGTAATTTAATTGTGTGTACTATCATACTATATAGCTGCCCCTCAATTCTTTAAAAATTTTAATTTTTCAGATTACCAATTTACGAAATACAAATTCAAAATTCTGATAATTCAAAAAATTTAATAAAATCTGTAACAAAATCATTTCTGAAAATGATGAAAGTTTTTGAATTTTGGGCATTCTCACGTTACCTAATGTAGAATATCTGTCTCCTTTGAATGGTTTTTGGCTTATCTCCTCTTTCTGCATCTCCTTACTTCTCCAAATATGTTTTATTACTCCTGAGTTTGATATGACAGCTGCTCTTCCTGCATGTAGCAGGAAGGAATTAAAGTTAAAATTATCGTCTTTCGATATGAAATGTGTCAATAAAAGATTATCTAGCACAACTGCGAATGCTAATTGTAAATAGCACATCCCCTCTGAAACTGTTACCTTTTTTAAGACTATGCAAGAATTGTATTTATAATTATTTATACTTTCACGTTTATATACAATACATTATGATCAATTGTATATCAAATCAAATAAAAACAAACAATTTCCATTTCATATTTTTCAAGATCATTCAACTTCGACAAATTACCAACATTAATTGTAATATACATAATACTTAATTTGTTTTGTATAATAAATACTGTAATTATGTTATTTGTTACAAAACGAACATAAACATTAACAAACACAACAATAATAAAATTATTAAAATTCTTAATTTATTGCATAACAAGATTTGGTAATTTGTTTAATTCGAATGAAAATAAAATCTTAAATTCCATAAGACAAAGCGAACAGGAAAGAAGAAAGCTAATCTAATTGGATTTTCCTCTTCTTTTTCTTTAAATTACAAAATATAAGTAATTACAAGATCCATAATCTTTTTATTTTTAATTTTTTTTAGTTTTATTTAAATTGTGTACATGAATGTTGTACATGGATTTTAAATTGTTAATAATTAAACGAGCTATTTTCCGCACAATTTCGTATTTCGCTAATATTTTATTAGTAACTATTAACTGTTAAGAATTGATCTAATGTTACTGATTTGTTCTCCGCGGTATATTTGGTTCAAATAAGCTACAAGGTTGATACTAAAACCTCATAATTTTTGATTTTCCTTCCAGTCCCACCATACATACAGCATAACATTATTAGGCGATTATCCTGGCTTTGAACTCGTTTGTGGTGGTCGAACTTTCTTTCACCATAATCGGTTTCGAACTATATTCTCGTATATTATTCGTTTTTTATCGCCAAAAATGGGTCGATTTGGTGTCAGTAGCAGAAATTCAGTGAATCAAATTGTTCATTAACAAATGAATTAGTATGGGAATGGGTATACTAAATTAACATCAATCTTCTTAACACTTAGCTGTTACAAATAAAAAATGCAATTGACATTTTGTTAGGATCATTTATATCTACATTTCATAGTTTTAAAAAAAATTGACAAACATTAATTAATTAATTAACAAAATATATCAAAGAACTAACTAATTATTGAACGTTTTGTTAAAAGATTTTATATTTCCGTTTTGCGGATTTCAATAGTACGATCCTGATGCCATTATTAGTTTCAGGATAAACGTTTCTTATTATGCGTATAAGGAAGACGTCATTAAGCTTCAAATTTATGGATTGTCAACTTCCAATTACATATCACTGCTGTTTTGTGAAGTAAGATAGTCGCGCTACAATCTTCTGAAAAAACCTTGAAACCCACCTTCTGAAAAATGTGAAGATGTTAATATTTCCAAATCGCTTAAGTCGTCATTAATCTTGTAAAATGGAACATATGGTGGATTAAAATAAAAAACTAAATTTGTCTGCAATACAAAACTGAGAGATTAGGGGATGCCAGACTGAGTAATATGTGTGTTAAAAGTATCTATTGAAAATTTTCGTTGGAAGTTCCGCATTGTGATATGAAATATTCAGGCGTCGCCATCAATTGTTCTGTATTGTATAGAGACTGCCTACAACTTTAGGGTGCTCTTAAAATACTAAAACTAAATAAATGGCTGTCATCTGCAGCAAGCTTTTACACATGCTGTTTTTAATGTAAAGTAGACCTGTATATAATTCAGTCCTGTTTTTGGCTCGTTTTTCTGGTATATCTTGCTGCAGATGGTTTCGTCATTTTTTTTTTTTTTTTTTGCAGGTTTGTTGAACAGGTAAGGAATACAAACTAGACAGGACCTTCTAAATTTTTAGGTGGAGTACTATATACCTTTCAAGTAGTATTTAAAACGACCAATGCCAACCAATAAAAACGACCAGTGAGGCCAAGACGTATAAGGTCTCAGGTGCCTGTTATATGGTGGTTATTAACACGCAACATTACCACGTGGTTTTCGATCCTCGTTGGTTACATTTTTTTTACATTAAGGCTTCAGGGTTGGATTTTGCGCAAAGTTTGGGAATCAATTGGGGTCCATTTGAGGGTTGAGTTGTCGCTTGAATAAAAGATTGAATCACAGTTTGGCTGAGATTAATTGAACATAATTCAAGTAGATTTGGGGGGGGGGGGTGTAGTTGGGCGTTGAGATTAAGATTAAATTAAAGGGCTGAATTAAGGGTAGAGTTTGGATTGAGTTGGGATTGTGTTGGGATAGAGTTGAGATTGAGTTAATAGTTCAATTCAATATTTATTTAGGGTTATGTTGAGGGTTGAGTTGCTAACTTGAAAGTTAGCTTGAATGGTTTTGAGTTGAGCATTTTCGCGTGTAGTTAATTAGATCACATTGGGAGTTGAGTTTCGGGTTGAGATAAGGGTTTAGTTGGGGTCGTGTTAGAGTACGGAATGAGCAGAAGTTTTCGGAACGTGCGAATTTATAGATTGAGTTGTGCGTTGAGTTTAAGGTTTTCAAGAGGGGTTATTGGAATATTTAGTTGAGGTTGGAAATGTTTAGTTGGAAATTTATACTTGGAGTGAATTAATGTATGCATTTCGAAAACTTGTTGACTTGGAGATTTCAAAAAATTAGGATTGAGTTGTAAGTACCTTGAGCCCTTCTGAGTTAAGTTCATTAAAGAATGTTGTTTTTCATTAGTTAATTTCAGTAGCGTGTCAGGCAGCTTATAAGTGAGTAGGTATCGGGATGGGATTCAACTTGGGGTGTGGGATTATTTTACGGTCTAATCTCGGGTTTAGTTGAAAGTTAAATTAAGATAAATTTGAACCATGTTGAGTAGTGTTGAGGGTGTTGCTGGCTGAGTTTCTTTGAGTTTAGGTTCAGTTGTTGCTAAGTTTAGGCTTGCAATTAAGCTTGGAGAGGGTAAAATTGGAGTTAAATATAATTGGAGTTGAATTTGAGTTGGGGTTGAGTTAAGGTGCAGCTGTAAATTAATTTATGGCTCGAATTAAAAATTTAAGAACAGGTTCGATTAAGTTCTTATACGCTGGTAGATTTTCGAATCGAGCTATTTCAGCATGGAGTTCGCCGTTGAGTTTATAATTAAATAGTGCGTTGAGCATTATCTCGGGCTGGATTTGGATGACTTAGGCGTTGTATTCAGGGTTGAATACAGCTGAAGTCGGGCGTTGAGTTTAGTTTTGAGTAAGGGATTAATTTGAGGTTGATTAAGGGATTTGTCCCTGAATTTATTTTATGGTTGAGTTTGAGCTTAAATTGGGCTGATTTGAGTGAGTCAATGTATGCAGCTAGTTTTTCGGATCGTGTTAATTTAGGGATTAATCTGGTGGTAAGTTAAGGGTTGGGTTGTATGTCGAAATGGGGTTGATTTAATTTCGAAGTTAAAGAAGTTGGGGATTAGTAAGGTTTTGTTTTTAATTGATGATTATGTTAGAGGATTGTTTCAATGATTTCGTTGGGAATTGAGTATTTTGAGTTGAAGATTCCCTCCAAAAGCAGTCTTCCTTATTACTAACAAAGTGTCACTATTTCTTCTCTTCCAAACTTTCGAAGGCGGATCGTTAGAGTACAAATTCAATTTTAACTCGTCTGTAGATATAATACGATGCCAGTGTCGCAGCTGCCAAGTATGGTGTACTTGAGCGAATATTGCAAAATGGGACTAGAAGGATCTTTGAGCAGATTCCGCTGTCGCAGATCGATTACCAAATATTTGTACCGTTAAACATCGATCATTATGAAAACTGATATAGATCTTAAGCGACCGAGACCAATCGTTTTTAGGAATCGTCGGTTTCTCGTTACACGATATGTGGTGACTATAAGGCAGCTTTTCCAACTGTTTATAAAGTCCCGAGAGTCAGGAGCGATAAATATGAATTTCCCGGGTTCCCAGGAAATTAAATAAAAATGCTAGAAATCAATAAAATTTGTACCTACATTCGGAAATTAAAATTCGTTTTTCTAATGATTCTTATTGTTTATTATTACCCACGATGTTAAATTACCCTTTAATTTGTTTCTAATCGGACAATGTTCCGGATTAGAATCTAAATCCCCCAAATCGTCTTCAAATTTTGAGTCGTGGAAGTTGTCTCGACAATAGCGGTTTCAAGGGCGTAACGTTTTTTTTGCTAATTTCGATAGAATTTTTAAAGTCAATAGAGATGAAGTTGGGTTTTCACAGGATGCCCTCAAAAACCCAACACTGTCCTTTAGATGTAGCCACTTAAACTTGTTTCACTTTATTTTAGTTTTACTGAGGCAGAACAATTTAAAATTCTGATCATTGGAAGGCAATGTACAATGGCGCCAAAAATATTAAAAGTGTGAAATTTCAGTAAACTTTTCACCTTGCCAATTGATAGAAAAAGGAAAGACACAAGAAATGTATTTTCATTTGAAATCAAAAAGGCCTTAAAATGAATATAAGATTTGATAGTTTATCAATTCCGTTATCCAGCGAGACATTTTTTGGTAAATGCAAAGGGAATGCGCGTCACGGTTTCGTTTGAAAAACTTCAGAAAACATAACCACTGAAATCGAACGAAGGCTGAGGATACTGAGAAGAACGCTCTAATATCATTATCTGGTGGTGTCTTCTTTCTATACACAGTGACTTCGCCAATAAGAGAAACATGACCATCAATCAGCTCGGAAAGAAATTGTTATACTCTTCTTCCTAGAAAAACACGCAAGAGCAAATACCGTTCCAATTTCTTGGCTCTTCTATTCGAAGCGCCTTTGTACCAATGAAACAACCACTTAAGTAATGTAGCCAACACGCTAATACCATCAATGCTCCGTTTGGCTGCACCAACATCTTGTCAAATCTTCTATGTTTTTTTATAAAACGATGATTGCAGCTTTGCTCCTTTTCCATCTCGCTGAGTTTAGTCAAATTATTCGATAGCCTATAAATGTAGCCTATATCTACTAGGGATGTATTTGGAAATTATGTGAGTCCCATTAAAAAACTAAAACTCTTCTACGTAGCCTTCAAATTTTGATACTGTTAAAGTTAGCCGAAAGTTGCCAGCTGAAAGTGAAAAGTCGATAATGCAGATTGTATCATCCCAGCCGAAAGTAAAAACCGGTAATGCAGATTGCGGTATCGCAGCCGAAAGTAAAAAAAAACGGTATTGCAGATTGTGTTATCCCAGCCGAAAATAAAAAATGAATTCGATATCAATCGGTAGTGCTTAACCTAAAAACTAGGAATGAAAGGATGCATGATTATCATTGAATACCTTTCTTAATATTCCTATATGGCAAAACCTGGCTGCAGTTCCTCGTGAAAAATTGTGGAAAACTCGAGAAACTCAAAAAAAAATTTTAATTGGAATAAAAACAGCCTCTAGAGTGTTATGTCTGGAGATGTATATTATTGATGTGACTTGTCAATAGATATCGCAGGAAAAAATTTCTGTTCAAGTTTCCCGTCAGAAATCGCGGAAAATTCGATTTTCCAAAAATCATTAGAAAATTTATATATAATCAGCCTCTAGAGTGTTATGTCTGGAGATGTTTTTATTGATTTGACTTGTCAATAGCTATCGCAGGAAAAAAATTCAGTTCAAGTTTCCCGTCAGAAATCGCGGAGAATTCTAATGATTTTTGGGAAATCGAATTTTCCGCGATTTCTGACGTTAAATTTGAACTGAATTTTTTTCCTGCGATAGCTATTGACAAGTCACATCAATAAAAACATCTCCAGACATAACACTCTAGAGGCTGATTTTATATAAATTTTCTAATGAATGATGCTGGTTTTTTTACTCCTAATATTCATTGTGCTTGCAAACAGATCATGAAACGATGTCTACCGATTATATTCGCAAGAACATGTATGTCTATTTCAGGAAGACGAAAGTGTTGCGATATATTAGCATCACTATCATTGTCCAGTTTATTAATCCTGGTACTTAGTACTATATGTAATTCATCAACCACGTCAGTTATTGGCATATATTTAAATTAGCTCTTCACAGCTGCGGTACAAGTTCATTTAAAGTGTGTTACCCACAAAACACAGCCAAATTCGACACAAAAACATGTATGTGAATGTTGCGATGGCAGCGCACTGGATGGATGATGCAGTAGATAAATAAAAATATTTACACCATAAATGCTTGTCTGACGAGTTTAAAATGCCACTAGCACTTCGATCAAATTCACTAAAACGATAAAACTGATTGAATTTTTTGACTAAACCGTTGATATTAGTAAGGGAAATCCATTAGTTAGGTAAGTTGTTTTACTCCAGTAAGTGATTTATCATTGTCTTTCATTCAGATGATTGTACGTATTTGAATCGGCCAACGTTGCATTCTAATTATTTTTACGAATCATTCGAATATCAATCGTCCAAAGCTCAATCGTTTTTTTATCACCTATGGTGGGCATCTTATATTAAGGCCCCTATTTAATGTATACTGAACATTAATTTTGTATATTCTTGTTTAGTAACTCAATTATTATTCCCTCCTTTCAATGGATTCAGATAAGAGTATTAATTAATTAATTAATTTATTTATTTTTTCAATTGGACAGCAAACGGGTAAAATCCAATAATATGCTGCCACAATTGCCAGCCGTGATTTTTTCAACACCCGCTAAGAATCGAATCCATGATCTCCGGAGCTTAAAGCAAGCATGCTAGCAAAATATACTCACTAATCAATGACCATGAACCAATTACGAAAAATTGTAAATACGCAGACAAAAATAATTACTGCACGTCTACGAGTATCTTATACATTAAAATAAATTTGCTTTGAGATAATTAAAATCTCAAGTGGTCTTCGAAAAAAATAAAACAACAATTTAATTGTACATTATTACAAATCAATCAATAGATTTGTTTTATATTTAGATCATATTTTCATAACTGCGCGCTATATGAATTTATAAATAGAAATTAGAACAAGCATATGGTTTGATTTTAATGAGAGTGTGTTCCATCATCTATTATACAGCTATGCACAACATTGTACACACTAAAACAATTTTCAAGAAAATTTATTTTTAAGATTGACTTAATTTATTACAATATAATGAAATAGATTAACATTGGTTGAAGTGTCTGCGATGGTTAAATATTTTGAATTTGTTAACGCATGATTAGAGAATTTATTATTGTTATGTACTTGAGATGGAATTTTTATGTTGTTGGTTTCGTTTTTTTTTTTCTTATGTATGTACAATATGTGTAATATGTAAGTTGTTTAAATACATATGTGTGTATTACAAAGTCAAGTTTTCCGGAAATGATCTGTAGTTTTATGTGCTTATCTACAATAAATTAATTTAGTGATTTATGTTTATTTGCTTTAAAATAAAATAAAAATAAAAATACAAAAGCATAGTGTATCAACCGCGCAAGTGTAGTTACTATTTAAAAATGTACTATATTTGTACACATAATGAGATTAATATGTCTCTTGAATTTAGTTGATTTGTGCTTTACATATATTTATAAATTATAATGCGATTACAATCAGTCTCGATCGATTACAATTTATACCTTAAAAGTCAGTTGAGACGTTGTAAAGTGTTTTCGATTAATACAAAAATATTTTTTTTTTTATTATGTTGAGTTTATTAAGTACAAAAAACTGGTTCTGCAAGACTCTTCGCTAACTTTAATCCAGACAAATGTACTTCTATGTAGATTTTAATTTAGTTTTACTTCATCTCTCAATTAATATTATTTGTAATAAATATCGTTATCAATGAAATTAATAATTTTTCATTTTATTTAATATTTTTTTCATTTATCTCGCAGGAAGGCAAAACATTTTAAAAATGATTTATTAAGAGTTAAAGAAAAATAGTTTATAAAGTGTAATTCATATTCTTAACCCTCGTTGCGGAATTATTTATGATAGAAAATGGTAAAAGAGCAAAATTATTGTTTTCAAATCGTTTAATCTCTTGGCTCTCGGCAAGTCTATTTTTTACTTTTCAACTCATTTAAGTTTCGTTTATTGTAATTGAGAATTGTTTTGCTTGCACTATTTGAGATAATTTCTAACAAGATGACTAAGGGGTAAAACGGTTTAGGTAAATATATTTGTAAGGGTTAATTTTTTGCTACGGCTTACATTACAACGGCAATAGACTATTTAATGATCTATTTTTATTTTTATTTTTATTTTTATTTTTGTATTTTTATTTTCATTTTCATTTTCATTTTCATTTTCATTTTTATTTTTATTTTTATTTTTATTTTTATTTTTATTTTTATTTTTATTTTTATTTTTATTTTTATTTTTATTTTTATTTTTATTTTTATTTTTATTTTTATTTTTATTTTTATTTTTATTTTTATTTTTATTTTTATTTTTATTTTTATTTTTATTTTTATTTTTATTTTTATTTTTATTTTTATTTTTATTTTTATTTTTATTTTTATTTTTATTTTTATTTTTATTTTTATTTTTATTTTTATTTTTATTTTTATTTTTATTTTTATTTTTATTTTTATTTTTATTTTTATTTTTATTTTTATTTTTATTTTTATTTTTATTTTTATTTTTATTTTTATTTTTATTTTTATTTTTATTTTTATTTTTATTTTTATTTTTATTTTTATTTTTATTTTTATTTTTATTTTTATTTTTATTTTTATTTTTATTTTTATTTTTATTTTTATTTTTATTTTTATTTTTATTTTTATTTTTATTTTTATTTTTATTTTTATTTTTATTTTTATTTTTATTTTTATTTTTATTTTTATTTTTATTTTTATTTTTATTTTTATTTTTATTTTTATTTTTATTTTTATTTTTATTTTTATTTTTATTTTTATTTTTATTTTTATTTTTATTTTTATTTTTATTTTTATTTTTATTTTTATTTTTATTTTTATTTTTATTTTTATTTTTATTTTTATTTTTATTTTTATTTTTATTTTTATTTTTATTTTTATTTTTATTTTTATTTTTATTTTTATTTTTATTTTTATTTTTATTTTTATTTTTATTTTTATTTTTATTTTTATTTTTATTTTTATTTTTATTTTTATTTTTATTTTTATTTTTATTTTTATTTTTATTTTTATTTTTATTTTTATTTTTATTTTTATTTTTATTTTTATTTTTATTTTTATTTTTATTTTTATTTTTATTTTTATTTTTATTTTTATTTTTATTTTTATTTTTATTTTTATTTTTATTTTTATTTTTATTTTTATTTTTATTTTTATTTTTATTTTTATTTTTATTTTTATTTTTATTTTTATTTTTATTTTTATTTTTATTTTTATTTTTATTTTTATTTTTATTTTTATTTTTATTTTTATTTTTATTTTTATTTTTATTTTTATTTTTATTTTTATTTTTATTTTTATTTTTATTTTTATTTTTATTTTTATTTTTATTTTTATTTTTATTTTTATTTTTATTTTTATTTTTATTTTTAATATTATTTTTAATATTATTTTTATTTTTATTTTTATTTTTATTTTTATTTTTAATATTATTTTTAATATTATTTTTAATATTATTTATATTTTTTTTTATTTTTTTTTTATTTTAATATTTATTTTTTTATATATTTTAATTTTTAGTTTAATTTTAATTTTTATTTTTAATTATTTTTGTTTCTATTTGTATGTATTTTTATTTTAATTATAATTTTTGTTTTTATTTATATTTTTATTTTTAATTTTATTAACTTAATTTAATTTATTTTATTATTTATAATTTTTATTTTTGGTTTTATTTTTATTTAAATTTTTATTTTTATTTATAATTTTAGTGTTAAAGCCTCAATTCCATTGTGAAACAAAGTTTGTCAGTCAAAATAACTTGAGATAAAAATATAAAATCGATGGTTGCGTGAACGAGATGCCCAACGGAGTCAGTCAAAATTTTACTTACAAAAAAGATGTGTCTGTGTTAGTGGACTGATATCAAAATTTAAAAAAAGTTCAAATCGAGAACTATTTATGGCAGTCCAACTAATACAAGGACATAAATATAGTGTACCGATGAGAAATATTTCTCGCACACATTATTAATTTTAATAGTATGGCACCTTTATGGGAATGATTTTTTTTAATTTTGTATTTTAAGACAGAAAATATTCGAAAATAATAATTCTGATATGAGTAATAATAATAATTAATTTTTTAGATAATTTTGAGACTAGAAATAATTGAATTAACACATAATACTTAATTTGTTAATTAATTCTAGGTTATGTTGTTGTTTGCTGTCAAAACATATAAAATAATAGTGTGGCATTGTTATGGGAAAGATTTTTTTAATTTTGTATTTTATGATGGATAATGTTCGAAAAAAATAATTCTGATATGAGTGATAATAATAATTAATTTTTTAGATAATTTTGAAACTTAAAATAATTGAATTAACACATAATACTTAATTTGTTAATTAATTGTAGGTTATGTGTTTGTTTGCTGTCAAAATACTAATAAACAATAGTGTGGCATTGTTATGGGAAAGATTTTTTTAATTTTGTATTTTATAATAATGATAATTAATTTTTTAGATTATTTTGAAACGTGAAAATAATAGAATTTACACTAATACCTAATTTTGTTTAATAATTGTTGGTTATGTTTTTGCTTGCTGTCAAAATGTGTCAAACAAATTTTGCTATAAAAAAAACAATAACAACATACTTTGTCTTTGTCACTCTGCTGGATTATTTTTTGTTGTCTTTTTCCAACTGAAGTCAGCTCAGTCAATTTTTCACAATGGAATTGAGGCATAATTCATATTTTTAATTTTATTTTTATTTTTGTTATTATTTTTGTTTTTATTTACATTTTTTTTAATTTGTATTCTTTTTATTATTATTATTATTTTTTTTTATTTTTTTTTTTTATTTTTTTTTCATGTTTATTTTAATTTATTTTATTTTTAATTTTTATTTAATTTTTATTTTTATTACTATTCTACGTATATTTCTATGTTTGGTTTTATTTGTATTTTTATTTTAATTTTTATTTGTATATTTATTTTTATTTTAATTTTTTTTTTTATGTTTTTGTTTATTTTAATTTTTTTATTTTTTTATTTTATTTACATATTATTATTGTTTTTTATTTTATTTTATTTCCATTTTTATTTTAATTTGTTTTTTGTTTTTGTTTTTAAATTTTAGTTTTATTTAATATTTTTATTTTAACTTCAATTTTTGTTTTTATTTATATTTTGATTTTTAATTTTATTATTAATTTTTATTTAAATTTTATTTTTTATTTTTATTTATAATTTTATTTTTAATTGAGTTTAATTTATTTTATTATTTATAATTTTTTATTTTAGTTTTATTTATATTTTTATTTTGATTTTGTATTTGATTTTTAGTTTTAGTGTTATTTCATATTTTTAATTTTATAAAATATAAAAAAAAATAAAAATTAAAATAAAAATACAAAATGAAAAAAACTGTAAATAAAAACAAAAATAATAACAAAAATCAAAATAAAATGAAGAATTTGAATTTAACACTAAAATTATAAATCAAAATAAAACTTTAAATAAAACTAAAACCAAAAATAAAAATTATATATCACGAATTCCATGGAACGTACTGTGACAGTGTGCGAATGTTTTTACCAAAATTTAATAACAAATTACTTTTTCTAAAACAATTCTTTATGATTTATAATGACCAATTTATCTCTTCATTTAGAATATATTAAATATTTAAAAATCGCTTTACTAATTACCAAAATATTTAACAAAATACGTATAACGTACATGTGACAAATTTTTTCCTCTGATTTTGAGTTGTGTACGTTATATAAAATTACTTGCGAATTGGTTTGGACCTGAAAATCAATTTTTTTATCTAAATAGAGGGAGATATGCTAAAACATTTTAGTGCTGTTTTCATTTAGAATAAACTAATACTAACTGACTTTTCAATTTTTCACTAAATAACGTACATGTCACATGGATAACGTACGTGTGACACCATACAAACTTTTCTATGGCGAATTTTTTTTAATTCTTTATTCAAGTGCAATTCGTTGTGCAAGTGCAAAAACATGAAAAATTATGTCATATTTTAATGTCGAAATATTTCTTTTCTAAACAATATAGCTGTTATTATCATCTATCGATTCCATTTTTCAAGTTTGAGGGTTACCTTTTTGTGGAATTCGTGATATAATAAAATAGATTAAATTATGTTAATTAAATTAAAAATTAAAATTAAAATTAAAATAAGAATTAAAATCGAAATATTAAAAAATTAAAATATATATTAAAATACTAATAATATTAAAAAATAAAAAATAAAAATATAATTAAAAACAAAAATTGAAATTAAAATAAAAATATAAATTTAAATTAAAATTTAAATAAACATTAAAATAAAACTATAAATAAAAGAAATAAACATAAAAATAAATAAGTATAAAAATTATAATTAAAATAAAAATACAAATAAAAACAACAATAATTAGAAATAAAAATTAAATTAAACTAAAAATTAAAATAGAAATATAAAAAAATAAATATTAAAATAAAAATAAAATAAAAAAAATGTAAATTATATTAAAAATAAAAATAAATAAAATTAAAAATTAAAATATAAATAAAAACAAAAATTGAAATTAAAATTAAAAATATAAAAAAATATAAACATAAAAATAAAATAAAATAAAATAAAAATAAAAAAAACAAAAATAAATACAAAAATAAAAATAAAAATATTTTTAATTTAATTTCAATTTTTGTTTATATTTATATTTTTATTTTTAATTTTATTATTAATTTTAATTTAATTTTTTTTTATTTTTAATATTATTTATATTTTTATTTAATTTTATTTATATTTTAATATTGATATTTATTTTTTATATTTCTGTTTTAATTTTTATTTGTAATTTTATTCTTAATTTTTTTAATTAAGTTTAATTTATTTTATTATTTATAATTTTTTATTTTTTTTATTTTTATTTATATTTTTATTTTGATTTTGTATTTGATTTTTAGTTTAAGTATTATTACCTATTTTTAATTTTATTTACAGTTTTTTTCTTTTTGTATTTTTATTTTTATTATGATTTTTATTTTAATTTTTATTTTTTTTTATCATTTTAATCTTTATTTTTCATATTTATTTGAGTTATTTTTTTTAATTTAACATTTAATTTGTATTAAATTTTTATTTTTATTATTATTCTATTAATATTTTTAATTATGTTTTTATTTGTATTCTTATTTTAATTTTAATTTTTATTTTTAATTTTTATTTTAATTTTTATTTTATTTTTTTATATAGATATTTATTTTTCGTTATTTTAATTTTAATTTTTATTTTACTTTTATTTTTATTTTTGGTTTTATTTGTATTTCTATTTTTATTTTAATTTTTATTTATATTTTTATATTTATTTTTATTTCTGTTAGTTTTATTTTTATGTTTATTTAGTTACATTTTAATTTTAATTTCAATTTTTATATTGATTTTTATTTTAAGTTTTATTTATATTTTTATTATTATTTTTATTTTTATTTTATTTTTTTATTTTTTTTTTATTTTAATTTTTTTTTTATTTTTTATTTTTTTTTATTTGGATTTTAATTTTTAGTATATTTGTTTTATTTTTTTTTCATTTTCATTTTGATTTTGATTTAGATTTATATTTAGAATTAGATTTAGAATTAGATATTCAATTAGATTTAGTAATAATTTAACTTTTAATTTTTTCTTTTTCTTAATTATTTCATTTTTCATTGAGATACTCATTCCCAAAAAAACCATTTCTTTATGTTAGAAAAACTATGCATCTGAAATAAAAGGCTTATGAACGAATCACATTGGGGTTTTTAACAATTGTTTATAGGTCTAGTGTTACCTAAAGTAAATGTGAATAAACCAACATGTGGAATTATATGTCACTAGGCGAATTCAAACTTCAAAGTAATTTTTTTTTCAAGCAAAGCAAATGCGAAATTAATTGCTAAATGGAGTGGAAACTCGATGAATTGAAATTGTGTTAAATACTTGTTTGAATTTAATTAATTTTTACGTGTTATACTAATATGGTATTACAAAGATGGATATGTTTTGCTAACAGCAACAGATTTCTCATTACTTGTAATCTCCCTAAATTTGTTCGCAGAATTGAAAAATAGGCGTACGTAATAGACTTTGTGGTTAGACGTCAGAATCGGTTGTAAATTGAATCTGAATTAAATTTGTTTTTCGATTTAATACTCCGTTTAGCAAAATTTAAGAAATCAATAGCGATGAGGTCATAACTTGTTAATCGCTTTTTTCCACTTGATGGAAAATTTATTTTTTGTCTTACGACCGAAACTTTTTATTTTTATTACAGAGGTGCTAATTTCGTAAAGAAGTACTCAGCAACAAAACCTAAATCCATCTGAAATCAACAACAAAAAGTTGTTTCTCCGATGAAAGCTATTATGCCAATATAGAGTTATTTATAATTTCCGCAAAAACATATTGCCAAATTTGTATCTATATACACCATTGACGCATAAATTACACACGTTAAATCCAATCCCCTTTGCAGAAACACTCACAAATACATAAAAAAATATGTACGAACACTAATTGCCAGACGTTTTAATTTTTTTACTCTCATAATTTATAATCAGCCAAAAATAATAATAATAAAAACAACATTTTAATATTAAATTTAATTAAAAAAACAAATTTGGGTTTTTGTTTTACTATAAATGTTTATTGCAATTTTTTTTTATTATATTTCGTTTGTATATCCCAAATATAAATAAAATTCACCAATAAATAAAATTATATTTACGACTTTCCAAAAAAAAAGTATTTAAGTTTTTTTCAATCTTCTTCCTTTCCTTTTCATATTACATATTATTATTTTTATCTGGAGCGGTGATATAAAAAAATAAGACCCCATTACAACATCACGCATATCATCGAGCTATATAACAAAAAACAAACAAAAATATGCCGCCAAAATGTTTTGTTCCAGGGATCAATAATTTCTTATAATCGATGGTCGTTCTAATATCATGACAATGCATACACTGTTTAAGGAATATGGAATTTTTGTAATTTTCATTTTATTTTTATGTTCAACGATGTTGGTAAAACAAAAGAGCAAAAACCATTTCTTGTACATATATAGTCCAGAAGATATAAAATCACTAATCAACCGTGAAATGTAAAAAAAAAATAATCGGCAAAAACTTAAAGGGAACTCTTGGTAAGATTGTCGGTTGGTTTGTAGATATAAAGCAAATACAGTTAACAACATACACAACCTAGTAAATAAAAAAAAAGTAAAATAAAAAAATTGGTAAGTAAAACTAACACATTCGGTTATAAATTTTTTTTAAATATATGTTTTGATGAAAGCATAATTTTTATTTTTTTTATTTATGAATTGATTGAAGACACTTTCGTTACATACATAATATAGCGAAGCGAGGCTTTTAAAATTAAAAGTTGTAGCTGTAAATGTTTGATTCGCTTGAATATAATGTATATGATTTCCGAATAATATTTTGATAAAATTTTGGTTGATTTGGCTACACCTGAGTATGTAAACATATAATATTGATGACATTGAGAGCGTGGTTATTAAAACAAAAATAACGGGTTTTGAAAGGTATTTTTATGAAATGATTGTCAGTTTTTAACTTGTTTATTATTGTATGTACGGTATAAAAGATGAGAATGAGCGTGTGCATAAGTAGTAATTAGATAAATTTGGAGTAGTTTTTTTATGAATATGTTTTATGATAATATGACAACCGTATAATAATAATCGTAAGTCATAATATTTTTAGTTTTTGTTTTATATTATGGGGCGTCTTAAATTGTTTGTGGTTTTTGAAGTGCTAAGTGATTTTTACTTCTTAGGTATTTAATAGAACAGTGGCGATATCTTTTTATTTATATTGTATACGTCTTTTTACGCAAATCTAAAACTGTGTGTGTTAATAAATTGGTTCTGTATTTGGTTTATGTTTTGCCTCCTATCCTAAATTGGATTTGGAACATGAGTGTTGCTTTGTCATGGCAGGAAAGCGTGTACGAAAAAGCCATTTAATATCATTCAAATGAGGGCAATTCAAAAACAACAAAAATATGTCTTTCAAGAACTTGGATGTATATGGTGGGAGTATATAGCAAATATAATTTGAACTTTGAATATTACAAATTAATCTGAGAAAGGTACAATTATGTGTTTGCTTCATCGATTTCACGTCAAAATTAAGTTGCCTAGTTGCTTATCTTGATTTTAATTATCATGAAATCAAATCATCATCTTGTGATAACAACTATTGACTACTTAGGTGTCTGTAACTCATGCAAGATTATAGCTGCTTTATTTTTATTGTTATGCTGGAATACCTATGATACTATTTATAATCCCTGCAGACTATTATTGTGAAGCTTGTTAAATTTAGTCATTATTTTGCTGCCCCTGTAATTCAGCTGACCGTTTTAATTTATTTTTAGGGTGTTAGGGGCGGTTTTTAAATTTATAATTAATTGTGAAGCAAACAAGAATTTGGGCTTCATTGAATAAGAAACGAACTAGTTGGTTATTAAATAGTATGTCGTAATAACATAATCGATTAATTTGTTCTAGTTTAGAAATACTTGAGAAACCTGACCAGATTTCCGGAAATACTTGATAACAAATAGAGTCAAACTGTAGTTTTAAGTTTGTAGCAGTGAGTAATATTGCGGAAATCATTTGAATAATTAGCTGATTCTATTTGTATTTACTATGTTAGTTAGTCTCTGAGCTATAACTGTTTTGTAAGTTTTAAATGAAATTTAAATTAATAATGATTACGGTTTTCAAAAGTACACAGAAATCTGACCCAGCAAATTAATAAATATTATTGCAATGCAGTTTTCATTTTAATAAACAGTAAAATTAGATTAGAAATGTGTTGTGATTGTATTACTAACTAATGGCTATACTTGAAAATGACTGTAACCGGATCAAATTCTCCTTATGTAGTGTGTAACAGGGTGTTCGATGAGGTCCGGCTAGAGAGACCCAGAAGGTCTTGCTTAAAGCTTTGTCGAACACCCAATTCAATTAATTCTGTGTGCCTCATTTTGATTTTTTCGACTAAATCATTGAATTTTCTAAATTGTTGACTAGTTCATGCCAGTTATTCATAGATGGCAGAAGGGTCGATAGGGCAAGCTTTGCCTGGCTTTTAATTATTCTATACAGCGACTTTTGGAACATCAACCGAAAGTATTATTCTTTACCGGAAATAATAATTATAATAATAATTAATTGACAGAGTGATAATTTTCTTTAATTATGGGATGTAGCCAGAACCATCTCAAAAGAAGTGCAAAACGTATAATTTATTTAGAAAGGACATGTTAGTATAACAAGTAGCAATAGCAGCTAGTGACGGATGACAGTTTTTTAAAATTTTGGTTTAAGTTGTAGCTTTTTCGAATAAAATGTAACCTTTTCAGAAATATTTAAGACCAAATTAAACAAATTTCAATTCAATAAATGCATTGTGAAATAAAATACGTATTGATTCTCCTATAATACAAGGGGAGAGTGTTATGGTGTCTAAGATAAAATTTGACCAATTTGTAGCTGTGACTGTTACAATACTATATTTGATCATGCTTCCTAAATCCTGTTTTTTTAAATAAATACTTTGCAGGTCCTTCGATGTAATTGGGGCAAGCCATGGTCTATCGAATTTATAGCTTTTGCATGATTTATTAAGTATTATGAGAGAATCTAACTTAGAAGGCGAGATAAAAAGTAGGGTTGGAAAAGTCGCAGCTATATGGACTAGTCCAATTTCATCTTAGTTTTAATGAATTTAAATAAGCGTTTTTTATTTATTGACTATAAAGGTATGAAGTATTTATTGACTTTACATTTTTTTATTTTGGAAAAGGTTTCATTCATTCCGGACAAGTTTTCATTAAATTTGGTAAACAATTCGTTTAATTCGGAAACGGGTAAGTTTAATCCGAAAACATTATAACTATAAGTAAGGTTTAATTTGGAAAGGTCATACTCTCAATCATTAAATTTTTGATAAAAAGTGTTGAGGGCATGGGTTTCCAAAAGTATCTAAAACTAAAAACGGGAGAGATGTTATTTTAACTGCACATTATAGGATAACCATCGTAAGGTTATTTTTTTGATACAGAGCATAATCACAGAGAGTCCAACGGGATGATTTGCATAAATGTCATACATTTTCTTTCACTCTATAGGTAACAGTTAATTATCTGCTCGTTATGCCATTGCCCGCCAAGAACACGCACTGATATTTCGACAATATTAATCAAATCACTATTACCAGAAACAGAAAGTTTGTTTACAACAATGATTTCAATTCAAAAACGAAAAATACTCGTATATTCATTATAGCATCAGTAATTCGCTAAAAACTTGTGGCAGAAATTAAATGTTTTCGTAATAAACTGTATATAATTAAAGCACGCTTAAAAAAAATAACAACTAAAACGAAAGGCATCCTCGCGAGGAGACTTTTCGTTAGCCGTCTGGTGGTTAATAACACAATGTAGCAATATTTTGTTTAGTATCAGAAATTCAATCGAAAAAATCGACATGATGCACACAGCATAATTATATATTCCCAAAATCACTGTTTGCCAAATTCTCAGAAGTTTGCCATCATATTTTGAATAAATTGCTATACAGAAAATTTTTTGCCTGATCCATGTTTTCCTTTATTGGTTCCTTCGGAATATGAATTTTAATTCGCATTAGTAGAAATGAACCTTACCCTAATTTTGAACAGGATTTGTTGAACCCACAGCAAGCGAAATTGCGTTGACTCTATGACTTTTTTTGCATTTTAACATCGTATTCTTACTTTTTTGATTGCATTTCAGCGTTGATGGTAATCGCTTTGCTTTATACATGACAAAATATAATATTGATTGTAGATAATGAGTGATGAAATAAAATTATTCAGTCTTTAAACTCTAATAAAATGCTTACCTGTTATATTTTACGATTTTCCGTTGCCAAATTTTTTTGTTAATTTTGTGTTTTCTGGACCAACCATTGCCAACTTTTATGCGAATCCACAGAATTCATATCTCAGGACCAATCAACACTGTTAATCACCAATTCTTAATAATAGACAATTTTATAATAATATTAAATGCTTAATGCTACCAGCAACATTGGATGAAGTTATAAGGATATTAAACATCTTATGAATTTGTCAATATATTACCGTTTGTAGTAAGTACTTTTCATTCCCCGATACCAAATATACCAAATTCACGATAACTAAACAAAATAAACTGCAATCCAACCTTGAAGATATTAGGTTTTCATCAACATACGTCATTCAGTTGTTACCGAATTTGTCTAAGCATATACATCATCAAATTTCATAAACTATAAATAATTTAACGTACATCGTCTTCTTCATATTGGTACACGACTCATAAATTCCAATTTCATAAACAGGTAAATATGATCTGACCCTAAATACTAACACCAGGGCACCGACTGGTCAGAGGTGTGTTGACAGCCTTGCAAGAAGCGGCAAGGAGCATATGTTGTTAACCAACATTCCTGACTTAGCGTCAACAATATTCGCCAGTCCTAAACAATTCTAACAATTATTAGAGACCAATGGCCACCAACAAGTACGACGGTAGGTCAAATTCAACAGTTAAAGCTTATGGTAGCGATGTTATCTTAAGTCAAACTAAAATACACTGTTTCCACCTGTATTCCGAGTTGCAATTGGCAGCTCACGTTATGGGTACTTTAGTCCAGCTCGAAACGAACTACATTTGAGTGTGAAGCTTGCTTTCAGTTTAATCCAACTTGTTTCACATTACTACAACCGAACATATTTTTTTTCGAGAAAAAACATTTTGAAATTAAAGAACTAATTTTATATAGGGAAAGTTCAACGCTTTTCAATCTAATATCACAAATAGTTACTTAACCAGATGAACAAGTTGCCTTGGAACAAATTGTAGCTGAAGTAAAATTCACAAATTTTATAGAGGAAATGTTTGTATCTCGAACGAAAAGCTATATACAAAAATTTATTATCTCTTTTCTTCCTTCATCATTTAAATTACGAAAAAAAAATACTTCATGAATCTATAGAAATGAATCCAAGCAATCAAACAAATACAAAGTAATTTACTTTGTCTTTATGCTAAGTTTTTATATTCGTATTTATCACGCTTTGCTATTGGCTTTGTTATGTGTACAAAAATCAAAAACCTAAACAGTTGACAGTACTCTGCGAAATAGATTACTGCATTCCTTTTAATTCAGGGATATGTGCATTATCAATCAAGTGTCTATTCTGCCGAATCATTTAGTTCTGACATTCGAAAACTCTTGAGACTTGCTTTATAGTTTTCTCGAAATATGTTCCAATTTACACCTATATTGCTACACTCATCTAGAACACAATTTGAAATTGGTGAATTGAACAAAATTTTCATCGATAAAATATTAGCAAAATGAATGCCTATATCATGACTGGTGGGGGTGAAATTATAGCCGCCTTTCCCACGAAGTGTCGAAAAAATTTTCCAATGCGTCTTGATTGGTTTTGCCGGTATAAGAAGGTATTCGAATTTAAAACTCTCATTTAAATAGTCGAACAACATCAAATGAACCTTAATCGTTCATTGAAAACCTTTTATAAATTTGAAGTAATTTTCGTTAGGTGAAATTACCTTCAAATTGTTTAAGAAATTTATGGATCTTCTAAATAAGCATACATTTTATTGTCTTTTGCGAGAGGCTGCTCGTATGTAGATTTTGATAAAAAATGTCGAGAATTCAGACAATCGAAAATATTGTTGAACGCCTCTACCAAATTCGCTGTTGGAATTGCATTTTCTTGGAATAATCCAAAGGTTGTTGGTGAAACCAATAAAGTAGAAAACTCATATGATAAAAATAAAATTTGTAGATACAACTTAAAAATAACGAATTGGTCAAGTTATTTTAAACAAATTTACCTTGAGCGTATTTCTAATAGCGCTCGTAACTGTGTTGCTTAATAATTGAGCCGCTAACTTGACATTCATTTTTTGAAAGTTGTTGGGTTGAATGTGAGCATAAGTCAGTTTTGGTATCATTTTGATTTTTGATGTTTTTCCTTTTCGTATATTGAACGGATAACGTTGCTATCACTTATCCCGTGCTCCGAATGTCGCAGGGTACTGTGCTAATAAGGCCGCTAATTGTGAACAGTGCACTCAAATATTATTAAAATCTGAAGAAGAAAGCATCATTACAATAACGGAAGCATTTTTACATGAGAAAATTTTTAAAAAAGATGTTACCCATTATGGAGCTTTAAAGGAACTTTCAATATATAGAAATAGCTCGTATTATCATTCAAACATTCGAGATATGCTATAAGGCAGAATATCATTTTTCGAACATTTGTGAAAAAATCACTGAGAAATGCATGCCCCAAATTAAATTATTGCAACCATCCGGTTTCGTCGAAGAGAACGATGAATGTACAGGTCACATTAGAAAGTTGGTTTCATTTTTATTTTAGTTCTCACAAGAAAGGAACTATAAATGATCTGTGCTAAACAGAGAATTCGGGAACCCCAAAATCGGCCCAAGAAGACAAAATCGCACTTATCTACAGCCTCGAAAAAATTAAAAAATTTAAAAAACTAAAAAAAAAAAAATATTTAAATAAATCGGCTTGAATTTGAAATTAATTGATATTTATTATATTGCTTTCGGACGGTACCCTCCGTCACCTATTTTTATTTAAAATTTGTATTTATTTATTATTATACACACAAATTTTGCCTTAAAAAATTTATTTGTTAATTCCTCAAAATTCAAAATCGAAAAATTTAGCAAAATTGTAAAATTTATGTCGAATTTGTAAGCACACTGGGAAAGTGACAAAAAATGCATACATTTAGCTAGTTATTTTTCTTACCAAACATTAGCATGGATAAATTATGTGGAATTAACCAAATCAGGATATCTGCAAAAACATTTTTTTTATTTTTTGATGCAATTCGTTTCAAAATTTAAAGCTGTATATTCAATAACCTAAGTCATTTTACATAATTATTAATATTTCCTGAAAAAATTTTCATCAAAACTAGTTATCTTAAATAAAAAATAAAAAAAATTAATCAACTTCAGATATTACAGATTTACAGATATTATGTAAATCAGAATGACGGGAATTTGGAAAATACTAGTTTTTAAGCTTATTCAGTTTTACGTAGTTAATGAAGTTGCAAATGAAATATCAAAAATGCTGTATCTGCAGTTAGCTAGTTTTAATTAAACATACCAATCGAAATTATCGAGATTTTTTCATTTAACGAAAAACACGATTTGTGCAGATAACGAAATTTGCGTTGTTTAATAAATGTGATAAAAATGTATGTGTATATCAGCAAAATTATCAAGTTTATGCAAAACAATATTAGAATTTAACAAATCAGATATCTTAGTATTTCTTGAAATAGAGCTTTATTTTAATTGGTTGTTGTTCGGTTTTAATTAGTAAAGTTTACGTAAAATTGGTATTAAAATTCAATGTAATTAACTTTAATGCAAAATATCTCAAAAAATCTTTACACAAACTTTAAATGCGATTTTTCAACCTTTTTGTTGTTTGCAGATATCCTGTTTTTGTTTAATTCCACAGAATTATACAACAAATACAATAGGACAAATATTGCTTCATTGATTCTGGAAAATATGGATTTTCCATTTTAAAACGAAAATAACTGAAAATTAAAAATTCTGGAAAATGAGGAGTTCAATTTTAAAATTAAAATATATATCAACAAATAATAAATTCTGAAAATGGGGAATTTAAAAAAACTAAATAAAAACCGAGATTAGAACCGAAATTTGAAAAACCGAGATTTTGTAAACCGAAATTTTGTAAACCGAGATTTGTAAATTTATGATTTTTGAAAAACCGAAATTTTGTAGAACCAAAATTTTTAAAACCGAGATTTCGATACAATCCCCTATTAAATTCGCTAATGTATTTTCACATAAAGATAATTTTACTTATATTGCATTTGTGTATGATTTCTTTTCATCTACGGTTAGGCAGGACATTCTAAAAATTTCAATAAAATTCTTGTGAAAGAAGAAAATGAACAATTTATTTTTATTATTATTATTTTTTTTTGTCTCTATCTCTGCAATCTTTTTCTGGGGCTCAAGGCACTTCTAACTCTTTCGCAGTTCCCTTTTAACGTCTTACCGTTACCTTACGCCGTTGCCAGCCAACTCGATGAGGTACGGCTATAGACCCGCTTTTGTTTAAACCACTTGCACATTGCATTGCTTCATGAGAGCCTATAGTAGTGACATGAAAGGTGGGTCGGCCCATGGATTCCGCACTCTCAACAGGGGATCATAGATGTGTTCATCTAAATTCGCATTAATCTATAATAAAGAACAACAATTCGCCAAGCCTTTTTAATTCATAAAGATTACAAATACTAACGCAACAGGCACAAATAGATTTTATTTTTATTTTCTCCTTGTAAATGATTTAGGTTTTTGATTTTTTTCATACATCAGCAAAGCCAATAGAAAAGCTTGATAAATACGAATATGAAAATTTAGCATACCTACAGACAAAGTAAATTACTTTGTATTTGTTTGATTGCTTGGATTAATTTCTATAGATTCAGAAATATTTTTTTCCGTAATTTAAATGATGAAGGAAGAAAAGAGATAATTAATTTTCGTTCGATTGTATATAGCCTTTGTTTCGAGATACAAACATTTCCCCTATATGTAAACTTTGTGTATTTTTGTGTCAGCTACATTTTGTTCCAAGGCAACATGTTCATCTGGTTAAGTAATTATTTGTGCTAATATGTAGCATGTCAAAAAGGTATACCTAGTTTTGAAACAGTCAAAATTATTATAATGAGAAATATTTTTTCTAGATTTGAGAAAAGAAATAGTTTTGGAATTATTTACACTTTTCCCCGCGATTTTTCACAAGAAAACGTGTGATTTTGATATAGTACTCACTTAGAGATCTTGTAACAGACAACGGAAATAACGGAATATTCATCTCAATTTTAGTATGTTTCTAGCCGTTCATAACTTTAATAAAATTACATACAGCTTTACAGTTTAGAAACGAAATGTACCCTAAAAATCGCAAGTATTTAAAATTCTAGTGGATTTGACAACAACAACGTTTCATTAAGGATTTTGACAACAACAACATAACGTTCTAGTTTTATCGAAATTTAATGTTAATTGGATATTAATTCAAAAAATTGGTTGTTTGTGATTGTTTAGTTGTACTTGTAGTCTGTCTCCATCTGTTCTAAATTTGAAAGCTCATAAAGCTCTGTGAAAAACGTACCTATAACTAAAATTATATTACTGTGCACACAGGCTAACATTTTATATTATTAAATTAACTTCTATTGGTAAAATTGAAAGCTTTCTCTATTGTATATTTTGACTTTATTCAATACTTAACATCTTACAAAGCTACGTAATAATTGTTTATAACTAAAATATTTACTTTGATATTTAGCATTATGAGGATAAGTTGAAAAAAATGAAACCTACTTCTATAAAACGCTATTAAATATAAAATTATTATTTTTTGAGTTTACTGATGTTAATGTATTAAGTCGAACTTAAGAATAAGAAATCTTTAAGGTATTTTTGTTCAATTTCGTTTAGTTACTGCATTAATTCGTTAATTTACCCACAAACTAGTAGATTTGATAGTATCTGGATTTATGCCCATAAATAGCAGAACATTTCAAGATTACAATAAGAACATTCACCTTCATTTCTAACAATATTAAGGTAGAATGTCATATCGAAAATCTTAAATACAAAACCTCAACCAGAGACATAATATAATCAATGCTGCCAATAGGAGGGTTAACAATAAACAATGTCAATATAGCAGCGAAAATGATAAAAATTGAAAGTGAATTTATTTATTTATAATTTTATTTTTTAATAATAAATTTAAAATAAGAAAAAAGCAATAATAAAAATTCTTTTATAAAACAGAAATAAAGATGTAATTTTATTATCATTATTATTTATTTATTTTATGTATTTTAGCTCATAGCATATTATATTCTCGTACACGGAAAAAAAAAATTCTATGGATTGATTTTAAAATATTGCTAAAATAGCTTTAGTTTGTACCGAAAAGTACGACAACCTCAAAATATATCCAAATAGGCCATATTTGCATTGCGAAGTTATTTGTATGATACGGACATACGGGTATAGTCATATTTCATATCACTTAATTGCTAAAGAAAAAATATTAGATCTATGCAACTGTAATAAATATAAAGTATTTAACTCTGAAAGTATGTTCAATTTAGATATATTTTTGACCAATGATGTACATTCTATATATTGATTTTGTCCATTAGTTAATACGTTTAGTGTTATGGATTGAATGCATTTTTAAATATAGTTTAAAGCTACAGCTCGTAAACTATATTGATAAATACTACATAGCTTACATCGAATAATACACTTACTAAAGCGATTTAAGCTATACGAAAATACTTATTGAGAAATTCGCTTTATTTCATATATGTATAAACATGTGTGGTATGTAAACACATTATTCGTACATAGGCACACATAATAATTCATAATTTTCAGGTTCGTTATGATTGATTTTTATTAAAACATAAATGTAAAAATTTTTCTGAATACATATATTTAACAAATAATTAAAAATAATACATTATTCTTATATCCTTTATTTCAATAATATACATAAATTCATTATATACTAAGAAATTAAAAAAATCATGTTAAGTTTATTCTATACTAAAAAAATTAATTCGCTAAATAATAAATTCTTTAGAGTAATACTTGCAGTAAGAGTGTGGTATGAGGTTAGGTAAATCTTGAACTTTTATGATGGAAATTTGATTTGTGCTTTCGACTAATAAAGCACAGTAATGTCGATCGTATTTAATTGTTTTAAATATATTACATACAAAATAAACACAAGAGGCTACCAATAAAACGTTGGCAATCATCCCATATATTTGATCAGCAAGGGTATCTTCTTCAGTAATTTGTAGAATCATACCTGCTTTGTAAGTTATGTTATCTAATGTGGCAAAGGTAATAGACGAAACAAAATTTAGATCATAAAATTTATCTTGCAAAATTGATTTAATATCAAGTTGAATATTCTCTGAAAAATGTGTAATTTTTCCATGTTTTATCACAGGATTTTGTGTAATATTTGCTAAAGCGCATGCTTGAAGTTCATATCTGATAGATATAGTAGAACATATATTTCTACGTGAAGCTGTTGCCCGACTAATCTTTTTTAATGGTTGGTGCTTCGCTTCAAAGCGCATTGACCAAATATTTACTAGCGGTCCAATATGTTTAATAATATTAGGATAATGCGTCATGATATGATGTTTTGGGATCAATTTTTTACCAAAAAGCTTAATATAAAGTGAATGATGATTTTGAATTAATTCCTTCAAAAGCACTATGTCTGGAGATTGAATACATCGACGCAGTAAAATGTTTACTATATCCACTAGTAATACAAATAATTCCCAAAATGAATTATTTTCTGGAACTGAATCACCGATAATAACTCCTAGATTTTTTATGAACAGAAGCATTTCTGACGCAGAATATTTTAACGTATTTGATTTTAACATTTCTTTTGAAATAAATTTTGGCTTGTTCAGATGACTATTGTTGCCATAATAAAAGTAGTTTATGCGGTAATTCAATGTCTCAAGCGAAAAAAATTTTGACGTGTAAATAAATTGTGATAAAATTTTAGAAATTTCTAATTTTGCAACGCCTTCTAGAATATCGTGCATAATATCTACACTATAATTTTCTGTGCAATGGAATGTTTCTATTTCATTAAAGACACAAGTTTCTTTAATACCTGTTACTTTAAAATCATTTTTTATAATATCTTCTTCATAGTTTTTCTTATTACGATATTCCTTTTTTTTATCTTTACATAAAATTTTTGTTTCTGATTTCTTACATTTGCACAATCTACAAAACATATTTGCTGAAAATGATTCGGAAAAACCTAATATCGAGTTTAAACCTAAATTATCACCCACAATTTGAGTAATTACAAAATATATCTTAAATTCTATTGAGTTAATTTTTACAAGAATTCCATTGGTTTCTAAATCAATGAGTTGTTTTACAAATGGTTTGAAAATAGTTTCTGAGCCATATTGTTTTCGGTCTAATGTATTAAATAATAATGCTAGTAAAATGCTATGAAGTTTTGAACTTAAATCAGGTGGAAGACATGCTATTTTGACATAAACAGCACCAAGTTTCTGCAAACCCGCCGAACTACCTAACGGATTGTTTGTTTCAAACTCATCGAAGTATACCATTAGAGGTAGTACGTTACCTTTCACATTTAGGGTTAACATTTTATCTTTCCAGAATTTGGTTTGAATAACGTTGCAAATTCCAGCATCAAATGAACTTGGTTTATTTAAAAAATGTATATACTGCATTATTTTATCAAAGACTTGGCCATTTTCAATAAAATTTGCCAATGAATATTTTAAGGGTACAATTGTTTCGCTAACGTCTACGGGTGATATAATATTACAATTTTTATTAATGGTAGGATCATTTCTGCTACCAATTATTATATTTGAAGGATTTTGGAATTTTCCTCTTTTTTTCAAAAGTTTTATGCGTCTATATTCCGTATTCACAGAATTAAATGAACTATGCAAGTAATCAAATAGTTTCATTAGTAAATTTTTGTTTTCGTCAGACTCTTTTAAAAAATTAATTCTACTTAATACTAATAATCTTATTTGTTCAAATATAACTTTTACAAAATGTTCCTCGAAATTTGAAATAACAAATTGAATATCGGTTCGATTCATAGATAAATTGTTGTATAAACTGCAAGTTAGTTTGTAAACCTGCGTTTGAATTACAGACAATATTGAGTCTATTTGATCATACAAATCTGCTGTGAAGGGTTCTTTTATTATGTTTTCTTGATTATTAGGTTTAGCAGAAATTTCTGTAAAATTTGATAAATTTGGAAAGGTATTAGATTGACAAGGCAAGTCATTACTGGTTTTTATCTGTGATACATTGGTGTGAACCTTGTTTTGGGGCCTAACACTTGCGAATTTTGACTCTCCATCAGTAAAATGCTTTTTGATATGTTTTTTAAAGGAATCATATATACTAAAATCTCGATTTGGAAAACACTTATTGCATTGAAATAACAATTGGGGCCAATGCCACATTTTAATATGCTTAATATAAGTTTCGTACGTATTCATAACGTTCTTACATATAAAACAATTCATTATAATAAATTAAAAGTAATACAGATTTCAAATCTAAAACTATACTAATTCTATGTTTGTTTAATTATTTAGAGTTAATTTACGGCAAAGATTTTATATATTCCTCATACTCACCCAATAAATTGTTTACAGATATATAATTTCGATCCCATTCGGTATCAATTTTATAAATCGCTTTTTGTATAAATAGCCAAAGAGATTCGGCTAATATTGGGTAACAGGAATGTGACGCTTGGTACAATTTAAAACAAGCATCTATTGCCTTAATCGGGTTACCTATTTTATATAAAACCGTGCCAAACGAAATATATCCGGTTAAATTGGATGCCTCGCCTATGAAGATTGGATAAGGCTGAAGGGATCCGGTCAGATCTACAACTTTCTTCTTTAGCTCTTCTTTTTTTTCCTCGAATTGAAATAAATCCTACGAAATTAAAACATAATGTAAGAAATTGTTTAATAAAATTACCATTTATAAAAGGTCTTAATAAACTTACAGGAATCTTTAATATGAACCCATCTGATATTTCTATTTTCGAATATTTAATTGATTTCTGCTTAGAACGTTTTTTCCCAAAATTGCTTTTAATTAAAAAGGGTAATATATATAAACCTTTAATGGTTTCGTCACAATTGGAAATAGATTTCAGCAAAGATTTACAATTTGTTTCTGTGAGTATTTTAGCTGCTAAAAATTTATTCAAAATGGGCCAATTATGGCCCATGCAGGACTGTGTTCATAAACTCTACATTGTAACAATATTGTTAACAATGACAGTTCTAAAGCGTTCATAAACCTCGGTTGTAACCACAGCAACGTGCTTTGTATTGTTCATAAACCTAAACCAAAATTTCCCCTTATTGTTACAAACGTCATTTACAACTCTACTCAATACTGCCTTTCCAGCTGTCATTAAAAGAAACAATTATGGATTCTGATCGTATTAATCAATTTACGGATGAAAATAATTTATTCGATACAAATGAATACGTGAAATGAATATTGGTTATTGTTAATTAAATAATTATTTTTTTTATTATATGTATTTATGATAACGAAGAAACCAAATTTTGCTAAACAAAGTTTGTTTTGGTAGCAAATTTGACGTTTGTAACAATATCGTTGTTAACTGCTATGTCATTTGTACAATGACAGTTGTAACAATTTGTTACAATGTAGAGTTCGTGAACGCAGTCCAGTCCAATTTGCTTGGGTATAGTAGGCCAAAATCTTTTTCAAATAACTCATAGCCTTTCGATCCTTGTAACACAGAGAATCTGGTTAAGTACTCCGAAATAACGTTTTGCCGGTTACCGTTTTTAATAATTTCGATACGGGTCTGAAAAGTTTTCTCCCATGCTTTTTCTATATCGCCCCAATTGTCATTTTTAGTAGCTTTTTCTAAAAACTCAAGACTTAAACGTGTTTCTTTGTCTGAAACCGTCGGTTTTTCAATCAAACTTTGCGTTACTGAATTTATTTTTTTTTTAATTTTATTGTAAGCTGACCATAATTTCCCCGTTGCTAGGGAACGGGTTTTATTGCAATACGGTGCGTAATATACGTTTTCTCTTTCAGATGGGAATAATGTAGGGATCGCTTTTGCCAGATCAATGAATCTTTCCGTAGTGATTTTAATTTGATTGAAGTTTTGGCTATCCAACTCCTTTTCTATAATAAGATTAGCCAAATCATTTTGTTTGGATCCAACTTTTTTAAACCTTTCATAATAATTTGTTATTATCCTTCCTTTAACACAATTTAAATAATGTTGAATTGTAGATTGCGTAAATTGTGGTTGTTTTGTTAAAAGTGGTTGAAAATTAAAAAAGCCATCAGAACCATCTAGAACTATGACATTATTTGCGGTTGATTGATTTTCCTATAAAAAGTCAGGTGTATTTCAATGTTAATTAGTAAACAAAATATCTTATTGTCTATAAAAAGCCGAAAAAATCATATAAAATAGCTTACTAAATGTTCATTTTCTATATTGTCTATAGTACAAAGTTCGACGCCAAATGATTCTCCACCTCCACTACACGTAGAAACAGTCTCACAAGATACCTTAAAAGAAAATAATGTTATATTCATTTTTAGTACCTAAAATAAAAACTAAATTCATTACGTTTTACTATAGAATTTAAGTTGAATTTACTATTTGAATTTTGAATTATACTTAGTGCCCCGTTTTGGGGTCAATGGGAACACTCGACGAGAACGATAGTAGAGGCACAAAACTAACGATTAACAGTTATTTTATTTTATTTCCAATATATACATACAGCGATAAATAGAAATGTTCAATAAATTTTAATATTCCGAATTGAAATTAATATTAAACATGCGGTTATATTTTAATATACACAAAGTTCATAAAAATAAATAATAATTGACGGAAAAAAGAGCACTGTCTTCAAAATTAAATTTCAACTATTTTCACTAAACTGAGCACGCATCACTAAACTTAAGGACTTAAATAACATTTATCAATAATAATAATAAATAATCACCCACTGTCTAATTAATTCTACAGTATAAAATACATTTTACTTACACTCGACATATTTATGTTATTATTTAAATTAATTTATTAATATATCAGCTACACAGTTTTTGTATACCTTACTTGCACCATCAAATCACTGAATAATGAAAAAATAACAAGAACACATGTTCAAAAAATACGGGACTTCCTACCTAAAACATTATGTAATATAGGGAATAACCAATTTTAGGAAATAAAGTAAGAGATAAATACTTATATAGTGTGGCCGCTTTGGCTATAATTAAATTTTTAAATTAAATATTTTGTTATAGTTCACATAATTATAATTTTTTACTGTTTTCATATATAGAATATTACGTTTAATGAAATATAAATAACCATTATTGTTTAATGGTAAATTCAGCAATGACGTATCCAAAAGAGACATATTTTACGATACTAAGCAAGCTGCATTATATACTCATATTAAATATGCTTCCAACATGCTTTAGATATAAATAGTAGATATAATTTATAATATCAAAGAAGCTATAGTTTATTCTTCTGTACTCAAATATAATATAATTATCTTGGAATTACTTAAAAAGAAATAGCGTTTAATTAATAATGGCAATATTTGTGTTAAAATCAGTTAGTCCATTTAAAGCATTTAAATCAAATTTAAAATGTATTCCCATATAAACTATGAAAACTTCTACATAGCCCAATTAGCTAGTCTGATTTTTTTTCCGTGTACACATAAAACATGTATAGATTATCATTTTGTATGTCAAAATGTTACCATTTCAATAACCATTTTTGCTAAAAATCATAAATATGTATGTAGCTTACAAGTTTCGTTTTTTTTTTTTGCATCATTTCATCTTCCATTTAAGATTTCCTTTTCATTATAATTTTTCTTTTTGCCGTGCTGTTGTTAGCTAGCATTGTTGTTGTTGCCGTCTTGTTAAGTTGTGCAAAATTGTTTTTTTTGTTTTTTTTGTTGAAACAAAAATAATTTATTCTTTTAAATAATTCATCAGTCAAAAGAAATAAAAAATATGTCATTGCAATATGTCAATAACAATGTGTGTAATTTTGATTTATTTTTAGTGCATTATATGGAATGAGTTACGCAGACGTTTTATAGCCATATATACAGCGTATAATATAGGCATAATATACAGAAGGCGTGATTAAACGATGAAGTGATTGTTTACGCTGTGAACACGTTACATCTTAATTTGGTTCATTATTATTATGAAATATTATCAAAATCGAGTATAGTAAAATGATATATGATAAGCCAGCATATATATATTGTACTAAAATATTATATGTATACAAAAAAAAAAAAAAATCTTCCCAGTTCCCGACTAAACTACTAAATTTATATTAACTCCCAAAACACAATTATTGACTGACAGATATTCCGTTTATTGAATAATTCAACTAAAATATTTCATCATAATTCAAAGCAACGCAATATAACGACGACGACATAACATAAGTAAAGCAACACACAATATGTATATATAGAGAGAACAAGGAAATTTTGAGATGAAGAAAGCGCAAGCAAACAAAAAAAAATTGTTTGTCAATTTTTCCGTCGTGTTTGCTTCTTTATGGTGATGACGACAAATTTTTTGATTTATTAAAGTGAAAATATATGAGCAATTTTTGTTGAAGCTTTTTTTTTTTTTTTGTGTGTCTAAAGTACTATGTGCTTTTTTTGCGTACACAGTTGTTGTATTTATAACGTAAATTGAAAATCCAAAAAATAATATTTATGCCGATCGTTATTGTTGTGTTACTTGATGCTATTATCATGTTGCTGTATAAATAAGTAATATTGTTAAGAAATAATAAGTTTTTTTATTCTATATACAATATCGAAAAAATGTATTGTTATTTTACCATTTTCATTTCAGCGGAAGAATTTTCTTGCATTTTAATTATTTCAACATGTTGTTTATTTTTATGTTTTATGATGTGAAATACATTGGAATTGTTAATTTGTGTTTTGACTTGATTTGTTCGATTAATTATGGTAGGTTGGTAGTACGTTTTAAAAATTAATTAGTAAGTATATAAAGCAAACTGTCCAACGATGATCAAGGAACAGAAGCTAAAATATTTTATAACTTGTCAAAATAAGTGACTGTTATATTGAATGTGAATTAATTAAAAATATTTACAATGATGGGCAAGTCTTATAGGAATTTATATTTTTAAAATTCTTATTTGTCATTTGGTCGGCAAATTATAAATTCAGTATAGCTATTTGGTTGATCATCAATCATTGTTAGTCACGAAGCAGAACATTAAACTTATTATCTAAGCATCACAACGATATTCTGATGTAAATGAGTAGCATGTTGTGATAAGGCGATAAATTATAAACTAGAAACTAGATAAATTAAGGTAAACATTTTAAGTATCGGGCCACATTGAACGAACTCTACTAAAAATGGCTTAAAAATCTTGACAGAAGAAACGTTACGTAAGCAAACATTTTGAAAATTATTAACCGTACCCCCCTTATTAAAAACAAAGCATTAGCTGACCATACCAAGTTGAATAGTGAAATAGATTATCGAAAACTGAACAAAAAACTTTTAATGATATACACATTAAACCAACCTAGTTAGAACGTCCAACGGTATATTAGTTAGAATTTCTACACGTATAAAGGTGAAACATTCTTAGGTGATATTGTCAACCTTAATGGGGTAAAAATAAATCCTTAAATGATTCAACCAATAAAAAATTCTCGATTCTTAAAACCAAGAATATCTGTTATATCTGTTAAAAAATGTGTAAAGCTTGAACACATTTTTTTCGATTCAAATGTATATTATAACTCAATTCGTGAATATAAAAGTGGCAATAAGGATAATGTAGTATACGGATCTAAAAGTTATGCAAATACTTATAAGCGAACAATTAGATCTCTCTAGGTGCCAAAACAAATTGAGGGGCTACAACAATTTAACCTTCAACTGGAAAATATTTTGATTTACAGAAACATCATTAGTCAACATATTTATTACAAATAAATCAGCATTTCAAGGCATGGGGGGGGGGGGGGGTGTACCGGATACTAATAGAAAATGAGTATTTTCCCTGTACTAGGTGGAGGCTATACTTTAGGAATCCTTAAAAAATTATTCTATAGCGGCTCGGTTAGTAAAACGCATATAAAAATCTGGCGTCCAAATTATCAGCCTATTTCACCTAAAAAATTCATATTTCGGTTGCGCGGTATGAATTTCATAAAACGCAAATAAAACCAAACCAATCCTACTCAGAATAGATAGCGGATCTACATGTGCGACATATTTATTCTAAATACACCACACCCGATAGAGTAAAACTAGGTTTTTACAAAAACAGTTGCCTTACTTTAGATAAAGTGCTGGACATTGTTGTCGCATACATATGAGACATCAATGTGGAAATAAACCAAATTGAATTACCTCATGGTGATAATCGGCAAAGCGAGGTGAAATATGATTTATTTGGGTTCAGAAACCCGTTCTACAAAGGCTTACTTTAGAACTCTCTAGCGATGTTTTAAGTTAATAAACATAATTATAACTTTACAATTGTGTGTTATGTACAGTGTTGTTCGATGAAATAGCACACTCTAAGATTTTTTTGCAAATTCTTCATTAACTAAAAAACTATTATCAATTTTCAATTTTTTTTAAAAAAACTAAACTTACAATTAAATATAGAAAAACATATTTAATTAATAAAAGGAATATTAAAAAAAAAAATTAAGCATTTTATTTTATAAATAGACTGTTCAAAATAATAGCACAGTTAATTTCAAAATTCATTTTCAGCCTTATTTGTGTATGATTAAATCTAATATGCGTTCGTATTGAATAGTACTGGCCTTATGACCTTCTTTTCGAATCTTAGCCTACCAGCTCCTGGCATTTGTGAACGGTTATTTATTCCCAATTCGACAAACTTCAATACCAAAATTTCTATTTATTTTTGTGTTTCTCAGCCATTGTAATTTACTTAATTAATCCCGTCATTTGCTCTCATTGAGGTATGGTTGGCCGTTGCATTACTGAAAATACCAGCTGGGCACTTTAATTGTCCGAACTGCAATGAAACATTCTTCTATCACCTCTAACGAATTAAACAAGTTTTTAAATCTTAATTATTCAGAAGGCGTCATTCGCAAACAGATGCTCGAAATTGGTTTGGAAGCCATTCCTTCTTTATCTAAACAAAATGTTGAAGCCAAAAAAGTGGAGAATAGTATTAAGAATTGACTAAATTAAAGCCAATCTGTTTGGTTCTGAAGACCGACATTATGAACGATCTAACTAAACGATCTAATAACAATCAATTCATGGTGAAACTATTTGTTTGGCAGGTGTTGCTTTATGTGGCATATGTAATATTAAGATTATTCGAAAATCCGTTAAATGTTCTAGTTACTTGAAACGTTTCCATAACTACTGTGTTGACTTTATAGTCAAAACAAGTTATTGTTGAACTTATTGCTTGAATAGTCAATCGTCTTTACCTAGAACCGTATCTAGCATAGATGCAGATGTACACAAATCTATTAAACAACTGGTTGTTGATGTTGGCCAATTTAAAATTAAGCAATTTGAGCTTGCTGATTTTATCAAGGTTTTGAAGAATATGGAAAACAATTCTTTGGATGTGTCAAGAATATGAGAATCCATGCAACATAGTCTGGAAACAGCCAAGTTAGAGAATAAAGTGGCTGTGATTAAACTAACATTAATAAAAACATAAACTTGAACTTTCAATCCCAATTCGGGATCATTTTCAAAAGCTTTAGAAAGCTCAAGCTTTAATAAGTAAAAATAAAAATAAAGAGCTCTATACCAATAAAATATTTGTTTAAATATTAAGAATTGGCTCAATATAAATAAAAATAATTAATTAATGATCAACAGAAAAGCGAGTGTAAAAATAATACTAATAAACTTAAAATTATTTAACGGTTTAGGGCTTATACAATTTTCCTTTTATAAATAAATCGAACACAACACCAAAAAATTGAAAGTTTTTCCGTAGAAACCAAAATTCCAAAATTTTAACGTTATCTACAGTTATTTGATGATTTGTGTTTGAATCTTGATAAACTGCACTTTTATGGTGAAACAACCGTTTTTCAAAAAAATTGTCCAGTATACGTTACGTTACATTCGCATTTGGATCTGATAGACAACATTTGCTGCGTTTATACCACTGCTAAACTAGCCGAGCTACAAATGTCAGTTTCATAGCAATGATATTTAGCAATGCTATGTTAGTTGGCTGAGCTAGGTATATGTCGCGTTTATACCGTTGCTATAGTTGTCATTTCAGTTTAGCATTGCTAATTTAGCTGCGGTATAAACGCAGCAATTGAACTTTTTCTTTAGAGGAACTAAATCCTTAAATTTAGAAAACAAAGTTGTATTCAAATTCGATGCTGGTCTTCCTACAATCTTCAAATTATAATTTTTAAACAGGTGTTTAGTTTTTTCAGAAAGATTTTTTATGTATGGGATAGATAAATATTTTTGGTTTCTATTATCGGCCATAACTACAGAACGTATTGGCCATGTCAATAAACATTGTTGGAGATTATGCTTATATTGGTAATTCTTATGATTTATTTATCTAGATTTGGTTGTTTGTCTTATACATATTGTTATAATTGATTCATTATATTTTTGTAAAATGTTTCAAATTTTATTCATATTGTGTAGGAGCTTTTTTCGTAAAATGTACAACAAGTTTTTTGGTCACGGTCTGCAAAAATATTTTTCTAGTCTAGACACAGGAATTTTGGTTTCAACGGAAAAACTTTTAATTTTTTGGTTTTGTTTCTGATTTATTTATAAAAGGAAAATTGGGAAAAAAAATTTAAAAAACGCTTCTGAAAATGAACTCGAATTGAGTCCGGAAGCTCAAGTTAATTTTTTTTAAAAATAAAACAGTATAGAGCTCTAAACCATTAAATAATTTTAATTTTAAAAAATGTTGGCTCAATAATACTTAAATATTAAAATACTAATAAGCTTGTTATTCCACAAAAAAGATGTGATGTATTGGAACAGGACGCCTTTCAAGCAAACTGTGAGGTTAGAGTAGAGGAGTTCCATTCGTAAGAAATCAAGATCTTTTTAAAATCATTTGGGATATCTCTGCTAAAATTGGTTTTAACTTTGAGGAACCAATGGTCAAATATATGGATCATACTTTTTCTACCAAACATCCTAAAAGGAATCAAGATCTTTTCAAAATCATTATTATGGAATTTACCTCCAAATTCATCAGGAATAATTTTCTTGACTGTGTTAAATTACAATCCAAAAATGGTGTACTTAATACTAAAGATTTTGATTTTTCTACGATTGACTCACAGATATTAATCGTTGAACACATTTCATCTTGAAAGAAGAAGTTTCAGATTGAATGCAAAATATTGAAAGTTGGTTTCAATTGAAGCATGTTTGGTTGAAATTTGGGAAAATTTTTTGCAAGATGGATGATGATAGTTTAACAGTAAAATTGATTCATTTGATGAGCTAACTTCGTATCGTGATAGTTTATATAAAAACTTTAACATAAGTCTGGGAAACTGAGTAATCGGAATAAGAAAAAAAAAACAAAAAATAATGAAGCTGCTTCCATTAGGCAGAAAAACCTAATAACATTTTTCAAACAATTAAAAATGAATGTATTTGCATGAATTGCATTTATACACAATTGTTACTTTTTACATTCCCGCATATAGGTCTGGAAATGTTAAATTATTTAGAGCTGTAACTTCATGAATCAATAGTGTGCTTGGAATCATATTGTCAAATTCATTACGTCAAAATTCCTTATGTACTAGTAAAATGGAATTTTATCATTCCATATTTTGAGAATTTATATATAATCGTTCCAAAAATTTCGCCTTTAGTTGAAAAAGTATCTATGTACTGACACAGAAGCAAAAATGAACTCGTGAATTTAACAATTTTAAAACAGTAATATTCTTAACTTAGAATGTGCCTTTTTCTTAAATATGATCTTCAATTTGGATTAGAATTGGAGCAAGTGGAAACAATTAGATTTTATCTTCCTATCGTTTTATATGTGAAATGCAAGAAAAAACGAAAACCAAAATTTATCGAAAATCAATGACGTTTGTTGTACATACATATTACATACGGCACTTGAATCCATTAGATTTGATAAAAGTTTAAAAAGCTCAATAAAAATTTCGCTAAGTTTTTCTATTATATGTAGTACATAAATACATAACTGTAATATCATACTACCAAAAAAAAAAAAATTACAAATACCATAAAAAAAATCATAAAAATGGAAAATTGGAAAACGACTAAAGTTCTTTGATATAATAAAACATATTTTATATTGGCTAAATTACCATAAAAGCGAGTATTGACAAAAAATCCAAGAAATAAAAGAACACACACAAACAAAAAAGAAAAACTTATTGAAGTAAACTGCAATATAAATAGTTTATTGTAACACAAAAATAAAAAATAAAAATTCAATAAAATTTTTATTTCTTATCTACTTCCTCATAGTAGTAGAAACTTACTATACAAATTACCCAATTCCACTGAACGAAAAACGAAAATTGAATTTTCTTGAAATAATAATAACAATAAATTTTATTTTATCTAATCTAAATATATACCATTTTTTGTTTTATTTTATTTCAGTTGATATTTTCATTATAGTTTCTACGATACATAGTAGCGAAAGCTCTAGGGAAAGTCATTTTATTATTCAACGTTATTTTTTCGTCTAAAGATGTTAGATAATTAAATTAAATTAATTTTCTTTTCAAAACTAAATCGAACGAAATATACTAACAATAATAATCTCTTAAGTCAACGGTAACATATTTTTCTTGCATAAATTTCTCATAGTTCAGTAGATACAAATACGTGTACATAACTTTATTGTTATTGTTATGATTTTGGTTTGTATTTCTATGACTAAAAACGTTAAAACCATATTTTACGTTAGTCATATCCATGTATGTTTTACAATGATACAGCAGGAAGAACAAATACTTTAGCAACCCAGAGAGAGAGAGAGAGAGGAAATGATGTTCCATTGTGTATAGAAATCAGTTAATTTGTTAGCATCTAAATTATCATCCTATTAAATTATAAATTATATCAATCTAAAGCTTTCCGTAAGCTTGAATTTATTTCAATTTTTCGGTGAAAATTGTATTTTTAGAAAAATCTTGTTTTTGGAGTTTTAAAGGGATTCTAATACCTTAGATGTGTACCTTAAAATTGTCAAATACTTCTTGCCTATCATCGGCCAAATGTCCACTTTCCTTTTAATTTTTACCTCTCAAGGGGACGTTTTGAATATCGTGAATTAAAAGTACCACAACCAAAAAAAATATATCTACGTATGCTATTAAAGAATCCGTGTGTTGGTTTAAAGAACAAATCGATATTATTTAACCGGCGTAAAATTTTTTAAGGAGTAGCATCGAATTAATCAAACATCAAAAAATCAAACAAGTAATTTTTATTAAATTTGAGTAATTTTACATAAAAATTAAATTTTTGTTTTGATTACTTTTCATCTTAGTAATGAATATTCCTTAAATAATTTTTTCAATATCAACAACTAATTGTCTTCATCAGGAAACATTTGTTACAGTTAATTTGGCCATGTAACGATTATTAATAAAATAAGTTTAAATTTGTAAACCTCATAATGTATGGTAAGTTTAAAGGATTTTAATTTGTTTATTGGTAATTAATTAACTCATTAATTAATAATTAATAATCTTCTTTAAATTCCGTACCACTACCTCTTGTGGTGCTGCCATCTGCAGAAGTGTTGCCAAACCATTCCAAAATAATTCAAGGGAAAAATTAGTCAAATCGCATTTTTATCGAAGTCATGTTTTAGTTTTTAGATTTTTATCTAAATTTTTCGAATGTGTAGCACTAATTAAGGACTAATCCGATTTCTGTGATAATGCTGTTTTTGGTAATAATCGTTTGCTGTCCGAATACTGATATAATTTTGACATAATCAATTTTACAAATAATGCTTGGAGGATAATACAATAACACTAAAGTAGCGCTTAGATCAAATTCTTTTTTTTTTTTAAATATAACCGAAATAAAAAAATATACGGATCACCGACATATAGAAATGAATTAAATAAAATTGCTAGTTGATCAATAATATTTGCTAGAATATATTAATTAATAATCAAATCACATAAATTAACGATATAATGGCAATGAATTTAGGAATTATGTACTTATAAGGTAAAATTAGGGCTTGCAGCTAATATTATGGGTACAATATTATACAAATTTTGGTACAGTACAAAAAGAAAGAAATTGCTCACAAAATGATTAAAAAAGACAGAATATGATAATTGTAAATTTTATTTCACCAATGTAAAAATCTTTTTACTAAAATCAACAAACATTATTTCGGAAACGTCAAAATTATAATATGTAGTCGCTGTAATAATTTGGTTGCATACAAAATAATGTCAAATTTATTACAGGAGAAATATTTATCACAAAATTCGGATCCGTCCTAAATAAAGCATTTATGGAAATAATTTTCTTGTTGTTGTTGTTTTGTTAGATACAGGGTGACAAATATGCAAAAATTAAATGCACTTGATGTCTTATTGCTATAGAAAAAATAATAATTACCCGAACATTATAAAATTAGGCTCATTTTAAAGATAAGTAAATAGGAATTATAAAATAATTATAACAATGGTACTATCTTTCATTTCTTCCTTTTCAAAATGGCCGTTGAAACGATAGTTTCAAATTTTAAATAAAATACTTTTAAGTATAAAAAATTTGTAGATTGGCATAATTAAACGTATTCTGCAAGAAAACGAAAAGGCAAAGATGTTGTGTTGATTTTCTAGTATGCCTAATAGAACTTGATGGAGAAAAAGATAAAAAAAAATTCACAAGGGCGCCATTTTGAAAGGGGAGAAATAGAAGATGGTACAATTTTTATAATTATTTTATAATTAATATTCATTTATTTTTAAATTACACGGCTCATTTTACAAAGAGGAGAAGCGACGCAACTTTTGATTTTGATTGTAATATCATTTGCTGATATAGTTTGTTACTCGTAGTGTATTTAACGGATATTCGTTAATATATTTACTTCAAATTTATTATTGTTAATATGCGAATTACCGTAAAGAGTACAGCAGAGCACATGGGTCTTTATTTGAAATTACATTTATAATAGTTAATGTAATAAAAGAAAAATTGTTGTGGTCTTCGAGGTATTTGCTTGTTCGTATCTGACAAGAATAAATTCTATACCAAGCATATCGATCATTTTTTTTTAATATGACAATGCCTATGGAGTCTTTGTCTACGTTGGTAATTAGAATTATGAATTATCCGTTTTATATAATATGCACAATTACGGCATGCACGGTCTGCCCAAACGGAATCTAATATAAACTGTAGGGTTACATGACTTTTTTTGGATTACTTATAACAGTGACTCAAATGAAATCAAACGCTCATAACTACCTCATTTATTGGGATAACTATTACGGTATATCAATTTTTAAAGCCACAATAAGTTTACGAGGATTTATAGAAATATTGGGATTTATTCATTTTGACGATAAAGATAATATAATCTCACGATGAAAGATTGATAAGTTAGCGCCCATCAGATCTGTTTGAGAAATAGTAAACCACAATTTTGGAAAATAATATATGCCAGACAAATATAGCGTAACAAATTGGTGGCTGTGCGATTCGGGGACAGCTTACCCCTCGCCCGATTTCCATTAAAGAATTAGCCGAAAATCTTTTGTATAATTGTCTAACAATAGTGGATACTCTCCTTAAGAATAAATCATGAATTCCTTCTGCATTTCTGCCAAACACAGCGCGAGAAACAGGTTCAACTTTATTTGGCTTCCAGAAGAATATAATACTTGTATCTCATTTATCCGAATCTGATAAGGCGGTAATTTGAATGTCAACAATGCACCATGACGGTAAAATAACTGAAAAAATAATAAAGTTTTGTCGTAAGTAAATAGATATTATAACACAAGGAAAGGAGTAGTGGATACATTTAATCAACTTGTTCATGAATAGATGGTAAAGGGAAAGACCAACCGCTAGACCAACCGCTGGCCAATTGACTTTTTTATGAATATGCTGATGCAACTGGACTAGTTGCATACGTAGTGTAGACTAAACAATTTCCGTTTTGGAATGAACAAAAATTCAATAAAAAAATTAATATTGCGTGCATTAGGCGAGTGCTTAATGGAACCGTACATTAGAAAGACGTAGAGTAAAACAATTTTATGAGATTCATCCTAAGTTGGAGTACAAAACTTGTTCAACAAAAATATGAAACGGTACGTACCACTTGTGTTTTTAAAGTCTAAAAATCAAAAACAGTGTTGAGATAATTGTCATAAAAATGTATGCAATCTTCATTCTGTAATAACAAGATAGTGCTCATTTTGCCAAAATCACGTTTAGGGAGATATATTTTTAAAATGTAAGTGTAATGAGGATAAAAACAAATTTTATTTCATAGCAAAGTTTCAGAGAAAGTCAAACTTACTGACGTTCGCTAACTATAGCAAAAAATTATGTGCTCTTTAGGGTTAAAGAAAATTAATATAATTAAAGATTAATCTTCAAATAATATTCTTAAATTATGTTATACAACATGTATTCAGCCAAAAACATCTATGTTTTAAATCGATATTTTGAGGCACATCAGGTTTCTATATTATAGAAATTAAAATATGGAACAAAAAAAAATTCTTGAGTAAGATCACAAATGAATTAACAAATTAAAATAACTTTTACAATAAACTAGAAAATTCTTAGTCATAATTATGTAAAATAAATTATGACACCACATTTCAATAACTTATAATAAAATTTAAATTAAGCACTTCTGTGACCTGAGTGGTTAAAATCATTCTTCTTCTATGACGTATTGTTTTTTGAATTTACCGGGCAATTATAATGTGTTATCCGATATTAACTTAACCACAGAGCAATTGCGAAAGCAAAGTATACTCTCAATAATAATAACACTAACTTCACCAATAATGTTACTGATAACTCAGCAACTAATAAAATCTGTAGTTTGACCTATACGTTAATAATCTATCCTAACAAATCGCAAAAATTATCAAACCGCTTAATGACACCAATTTCAAAATTGAATAAAAAATCAATTATAAAATCTAACAACCATTTACCCAATTAAAAGACAAAATACCAACCGACCAGAATAGTGGTATTGTGTACGCACTGAAAAAACAGATTCCTTTGTGGCAAACGTTTTAGGCAGCAAACAATTAAGTGTTTTCGAGAAAGCGTTTATGATAAATGACAAAATTGTTGCCCCAAAGGAGAAACTTTTGTAGCAGCAACCGTTTGAATGTTTGCAACAAAAACTGGAATATTTACTTTAACATTTGCTTTGAACAATATCTGTTTGACCCTAATTGTTACATGTGCGTTGCAAACACATGATCTTTTTATAACAAACAATTTAATTCTTTATAACAAATAATCAGAAAGTTTGCTGCAAACAATTAAAACAGTTTAGTCCACACAACAACTGTTTATAGCAACTACATATAATTAATACGATCTATATATACATATATATATATATATATATATATATATATATATATATATATATATATATATATATATATATATATATATATATATATATATATATATATATATATATATATATATATGAGCTTATCCATTACTTTTTTAAAAAACCGGGCGCATGCATTTCATAACATTCACCGATTTCGCTGTAATTTTTTTCAGGAATAGTAGTCGATGAAAAACTTTGTTTTCCAAAATGTTACCCCTTCATGGCCCCCCTTTTTCGAGTTATGATTTTTTAAAGTTAAAAATTGAGTGATTTTAGGCTCTTTTCGATAGGCAACTGTTCTACTTAGGTTGCTTTGTTTTCAATGATATGGGGCTCATTCTCTTCGTATTTTATTGGTCTTTTATTTAAAAGCAGTTTGAGAGCTAAATATTTAATATTGGCCAAATGCGATACAAAAAAGTGTAATTATTTTTTCTTAAAAAACAGCATGCTTTAAGATGGTCGCCAAATTTATGAATTTCAACTAAAATCCTTCTACATAGGCTCATTTTTTCATCTTTTCATGATCTTTCCAAATTTTTTAGCCACATTTAATTTAGTCAAAACCTTCTAAAGTTACATGGCGTCAGAATACATCCAATTTTTCGAAAAACGTCATATTCACACATCTGTAACTTTTGTCGTTTTACTCCAAAAGCCACCAATTTTTGGAAGAAAATTCCTTATTTTCTCACCACTACACCCGATGAAATACTTTTTTGGATATTTAGATCCTAACAGCAGGATAATTTTTTCTAAAATTCCAATTCTGTTAGACCTATCTAGACTAAAAGGCAAACTCTTAATGAATAAAGTGGTATATATGTACTTGTTTTTTTTTTTATTGCGGTTACATGAAGTCGAGATATTTGTGAAATACTGAAAAAATCGTACGTTACTACTCCTGAGTTTCTTTTTTTTTAACGGGTTTTAAGATGTTTTAGAAAAAAATATACTGCAGTTAGGATCTAAATATCCAAGAAAGTATTTCATGGGGTGTAGTGGGGAGAAAATAAGGAATTTTCTTCCAAAAATTGGTGGCTTTTGGAGTAAAACGACAAAAGTTACAGATGTGTGAATATGACGTTTTTCAAAAAATTGGATGTATTCTGACGCCATGTAACTTTAGAAGGTTTTGACTAAATTAAATGTGGCTAAAAAATTTGGAAAGATCATGAAAAGATGAAAAAAATGAGCCTATGTAGAAGGATTTTAGTTGAAATTCATAAATTTGGCGACCATTTTAAAACGTGCTGTTTTTCAAGAAAAAATAATTACACTTTTTTGTATCGCATTTGGCCAATATTAAATATTTAGCTCTGAAACTATTTTTAAATAAAAGTTCAATCAAATACGAAGAGAATGAGGCCCATAACATTCAAAACAAAGCAACCTAAGTAGAACGGTTACCTATCGAAAAGAGACTAAAATCACTAAATTTCTTAGCTTTAAAAAATTATAACTCGAAAAGGGGGGGCAATGAAGGGGTAAAATTTTGGGAAACAACATTTTGCATCGACTTCTATTCCTGAAAAAAATTACAGCAAAATCGGTGAATGTTATGAAATGCATGCGCCCGGTTTTTAAGTAATGGATAAGCTCATATATATATATACATAAATATATATATATATATATATATATTTATATATATATATATATATATATATATATATATATATATATTCATTTTTATCGGAGGCAATAATAAAACATTTTTTTTTTATATAATTCTTAATTCTTTTATTCATTGTAGTACGAGTGTAACAACAAGTTTAGTAATAATTTTAAAATTAAATGTTAAAAACTATTAACAATTAAATCGTTTTTAAATCTTAACAAATTATAAATATTCCTGTTTTCCAATTTTTCAAATAAAATTGAGCTAAATACGTCTAACTTTTTTACAAATAAAAGTTGTAACTGAGGATCAAATGTTAGTTTCCAGTGCTTGACAACAAAAGAATATACCGTTTTCTGTTTCGACAATATGTAGTATCATATGAAAATAAGTGATCTCATTACGAAAATGAGATTAATACACCCATTGATATTAATACACCAGGCTTATATTTTATGTCAGTTAATTCAAGCCAATCAATCATTGTAAATGATTTAGACGATAATTTAAATTTTTGTAATAAATTATCATGTCTCAAAACCCCTTTAGTTTGTACACTGGGCATTTGACATTTGATGCTGATTTCAGCATAATTAAATAATATATAACATATTTTTAATTGATTCTTTAAAGCTAATGTGTACAACAAATTTTTGCGGCATTTACTTACTCTGCCGATTTCTTTTAATTCTTGATGTTTAGCTTCAAATCTCATACTACTTATATTTTGTATTGGTCCAATTTTGCTCATAATACGAGGATAGTGGATACAAAAATGGAACTTAGGTCTTAAATGTTCTTGAAATAATAATAAGTATTGCTTGCCGCCCCGGTGGCACAGTTGTTAGCATGCTTGCTTTAAGCCCCGGAGGTCCCGGGTTCGATTCCCGGCGGGTGATGAAAAAATCACGGCTGGTTAATGTTGGATCAATGAATTAATCACTCATTATCCGTTAACAAAATGATTACGAAACTTCAAATGAAGCGGCCAAATCCCTCTATGGGATGTAGCGCCAGCGAAAAAAAAAAAAAGAAAAAAAAAAAAAAAAATTGCTTGTGATGATCAGTAATCAAATTTTTTAATAATTCTATAGAATTTGTGTCAGCTTTTCGAGTATTGAGAACTGAAAAAATTTCCCTTAAAGTTAAATAAAGATTCCAAAACTTATTTTGTGGTGGTACCAAATCTCCAATAATACAGTTTAAATGAATTATTAAATTGGTCATTTCCGCTGCAGAATATTTTAGTTTATTTCCACGCAATAGAGTTGCTTCTTTGATTTGAGGTGGTTTATTCAAGTTTTTTACGTAATCAAAAGCAAGAAGCCTTTGATTAAATATTTCAGGACTAAAAAATTCGTCTTTGTATATAAACTGTTTAAAAATTCCCATCAAGTCGTAATGAGCTACTCCTTCTACAATATCGTGCATTATGTCTGCACTTAGGTTCTCTATACTACATGGAAATTTAATAGATCATTAAACACACATTTTCCTTTTATACCGGTTATTCGAACATCACATTGTGCAACATCTTGTACGTAGTTTGTCTTATTTCTTAAAAAAACTGGGTTTTCCGTACATAATTTATTGGCGAGTATTTTGTTACATTTGCAAAGTCTGCAAAAAACATTAGAATTGAAACTTTCAGTAAACCCTAAAATCTGATTTAATCCTAAATTATCACCAAGAATTAAAGAGGGCACTAATTCAACTTTTTTATACTTTTCATGATTCACAGTTATGCCAATAGTTTGCAATTGATTTAATTGTTTTATAAGAGGTGCAAAAATACGTTTATTTCCATTAAAGTGAAGTTGTTTACGATCGGTCATAAAAAATAGCATTGCTAGGTATATTTGAGAAAGTTTGGATTGCAAATGAAGCGGCATACAAGGAACCATTGTATAGACTGCACCAATTTTATGCTTATTGCTACCCGAACCGAGAGGATTATTGGGTTCAAAATCATCAAGATATATAAAAAGAGGCAATAAAATGACATTATTAGGTTCACTGAAGTTATCAACTTTATTTTTCCAGCTTTCACTTTGGATATAATTTGAAACGCACGAATTGTTACTATTTTCGATTTCATTAATATAGTTTATAATATCACTTAACATAGAAGTCATATTAAAGAGTTTAGAGAACAGATCAATTAAATTAATTATTTGGATTGTTACTTTTTTTCTTTGAGCGACATTCCCATTAACTGAATTCATTAAATGCACCTTTGTTCTTATTACGTGTGTTTCTGGAAAAGCTAAATAATTAGCTTCCTTTAGCACTTTAAATAGCATGTGTTCTGATCCAAGCGAACAACTTTCAGAAAGGCTTTTTAAATAAGTGATTACTTCATTTGAGTTTTTATTATTATTTAATGTTATTATTTTATTTAAATGAAATTGAAATATGTCAAGATTTTGCTTTAATATTTTTAACATTTTGTTTCGTGAAACCGAATTTTCATTATAAACATTTACAATTAGTTTGAGAATGTCACGTTTTATTCCGAAAACGTCATCTTTAAAATTATATAATGTAACAGAGTCGTTATCATTACAGGTAATATCCATCGATTCATTATTAATTAATTTATTTTGTAAAGTTCTACATAATTCATTTTGACTTTCAGAAATTTTTAGATGACATCTATTTAAATGAGATTTTAATGAAAAATAATACGAAAATTTTCTAGTACAATCTTCAAACGGACATTTGAAGTCGACGGTACTGTGTTTCTTCAAATGATTGATATAAATATTAACTCCAGGGAACACATCTTTACAAATACTGCAAGGTATCATGTTTTAAGCTTCTTTTAAAGATTTGATAAGGGAATCTATATTAGGAAAAGTTTTTTTCGAAATATTCAAATTAAAAAATAGCTGTTCAGTAAGAACCCAAATGTGCTGCGATTCTTCTGGGTATGAAATATTTAACCCACAGAAGACGTTGAAGAGTTGAGCAACTGAAACTGCTGCAGTTGGATCTAACAAGTTACCCAGCAATAAGATTCTGGGTTGTTTAAATTTATCCTTTGATTTTTCGACCTCGGCCTCAGTCTGCAATATAAAACATTAATTAAAATTATTGAGCACCTAATTTGATGTGAATTAAGTAATAGTCACCTCAAAATGTTGAATGAAGCTTTCTTGAACCTCCAATTTACTCGGCTTTTTCTTTCCCGTAATAAAATACGTGGGCGTACTGTGCGGTAACAACAGTAGACTTATTGCTGCTCTGGATTTTAATTCTATTCAAATTATAGAGAAAATGGTATTGAAAACCAAAAAATTAATTGAATACTTAACAATAATTATTATTATTAATAGAATTTAATATAATTTGTTAGAAAAAAATACATTGCACCTACAAAAATTAGAATATAGAACATAAATATATAAAAATTACAAAAACTTGTTCATGTGCACATTAAATGAATATAAATAATGTATAAATTATATTACAATATTTTACATACTTTCGTCCTCGAGAATCTCTAGATATCGCTTAACCGCTGGACTTTTAAATTGTTTCGCTTTTGTTATTATTTTATTAGCGATTTGATCGTATTGTTCCTCGGTAACGGGATTTATATTTGAATACCTTAATTTTGCATAAGTTTCAATCTGGTTTAAAAAATTAAAATACAATCATAATTAGTAAAGTATACTAATATACCTTTGTTTGCTATCATATCAGTACCAATTCCAGTCCTTTAGGTTCCAACAAGCAAAGAAATCTCTGTAAATATTCTTGTGTGCTTATACTCGAATTTAGCAAATCAATACGTTTCGCATGTGTATTCTTCCACTGCTCAATAACCTCCTACGTTGTTCTCAAGAAATTCGATGCTCCTTGTAATGTTAACGGATTCTTCGTATACTGGATTTTCCAGAATAGAATTCTCCGCTGTACTTTTGCGTGATATTATTCGGCGTGTTATGATCCCAGCTTTTGACAATATATTTTTCTTGTTGTATTAAGCGTCGAACAACTTCCCTCGTGCTGATAGACCTTTCTCAGTAGGAATATAATACACACTTTTACATTCAGATTTAAAAACGTGCAGAACAATGTCCGCTAGATTATTAAAATCTGACCTATTCAATCTTTTATAATGATAAAAATATAAAATACGGTTCAGCATTAAATTATAACAACTATGATTAAAATACTTACACGGTTTCCGCGTTGGTGTCTAATATACTGTGAATAATAGTTTTTGCAATCTTAATCCTGTCGCAATTTTCCAGTGAAGTAGGATTTTTCGTATATTTAGAAATTATTTCCGGTATGGATTTTGACAATAAAGTACGGATCTCCTATATGTGAAAGTTAAAAATACAAAAAAAGAATAATTTATACATATGGATTACAATTGCAGTTCTCAATATTACACTCAAGTTGTATTTGCTATGTAATTGTTCGTTGTTTCTACCAAAATCTAAAAACTCAATTTCTCCCAGGCACGAAATTGTTCTTTGAATTTTTGATGCTGGTGCCTCTAAATTATTCAGTTTATGACAATTTGTTTCTATGTCGAGGAAATTATTCACTATACTTGTTTCTGAGTCTTCATTGGAAATAACAGTTATCGTGCAATTTTCGTTTAAAGCTTCAAAATAATTTTGTAAAACAGGTGCGGTGCGAATTTCATTATTTTTAGAACATTGTTCATCGTCAAATTTAGAAATATTTTCTTGGACATCCCCAATTTCACACAGTGGTACTGGGAAGTTCTCGCGAACTTCTAATATTAACCCTTGTTGGTACCGTTGTATGAAGGGAATAAAAAATTCCGCTTTAACTTCTGCACCACTTTCAAGTGTAAATGTAAATTCATTTTTAATTTTGAAGTGGGCTCGAACTATGTAGAGATAAGCAATTTAACATAATTATTTTTAGCAATTTCATGTCAATTAAAATGATTTGACATACCCGCATCGTGAAATATATCGTACGAAAATTCGCCTTTTCCGGAAACTGGCACTATTTTCAGTTTCTTATCGTACATTACTTGAATGGCTTCGAAATACTCCATTTTTATTAAATAAACACACCACCGCGTTCTAAAAGTATGAAAGTCTACTTATCAAGGACCATTTAACTTTTGTACAATCGAATAAAATTTAATTTATGTACTACTTTACAATATTTCACACTATAATTTTTATTTTATACCTGCAGATCACGCGGTTTCGGTAGTCCTTAATATTTTTTTTCTTTTTCTACTAAATTAAAAACTGAATTTAAATAACTTGATTTTTTCACTTATTTTCACTAGTAAAAAAAATTCTACAAACAATTTCTCACAATATTAATTATTAATCCTTTACGTTGGATTTGATTTTTTTTTATGCTATTTCATTAAAAATTTTAAAACATATACTGGCTGAGAAACACGTGTAAATGTATAAGGTGCTTCAACAAAGTATTTTTTTACAACTAAAATTACAGTTGGTTTTGGTTATACAAAAAATTTCATAAAAAACAAGATAGGTATATTTATACCAAACATTACGTTTATATATTGTTTTTAACAAACATTTGAAGTATTTGAGGAAAACAAAATTAATGTTTGTGAACAATACATTTTATATTTTTTTTAAAATGTTTCTTAGAAACATTTAAATAATTAGTTGCAAACAATAAATCATGTAACTCCAACACTAGCTTTATTCGATTGTTTTTGACAATTATTAAATGATTGCAGCCATCAATTGTTGTTTTCACCAAATAAGAGTGATTTACAACAAACTATTATTAGTTTACCCAAATATTCGATAGTTGGGCCCAAACATTTACCAAACACTCTGTTTTTTCAGTGCGATATTCCGTGCGAATGTGGTAAATTATACGTTGGTGAAACTATAGGCAACAAATTACGTACCAGATTATAGTAACATTAGTGAAATGTAAGACTAGAACGACAGCTCTAACAATTCACTTGCCAAAATTTAAAAGCGTAAAAATAATAGACTTATCTTAAAATCGGCTCATAGTCAAATAACATTTAATATTCTAAAACGTCTTTTGAAAACTTGTAGTTAATTCGATAATTGGACGAAACCAAAACCATTTTACTATGCCATTTTAATTTGTTTGACAGCTTTATTCAAGGTATGCGTTACGGTTTTTTTAACATAGTGATCTATACCCTTACCAAACACTAATAGAGGTTGAAGACCTATTTATGACTCAATTTTGCTTTCCGACCCTATTGGGATTCGAGCCCGGTTCTTTTCACTATACAATTACACAGGTACAGTAACGGTCTATTTTGCAAATTTGTTATATCTTTATTCGAAAATTGGTTATGACTATTTTTATATTTCCCAAAATAACTAATCAATATATCTTGACCGAGCCATTACGCCCGTTGCACACCTAAGCTAAGCTAAGCTATGCGATGTGAGCTATGTTTTTGTAATATATATAGTTTAAATAGATCGCTGCATACCTGAACCATAGGCATTCATACTAGATTTCTCATTTCATTATAACTAAAGGAAAAAAACAAAACTTCTGATAATTCCAATGTATCGTTGTGTTGTATAATATTTTATAAGGCAATGATTTTAGAATGTGTTGCAAATATAATACGTATATGCAATACCCCGATAATATTTGAATGGAAAATTTTTGTTTTTATTTTCTGTTTTTAGTCAAATGAGAGATCTATTATGATTGTCTATGCCTGAACTAAGCTATGCGAGCTATGTTTTTCTGTTATGGGCGATGCAAAATAATTTAGATCGAGTGTCTTTGCCTTGCTATGTCAGCTATATCGCTCACATATACATAGATATTATTTTTTGTTTTGAAAAAAACAAAAAATTATACAAATGCCATTCCTTAAAAAATCTTGACGGAATGAAATATGTCGTAATCTTAATTTGCGTCAATGTTATATTATATAAATTCATCAATGTATTTGTGAACGATGTAATTACATAGTTCAAATGTGCAACGGAGAGAGCCATGCGAGCCAAACTAAGCTAATATAAACTACGTTTCTCGCTTAGCTTAGCTTAGGTGTGCAACGGGCATTATGCGTGACAAGGCAATTATTGCTATCGTTGCCAATTGTTTGTACATATGTACATATATTCAATTATGAAAATCAAGGCCTACCTCAAAATCGATTTATATTGCAGAATAATATTGAATCGATCAGCGATTTATCGTTTAATTTATTCTCGAATATAATTTCATATACCTATAAATCTGATAAAGCCGTCAAATTGAATATAGCGCATAAAACTTCCAGGGAAAGAGTCAGCAAAAAGACGTGTTTTACGTAAAAAGTAAGAAATAACGGATTTAAAATATTTTTCGAGAGCGTTGCCTTGTAGTCAAAAAATTATTTTCATTTCACCAACACTGATGAAATTGGAATTTCAAGAGATTGGATATTCAAAGCAAGATCGCTTATACATACTCGTATGCTTAAAAAAACAGTTTTGCCAGAATATTTTTTTTCACAGGGATGTTTCAATTGACGAATCCCAGTGGTAAGCCAGTAGGATATACGGGTCCAAAAATTGGATCATAAGCGATTCGAGTGGATATTGTTTTGCTTTCGACATTTATTGTCGAGAACCAGCATACGAATCAGCGTGAAAGGAAGTCCATATTTTCGCGAAAATAAATAGTTATTCTTTGAAATTTTTGTTATGTTCTTTACTTATTGTCACCCTGTGATTGCAGATTGAAAGTTTTTTATAGCTAGTTATTTTTTGGGCGTTAATAGGTTAAAGAAACAACTTCGTTTACGGGTGTGAAGTTTATAACAAAAAAAATAATATACGTATACGTATATAATTCCAATTGGAGTTTTTTTTTTTTGATTCGTAAGTGTAAGTGATTTACACTGATAAAACCATGGTTTCATATGAGGTAGACTTATACCGGGTGATTTTTTTAACCTGATACACAGAAATATCTCGGAAAATAAGCACTCTAAGAAAAAAATGGTAAAGATGAAAATTTAATTATTCCGCGGGGGAAATACATTAGTGTTAAAATTAGAACCTTCTCCCCCTCCTTGTAGGTGGGGCGGGGGGTTTCTTTGAAACTAAGATAAGAACCCCTATTTTTTATTGCAGATTCGGATTCTACTGCTAAAAATACGTAGGATTTTGCTGAAACATTTTTTCCATTCATGATAGACGGCGCTGTAATTGACGATATTCAATTTTTTTTTATTTCTCCTACTGAGAACCTATGCAAACGAGTCTGCACAATTAACGATTCAATTAATGAAATTGTTTGTATTTTGTTTTAAAAATACCGATTCAGTCCGAAGATAAGGTACTTCGAAAACAACAAAACATGTGTCAAGCTATAAATACTACTTCAGAATGGTGTATCTAACTACAAGAGAAAATTGAAATGATTCTGGTTTATGGAGAAGATGGCCAGAGTCTTGATAATGCTGTCACTCGTGCGTCATTTCAGCATAATGTCAAACAATTTATTACTGATGGAAGTGTTCAACCGAAAAAAAGGACTCGTCCAGCAACAGTCACCGAAGAAAATAATGAAATTGATGTATTGGCTGCAGTAGCTCATAAGCCTCATAATAATACACGAGAAATAGCTAGCGATTCCGGATTGTCCCAGACCACTGTTTAAAAAATTTTTAAACGTCATAAGTATCATCCGTATCATGTATCTTTACACCAAGATCTTCATGGCGTTGATTTCCAAAATCGGGTAACTTTTTTCAGTGGGCACGTGAACAAATACAGCAAAACCCAAATATTTTTCGTTACGTATTGTTCTCCGACGAGTAATCTTTTACAAACCATGGAAAGGTTAATCATGGAACGGTTAATTGGACTGTCAATGTGTGGTGTGGAATAATTGGCAACAAACTCGTCGGCCCCAACATTATTGAAGGCAAGTTGAATGGTCAAATGTACCGAGATATTTTAGAAAATGAACTGCCAACATTATTTACAAACTTCAGCTTAGAAGTGCGACAGAACATGTGCTTTCAACATGATGGTTGCCCCGCACGACATTCGTTGGTAGCACGTGTAGTACTTGATCGAGATTTCAATGGTCAGAAATGCTTGTGCTGAAATTCAAGCAGACACTTTCCTCAGTTGTGTACAGTCATTTGAAATGAGGATTAATAAGTGCATTGAGCACTTAATTTAATTGAAAGATGATGAGGCAAGGGGACTCATGTAAATCAAGCACTCTTTTCCCAATTATTCGAAATTTGCAAAATGAATAAATTGTTTAAAACTAACTTCGTGTATTTATAACGAGACCACGGTATTTTTATTGCAGACGTATTACAGAATCGTTTGCGTAGGTTCTCCGTAGGAGAAACAAAAAAAAAATTGAATATCGTCAATTACAGCGCCATCTATCATGAATGGACAAAAATGTTTCAGCCAAATCCTACGTATTTTTAGCCGTAGAACCCGAATCTGCAATAAAAAATAGAGGTTCCTTTCTTAGTTTCAAAGTTACGCCCGCCCCACCTACAAGAAGGGGGGAGGGAGTTCTAATTTTAACACTAATGTATTTCCCCCGCGGAATAATTAAATTTTGATCTATGCCATTTTTTTCGTAGAGTGCTTATTTTCCGAGTTATTTGAGTGTATCAGGTTAAAAAAATTACCCGGTATTTAAAAGTGCAAGAGATGATACTTGGTAAATATCTTGTTTTATTATTATATCTGTTTCTTTCTATTACGTCATATGTGAAGTTTGTAATAAAACATAGGAGTGAAAAATTACACTAAATCAAATATTTGTTATTTTAAATTCAACAAATGAAATTATTACCAAGGAGCCTTAAAACCTCGCATTAATATCTCCAATAAACCGCACAAATTTCTCGCACACAAATTTCTAAATCTGCCTATTGTGTACAGTGACCGCTACGGTTTTCTTTGCTGTTAATGGTTTCTGTAAGATATGTGATGTGAATACCAATTCCACAATCACAAGGATTTTGGTAAGCAAGTTCTTATTCTACAATGAGCATGCCAATAGGAATTTCAGATGGCAAACCTTGATGTGTGGGACAAACATACCATGGTTAGAAAAATCAGATTTTCGGCGAATTATGGATATCTAATTAGACAAAATTTAAAAGTTCAGTAATTTTCAATTACCTCGTTCTTTGGGACCAAAAACTACTAATGTGCTCTCTTTCATCTACTGAGCTTTCATTTTATATACTAGATGGACATGAGGCATCTGAGATCCTTGAACTATAGAATGCTTAAAATGCTTAACTGTATATTTACTGTTATTAAATACAATTTTTGGGAGCCCTGGATTTAATTTTTTTCGATTTCGGGGGCCGCATTATAAAAAAGTTTGAGAAGCACTCTGTTAATATAAGAACAAATTTTAGCGTAAAGAATGGTATCGTTCTAACCAATGAACAACAAAGCGACTAACGCAGGATGACATTGATGGAAATTAATAGCTTTAGGTGTCGAGTATAGGGAGTAGAGATTGTCGCAAGATGTCATTAGTGGGGAATAATAGCCTTAAGTGTATACCGCATTTCTCAACGCCATAATGCTTTTGCTCTGTTGAGTAATTTATTGTTGAAAAAATTAAAATTTGGTATACACCATTAGATTCAAGGCACTTAAGACTATTGTTCCCAATTATTGCCACATTGCGACAATCCCTTTGATATTTATGTTATTGATTTGTACAATAAATTACTCAACCGAGCAAGAGCTATATGACGTAACAAAAAAATTAAAATTTGGGATTTCTCGCTACCGTTGAGAAATGGCACATGCACCATATGATGTATAGTGAAAATAATATCTCAGCGAAACTCATTTTTCCATCGTTCTACGCAGCCAACAGTGAAGTAGTTAAAAAAAATTAAAAATTCAGAGAAGGGTCGGCTGAGTAATATTTTTAAAACCAAAAAAAAATTATAAATAAAGATATGTAAAATTTGATTCCATTACATAATGTAATTTATGTTGGAAAATATTAAAAATTCTCATTATTTTATAGGTAAACTCTAAAGTAACATGTGAAATTAAAAATATATAAAAATACAAATAATACAAACAACACCACTGGATATGTAACGTTATTCGAAATTTTTTTGTCAGTGCAATCATATTATTTCCTTAATGATTGTACGATCTCCGGGTCGCTGTTTAAACGAAAATGTTGGTGAATGAATAAAGATGACGCTTTTCTCTAGCTGGTTGTCTAATTCTTACGGAGCAGAATCTCTTCAATAAGCCACACTTTTTGTAGCGGTATTATTACAATACCGGCCCGGTGGCACAGTTGTTGGCATGAAAAATCACGTCAGGTTATAGGATCAATGAATTAATCACTCACTCTCCGTTAAAGATTATGAAACTATAAAATGAAGCGGAAAAATCACTCCAAAATAGATAACAAATCCTCCCGAACCCTTGCCTTGACCTTTGAAACCTAAACAATTGCGAGGAACTATAAGCAGAATATGATATCTCTCCTTTGCGCAATTTTACTACCTACCCATTGAACAATGAAACTAAAGTTCCAAAAAACCAAAACACTAGATTCAAATAAGTGTTTTTGTAACTGGTGTTTCTGAACCGGTTTCATTCTATTTTTAATTTTGGTAAAATTAAAGCGTCTCTGAATGATTTTAATAAAACCTTGTTGAACCTGTTTAAATTTATTGAAACAGTTCCTTAATTTTAAAAAAAAATCATAGACTTAGTTTCATATTAGTAGTTACGTAACTGGTATTTAAGAAGCAATTTGTCAGTTTGTAAAATACCAATTTATAACATTAGTTTTATTTAACAATCTAAAATTATGCTATTCTAAAAGCGACGATGAATGCTGTTTTGTTATATTGGAAAAAGTCCCTTGTTTGCAACCAGGGATGGCCTCATACGATAAACCGCCTGAAACAGGGTTACCTATCAGCACCGTAAATGGCCTAGAAAATATGGAGCAGAAATTTAGGTCAAACCTTTAGTATAAAAATCAAATGGTTAGTATAGGTTTTGCAGGTCAAATTCACTATTTTGCAAATGATCTTCAATTGTTTGTATTTCATGTATAATTTTCTCCAACTCATCGTCAATATTTTCCAAAGTATATTCATGTTTTTTCAAAGTTACTTCAATTAAATGTAGAATAAATTCAAATATTTTAAAAACTAATTCAATTTTTAATATTTCAAGTTAGTTGATTTTTACAATTCAAAATCAATTTTTTGCAAATCAATTCCAATTCTCGTTATTATACCCGTAATTAGATAATTTCTGCATTTCAAATGCAGCACTTGCTTAATAGAACTGGTAGTTGTTTGAAATATATACAGGGTGAGGAAAAAGTATGGAAATCCCTAAAAATCTCGCGGATTTCGGTAAAAAAAAAAATGAGCAAGGGTTATTCTTAGGTAATTTTCAACAAGGAATTTAATGGTGATCTTGGTTGTGATCACTAAATCTTGCTCATTTTTCTTTTTGACATACTCCGCGAGATTTTTAGGGGTTTCCATACTTTTTCCTCATCCTGTATATATTTCAAACAAATACCAGTTCTATTAAGCAAGTGCTGCATTTGAAATGCAGAAATTATCAAATTACGGGTATAATAACGAAAATTGGAATTGATTTGCAAAAAATTGATTTTGAATTGTAAAAATCAACTAACTTGAAATATTAAAAATTGAATTAGTTTTTAAAATATTTGAATTTATTCTACATTTAATTGAAGTAACTTTGAAAAAACATGAATATACTTTGGAAAATATTGACGATGAGTTGGAGAAAATTATACATGAAATACAAACAATTGAAGATCATTTGCAAAATAGTGAATTTGACCTGCAAAACGTATATCAAATAGTATGGTATAATTCGCATTAGCATCGCACTGCACTTAAGTTGTTCCAGATACACATTCTAAAATCCATCCAACCTGACCAAACCCCAAAAATTAATTAATACATTTTGTATTTCCAAATATGTATAAATAAATTGATGATTAATATTAATATTTCGGCACTTTTGCCATTTTCAAAATATAAAAATAAAGTTTAAAATTTAAAAGCATTACAAAATTATTCTATATTCTAAGAATATATCACCGACATTAATTAAACAATTTAAGAGATATTAATATAAACAATTAATTTAAAAGTTTTTGTTTTAAATTTTAAAATTGTGTTAAAATTTGGATTGCATGTCTAAATCCTAGAACAACACTGGCTTAATGAGATGGAAATTAGAATGTGCGTTAATCAAGGGTGAATAATTAAAGCCTATGGAACTTTGTTTCCAGAACTAGCACGAAAATGGTACTATTACGTGATACTTGTAGTCTCAATATATGTTATAAAGCCATTCCTGCCATTTAGCGAAATGTAAAATATTATGATGGCAGTAAAAATAATTAATAGTTTCACGGAGCACAACACTAAAAATTTTTTAAAGGAATATTTAAAATCGGCAAGCACCCAATTAACCAGATCAGCTGAAATGCAGGTTAACCAGAAGTCTTAAATTAGGGCATTACTTTATTATTTTTTACAGTTAAAACAGGGTGTAAAAGAATAATGCCCTCACCCCTAAAAAACTTAAAGATAATACAATTTTGAACAAACAGAATCCACTAAACCATTTATCTTTAATCTAAAAGGAGGTAAACAAGGTTATACTATATGTACATAACATCATCTATCAGGATCTTAAGTGTACTATTCTGGGATAATCTGTTTATATGTGTGTATCCATTACTTTTTTTAAAAACCGGACGCATGCATTTTTCCGCATTCACCGATTTAACTGTAACTTTTTGTAGGAAAATTAGTCGATGAAAAATTGAGATTCCTAAAATTTTACCCCTTCTCGAGTTATGATTTTTTAAAGTTAAGAAATTGAGTGATTTTAGGCTTTTTTCGATAGGTGACAATTCCACATGCGTTTACACGCGTTTTCAAAAGGTTTCAAATAAATTTAAAATTTTCAAAAAATGAGGCCAAACATGATATTCAGTACGATTTTTTTTAGCTATAATATTATTTTTGGCTTTGGTACCTTAGTTTAGAATCGGTTTCGAAAATGATTTGAAACTGAAAATTGCTGCTTGGGTACGTTGTTGTGGATTGTCGAAAGTTAACAAATTTATTATGTTATTTTGTTCGTATTCCATATTTGAATGATACAGTTTGAAAAGCTTGTGAAGCCGGAAATATAAATACGTAATTCGCTATTTCATTTTTTTACATAAATCTACATACATGTATAATATGACATATTATAATTAGTTATTTTTCAACAAGTTTTACATGTAATCTTTTAAATGAAAGTAAAACAAATAATTTACATAAAACTGCAAAGATTTTTCAAGATATAATTAAGACGTACAAGAAAAAAAATAAAAGCAGTATGTGTTACACAATTGAATTGTTTACTTGTATTATACCTGTACAATATTTTCATTTAGTTTAGATTATCTGTCCCCGTGTTTGTATTTATATATTTTCTCATGTGTATCATTATTATTGTGTACCGCACGTTACAGTTTATTGTAATTTCCACTTTCATTTATAACCATAAAATATAAATAAATAATAACAAATTACGTATACATTAAGAATGAAATTACAATTTTATCAATCATTTGCGGTGATCCGCGTATTTATAAATAAAATGTAAGCTCTGTGGTTTTTTGTATATACCCGTATATCTTTATTCCAGTTGCACATTGGAACAAGCGCAAAAAGTAGATCAACAATTTCCTGATTTGATTGTTTCGATTATATGTACATATACATACAATGTTATGTATATTCGGTTATGTTTCATGATTATTGCGCTGCGCCGGTTCAACCATTATATTGTTCGCAATATCAAATTCATGGATTCGGAAGAAAAATTCAAATAATAATAAATCAACAGGAAATTAAATCGTGAAATCAATTTTTTTTTGTTTTGCTTGTTTATTTGTAGTTTTAGTTGGTTTATGATTGTTTTACAAATGATCGGAAGATAAAAAACAATAAAACATTATTATAATAGCCTTATTGATTTTCTACCTTTGTTTTTTTGGTTACGGTATTTTTTTTTCGCTTTGCCAGCATATTACATGAAACCACAAATGAAAACTATTTCATGGAAAATTAGTTTTATGTATAGGTATACGTATCTAGTGCAAAATGTAATATCAAACTTTATATTTTTTTTGGGTTGTGTGCACAAACTTTTACCAAATTTTTTACCAAAGCACACTTCTATATTTAAATAGAATTATGGATGTTCAGGTCCCTTAAATATTTAAACACGTACAGAAATATGGTATGCTGCTATATACGTTATATAGTATATAGACGATATATTAAATCGGCAGAAAGCACAACACAACACAAAACGATATAAGAAATAAATTAAATTAGAGATGTCATTAAATCACGCGCAATTATAAATAATTTCAATATATAACAATTGATTTCGGTATCTTCTCTCATTCGAGTCATTCAAATGCCAATCAAACGTATCCATATATACGAGTAGCTAGCAAAAAAAGCAAAAAATGAAATTTTTGTTTGGTTCAAAGGACATAGAAATGTGTCAGCTGGACTCTCTTTTTTGTCGTTTTTTGACTATACATCACATAAAAATAACATAAAATGTACATGAAACTATGCTTTCGGATTTTCGGTTAATTTAAAAACATCAATCGATATACATTTTTTTGTGTTTTTTGTTATTTATTTATTTTTATATAATAATATTGTATCTACAAAAAAATGATGATATAAATAACAAAAAAAGTAAAAAAGCGAAATATTTAATTTTCAATGGAAAATTTACACAATCTGCTTATGTGTATGTGTATACCTATATGTACAACAAGTATTATATTGATATTTTTTATTATTATTTGTATTTGTTGCATACATTTGTCCAATAAGTGACAAGGAACTAAATAGATGGAAGTATTCGGCAAAATTGTTAGATTTGAAACAGAACAAGGACTTCTTTATATTTTGTTCATATTTTTTCAAATCCCTCTCCTCCCTCTCGCCAATCATAACTTCCGGTTTGGAAATTTTACATACGTTATGTGATATTTGCTGCTAACAAACCATTTTTCAAATAACTTATTTTTAATAACTTTAACTCATTCCAAATATTCCAATAAAAATCATAGGGATGTGAAAAAGTTCATTAATTCTCTGAAATAAAAGTTTTAAAAATTTAGCCAAATTTTTGTAAAGCCTAAAATTAAGAAAGATAAGGGATAAACTATTTTAGTTACAATTTATACTAACATTGAAATTTAGAAGTTTGGTGGTGAGTCTGCTGAAATTTTTTATGCAACAAATCATATCGCTGAATTTGAAGATGGACTAATCAGAATTCCCGATCAGAAATGCGGCTCTTCTCATCAGTTTGACCTATATTTGGCGTTTCTAGAAATTTGTAATTTTGTTAATTTTTACTGTACCTTAAACCGAATAAATTAATATTTTATAAGCAATCGACTCGAGTTCCACTATCAAAATACATTTTCAGAAAGATAGTTGCTTATTGTTTAGCCCTTCACTTTGCATCGTATTTTTATTTTTTGAGCAAAACCAACCAACTGGCTTTTACGTCTTTTGATACGACAACAGGACTTTCTTCATTATTTCCTTAATTAAAATGGTAAATATTTATGAAATAGACATAACTGTCGGCCTATATCTTACATTAATACTGTTTAAAGTTATCCAGGCAATCATAGCCTTAACCTAACTATCCTGAGAAATATATCGCTCACTTGTTGTTATAGTGACTTAACTGAAAATGATAGCTTTTGAGTTGTTTTTGTATTAACCATCATCATATTCGTTTATCACCTAAATTATGTATAAGTTATGTTAGAATATTTTAAAAGTGTTTACTTAACCCTGCTTGTGTACACTACATTTTTTGAGAAGCGGTGTGTACACTGGGTTTTTTAGGGAACAGTTGGGTTTTCTAAGTTTTCTAAGCTTCCAAAAAATCTGAAAAAATTCTGGGTTATTTCTTGAAGTGGCTACTATATAGACCAGAAGTTGCGAAATTCAAAGTTTAAAACAGTTGGTAATAAAAATTGAAGAATAGTCGAAAAAGGGGACAAAATCGCATTTTGTTACAAAATTCGTAACTACAGTAATAGGCTTTTGTAGCTTAGACTATGGGCTACAAAAAGTGGAATTATTTAAGCACCTTAAAGTGGAGAATAGTTTACGGATTCAGGCATGTCATAATAAACGGAACGGTAATTATTTGGCACAAAATTAGTTTTTATTGTTTCAAATACAAAAATTATAAAATACTAATAATAATTAGTGACAAAAAGGACAATCAGCAATTGTGGTAAAAGTGCGTTCGATGATTATCCAAACCTGCGGCGGCGTTTCGAACGATGCACAAGAATACATTGTTTTTTGTTTTCCTTCCAACTGCAAACAGAATTAGTTTTTGTAAATTAATTTAATGTATAATTTATTATTTTGAACAATTTTATATTATTAAAATGTGTACCGGATGACACCGGAGGCACCTAATGCGCAACGAATCCATGTTGGTGCCAGAGAAATATTATGAATGAATATTATAGTGGTTCATTGGGTGAACCACCACAAGTCCGTAAAAAATAGCCAAAACAACATCAAATTACATAAAACATTTATTGTAGCCATTAAAAAACTGAAAAACCATGAGAAACGCAAAAAAACTGCTTTCATTTACCTTCGAAAATACCGACGTCTTGTGTACACTGACCTTTTTAGCTGAACGTACATAACTTGCACTAGCTGGCGTTTGCAAGTAAACTGCCAGACCTCAGCACCATTTCGGCCTTTAGTGCTCACTAACTACCTAGATTTTTTAGAGGAGGTAACCGAAGCCCGCTCTCTATTCATGAGAGGGAAATTTGAGTTTCAAATTTCCACTGTTCCTTCAAAGACCCAGTGTACACACGGAGGGTTAATAATAGTAATTTTTGAGTAATATCACTATTGTAGCATCTGAGCGATATAATAATTTTAATAATACGCAACGAGGTTTAATTTTATATGCCTAAACAAATGGATTGATAATATAAGCAGGTAGCAGACAGTATTGACATGGTTATAGGAATAAGGTACAAGTTGCAACACGGGCAGCTTTTAGGCTTCACGGGATGTTCTCGATTAGATTTTTTGCTAATATTTATTTGGCAATCTCATAACACCCTAAAACCAGTAATATTTCGGGTAAGAGGGACTCTGTCTGAACTTTCTAATCGATTATCCAGTTGGGTATATTTAGTTGTCCAGTGAACTCAACAGACAAGATGAAATAACTTTTGATGCAAAGAATTTTTCTATTCGTCTCGGTTACCGTATAGTAAATAAATACAATATATAATATACACAATGTGTAATACATACAGAATAAATACAATGTATCTATAATTTTAAAAAATGTATAGTCAGTAGTGTTTTTACCCACCTGGCTGGACCGTATTCAAAATAAAATGTATCATAATAAGATCCTAAAATAATCACTAAATTGTAGATTTCCCAATAGATTACGGAATAAAGCCCTCTTTAATTTAAACAAAATAAAAATTCGAGTGCAATGAATATTTGAGAACTGTTCTTTCATAATCCATTTCCAAATATATGAAAATTCTCCAATCCGGAAATCCAATATTGGGGTAATTCCATCATGCCATATAAAATAAAAAAATCTATTTTAATTCGATTCCTTTGCGTTTTAATCCTTTATAACAGAAATCTTGAGACATAGAAAGAAATTAGAATTCTAGTATCAGAAAATTAGATTAACTCGATTAAGCCGGAATTATTCGTAAATAACAGAATTGAAATTAGTGAACCGCTTCAAAAATCCAAAATATAAACAAAAATTTAAGTATCTAAAGTTCAAAATATATAATTATAATTTTTAAAATGTAAAACCTCAAAAGTTTTAAAGTATAAAAATGTGAAAAACTAAAAATCTAAAACGTTAAAAATCAAAATATACAAAAACTTAAAAATAGACAGATTTAAATACAAAATTCTGAATAAAATCAAAAAATAATTACCTTAAACTCCAACAGGCTAAATTACTTGTCGAAAACATAAATGTTTTAAAACACTAAAACCTAAAATACCTACAACTAACACAACAGTAAAAAACATAAACTCTGTAGTACTACTGTACTCGTGTATCAAAAATGATAAAAATCTATAAATTAGAAAATCTAGTAAACTAAAATCCGAAAACCTGTGAAGTGTTCGAAATAATAATTGCTTTAGAAGACAGCCTCCTGAACCTACAAACATTGCTGCATATGATTCAAAAATTAAAGGTGATTCCAACATTTAGGGCCGCCATATTTTTCACATAATATGAGAAGCAAGTTTATGTCTTTATTCCCAAGAATAAATATTTACTCTGTGTTACTCTGATGTCCCTTTTACTTTTTTCCACGTTAGAAAAATAAAGTTTTAATCATGACAATTTACGACCTTGAAATTTTTGAGGATTTCGTCCGAAAAACTGTATTTTGAAGTGGTACAGCTATCGCTCTGTTTACCGGTCTATCTGTGTCCTCTCTACTGCTTTGTATAATCTAAGTTGCTTTGATTTGTTCACGTATATTAAGAATTTCATGAGTCCCTAGCTCGGGCAAATAGGGAAATGTTTGAAAAAGGGGATTTTACTGCAACGCAGTTTTCAGAAATTTTCCATTGGATATTCTTAGCTGGTTGTTTAAGTTAAATTTTTGAAACAAAGAGCTTCGGAACAAAACGGATAGTCTAGTGGAATTTTTCGCAAAGCTTTTCGGAGCTTTTTTTATCGATGCAGTTCTTCACGTTCCTAATCGGCTGCATGGGGGAAAAGGTCGAAAAATGTTTGTTTTTACTCGTTGTAGGGGGTTGCGATTAGGTTTCCGCAAATAACTCGATTTTTGAATTTTAGGCAAAAATATTAACACGGATATCCTATCGATAGAAATACATACATAGTTGCGGTTATTTCATTTTTTATTTTTATTTAATTGTGGCATTTAAATCTTCGTGCAAATATAAAATTTAAATAAATATAATAATCAAAAGTGCAGTGTTGTTATTTTTAAATATTTATTTTTACGTGGGTGAACTTAAGAATAGTTGTTTTACAGCATATAACTGTGTAAAATGTGAGGATGGGTCTATTTTCTCCCAAAAAGATTTCGGCTAGTCATCAATCACAGTCAATACCAAACTTAAATGAACATAGAGTTAACGCTAATGTGAATAGCCCCAGAACAACAACATATGGTCACAAAAACAATGCATTGTCAACAAATTTGATTGAAATACAAAATTCTAATTTAAAAGTGCTAGCTCAATAAACATTGCAATGAATGAAAACGAAATTAATATGAGTAACACAAATAATAAAATTGTGCAAAACATTGAGAATGAAGATAATCAACATTTATCTTTAACACAAACATTAGTGCAAACGGGAATTGAACGTTACATTACGGTGACGTCAAAAAGAAAAAGAAACCCAAAATTTCCAGAGGAGGCGGTTTCAAATCTAAAGAACGTAAAGCTAAATCATTCCGGAATATCTGGTAACCGATTTGAAATTCTACAAGTTGAAGGTGATAACAAGGATGAGGAGGAAGAGCCTAAAGAGAGACCTCCTTCAATCTACTTACCTAGAGGCGCCATCAACATTTTACTGACCATACTAAATACAGAAACAAGTGAGAACTTTTTTATTGCTCACACGTGGAAACATTCAGCGAAACCAGGATTTAACCCAAAAACATCGACGCATACAGAAAAATTGTAGCCGCTTTTGAAAAAATGGAAAGTAAATTACATACACCCTTTAAAAAGCACAAAAGGAAGCATGGTCGTGACAAAAAGGGATCGAGTCCACTGTGCAACCAGAGGAAATAAGGCTTATTTCAAATCAAATTTCGCTTAGCGAAGAGTTATCAAAAATGAACTGTAAGGTGAAAAACGGAATAAACAATGTAAATCGTGACAGAAAACCTCAACCAATGTTTAAAGTTGAGTTGGAACCCGAAGTAATAAAAAGTAAGAGTAAACATTTGGCCTATTATTTTAGGTATTTATTGTACAGAAAAATCATAGTGAAGGAGCTACACAAACATAAATCGGTTTTAAAATGTACCAACTGTCAGGAATAAGGAAATTCGCGAAACTACAGCAAACTCCCGGCTGTTTGTGTAATATGTGGCAAATTTTATGACAAAAGGTGGTGATAAATATTCCTCTGTTAATGATAAAACGATCAATACGCAGGCAATGGCAACCACACAGATCGCCTACACTTTAATCAAATTTAAATAAAGCGATCAAAAACCTGAAAATGACCTTATTAAAAGAACGTGATAAAGGAGTTTAACATAATTTCAGTGAACTCACAGCGACCGAAGCAACAGATTACTCTTTGTATAAAGCTACACGTCAGCTGAAACTAGCAACAATTACATGTATTCCAATTCATCTCCCTGACGGAAACTAAGCAAGAAGTGATCGAAGTAAAGCAAGCATGTTGAGTGTTTATACCCAACGAACAATGGGAAGCCCTGAATTTATACCGGATGATGCAAAGCTGAGGAAGTCCAACCAATTAAATACAAGTGGCGCCAAGTACAAAGGGAAAACATTGATCCAAGAAAAGCACCAGGCCATGATCTGATAAGTGGCAAAATACTCAAAAATCTTCTGGAAAAATGTATCAACGCTGTTAAGAGAATAGGCTACTTTCCTGAAACCTGGAAAATTTCAAAAATCAAAGAAAAAATGGTAAAGATGAAACAAAAGTAAACTCATATCGTCCAATCCGAACTCATATCGTCCAATTCTGCGCGAGAAAAAAATTATTCCTGGACATCCGAAGAACACGGAACCGTAGAACATGTTCATAGAGTCGTCTCTGAAATCAGGAATGCCCTAGAACCAGAAAAGTTCTGCTCTGCAGCATTTTTAGACATTACTCAAGCTTTCGGGCATTAACTAGACTTTCAAATAGTTTCGGGATGCTTGAAAGTAAAGAAATTCCACGATAAATTCGAACATCACTACGTAAACCAGACTTAAAAATTGGAATAATCGATGATATTTTCCATATTTTGGGGAAAACTCCAGACCGAAGACTAAGATTGAAAATCTTTGCCAGTGGAGCCGCAAGGACATGTCGCATTTGCAGTTAAATATTAAACACACATACAAGCATTTTTGTTTTAATAAATTTGACACATATATATTCTGTTTTTGTTTTAATTAAATTTATTTATACTTTTATTAATTTATTGGTATTTAATTTATTTATTTATTTTAATTTATTTGTAACAAAAAAATTTAATTAAATAACTTATTTATTGGCATTTTTAATTTATTTATTTCACCACCATTTCTTGTGATTAATTTAATGCGCGTGTGCACCACGCTAAATCCGAGACGAGACTGTTTTCCAATTTTTGATTATTTTTGTTTGTTATGTTCGTTTTTATTTTGTTGTATTTTTCGCTCCGTTGGTATGCTTGCGTAAATTAATAGGTGCGTTTATTTATTGCGTGCGAATAGGTGTATTATTTTGTGTTTTTAAAGTGTTCGCGTGAGAGTTAGCTTGTGGTGGAGAGCGAATGAATTCGTGAGTAAATCAGTGAGCAAATGAGTGAGCCGCCACAGACATCAGCGCAACTCACCATGAAACAAGGAGGAATACCGTCAGGCCCGGCCCCCTTTTTACAATCTAGCTTATTTATAGCTATTAAAACTTCCTGATATGTGAAAGTTAAGTTCGAGCTAATGCTTGTCTTATAACAACTAACCGAGGAGCAACTTGTGTAATTCCTAGTATAAACTCCTACAAAAAAGTCGGCAAATAGATTGCATGTCGCTTGAACAGGATATCCACTAGATTTCTTTTTGTGCTCCATATAACACCAGAACCGCCTAGGGTCATTTGTTATGTCATTTTCGATCTGCATGACATAGTAATTGTATAAAAACTTGTTCAATATATTAAATTCCATTCGTAGATTGCTATATACCTAACCGGTAGTTTAACTCAGACGGATTCGATTTAAATATTTTATGCAATTTATTCTTTCGATTTTTCAAATTTGTGAGTGATCTATTATACCACGGTTCACACTTAATTTTCCCGGTCGTTTTACGTGGAATGAATTGATCAATTGCGACATTTATGATACGATAAAAATTATCCGCACAACAATCGACGTTGTTTGCTAACAGCAAATTGTCCCAATTCATCCCATCGAGAAATTTCCTCAGATTAACATAATCTCCATTTCTAAGATCTAAATAAGAAGACATCAAACTATTAAAACTATTAGAGGTAAAAGAATCGATAAAACAATTACATTGTTATATCTAATTAAGAGGTGTGTGATATTTATTTGGCAATCTTAAATGTTTAATTTCTACTTGCAATTGAAATTGCAATTTGTTTCATAATTCAAAATCAATGCTATCTGAAAAATTTAATTCTCACTTTAAAATGTTCATGTAAAAAAGAATTATGATCCAGATAGCATTGATTTTGAATTATGAAACAAATTGCAATTTCATACAAGAAAAAAGAGAGGAAATTTTATTCAACTGACGAATTGCTGTTTTGTTCTGAAAACGGGCATAACAAAACTATTATTTATTTTTCTCGGATACATCAGAGGAAATATTTATCGGATTTCTCCGAAATATTATCTATCTGTTCTCCCTTATTTTTCCGACATTAAAAAAAATACACCCTATATCGTCGCATTGAAATAAGACTGTGAACCAGTATTGCGGCAAGAATTTTTTTTAAAGAAGGTTGGAACGGATTTATCATTGCAAACTTTGAGATTTGCTTTATGTGTGTCATACCCTTATAGCTTCCGTTTCGATTTTGAATCATCAATAATTTCATCAATTATTAATCTATTCGGTTGAGGTTTCTACACAGAGAGAGAAATTTTTATTAACCAACTAAACCTAACTATTTACGCCTCATTTAAAATTTTAAATTAAATTCTTTAAATTCTTCTGTTGATATTATCAACGTAAAAAATACCTAAGTTATAAAAGCTTATAGCTTAATAGTTATTTACGTCACAAGGGCGGTAAATGAGTTGTTACAGTACGAGTTCGACGTTTATGGACGAGGCGACGAAGGAGCCGAGTCCAGAATTTTTAACGAGTACTGTAACGATCATTTAACGTACGTGTAACGTACAACGTTTTATTTCATACTATATGGGACATTAATTCGATTTTTTAATTTAAAATTAAATTTTAAAGTAAAAACATGAGTTTGAAATTTAGAGAAAATCAATCCAAATGATTTTCAAATTATCAAGTTACCCTAGTTATTTTTTTTTTTTTTTTGGTTTTACAGTCTACTCTACTGTAATACCTCGTTTTCCGGGCACTTTTGTTCTCTGACGTAATGATTCATTTCCCGGACTGAAATCAATCACGTAAACATTGATTTTCGGTGTAGTATGAAATAAATGATATTTTCGTTGTAAGTTTATTTGATTGCCAAAATTTGATTCTCTTAATTTCTGACAGATTTTTTTTTCCTAACCAAATTATGAAAATTTGTTTAAAATGTATCATTATTAAACAAAGGCTTTTCCAAATTCTTGCCCGACTATCAAAAATTAAACCGTATTTGGCTTCAAATTTTTCTCACCAAAATCTAAAGTTAATTGTTTAACCATACTTAACGAAAAAAAAAGTTCGAATTTATTTAAATTTTAGGAAAAGCTTTATTACAAAAAAAAGTGTATTGATAAAGTCATATCCTCAGTCAAATTGGACGCCATTAAATATAACTAAAAAAAACCAAACACACATCCTGCTCAAATATACAACAAAATATAAAATTTGATGTTGATTTATTACTGGAGGTTATTTATAAATTGTATCAAAAAATACCATTTTTGGAAATCCACAAACAAAGTACAAAAAAAAAACTCGAACTTAAATACTTAAATGTGTTACATTTAACAATAACACAGTAAATATTGGCGGATCAATAAAATTACAGAAACAAGCAATTTTCTCAATAAAATTCCTTCTATAAACATTTAATACGGTTGTGGAATCCTCCTTATCTAGAAGAAACACAGAAACAATTTTTTTTTGTTAGTTTTTGGTTGGTACATTTGGTTAATGCTGTGTGTGTGTTGTGTTCAGAACATTTTTTTTTTGGTTTAACAATTTTCAAACAATCTGTAACATATCTTAGTGACAATTTTTTTTTACGTTTTTTTAACATTGAAATTGAATTGAAAATTTATTTGTGTTTTGTTATGTCGCCACAAGGAAAACTTTAAATGTTTAATAATTCCTTCTTGCGTGCTTTTTTTATTTAGTTTATTGTTTCAAACATTTTTGGTTAATACGAAAGATAATCACTTGATTTATTATCTTTTGATGAATGTATGTATTCTTTGTTTTTTTTTTTGTGGTAAATTCAAAATGAAAAAAGATAACAAAAGCATCAATTTTGATATGCGTTCTTTATTCGATTAATTTTTTTTTTTTTTGACGTTATTGCCTGGTTAAAAGTACTAGAATTTAACAATTGTCCATTATAAGTTCGTTCGAGTACTTGACAAATCGATTTAATAAATGTACACAGATACTTGTACACATATTTATTACTAATTTGGGCTTATTTTAACATGTGCTTGAAAAATGCTTTTATGCTTTTAACATAGGTATTACAAAAAACCGGATCCAAACAGTGAACCAAATCGGACATGACACAACCGATCCAGTGCTGATGTTGGAAAACATACAAAGAGTCGCCCTTTAAAAACAATCCCCAATATTGAAGTTTAGGAGCCATTGGAGGCTTTATTAAGTTGGATATTGTTTGATTGCTTCTTTGGAACGCTTTTAGAAAACAATGCTTACATTCTAAAATATAACCAACCTTCAAAACCAGTAGAATTCCAAATGAGAATGGGTGGGCTAATTTATTTGATTAAAATTTACTTCCTATTCTAAATCTTATTCCGTGTGAAATACATTTTTTATGTAATGATTTACTTTGGTACTAACTATAGCGATAATAAAAACTAAAATGTTAACAGTTTTAATACACAATTTCAATTTATCATATTAAATTTATTGTCATTTATTGTGTGTAACCTGTTTGGACAAATTTTTTGGGCCGCATTGGACGCTTAGGAGTAAATTTAATCTAAGATATCTTCTTCATGCATGTAATTCGTCAGGTGTAACCATATTTTTATGCATAAACCCCAATATTTTACGAATTTGTTGTTATCGAAAATCGTGTTTATTGCCATTTGAAGTTCCTAATTTGTTTGAACAATTTTATTGGATCGCACTAGACATTTTAGAGTAAATTTTTAGTTTACACATTCCATTTTGCCGTATGTTATTTAGTATTCGAAATAATCAAATGAGTTTTTTAAGCTCAAGTCGCAATATTTTACAAATTTATCGTTCTCTGTGTAGCAGTAGAAGTGCCTAGTGTAAATTTAAATATTCTCTTTCTATATGGAATTCGGTAACCGTAGACACCAGTTGTGATATTCTAAGCTGAAATAAATATATTCTAGGAATCTATCATAATTTTTGAAAAACTTGGAGAACCTTACAGTATTTGTAAAATTTAAATACCTATATAAAGTTATCTAGTAGGTACAATTTTAATTTTGCTAAATAATAGTAAGGAGATGTTCGATTTGTGTTATGTAAAATTCAAGAATTAAAAATTGTATTGAATACTTAAGAACAAGATTAAAAGGACATACCGGTTGTAGATTTGAAGTTTAATTTATCATTAAATATTATGCTCCTTTATTTACATACGTTGACAGAACGTTGTTTTAGGAAGCTTGAACGAACTGCCCTTCGTGATTTGTTTCATTATGATTGTTCGCATTTTTAATTTTCTAAAATTCCTGGGGCCAATAATAAAAATAATCAGCATTCATCAAGCTGCTCAAGTTTTTCAATTGTTATATATTATATATTACAAAACGAGATCGACGCTACCGTATAAGGTAATATTAAATATTTAGATAATGTGAAAAATAAATGTTAGACGTCCAAAATAATTGCACAGCATCTCAAAATAATTTTAAAGTTTAGAATTCAGTCAGCTGCAATTTTCAAAATTATTCCTGTTCATTTTCGTATTAGGTTAGGGCATCCAATTCCGGAATACCGGCCGGTATTTTGGTTTCGATTATTCCGGAATTAATGAATTTTTATTTTTGGCAGGGAAATTTCTCTAAAGTTACTACTCAAGGGACCCAGAACTGTTGGTCGATCTTTGGAGGCGGTTAGTTTAAAGAATAAAACAACCTAAAAATTTGAAATCCAAAGACAGGCTAAAAAGAAAAATTTCCAACAATTGTAACAAAAAATCATATGAAATATTTCAGAGAGTGGCAAAAAGTGGTCAATTTTAGGGAGCTGGTCAAAATGTAAAGGGGCTACTTTTGGAAATTTTAGAGTATTTCACTTTTCCGTTCACCATTATATGACACCAAATAAACGGATTACGGAAAAATAAATGCTCGTTCCAGAAAATTACCTGATGCATCTACATGTTTAAATTAATTCGTCTCTAAAATACACGTGTCAAGTATGTGTTGCGTTGTTTCTTAGTTAATAAACTGAAAAAGGTATTTATTACTTAATAACTATACAGCCTCATATAAAGCGACAAAGAAACGATTACGACAAAGGAACAAATTCAGAAAACATTCAATTTTGTTAGTTCATTAGTTGAAAAATATCAAAAGCCATAATATACGATTTTGCGTTTCCAAAAGTACTTTAATTTTGGATCGATGGTAGTGAACTACGAGGCTAAAGAGTATAATAAGCAGCGGGACATATTGCCATCAAAATTCCAGCCTATATGACACAAGCTATCTAATTGTAACTGGATTTAGCATGGTTAGTTAGTCTGGGGAGTCGTATCCCAACGCTTAAACTGCGAGATAAATGGTTCCAGTAATGGTGAAGGGAAGAAATTTTATGCCGTTCCAACTAATATTATATAACCAGTCCACTGAATTTTTGGGCTTTATAGAATTCATAGAATTTATAAAATTAACAGAATTTTTTGAAATTATGAAATTTATAAAAATTAAAGAAATTTTGGAAACATTACAAATTTTTTAATTTATTGAACTTTAATTTATTGACAGACTTCAATAATTTATAGAACCCACAGGATCTATAACATTTAAAGGATTTATAAAATTCATGGAATTTATAGGTTTTAAAAACATTAGAATTGATAATATTTACAGACTTAAAATTTATAAAATTTATTGGACTTTTAAAATTTATAGAATTTATCGAATTTACAGAATTTTAAAGTTTATCGGATTTATCGAAATTTTTGAATTTATAAAATTTACAAAATTTATTAAAATTATGGAATTTTTAGAAAAGTAAAATTTGGGTGTATAGAACTGTCAATCTTGAAACAATTCCTAGTTTAAAACCGTCAACAACAAATATACGATTTTAATTTTGTTTTAATTTTATTTGCATACAAATATTTAATTTTAATTTATAATAATTTATTTTGTGTTTTATTTTCGGATTATCAACACGTTTGACAATTTTGATAGAAGTGACTTTTCTTTTACATAATTCCAATAAGCATGATTTTACAGTGTTAGTGAATATAACATGAAGTTAGTTGAGTTAGAATTCAGCAACTAAATTATGTGAAAGTGTTATACATTATGAAACTGTTATAATATTTTGACGTTTCTACAAAAATACAATAATTTTACGTGTAAGTAATAATTTTTCTTAAATTATAAATAAATTGAATTAATTCTATTTTATCTTTTGTTTTAGGTTTCTTATAACTTTAGTGGTCAACCAGGTGATGTATGCACGCCAACACAGTGAATTTACGATAAGTTTTAGTTTATAATATAAATGATTTTAATTATTAATGCAATTTCATTTCAGGGGATTTTCTTCTGGTTCGGTACAACATCAACTGGCATCGCATATCCGATTAATTTGTTATAAATTAATGCTTATATCTAAAAATACAAAATTATTATTCAAATAAATAAATTGATACTAATTATTTTGGCTTAAATTGATGAGTTTTTCCTTTTATTTGACGTATTTTATTACAGGTGTTGAACATACCGCCGCCCATGAACATCGTAGATTTCATCATCTAGATACAGGTAATACGCACAATTTAGTTATTGCTCTCTCCACTTCACTGTCGATTGTTTTTAGCGTTACGGTTCTAACGAGGTCATCATCGCCTGAATGTATTCTTATGATTTTACCCATTTTCCACTAATTGATCAATGGGTTGTCTTCCTTTATCATTACAATATCTCCAATCTACAGATTTGTTCTTTCGAATTTCCATTTTGTCCGTTGTTGTAAAGTATTGATGTACTCCTTATACCATCGTTTCCATAATAATTGCAACATCTTTTGTATGATTTGCCAATGATTTAAACGATTGTAACTTTCTGTAATGTCTGGTTGAGTAACTGGCAATAATTGTTGTCCCACCAGGTAATGTGCAGGTGTGAGAATGTCATCATCATCTGAGCTGGCTCGGTAGAGTGGTCGTTGATTCAACATTCCTTCAACTTGAACTAACAGTGTCTCTAGCTCTTCGGTAGTTAGTATTTGACTTCCAATGACCTTTTCAAGCTGTGTTTTTATGGATTTTACCCCGGCCTCCCATAATCCACCAAAGTGCGGTGTATAAGGAGGAATAAAATACCAATTGACTTCATGATCCCTCAACAACTTGGTTGCTCTTAACCTGGAATTACTTTTAAGAAATTCATTAAGTTCTGCTAATTTTCGTTGAGCACCACGGAAGTTTGGCCCCTTATCAGTAAATATATCTGTACACATTCCTAAATCGTGCAAAGGCAGCCAAAAATGCATCTGTTGATAAATTGGAGACAATTTCTATGTGAATTGCTTTAGTGCACATATACACACAAATACACAGATATATGCTTTATGTGATTTTTGACCACGACCTCGAATCGCATAAGTTTTGATTGGTCCTGCGAAATCAAGTCCCACTATCTTAAAAGGTTTGACTAATTCGACACGTTCTTTGGGCAGCATTCCCATATTTTGACTCGACAATATTTTCTTCTGTTTGGTACAATTAATACAACCATTTATGATCTCTTTTATTATATTCCTGGCCTTGAATATCCAAAATTCCCTTTTTAATACGTTGTATAAATAAGATGGCCCACAATGTAAATATTTTAGATGATAATATACCACCATTCCCTTAACTATTGGGTCATCTCCTGGTAACACTACTGGGTGTTTTTGTTGAAATGGTAGTGGTGCTCTTTCAATACGGCCGCCGACTCGTACAATGCCGTTACCGTCTAATATTGGATCTAACGCCTTCAACTTGCTTTTAACGTGTATTTCCTCGTTTTTTTAGATGCTTTTTCCACCTTTTGATTGTAGTACCAACGATGTATGTAGGTTAAAATTCCCAAAAATCGCCGGTAGTTTGAGTTACGTTTATATGTCTCGTAGATAGTTGATTGCACCTCGGTTGTAGTTACATAGTAGTGCCGCATCTCTAACTGATTTGTTTGGTTGACTTTTCCCATTATAGGCCAATGTGACTTCTCCTGAAGAATAAATTCCGGACCATTCCACCATAATGGATGATCCTTAAGCTGTGCAGGTGTCAAACCTTTAGTAGCACAATCGGCTCGGTTTTGAGCGCTATTTACATAATGCCAATGTTCTCTTGATAGACTCTCCCTTATTTCATTGGTTCGGTTGGCTACATACACTTTCCATCTCTTTGGCACATGAGAAATCCAGTACAATACGACCTTGGAATCGGTTCAAGCAAACATTTGGCTATCGGTAATATTGTAAATGTTCTTCACGTATTTCATCAATCTGGTCAAAATCAAAGCACCATTTAGTAAATCTAAGTTTAATCTGGCTATCGACACATTCTCAAGGGGTGCAACCTTTGTGTTGGATGTCAGAACTCTACTGGTTCGATTCGTTGAATCACAAATATAAGTTGAGGCTGCATAGGCATTCTCACTGGCATCACAAAAGCCGTGCATACTAATGGTTGAATTATTTATGATGTGCATCCATCTAGGTACCTTTAACTCAGCGCTAAATCATTCATTTCGGTTCGCATGGTCAGCCACTCATTTAACAATGGTTGTGGGATCTCTTCATCCCAGCTAATATTTTTGAGCCACAAACTTTGGTAAAACATTTTGACTCTAATAGTAAATGGTGACAAAAGTCCCAGTGGGTCAAATAATTGACTGGACTCAGATAATAGCCCTCTTTTTGTGGTACTTGGTATTGGATCAAGACGTACGGAATAGGTGAATTCGTCTTCGACTGGAGACCATAAGAGTCCTAATACCTTGGTTGAATCGGAAAGTGTATCAAATTCCTTTTTGGTTTGCATGTGTTGCTCATCAGATTCCAGCAACATATCCGCATTGTTAGACATCCATTTTCGTAAATTGAGGCCTGCGTTTATTAGTATCTGTAATTTCATATTTTAGTTGAATTGCCTTGTGTAATGTACTGGCACCGGTCATCAAATCATCCATATATACGTGATTTCGTATTGCGTTGGCTGCTTTTGGATAGTTGCTTTCGTTCTCATCTGCAACTGCTTTTAAAACTCTAGTAGCTAAGAATGATGACGGTGACATCCCATACGTAATTGTGTTGAGTTAATAGATATCAATTGGTTGATCCGGATCCTCTCGCCACAAAATTCTTTGGAATTTTCTGTCGGCAGGGTGTAGCCACATCTGGCGATACATTTTTTCAATATCTGCCACGAATCCTACAGCATGCGCACGGAACTGCAACAAAATAAAAAATGAGCTTTGTATATTTGGTCCTATTGCCAAAATGTCATTCAAAGACTTCCCCGTGCTCGTTTTGGCTGATGCGTCGAACACGACACGCAGCTTCGTTGTTGCACTGGAATCTTTATACACTCCATGGTGCGGCAAAAATAAAGAAAATCCGGTAGTTGTGGTGGTTAATTTTGTCATATGGCCAAGTTTCTCGTACTCAGCCATGAAGTCTCGATACCGAATGTGAAAATTGTGATTTTGCTTGAGCTTCCGCTCCATTCCCAACAGTCGCGCTTTAGCGGTATAATATGATTCTCCTAATGTTGATGAAGAGTCTAATAAGTGGTAATTTTACAACATAACGGCCATCCTGATGTCTTGTTGTCATCTTACAGAAAACTCTCTCGCAAAATTCCTCGTTTGGTTCTGGTTCGAATTTTTCGATTGTAGGTAAGCTTTCGTCGGCCCAAAATTGTTTTAATGAATCATTTACATCGTTTAATTCAGTACAAAATGTGGAAACTCCTTTTTCGTTTTCGTTGGTGTAAGAACCCGCCATTATCCACCCTAATTACGTTTTATGTGCGATGATTGAACTATCCCTGCTTTCAGTTTGGTCTTTACTCATCAATGAAACGAAATGCTCGGCTCCGATTAGCAAATCTATTCGTATATTATATGGTCGACTGGGATCAGCCAAATATTTGAGATCCAGCCGATTTACAAAAGATATCTTTACGGTCACAGGCGTCACTACATTGGTAATTGTTGGTGTGATATATGCTTTAACTGGTAAATGAAATTCCGAGTTGAAGCGTTGCCTAATGATAACAGATTCAACGCCTTTGGTAAAGCCTGCTTCTAAATGGTTTAAACCTCGTATTTGCAATTTAGCATATTCTCTTGGAAGTCCCAATCGTTGGATACAGTGTTCGGTAATGAAGGAAGACTCTGATCCTGAGTATAACAGTACTCTGTATGGCTGCCATTGTCCCACAGAATCCAAAATATTTACCAAGGCGGTAGGTAACAAAGTGCTTATCGGTTCAATAGATTGCTGCAAGCAGGTAGATGAACCACTTTCCTTTGTTGCGTTGTTGTCGATAGTTTTACTTTTATAAACATTTGGTTTTCTGTGTATGGATAAAATCATGTGGTTATTTTGGTTGCACGAAAGTGATGTCGATGGCGTCTCTTCAGTGGTTGCTAAATTCTTGTTGACCTGCTTCGTAGTATTATTCGTACTTTTATTATCATACAGATGTAATAATGAATTGTGGCGCCTATTGCAATGACGGCAACTCCTTTTGGACTTACACGCAGGTAAACTATGTGATTGTCAGCTAAACAGTTGAAACATCTCCGCTCATTACGCATTAATTTTCGTCTTTCATCTACGCTCATGTCCTGAAACTTGCCGCATTGATACAATTGATGTTGATTGGTGTAACAAACAGAGCATGCAAATGTGGTAGTAAACGAATTTTTGTGGTTTGACAGATGTTTTTACATGTCTTTCCATTGAAAATATCTCCAAAGCATCCGCACGTGATTCTAAGAATTCGAAAAATTTATCGATGGTAGGATAATCATCATCCACAATTTTTTGAGCCCATAAACTTCGACTTTCCTGATCGATACAGTAGCCAGGGATCTCGTAGTTCAGCTGCTTCTCTTAATCCCTTCAAGTCAAGCTTCAAGCCTCTCATAACTTCATCAGATACGTCGTGAAGCTGACGTATATTGTCGGCGGAAGCATTTGTAACCTTTGGTTGTTCTATGAATGTCTGTATGAATTTTTCTACGCTGTATTTCTTCCTGTCATATCTTGCCTTCAGTCAATAAGCGGGCGGGTTTCTCTTTTAATAGACTCATAAGGTATTGATACTTCTGAACCGGTTGCAACGTGCTATTATGTATTGAAGAGAGAAACATTTCATAAAATGTTTGCCATTCGGTGTATTCTCCATTAAACGGTTTGATATTTATTTTGGGTAATTCAACGTCCGAATTTCTATCACGTGATGCGTTTATAGTGTCATTTATCGTTATCATTCCACTAAAATTTGGATCACTCGAGGTAGTCAGCGCACGTCATAGCCCTTTTAAGATGGGTTGCTACAAAAAAATATAAATCCTCAAATTCGTCAAATTGCTGTTGGTCATTTTTATCCAGCGCATATGTCTTTCTCAATTTTGCGAAATTCTCCGAACATTTCCTCGATCCTATCTAATTTGACTTCTAGTTCATCAATGCATACTTCATCATTCTTTAAATCTGACATTTATAATGCCTTTAACCGCATAAAACTCCATTTCAAATTTGATCGTTGTAGTCGTAGACTTTCTAAAGTAGCCATTATCACTATCACGTAAATTATTCACTTAAGTATATTTGATTACACCCACACAAATGTTCGTAGCAAATATGAATTAACTTGGATAATTTAGCCGGTGGGCTACGAATTCCGATAACTCAAATAACTTTTAGTGATTGCAACACAGCAAATCAGGTTTCTATTTCGATTATTCAATTCACGTTTTCATAACTGGATACACTTTCAGGTTATGTTTCAGCAACTGGACTTGATTGCTAATTCAACTTCACAAATACAAATAACACGTTTTCAAAGTGTGTTTCAAACTTTAGGTTAAGTTTTCGAAACTTAAAATCATAGAATAACACGTTTAACTTGGTGGACCTTTAGGTTATGCCTCAGTAACTTGATTTTACTGCTAATTTATTCGATTTCAATTTTTTTATGCGTAGGATTTATAGAAATATTCATAGAATTTATAGAATTTTTAAAATTTATTGGATTTTTCGAAGTGAGTTTTTATTTATAAAACAAGTAAATTTGGGTTTGTAGAATTTATAAAACAGACACACTTGAAACAATTAATAGAACACAAAGAATCTACAAAATTTAGAGAATTTGTATTATTGATAAAATTTATAAACTCATAGATCACTTCATTGAACTTATAGATTTTATACAATTTATAAAACTCATAAAATTTAAAAATTTAACGAGTTTATAGACATATTTCTGTGGTCTATATATAAAAAGGCATAAGTATAAATTTACGATTTTAAAGGAGAGCAAAATTGAACTTTGAATTAGATTTTAAAATCGACAGATGATTTAATTTTGCCGTTTGCCACGTCATTAAATTAAAAATATTCCAATGTTTACGTTAACGTTAAAAAAATCTAGAATTCTACTTATTTGCATAGAAAATTTTAGGAAAACTATATTAATCCCTTTTTTAAATGTTTAGATTTTCACAAAAGAAGGCACAAGTTACATGTGCCCTTCTCAAACTTTTTGATTAATAATTATCAGATAATTAAAACAACATGTGCCTTTATAGTTCAATTTATTTGTCAAAAATTTTCATGTTATACATTGTTTTATTATGTTATTAAAAAATGAATTCAATTAAGTTATTAAAACTAATATAAAAAATAAATGTATTTCAATGCAATTAGGTACGTGTACAATACCTTCAACAAAAATATAAAAAATTTGAAATAATTCTTCAAATTTCGGTTTCGGGGTCTTCATCGTCGATTAGGTCAGGGTGTATATCAATCCCATCCTCTGTTTGTAGATTTAAGTAAAAATCTCTATATTCTGGAGCCACCATTGGTAATAAATCGATAATATCCTTTTTTTTCTTTGAATTTATAACAAGAGGGCCAGAGTAACATAAATTAATATTTTGAACATTCAGTGTGGGTGCCCCTCGGCGTCTTAAATTTAACGTTTTGAATGGTTCATCGTGGTCTAATGAACATTTCTGTGGTCACAAATCATAGTGGCTTAAAGTGAGATAAGCCGTTTTACGTATTATCTCAAATTTGAAACCTCCAGACTCGATTTCATATCATATCAAGTTTTTGTAATATTCCGGTAACTACAAACAACCGTAATAATCATTTATAAAAGCAAGAATTCAAAAAACTCATACGATCTTGAACGACTATTAACTTTAAAAACGTTTTCCTGAAAAATGCGAATTTTTCACTTAAGCCACTATGATTTGTGACCACAGATTTGTACATCAATTTCCCAGATTCTTGAGTATATCGCAACCATTTTACGCTCTGCCACTTGAACTTATTTCCATCTTCATCGACGTTTCGCTACATCAATTTTGTTTCTAACGCCTCCGCAAAATTTAAAAATTTATGTTGCTCCATTTCAAATACTAAAAATGCCTTTTTGGATCTAATTGACCTTACAAATTGCATCCATCTCTGGGATGGTGAATGTCGACAGATGTTTTTTTTTTTGCTTTTCAATTATAGCATGGTCCGTATCACACTCCATATGAGTGTGGCCTACTTGTAAAAATTTATGGTCGATTTGTTCCATATGTATATTCTCTTGCATGAATGTTAAAAACATTGTGGCAACGAAACTATTTTTATTTTGACCGCTGCAAGAGTCACTGTAAAAAACGATTTTTTTGATCGAATGTTGCAATGATTTCAAGTGAGAGAATATACAAGAGGCTACTTCATTTCCTCCTCTATTTGCCAAACCTTCATGCCACATATAATTGAATGGTTGATTGGAAACACAGTCATGAATAGTCAAGTTGTATGTCCATAAGGATCTTTTATAAAATGCAACATTTGTATTTAAATTCGGCGTAGCCAGGCATTTTTGCATATCAAATGTATATACCTTCAATGATTCATTTTCGGATGCTAAGGCTTTATCGTTCCGTTTTTCTTGATTTGCTGCTTCAGCTGCCTCATGATGACAACGTTGTTCATCTTGTAATTTACTTTTTTCGAGTCCTTCGGCTACTATAATTTTCAAATGAAATATTTCACAAGTATTACATGTGTCGATACTCGGTTTTTTAAATTTGATATTCATAGTTTTGAATATCTCTGTATATTTCCATATTGAGGCAGGTTGATCGCAATTCTTTGCGTATAAATTATACATTAATTGTATATTAAGATCTGCATGTAAGTACCGTTTATTAGTATCGCGTCTTGAATAGTGTGACTCATAAATTGGGAAACTATTAATGTGATCCATAATTTCGGTTGTTACACTCTCCGGTAGACGTTTGGTTGTCGAACAATGTTTGCCACGGTTATCTAGACATACAGTCTCAGGTAAAAGAAATTTTTTTTCAGTAATTGTTCGTAAAAATTTGTCTGTTTCTCCTAGCGTTGCTTTCAAACATACTTTACATACTTCAACCCGATTGCCATTAATAAGCAAAAAATAATTACATGTATATCTTCGATTTTTTTAGAAGTTGTGTTTGTAATCCGTTGGCATTTTTTATTTCTAACTTCAATTAAACTGCTAGTAAATGCCGCCCGTAACTCGTATTTAGCTAGTTCCCAATAGTGCGCAAAAATTTTATTTTGATCCTCAATAGGAATTTTATCTTTACAATCTTGTTGGTTTTGTAACACCTTTAAGTGTTACATAGCTTTGTCCACTATTTTTTTTTACTTGTCTTATTTTTTGCGTGTCTTTTATAGGTGAAACCATTTCGAGTTGTCTTTGAATTTCTTCTGCCATTCCAACAAGAGAAGAATCGCTGTCATTATTGGGTATGTAATTTGGATCGATGTCACTATCATCAAAGTTGCCGTCCATACTATCTGAAGAATCGGAATCGTTAATATTTGTTGTTGCACAAGGTTCCATGACAATTGATTGCAGTTCCATCGTGTGCGATGATGAGGGCTCGGCATTTGCATTTATATTAATTAATTCGGGAACAGATACATCTGACATATCCAACGAAATTTGTGGTTGCGTATTGCTTTTCCGCGATGACGACGGCTCGTTATTTGAAATAAAATGAACTCCATCTAATTCAGAAACTGTAGTGACTGGTATTCTTAAATCTATTATGTCCTCTGTTGCAGCAACCGCTAGTGTAAATGGTGTGCTATCTGGTTTTGGGGATGAACAATGTGGAATAATTTCACTAACTATGGAAATGTCATCGAAAATAACCGTTACTCCATTATCTGTTGAAATATTTGTTTCAACAATTGGTTCTATGGTGGGAAATATAAAAAATTTACTACTTATCCTGTTTAAACAATGTCGCAATAATGTTACCTATGTTTTAAAATTGACTGGTATTATCCACCGTCGTATTTGATATAGTTGAAACTGTTGAAAACTTTTGGTTACTACGAGTTAAGACGAAATTTTGAGCGAGCTCAACCATTTTATGTCCTCGACTTTTTATTTTCGGCATTTTTCACAACACAGGATCACCTTTTCACAACAAAACACTATTTAAATACGAAAATTACTTCACAGCTTCACGCTCAATACAATACCACTCTATATAATAATTGTTTATTCTCTTATAACTTCCAATAATTACATATATTAAGGAGATCGGTACAAAACGGCACAATTTCACTTAAATAAATTATTCACTAACAAAAAAAAGTTATATAAAGGCTTATTTGAGATAAATCTTATTTAAAATGATAACACAAAGTTTTATAACACCATAACTTGACATACGAATGTATGTTTTTAAATTCAATAATTTTTTTAACGGCTTAATTAGACTTATCGTTTTTAATTTACTTTAGAAAAATGTTTTGAAAAGGCACAACTAAACTTATTTCCTTTTATGTCTATTTTTAACTAATTTATTTCCTTATTTTGCTTTGGTACTATGATTTTTGGAAAAAAATAAATGTTTAATTTGTAATTATTTGTAGTTATGCCCTTTTATAAATTTCAGTTATATTTTTTGTGGAGTTATGTCTTTATAAAAATTTTAATATTTCTCATTCTGCTACATATAAAATAATAAAAAATGGATGACAATAGTAATTTTTTATAGGGAATTCGAATCTGCGGAAAAAAGGAATTGGTCATAACTCGACTTATGCCTTTTTATATATAGACCACAGATTTATAGGAGAAGAATTTCTAGGATTTATAGAATTTAGGAAACTTTTTAAAATTGTATGTAAGTCCTTTAATTCTAAAAATTGTGTATATTCTAATCGTAACTGCGATTTAGTATCGTTCGTACGTATTAGCAATGATTAGAAAAATATCTAATATTTTAATCGAAATAAAAGAAATTTGTTGTTTTTTTGTAAAATTATTATTTAAATAAAATAAATTCCAGAATTCCGAAATAGAGAACATTTGAATTCGAAAATTCCGGATTTAATTCCGAAATTCCGGTATCGAGAACATTTGAATTCAAAAATTCCGGAATTACTTTTTGGCCAAAAATTGGATGCCCTAGGTAAATCTTACCAAATTGATTTGTAGTTCTGCACAAATTCTGATACGCAAATATTTTTGCTCGGCACTGTATTTTTTTTACTCCCGCAATAAAAAATGAAATTATTTTAATAGACTAAATGCATATATCAATGTTTTCTCTGCCATATAAACCCGTGTGTCTGTGTGTACAGCAAATATATTTTATTTTTAATAAAAATAATAATATCTTAGACGTAATAATATTTTTTTTTTTGTTATATGTATAAATTTTAAGTATATTTGAATATTATACACGAGTGAATGGTTTTTATTGTTGGTTGGAAGAATTTTTTTTTTTTGCTTCTAGTATTTTCCATAGTTGTTCGTTGGTTTGGAATACACATAATATACAATATACAAGGGTTGAAAGAGCAAAAAAAAAAAAAAATTATTTTAAGGGTGATTGGAGCTAATATATTGAATAAATTTAATCAATTTGAAAATATTTCTATTTCTATTAGAATTTTATTTTGTTTATTATATCAATTTGAGTAAAATGAAAACCATTTAAATTGATTTCAAAGTGGTTTATTTATTCATTGTGTTTGCATATTGGAATACATATAGCTAGGCCTGATTTTTAAAATTACAAAACTCAATGTTGATTCAATGTGAACTTCAATTCTCCGTTTTCAATTTTTATTTCCAAGTAGCACGTATACACATTTTTAATCTTTATCCTTGCATGGAATGAATATTTTTTTGTTGTACCTTTCATCATAACGCGCATATAATGCAATAAATGATATTGATAATCACAGGTAGTCAACAATTTAAAGCGCGTACATGCAATTATAAGAAACCTTATAAAATTTGAGATAAATTAATCAGATAAAATTTAACCATATAGTCAGTCGTAGGCGTCCTCTCAACAAAGTAAAATGATATTTGTTTTGTTGTTGTCAAACATTATTTAAATGCGGTAGGTTTTTAAAGTATAAATTTCTTAATAATTTTGTCGTTCATTGTAGATTTGTTATTTGTTTTATTTTTAATACGAAATTAAATTAAATATAATAATAATAATTCTTCGAGTCAATTGATGTCTAATTGAGATAGTTTCAAATATCACAGGAGATTTCTTTTAGTAACAATTTATTTATTTTACTTTGTACGTCTGTTCGTCTTATGTTTATTTGACTTGGAAAAATATTCGTATAAGAAATAAAAAAATATTTATTATAGTTTTGATGCTGTTTATGTTATTGTGTATATAAAGGAGTTGTGGGTGGAACAATTGAAGAGGATTTATTATTGCTATTAGTGTTGATTGTATTTATATCATACACGACCGATTCTATTTATTATATAGAAACAAAGAATCAAATAAAATACTCACCTCCCAACTCATTTTCGTTTTCGGAGATATATAGTAGAAGAAATTTATGTGTTGTGTTGGAAAATAAATTGAGAACATGATTTTAAAATAATACAAAAATTCTTTGTACACGATTAAATCTATATTGCTGGTCTGTAACTATTTTTTAAATTAATATTCTAAGTCCTACTCAATTTTATATCGCGCTGTATACATATATACGGGGATGTATTTCCCACGATTAAAATCTAGAAGAAATTTTAATATTTTATATTTATGGTTTGTATGACTTAAATAATTAATATTCCCAGAGGAATACAAAATGAAATAACTGACATTTAGAGAAAGTGTTATGTCACCCAAAGAGTTTCCTGGCTATTTCCGGGATTACATAACTTGAAAAATTTATCGACCACAATTTTTACAATAAATAATATTTTTTTGTTTTTGTATATATCAAAACTACTTGTTCTAATTGTGAACTATTATTCAACACACCCTCTATACTCTTTCTGGAGAGCATAACAATTGTATTATAATAATAAAATTATATATTCATACAATATTATAATGAAAGCATAATAACAATTCTATTGAAATAAAACACTTTGTTATGTTATTTAATGGCAAAGATAACAACAAACTGTAACTAAAGCAGAAAAATATAATAAAAACATTTTCTTTCTCTGATATAATAACAATATGCAAATAACTGTCATCTTATTTCATAAATATAAAAAATAAATAAAAAATGTTATTGTATGTGTGTGTTGCTTTGTATATTAAATTGAAAGTATAACAAAAATATTTTTTTAGCATAAATTCATTCATAAGAAAATGTTCTTAAAAAAAATAAAAAAATAAAAAAATTTGATCACATAAAGTTGAAATATTTTGTCATATGGTTGCATATTTTGTATTATATATATGTATATAGCACTTCAGAGTTATTTAGTTTTATTGGCCAATTCAGACATGAATAAAATATATGCTATTTTTATATAGATGTGGATATAAGAAATTTTCCAATCATTAAATTTTATTTGTGTGTCATAGGGATAATTTTTAAGAATTTGAAATTTTATACTAGCAAATAAGAGGGTTTGAAAAATCTATATTATTAAAACACTAGCAGTAAAATAGGAAGAGCACATGTTTTGAGTTGTATTTATGTGTCCTTATTTTGATAACATTGCAAGGATTAGTCCATATGTAACACCGAGATCTAAGAATGTTAGATCTGTTATACTACAGGGAACCAAGTTAGTTTATATCTGTTGTGAAATTTTTCAGCTTATCAAATTTGGGGTTTCTTAACTCGTTCAGAAAAAAATGATTTGTCTTTTTTTTAAGTGGCTATGGAAAGACGGGTTTTATGTATTATTTTAAAAATATTTGTGTTTTAATTAACAAAGTGTAAAGGAATCTATTAAATCATCAGGAGTAGAGAGCATCCTAGTTGTATCTTCTACTGAGGAGTTATCTTCTGTGTTATTGACGTCAATGTTATTAATTTGTATCCTTGAAAGGGCATCAGCATTACCATTTTGTATTCCGTTTTTATATATAATATCATAGTCACACTCCTCTAACTTTAGTCTCCATCTAACTAATTTAGAGTTAGGTACCTTTAGCGAAAATAACCATGTCAACGACTTATGATCTGTAATAATAACGAACTTATCCCCGAAAAGGTACGGTCTGAAGTATTTTGTTGCCCACACTATGGCTAATAATTCCTTTTCGATCATAAAATAATTTTCTTCCGTTTTTGTCAATGTTCCAGAAGCGTAGCAAATGGGCAGATCTTGTCCGATTTGTCCTTGCGATAGTATTGCTCTTATAGCCATATTGCTGGCGTTCTTGGTGACGAGGAAGGGTATTGAAAAATCTGAGTACTGCAGGATAGGTTGATTACAGAGTAATTCCTTGCAATCTTCAAAGCATTTTATGTATTTATCGTTGATTATAATAGAGGCATCTTTTCTTAAACATTCCGTCATTGGTTTTGTAATTTTTGCGAAATTATTTATGAATTTCCTATAATACTCTAAGAGTCCCAAGAAACTTTTTATTTGTTTTTCTGTTTTGGGTAACGGAAAATTTCGTATCGCTTTAATTTTATCCGGATTGGGCTTTACTCCATCCGACGTGACTATGTGTCCCAAGAAGGCTATCTCCTTATGTAAGAATCCCGATTTGTCCAATAGAACCTTCAGGTACGTGTTTTGTATCTTAGTAAATACTTTGGTTAGACTTTCCACATGTTCTTGAAGCGATGTGGGAAAAACGATGATATCGTCCATATAACACAGGCAGACTTGTCCTTGTAGTTCACCAAGTACATTGTCCATGGCTCTCTGGAATGTACTTGGGGCGTTTCTCAGGCCAAAGGGCATACGAACATATTCGTAGTGCCCGAATTCAACGGAAAAAGCGGTTTTTTGGATGTCTTTTGGGTTTACCTCGATTTGGTGAAATCCCGAGGCCAGGTCTAGTCTAGCGTGGTAAAATATATGCACTTCCCTAGTTTGTCCAAGATATCCGTGATGTTAGGGAGTGGATATCTGTCTTCAATGGTTTTTTCATTGAGCTTCCTGTAACCATTCTCCATTTGGTTTGTCCTGATGCATCTTTCTTTTTTGGCATAATCCATATTGGTGAAGGCCATGGTGAAAAGCTTGGTCGGATGATTCCTTGTTCTAACATTTTACTTATTTCTGATTCAACCTCTTGTTTGTGAACGTATGGATACTGGTAGCTTTTACTGAAGATTGGCTTCTCGTCATTAAGATCAATGTTGTGTTTTATCTTGTTGGTGAAGGTTAGTGGGTCGTTTTCCCTTTAAAATATGTGTTCGAATTTTGAGCACTTCTAAGTGATTTGTTCAAAATTCTCCGCATTCTATTAGATGTTCTACAGCGAATTGTTTCTGTTGAGGCCCGTAGTTTACTACTTCTACGTAGGCAAAATTATTGATACTTGTATACACTCCTTCTGGTATTATGTGGTTATTTCTCAACACTTGAGGTTTAAGGTAGATTTCTCCGTTGGCTACAGCTACTAGAACTTTTGCAACTAATTTACTCCTTAGTGCTATACTGTATGTCGCTGAAATAAAATTTATTTTTATTGTATTGGAATTTCTATGGTAGGTGTGATTATCTTAGAATTTTCTAAATCCAGGGTGACTTTTAATTTTTTCATAATCTCCATTCCGATAAGGCCTTGAAAATAGTCATGAAATTTGAATAAAATAAATTGTAGTGGTTCTGTTGTTTCGAATATTCTTTTACGCCCTTTAATACTACCATTTGGTAGACAGTGGTACTGTTGAACAAAGTAGCGATGGTCAAGGGTTTGACTTTTTGAATGTATTTTTTACTAATTATGTCGGGGCTAATGAAAGATTTAGTGGATCCAGTGTCTATTAAAAATTTGTAATTTATTTGGTTGAACGTTAAGTTTATGTAAGGTAATTGATACCCTGTTTGATATTGGTTAGTTAGTAGGCTGAAAGAGCCGTATCCTCCAATGGGGTGTGATGAAAATCCTCATCTTCTATTTCAATTATGGGGGATGGTTCTTCCGGGGTATTTCCTGCATGTTGATCATACGTTTCTTCATAATCTTCAATTTGTACATTCTCATCATATGATTCGTAAAACTGATCGCTTTCGTGATCATAAGAATTGGTGGAAATACTGTACAATTCCTTTGATTGGAATATGGGCGGTCCATTCGTATTGAAATTATATTGACATGGATTATTAAGGTTAGTAGGTTTCTGTTGCGCAAATGTAGGTTGCTTATACTTGTTGCTTTTTGAACTTGTATCCGTGGGTTCGAATTTCCTTTGATCAGGTTTTGGTGGTAACCGGCAAGTATTAGCGAATTGATTATGGTTGGTAAATGGTCGATGGTTAAAATATTGATGATTATTACGCGGTGTCTGTAAATTGTTATTAGAATTAAAGAACTGATTGTTGTTTATGTGTCCAGGAAAATTTGTATTGTATCTAGGTGGTACCGTTTGTTTTGTGAGTTGTATTTGCTCTGTACCGAAAACTTTATTTCTCATGTAAACGGTGTTTTGTTCCTTTAAACAATAAATTCTGGCTGTTGGTAGATCGGCGGGTTTCATGGCTCTACCCATTGATCCTAGTGGATCTCTAAGATTTGAGACGAATACTGCTAAGCCCATTTCGTCATACCACTTTGATTTAAACTTTGTTTCGTTCTGATGGCTTTTATTTAACGATGCCTAGTTTTTGAGAGCAATAATAATTTCTAATACTCCCGAAAAATATACTTCTACAGGGTGATTTCTTTGATGTATATTGTGCAGATCTCTGATCAGACTTGCTTCATCCCTTTTGTCTGCAAAATGTGAGATACGATTGCGCCTAATTTCTACCCAATCATTTCTTGTATTATACATCTCCAGTGCTTTATCGGCATTTCCTATAATTTTGTTTCATATTGCACGGAGCAATATGTTTCCGTGAACTTGTTTGTCGAATGCAGGTTTTAGTATTGCCGCAATGTGGTCAACGTGCGTGATGAATTTGTTTAAGTCTGTTCGGTTGCCGTCGAATGGCGGTATGTATTTTATTGCGTCTGGTATGCGCAATAACTGGAGAGTTTTCTCTATTTTAGTAATTTGTTCTTCTTCTGTCATGTTTGAAAAATCTCTGTTCGGGTTATATTTAATGCAATAATTACGTAATTTGGCAATTTTTTCTTCTTTTTCTTTAACTATATTCAATAATGGAACTTCACAATTTATCGAAAAGCAATAATCAAGTTATCAAACAAAAACAAAAAAAAATTTATTTTCTGTAATAATTATTAGACTTTAACTGTATTCAATAGTGGAATTTCGTAAATTCGCAATTTATCAAAAACGTTTTGGGAAAACTCAGAATTTTAGGATAAGTAAAGGATTATTATCAAATAGTTTGCACTCACCACAGTTTTATTACAAGTATTGCAAAAATATTTGATGAACCATCATTTATTCGCAGCAATGTCGATACTTCTCCTGACTTTTCTGGGTTGATTCCGCTTCGATTTTTTTTTTTACTGTTTAGGTACTGACGCCTAGTCGTCTTTCTTGTTTATTAAAATTTTATTTTTATTTTATTAATTGATAGAAAAAAAAAATTATTATGGTTTCACTTAATTACGTTTGACTAACCATCAAACAACACACACGATTTCTTAATATTTTTTTTGAAGTGTGTTCGAGAATAAAATGTTGGTTCTAAGCACTATTTACTGATATACCGTCAGTATTTCATTTTAACTTAAACGATTATTGTGACACTTAAAACATGGGTTTTTATTTACTTTGCAGTATATGTGGTTTCTCGTAGTGGACCTGGACGGATATTAAAAAATATCCACTATCAACTGCGCCAATTATAGTTTTAGTTATACTTAAACAATTTATTTTTTTAAACTCTGGATTTTATCCAGAGCGATATTTAAATTTATTTTATTTTTTATTTGAACGAAAACTACAATGATATCTGGATGAGTACAAAAATAATAATGTATTTAAAATATAATTTTAAAGTATGGCAAATTTTACTCGTGCCTAATTTAGCAAACTAGGCAGAATGTATGGGGTCATGTTATATGTGGTAATTTCCCGGTATAATAATTGGTAGACACAACGTGATATGTTATTTTGTTACATCCATCCGGTTGTGTCAGCTACAATTCCGAAGTCATTGATTTGGTGTATAAGCAACGTGACATCGAATTGTTTGGTATTTTATGTTTTAGCTTCATTAGCTAGAATACGGAAGTGGATGTCGGTTCGTTGCAGGTATGTATTGGTGTTGGTTCGTTGGATGTATGTAACGGAGGGGTACAGTCGCGTTAGTTTTTCAAGCATTTAGATATTATTGGACCTAATTTTTATACGTGTTTTAAATTTATTGTCAGAACAAAAGTTAGCAGCTGGATCACACCAATGGAAGTTAAATAATTTTTAACTCGTAATGTTATTTAATTAAGTTTAATTTTGTTTTTTAATAATTAGTTTGAATTTTTATTGAACACACCTATAAACATTGTTTTATTTTTCTGAAACAAAGTACAAGTTTTTCATCCGAGAATTTTACAATTATTTCTGAAATGTGTGAAATAGTGGAATAAAAACTAGATGCCATCATATTTTTATACGGAACAGAAACAAGCTTACTTAGTGCATCGTTCAACAGAAAATCTCTTCTGGCTCTTCATCACATATGGAGAAATATACATTTAGTTAAATGAGATGATTTAATAGGTGTTGTGAAGAAATCAGAACTATTTTTCAGTGGCCTGGCATTTAGTAGAATCCGGTTGTTTTCAAAAATTATTTTCTGCAAGCCTACAATTCTTTTGTTTTTACTTTAAAACTTCTTATTTGGCATATCATTAGATAATAGAAATTCATTAAAATTAATTTTTTTGGAGGTTCCATCTCGATTTTTATTTTTAAGCATTAGTAGGTTCTTTTTCATAGGTTTGTATTTAATTATTCTGCTTAATTCTCCCATCCTTCTAGCCACTTGAGCCAATGGATGGATTCCAGCACGTAACATCCTTTTTAATGAATACAGAAGATATTAAAATGGGTAAGAGTTAAAAGTATTCAAATTTCCAAATTTGTAAACTTCTTCAACCAGATGGCACAAATTCTAAACATTGCGTAGCTTTTAATAGAACCTTAGTAATTAGAACCTTTAATAGAATAAAGTTCTATATATTTATCAATATATTGTTGTAATAGCATTTTAGCATAAGGAAGAACATATTGTAATGGCACAGAAAATGTAACAAAATGTTCCTAAGCTTAATATCTTAAGTAGAGTCCTATAAAATTACAACGCCCAAATACAATAAAAAAGTTCGATATTCTTTGGCTTTCCAATACGCTAAACAATCTAATCCTTGTACGGCTTTATGTATTTTAGAAGGCAATTTTATTTGTAATAGTTTGTGCAATAATTGTCTAATATAGTAAAGCTTATGACAGCTGAAACTTAATTGAGATGATAAATTGCCAACATATATCACATCCCAATGGACGAATTTTAGAAATGCACTTAATCATCAAAATATACTGAAACTTACGAAACGCGCTTAGTTGCTGCTAAAACTAAAGTTGCTCGTAACAAGCAATTTTTTGTGCCGCGGTTAGAATTGTGTGGAGCATTACTCGTGACCGAATGATTAAAAGCCTTAACAGAAGCTATTTATCGAAGCTGAAATTTTTTGCATATACCAATTCAATTATCGTTTAAAAGTGGCTAATAAAGTCCCCAAAAAAATAGAAGAGTTTCTTAAGCAATCGAATATCGGAACAGATACAATTCTCACATAATGCTATTGAAAACATGTTAATTCTAAAGAGAACCAAGCCGACCATGCCATTTAGGATATTTTCCTAAACGAAAAGCCATTTCTCTTGCCACAACTATCCGTATTTGAAATAATTTGGAAATAATCTTTAGTCGTACTACTTGACTTTATGTCAGTTTTAACATTTCGCAAAGTAGATGGAAACATTGAAGTAATAGTTCCAAATGCTTTTGGCTGCGCTGACTTTAAAATCTGTCTTAAAAATTGGAGCCTTTGGTGATTATATGGGTCGTATACCTAATTTACTATATCCCCAAGATACGTAAGGTAATTTGTATTCTTAACAGAAAAAAAACCGCAGTTACATAGATTAGGAAATATATGGATTCTATTTGCAATTCATTAATGGTCTTTTGATTTAGCTCTCGAAATCGAATTGTCTAATAGTTATTGCTGATCAATTTAACAATTATTTGTCAGTGTCCTGAATAAAGTTAGTAGTCAGTTTTAACCAACAAATGTGTGTTAATTTACTTAGACAATGGCATAACACTTGAGTTACGGCCCATCCGCATTTCTCTTAAATCATGTAAAAATCTAATTTGTAAGCTATTTTATAATAGAAATCTTGAAATCTTTAGATCAGCCTTAATTCTTGAAAACACACAACAGAACAGCCATCTATTTTAGAACTAATTTGTAATTGAAAGAACCAGAAATTTAACCAAAAATTGTTTGGGTGGGGTCTATTTTATCTGATTAATTATTTGTTGCTATTCAAATGGAGCCATAATAAATTAAACCTCGATGTTTGTTTACTATTTTTGAGTATAATTAATATAAAATAATATGCAAAACACAATAAATTACCATATTCCATCCAACACTATTAATTTATGATCATTGAAGATTTTTCTTCATTCTAACATAACCCAAAAATAATTGCTGTCTTTCTATCGCTTTAATATATTGTATAATTAATTAATTTTAAATATCTTTTGGTTCGAAATAATTTATTTGGTTTAAAGTTTTTATTTTGTGATACTTTTATATGCAAATTCTCAGAACAAGAACAGTAAGCATGCATAGGTAATCCTAACAAAAATAAGTATGTATTTTGATAATAATCAATTTGTATGTTGTTTTGTATATACATAAAACATAAGAAATTAAAACTTACATATAAAAAAATAACCAATTAGTACAGAAATGTAACCTTTTCGCAAAATTAAATGTTTACGAAATAACTAACAACAAAATAATCAATGTTATTTGCATAAATTATGTTCTAAGAATATGTATATAAAACTTATTTTTGTTGTTGTTTTTTTTAAAGATAAAAAATTTGTCTCAGGTAGGTTTTATTAATAAGCTAACCCTTCCCGTGGTTTATTTGAATGTAAAACGATTTTATTTTATATTTTATACAACTAACTAATAGTGAGCGAGTTCAAAAGAGTTTAATTTTGAATGTTTTGTTATTTTTGGTTAGATCCCAATCAATATTTTTATGGCATCGTTGAGGAACACAAAGTACCTTCGAAAAATATCTCAAAACATTCAATTGGGTTTCGGGTAAAGACAAATAAGAAGAGACGGTCTATCTTATGACCACGGCACCGTACCAATTTGTATATTTTAATGCTGGTAATAACAAAATGGCGAATCTATTTAGTTTTATGTATGTATAAACCCGAAATAATGTGTATGGGTAAAGGTTTTATATTATATACCACTTATGATTATTTTATGTACATACAACTAGCAGATCTCTCTTCTGCAGGTGTGCATTGTGATGTACCCAAATTTTTGGCAAATATAACTATAGGTCACTTGTACTCGGTCCCTTTTCTTTTTACAGGTAGGTAGCTTTTTCAAAGCATATTTCTTTAATTTATGTGGTTCTAGATCGTTTAAAATATTAATATTTAGAAAAGTGGAATCAGGCATATATTCTTTGAGGGTGTTAAGTTATTTAAAATTATATTTTCCCTAAACGGTATCGCAGAAAGTGAAGGTCTCTACAATGTCTGTGGAATGGGCCTATAGAACATTATCTCGAGTCGAAATCATAAGAGACATTTAGAGGCACTCAATATTCCGAGTTTATAGCCAGTTTACAAGATAAACTTACCGATGTTGAGGCATCCCAGCAATTCATGAGCAGCACTATGGAGGAATTGAACAATAAAGTAAGCTTATTAACTAAAGAAAATACTACCATAAAAATGAAATTAAACGAAATGGAAAGAAATGTTGAAATGTATGAGCATAGAATTGGCTGGCTAGAGGCTGATGCAGATATTCAAAATCAACTTAAAATCTCTAAAAACATTTTTGTTTGTGGATTATGCGGTGAGCCAAAAGACATAAGCAATTTATTTATTAACGCAACAGGTAAAATTGGAGAGAAAATTTCCAGTGATGACATAACATCCATTGAAAAATTAAAACACTCAAATGATGGTTCAAGTTCATTAAAAAATGCATTTATTATATCATTAAAAACATATGATCTGAAACAGACTATACTCACCAATTTTCGGAAAAAAAATCGCTCTGTCTGAATGAAATTGATGCCAATTTGGGGAAAACAAAAATCGTCATGCCTCACCATCTCACGAAATTCCAAAGCAAACTATACATATATAAGGAAACGAAAAAATTTAAATCAGAATATAATTTTCGATTCTTATGGTGTTCAAATAATAAAATTTTGCTTCGTAATCTACCTGATTCTGAGGTACATCATATCCGGTCATTCTGCGATCTCACCCGTTTGCGAAGAAGACCTCAATCTGCTGAGGAAACTGGATAACCATCACTGGAGATCATGTTCCAATTTGTATCGACAAGTAAATATTTATTATAGCATGCACAGCACATCTTATATTTTATTGTTCAAATTTATTTACAAACATTTTTTGTATAACGTAATAATATCATAGTATTTACCGTTTGTGTTTATTTATATTTTACTCTACCTCTGTTTAAGCCTTACGTATTAATTTTGTTTATTATTATTCTAAATTTTTTTGACATTTCATTTTTTGTTTATATTTTGTTATTGAATGAAGTTGGAGGAATTTCACATTTATATTATTGGTTTGTAAGGGTCGAGTTACACTATCAAATTTTTTGCATCACATATTTGAGGGAAATCTTTTTTTTATTCAATAATATTTTTGATCTATCAGTTAATGCAATCAGTTTTATAGTATATAAGTCCAATATGTATGTTTTAATCTTCAGTTATAAATTGTTTCTGTTTATTATTAGCCATTATATTATCATTAGATGTAAGATTTCTAATAACTTGTTATTGTTTTTCATTTTGAATATTTTAGTTTCGTATACTTGTTTACATATTAATGTGATTATTGTAATGATGGCTCCAATACTGATCAGTTATCTTCTATAGCAATATTAATAATTTTAATAGCTTTATGGTTTCTGACTTTGTGAGTGATATTCTGATTGTTCATCAAAATATTCGTAGCATTAGAAAAAACTTTGATGTTTTAGTGGCCAATATCAATCCATACACGAATAAACCATTGTTTCTATTTTTGAGTGAAATTTGGGTTAATATTTATGAATTGGCTTCATATAATCTAACTGGTTATACATTGTTTGGTGCTTGCAATGTGACTTATAGATCAGGTGGGGTGAGTGTTTACTATGTTTCCAATTTGAGTTGTGCACTACATGCTTTCAACTTAGCTTCGGCTGACATTGTTAGGGTTGATTGGAGCTTAGCGAATGAATTATATGTAATTTTGTGTATCTGTGGCATAATACTCCATTAAATGTCTTTCTACAAGAAATTTCTAATTTTATAGGGAATATTAAATCGAGGAACCTGTTCATTGTTGGTGATATTAATATTGATATTTTTAATTTTCCGTCTCACTGCGATGATTACATGTTTCTGGTATCTTCTTTTGGGCTTGAGTCTTTGATTAATGTTCCTACAAGAGTGACACCATATACATCTACTTGCATCGATCATTTCTTTCCCGCCTCAGGTCAAATGACCTTTCGTGTTTATCATCCTCGGCGATTGACCTCAAGATTTCGGATCATCATTTTATTGAGATAGTATTTAAATCTACTAACATCTGGCCATCTAATGACAATTTAAAAATTGATCGTAAAAATAATCTCAATTTTGCACTTTTAAATAAGGTCATTCAGCAAGTAAATTGGAGTACTGTCCTGAGTTTAAATGATCCATCTTTAGCTCTTGATCAATTCCTGAAAATTATTTCAACGGTAATAGAGCAATGTTATACTCATGCTAGGATAAATAACGTTAAACTTCTGCAACCATGGATTTCATATACACTTGCTAGGCAAATTAAAAAAAAGACCCAAATGCATAAAAAACTAAAAAAGCATCCCAATAATTTAAATCTTCGTGAAACTTATGAACGTACTTGCAAACAAATTAATATGGATATTAAAAGAGAAAAAGAAGCATATTATATCAATCGTTTCTTAGGTTCCCGCGATGATGTTAAAAAAAATTGGAACCTTGTCAATGAAATTTTAACCAAAAAGCCTAAAGTATCCTCAGTTAAAACCATATTGGCAGATAATGGTACACTTCTTACAAATGATATCGATATTGCTAATGATCTGAATTGTTATTTTACAAGTATTACCAATGACCTACGGGCTAAATTTTTTTCGAATAACACAGCTGTAAATTACGATCTTCCTTCTGATTATTGTCCTAAAACTTTTTTTATGGCTCCAGCCTCTGGCAATGAAATATTATCTATTATTGAGTCTTTGGAACCTAAGCATTCACTTGACAATGATGGACTCAGCAGTTGCATATTGAAAGCTGTTTCTATAATTGTCAGTCCAGTTCTATCACATATTTTCAATCTTTCCTTCGTTCAGGGATTAGTACCTGCGAGACTGAAATCGGCAACTATTATTCCTGTTTTTAAAAAAGGCGATCGATCGGTTAAAGGGAACTATAGGCCGATCGCACTACAGCCAGTTATTTTGAAAGTATTGAAGAAAGTTGTTAAAAGCAGAGTTACTAGCTCTTTAGATCGATTTAATGTACTTAGTACACATCAGCATGGTTTCAGCTTTGAATCAGCTTTGCTAGAGTTTCTAACCACTATTCATAATGGACTGAACTGTGGTAATGTATGTGCTAGGTTGTTTGTGGATGCTTCTAAGGCTTTTGACATGGTTGAACATAGACTTTTGTTGTCTATTCTGCATAACATTGGTTTTAGAGGAGTAGCAAACAAATGGTTTGCCTCGTACTTGAAGCATAGAACTGTGAGAGTTAAAATTTGCGGTACTTTAAGCGCCCCTAAATCTGTCGATGTTGCCGTTCCTCAAGGATCAGTGCTGGGTTCTTTGCTGTTTTTGATTTACACTAATTCCATTTTCAAGCTTAAATTAAATGGCAGCAGTTCTGCTTTTGCTGCCGATTTAGCTTTAGCTTATACTGCTAAATCTACAACTGACATTACATCCATGATTAATTTTGATCTCGGGGTTCTCCATAAATGGTTTGATAAGCATTACTTAATTCTAAGTGATAAGACCAAGTTTATGTTTTTCAGAATTTCTGGGATAATAACTCCAGATAATAACAATCTAGTAACATATCACAGTATTTCTAAATGTTCTCCCACAAATTGTCATACTGATTGTTTGAATATTGAATTGGTAAACTCATTTAAGTATCTTGGAATTCATCTAGACTCTAACCTAAATTGGAAAATTCACGTCAAAAATCTAAAACATTATCTTGCGTCCGCATCCAGAATTTTTTACCTTCTTCGCGACATGTGTCCCGCTTCCGTCCTGAAAATGACGTATCATGCGTTGGTAATGGCCAAAAATTGAATACGGTTTACCTTGCTGGGGTGGTTGTGTCCCTACTATTTTAAAACCGTTGTATGTGCAATAAAAAATTATCTTGCGCACCATATTGCGGAAGAAAAGAACCGAACCATCTTGGGTTCTATTTAAGGCTAACAATATTTTACTGCTGCAACATCTGTATGTTTATTAGGTTTTAAAAATTTTTTTTAGGCGTAGCGGTCAACAGATAATAAGATTCGATGAACGGTATAACTTTCGTGCAAACCATCAATTCCTGTACAGTATTCCTAGATTTTTTAATGATCACTTCCGCCGCTACATCCTTGTTGCATCACCAACATTTTTCAATAATCTACCTGATTTGATTAGAAGGCTAATTCATTCTAAATCGTTTCTGTCAAGAGTTAAGGATTGACTCTTTGAAACGCCTCATGTCACAAATTTGTTTCGTGTGGCCACATAAACAAAACTAATGGCTTTATTACAATTTGATTTAATTTTTCTACGCAAGTAAACATAACAAAATTTTATAGTGGATAACTGCTCGGTATTGGTATTATTAATAGTTTTATTATTTTATGTTTTTGTTTAATTTTTATTTTTTATTCTTATTCATATGTTGTACATTTTTGTAAAACGAGAATTCAAAACTGTCGATTTTCGACAATGAATTCTTCTTATTTCATTTCAATTTTTAATTTTAATTTTTTTTTTCTAAACAATTATTTATTTATTATATAACTAGCTACATATGTAAAAAAAAATTTCTGAGATGAAATGAAATAAAGAACAAACAAACAAGCAAAATTCCTAAATACCATTAATTAAAATATTAAATTAAATATTATCAGAAATATTAATTTTCGGCTGTGTACATATGGTTTGCCTATAGCAAAAATCTCAACATACAGTTGTTAATCAAATGTCATTATTCAATATCGGTGTCTTTCTCTAGTTTTTCTTTGATTTTCACATGATACCACATGACATACAGTAACAGGTTTTCAGGCTACAAGTTACGGAGAACGACTATCGCTGTAGCTTTGTGCTTATGGTTCATAGTATGACAAATGAGCCCCCAATTACCACACTATTATTGACATTTGCTCGCTGGATTTTGCGCCATCGATATAATTCAACAGCAGTATAGCGCTAATTCTGTCAGCCCTTACTTTGCCTGACTTTCTAACCTTATTACAATTATTGAAAATTAACGTTACAGATATAAACTTTTACTGTTTTGAAAAAAAAAAAATGATTTAGAACTAACTTGAAACTTAATATTACATAACTGCTGGAAATAAAATCTTTAGATATCTTCTTGGCATGCTGTTCATTACCCATGCTTAACCTATTCCTTCCTGATGTATGCTATATCATACCATCGCATACTCAAGGCTGCAATCCCAATACGCTTTTGATAATAATTTTTTATTTTTACAAGCATGTTATGTTTGCAAAACATTATCCAAAATATAAACATATTTTAAAACCGTTATTTATAAGGAAAACTTTTGCTTTCCATCTTCGATTCTTTAAGTGTGTCTATTGGTACGGCCAATAGACACACTTAAAGAATCTGCGTGTGCTCTGCTTAAATTCCCATGGAATGAAATCGGAATGTTGTCCAATATATTAAATGGTGAAAATACAAATCAAACCTTATATTGGAGATTGATATTAGAAGCGCTTGAGTTTATAGCCTTATTTATTTATTTGAAAGTGACTTTTAAATGCTGAGGAATATTAGTTGCCTGAAGTTAATTCGTATAGGGTCAATATGTTACCATTCGTATTTTGTGATTGGCGCTGTATATGTCGGGCCTATTTTAGTTGAGTTACATTTTAAATACTTCTTTTCATGAATATTGAATAAGTTATTTCAGCACTAGGTTTGCTATCCAATAGAAAATTTTGTAGATCCACAACACAGGTGAAAATGTGGAAAGTCCATTTTATATAAATCTTGAGTCATACACAAGTGTACCTCTAGCGCAAATCATTACATACAGATGGTCTTAATAATTTAGTCACACGCATTACACATCATGCCAAATTGATTCCATATATAAGATTTGATGTTCGGTAATATTCTTGACAATCACTAATAAAATTGAACGATACACTGCGAGTTCAACGCCAAACATACCACAGATCGCAGATTGACTTCAAAAATGTATCATAAATAGTTTACGTCATAGTAAGATTAATTCATAAAGGTATTACTTTTGTTCGAGTAATATTCGCCAAAATATTACACTTACTCTGCAGCAATTTGGAAATTTATATAAAATTTAGTTATTCTATAAAAAAACATTTTTGCAATATTTTTGATGGAACTTTCCAATTTTATTTTTGTTTTTTACGTGAGTAGTTTGGAAATTCTATTCTTCTGGCAATAGCGTAGTTTGGAAATTCTATTCTTCTTAAACAAAATATCCTCAACGAACAGAGAGAAATCCGTTTCTCACCAATTACCGACTCCGCACTGTTTTATTCCCATACTCATACCATCCCATAAAATGACTAATACGTCGGGTTATAATAAAATAAAGGAAAAAAACAACATCTGGAATTTTGTTATTCGGCCGTTGACTAATAATATATCTGTGTTTAACTCACCTCCTTTTAATTTTTAATGTTTATTGCTCTCACCAGTTACATTGTTTACCACTCCCACATTTTTTATTTTTTTTTTTTGCCTTTTTGTTCCACTTTTTGCTTTTTCCAACTATTAATATATATAACTACATTTTTATTTTTACAGTTTAGTATAACTCCTGATGATGGCCTAACAAGCCGAAATCGATCAAGTGATTTCTTAGACCCTTTGAAATTTTGCGAAATATTTAACAAGTGTTTTTAAAAAAAATTAAAAAAATGTGTGTATTAAGTGTGTTTCGCCAAATGCCTACGTCATATAGTGTGTTAAGAGATATTATGTATCCAAACCACCAATCAATAAATTATGACAGAAATTGACGTATGCCAGCATTCGAAATATTATGCCATGCAAGAAATAGAATCTTTAGAGTCAAAATTCGATATATCATGTCAGAATTCCATATTTCATGTTAAAATTAGGTATACAATACCAATATTTGCATTTATGATATCAGAATTCTATGTCTTATGACAGAATTTGATAAATCACCCCAGAATTTGCCAAGCCACATGTCCGAGATATTGTGCAAGAATCCTATTCACGTCAGAATTTGAACTGTCAAAATTCGAATTTTTATGTCAGAATCCGATAAATGATGAAAGAATTAGGTTTGCAATATCAGAATTTGTATTTATGATGTCAGAACTCGTTATATTATATTGTATGACGTTTATATTCATGTCCGAAATTCAGTTTTTGATATTAGAATTCGGTATATCATGCCAAAATTCGATATGAAATTTCAGAGTTTGAAATTGTGATATCAGAATTTGATACATAACGTCGATACACCATACCAGAATAAAATAAGTTAAGTTAGAAATCGATATAAAATGTCAGAATTTGATGTGCTATGTCTAAATTCGATAGCTATGTTACATCAGAATTTCAATTTTTGATGCCAAAAATAGATACTTCATATCTGAATTCGACAAATCATAAGCGAATTCGATATGTCTTATCAAAATTTGAATCTTTGATGCTAGAATTCGAGTTATTATGTAGAATTACTTTTTATCAGAATTAGATCTGCAATATCAGAATTTGTATTTATGATTTCAGAATTTTAATTCCTATGCCAGAATTCGATATATCATGCTAGAAATTGACATGTCACATCAGATTAGAATTTTGAAAAAATGTCAGATACGTTAATTCACAGTTATGACAGAGTTAGATATTATGCCAGAATCCGATAAACAGTGCCAAAATTCGTTCCTTAATGTCAAAATTCGATACGTCATTGCAGAAATTAAATATCGGATGTCAATAACCGATGTATCATGATATCAAGCCAAAATTCGATTTGTATAAAATTTGAATTTATGATACAATGCCAAAACTTAGTTAAATCTTATCAGAATTCGATATGTCATATTCTAATGTAGTATGTAGTTCGGTTTATTATGTCAGAATTTGCATATAAAACCAAAACTCAATATCATAATTTGTGTAATCTAGATATGCAATATCATTATTTGTATTTATGATGACTGAATTATATATTCTAAGGCAGAATTCTTTATATCATGTCAGAAATTGCTATGTCTCTTATCATCGTCCTAACAGTGATTTAACATATCTGACATTTATTCAAAATCTCATCTCTAATACCACATGGTTCGTCGTGAGAAATTCTGATTTTTGCACCTGAAATGGTTCACCGTAAGGACGACGATGCCTCTTAAGATGACCGATTAACGTTAATGCGGGAATTCGGCAGCAGTTTCTCACGACGAAAATTTTGGTATCAGAGATTAGATTTTAAAAACATGTCAGATAAGCTAATTCACAGTTAGGACGGCGATATGCGTGATATTATGCCAGAATCCGATAAATAGTGCCAGAATTCGTTACTTGATATCAAGCCAGAATTCGGTATGTAGCGTCAAAAATTTGAATTTATGATATAATGCCAAAACTTGGTTAAACCATATCAGAATTCGATATGTCATATACATATTCTGATGTAGTATGTATTTCGGTTTATCATGGCAGAATTTGACATACCAAGCCAAAACCCAATAAATAATTTTAGAATTCGATATGTCATATCAGAATTCGAATTTATATATGTTGACTCAGAATTCGATTTGCTTTGTCAAAATTAGAGTTAATGCTGTCTAAATTCGATATGTATGAAATCAGAATTTGAATTTTTGGTGTCAAAATTCTAGATATCAAATTTTTACATACGACGTTAAATTTGATATGACATATCAGAATATAAATTTATATTGTCAGAATTGGATATCTTATGTCAAAATTAGATAAATGATGACAGAATTCGATATGTCAAACCAGAATTTGAGTTATTTATGTCCAAATTAAATACATCAGAATTTCTAATGTCATTCCAGTATTTGAAAGGTTGTCACAATTTGATAAATCTGTCATGAAGCCTTCAGAATTCCGTAAATCATCTCACAATTCGATTAGTTATGTCAGAATTCGATAGGTTATATCAAAATTTATCATCCCAGAATTCAGCACAATTTATTGAATTTTGGATCGGTGTATCGAATTCTTACAAAACATCTCGAATTGTAAGATGATATAGAGAATTCTAAAGTCTTAAGCTGTTATATCAAAGAATTCCATATCTCCCTGTCAGAATTCGATTTATTTCTTCAGCGTTTGATGGGGGTAGGGGGTTTAAGGGATTTTTAAAAGGAGAAGCAGCAAGTTTATTGAAACACTTCAGTATCACAGATGCGAACTATGTATATAGAAGCGCTGGGAAAATTAAGAGAGTGATACGATCGAAGAAAGCATACCATCTATGCCTTTATAAAAAGCTTAATAACACTATGATTTTTTCATCGCTAAAATCGCAAAACAAACGCTTTCAACCCTAGTCAGCTCAATTCAAATCTAATGTCAGAAGCCATGTCGTTGCAAGTGAAAACAGAGTTCACATAAGCTCAGCATGTAGCGTAAAGCATAAGTTGTTTGAGTGCGCCAAAATTAAGAATATGCCGGTAGCTGGCAGAAAATCCTTTTTAATTCAAGAAAATCTGTGCTTTAATTGCTTGAATAATAATCACAGCGTGTTTAATTACAAATCCAAATTTCGTTGCAAGCTTTGCAATTGGAAACATCACAGCTTGTTACACGAAAATCCCACCACATTAACGCAAGCAACTGCTGCTTAATCCGAAACTCTGCCAAATCAAACTGATGTTTCAAGTCTTACCACCAACACTAAAATAGGAAGTGCTATATTACCCACAGCTTTGGTACGTGTAACTGATGCTCTAGACCAGAACCATTTATTTAGAGCACTGCTAGATTCCGGATCGCAAGTATCATTTATTAGTGAAAATTGTGCACAGAAACTGTAATTCCCTAGAAATAATGCCAAAATTGCTATTACGGGCATAGGAGCAACATCAAGTGGATTCACCAAGGGATCGGTATCGCTGAAAATAACGCCGTGGAACAAAGATAACCCAAGCCTACAAATTGAAGCATTTGTCTTACCAGAATTAACTGCAAGACAACCACCAATCTCACGATACATCAATATCGAATTTATTAAGAAGTACGAGCTAGCAGATCCTCATTTCTACAAAGGCAAGAAGATCGATATCATGATTGGAGCAGATAATTTTTTTGAATTGCTAGAAGAAGGAAAAATCACCACCCCAAATCAACTTACCATGCAAAAAACCCTTCTGGGATGGATTGTTGTCGGCAGATAAAACAAAACATAGGCGAGCCAGGTAAGCACAGCCAATTTGAACGATCCAGAAGAATCAAGGCAACAGAAGACTATTGTATCAAGCTATCAGAAGAGGAGAAACTATGTGAAAGCCATTTCCAGAAAACTATCATACAACAACAGATCACACTGGCCGATTTACAGTGCACTTTCCATTCAAGCGTTCTCCATCATTTTTAGGGGATTCCTTCCGGGCAGCAGCCAAGCGCATGCATTCTATGGAGAAAAGATTCAACAGAAAAGACGAATTTGCCGTAATGTACAAAACGTTCATGTCAGAATATATAACTTTAGGACACATGAAAGCTGTTAATGACACTGAGAAAAACTCCAATGGATACTACCTGCCACATCACGGTGTCATTAAAGACTCAAGTACTACAACAAAGCTCCGAGTTGTGTTCGACGGTTCCGCAAAGACTAACGATGAAACAGTCCTCAGGAACACTGTTCAACCATGCGAAGAGATTGACCTAGAAATAGACAAATCTGCCTCTGTTAAAGTGTTAGGACTACACTGGAATCCAGTGAAAGACTGCTTTCAATTTAAAGTCAATCTCAATGAAAAACCCATCATGACCAAACGACGAATATTGTCAGAATCAAGCCGCTTATTCGACCCATTGGGATGGCTCGCCCCAGTTACCATCAACATAAAAATATTCTTTCAAACTATGTGAACAACGAATCTAAAATGGGATGATCAATTATCTGTAGACGTACAAAATGAATGGCAAAACTTACGAAAAAATCTACAAAAAATACAGTTGATCGAAGTAGAAAGGTATATACACACAAACGCCGACACTAAATTATCTTTGCATGGGTTTTTAAATGCGTCAAGATATGCTTATTCAGCAGTGGTACACGCTCATATAATAAAAGCAAATGTAGACTCGATCATCAAGTTATTGTGAGCAAAAACCAGAGTGACACCAGTGATTGGAGCTGGGTGGTGCACTTGTCCTCAATAGATTGTTGTTAACTATAAAGCAAAGTCTAAAAATTTAAATCGCTGAAATGACCGCTTGGACTGACTCCATCATTGTGTTGGATTGGTTATCGGCACATTCTGCAAAATGGAACACGGGGAGAGCGAATAAAGAAATACCGGCATCGATCAAGCTAAAACACCTCAATCCGTTTCTCGACGAATCAGGCCTACTGCGAGTTGGCGACAGGATCACAAATGCGTCAATAAGCCATACAATAAAACATCCACTAATATTTCCAGCGAGAGATCATCTTACCGAACTAATCGTAACTGAGCATCACTTGCGATATCTTCATGCTGGCCAAAGTCTAATGATCGCAACGCTACGCCAGAAATATTGGATCCTGGGCTACAAACAATTAGTTAGAAAGGTCGTCCATAGTTGCGTGAATTACGTGAAATATAAAGGGCAGAACATAAACCAATTTATGGGAAATCTACCAAATCCTAGGGTTGAGCTGGTATGGCCATTTTTTAAAGTCGGCGTAGACTACGGAGGTTCCTTTCAAACCGGTTTAGTCAAAGGAAGAGGCCAAAAAACCTATAGAAGCTATATATGTATCTTTGTTTGCCTAGCCACCAAAGCTGTCCACATTGAGTTAGTCTCTGAGCTTACCACCGAATCCTACATTGCAGCACTCCGAAGATTCATAGCTCGCAGAGGCATTTGTAAGGAGATCTATAGTGACAATGGAACCAATTTTATCGGAGCCCGCAGTCACCTCCACGAATTATACAGTTTCCTAAGACAAAATAATAACACATTTTCCCAATTTTTATAACCTTCAAATTTATCCCACCAAGCGCATCTCATTTCGGCGGACTATGGGAAGCCGCCGTCCAATAAGTGAAACACCATCTGACAACGTTGTTGGCTGAAATTGAGGCTGTACTGAATTCTCGGCTAATGTGTGTGCTGTCAAGTGAAGATCACGAGTATTTAACGCCAGCTAATTTCCTGATCGGTCGTCCAACAACACAGCTTCCAAGTGATGACCTACAAGATGTTAAAATATCCAAACTATCCAGATGGCAGATGGTTCAAAAAATGAATCAAAGTATCTGGAAAAGGCATCTGGAGTACTACACCAACCTACAATACAGAACTAAATGGCAAAAGAAAGAAAACAACTGTAAAATTGGTGATATAGTTCTCGTCAAGGAAAACAACTTACCTTCATCCAAGTGGTTGATGGGTCGAATTATAGAAGTTCTCAATTATTAGAGTTGTTACCTAAAAACAACAAACGGAGTCATAAAGTGACCAATACATAAATTATGCTTACTTCCACTCAATTGAATCAACCGATTCAATCCGGCCGGGATGTTACGCCACTAGCAGGATCAGCTAACTTATTTCAGCTAATATACTTAACTTTAAATTATGAATTACGATCTATCCAATTTGTTGTTGCCATAACCTGAAATCATATAAGAATGTAAAATTTAATTAGACTTCCAACTTGATTAACAATTTAATATCTACATAATTATTTATCTTAACCTTCACTGCAATGCACTATATTTATGGCCTGAAATAATTAATATTATTTAATTGAATTACTGTATATTAAATTAACAAAAAGGAATTGTTTACCTTTATCTTCTGTATTGTTTACAAATTAAAATCTTATTTGACAATGTTATTTTCAAAACCTTACATATGTAAAATTTGCTTTATAAATCATGGGTGCGTTCAATACAATTATAACTTAAATTAACTTAGCGGGTGCGTTCAGTATTATGGTTTAACCATAACTATTGGCCACATATCATAATTAGTACTAACTAAAAACATGGTAAAAATTATTTTTCTGTAAAACAAATAAAATTCCTTCTAAAATCAACCATCAAAAGCGTTCACAACTAAAAATAAAAATAAATTATTTCGAACGATAGTACACAAAAATTGTACTTTAGAACAATTTTTTGGTATCGACGAACCAACCACACCTGCAAGTTCTATTAAACCTTCATTTTCTGTACTAAGTTTTGAGAAGAATTCGGAACCCGACCTATTCGTACAGAAACATGCATATTACAACAACAATTAAAGTATGGTTTATATTTATTTATTAAAATACTAATAATAATTTTGACACAATACCTTTTTTTACAGTCCTAGGTCATACTCATTAGGATAAACTTAAGCATAACGGTAATATACGTATTCTAACACTAGTAGCTACACAAAATATAAAACAAATCCCAAAAAATAAAAATAAAATTATTTTGTATGTATTTCGTACGAAGTATTCACAATTCGACAATAAAAATAATTAAATATAGTCAGTTTTTTTAATTTATGGTATGGTAAATTACACAGTGTAATTTACTCGCCCAACCGTGGTTTCCCGACTCATCATATCGTTTGCTTTAAAAATCTAATACTTTTACAGTAGCTTTTGATATTACATTGATAAATTTATTGCTAGTGGGGCACACTATGAATTTATAACCTCTGAAGTGATAAAATTGTAATATTACTTGTTTGATAGTGACAATTATCACTTCAAATTTGTCACGCCCAATTACAATTTAGAAAATAAAGCAACTTAATTAAAATCAGTTTTCCGTTTCGCTTCTCGGTGGCTATTCAGCGCTTTAATATTAAAATTGTTGACTTGTTGATTTTATTTGTATACTAAAACATTGTTTGTGACTAAATCATGATTTTCTGCAACAACAAACAAACTTTGGAAATAAATACTTATAATTCAATATTTCATATTGCTTACATTTACCGAGTGCCTTATTACAAATTGGGAATAATAAAACACTACTAATCTATAGAGTAAAACTTTATTAAGCTTTTAGTTAAACTTTTAACATTTTGTCGATTTGCCAAATATCAAACTGCACGTCTTTTAATCATTTCGAGGTAAGCCTGTATATTTTTTTGTTGCTCTATATAAAATTATATTTTGTATATTATACCTATATAGTACATACCTACTTCGAAAAAAAATTCATGGTTTTTAAATTATAAAAAAAAAAAAATCGTGATTTCAGAACAAAAAATAATAATATTCTTGTAAGGTAAAAAAAAATGTATCTTGCAGCAACAACAATCTTAAGAATTTTTTCTATATTATGCACATTTCGAAATTCTTGAAAATTTATTATACCAATATACTCTGTGTATGCTGTTCTCTTGCCCTATTATAGATTTGCTGTCTTATTTCCATTATAATTCCTTTTTACAATATTAATTGTTTGAAATAATAATATCGCTAAGTAGATGAAAAGTTATGCACACTGCATAAAGTAATAAATGAGATGCAATCAATTTTTGTCTAAAACCAATTTTTCAAATTTCCTAGGTCATACTCATTAGGATAAACTTAAGCATAACGGTAATATACGTATTCTAACACTAGTAGCTACACAAAATATAAAACAAATCCCAAAAAATAAAAATAAAATTATTTTGTATGTATTTCGTACGAAGTATTCACAATTCGACAATAAAAATAATTAAATATAGTCAGTTTTTTTAATTTATGGTATGGTAAATTACACAGTGTAATTTACTCGCCCAACCGTGGTTTCCCGACTCATCATATCGTTTGCTTTAAAAATCTAATACTTTTACAGTAGCTTTTGATATTACATTGATAAATTTATTGCTAGTGGGGCACACTATGAATTTATAACCTCTGAAGTGATAAAATTGTAATATTACTTGTTTGATAGTGACAATTATCACTTCAAATTTGTCACGCCCAATTACAATTTAGAAAATAAAGCAACTTAATTAAAATCAGTTTTCCGTTTCGCTTCTCGGTGGCTATTCAGCGCTTTAATATTAAAATTGTTGACTTGTTGATTTTATTTGTATACTAAAACATTGTTTGTGACTAAATCATGATTTTCTGCAACAACAAACAAACTTTGGAAATAAATACTTATAATTCAATATTTCATATTGCTTACATTTACCGAGTGCCTTATTACAAATTGGGAATAATAAAACACTACTAATCTATAGAGTAAAACTTTATTAAGCTTTTAGTTAAACTTTTAACATTTTGTCGATTTGCCAAATATCAAACTGCACGTCTTTTAATCATTTCGAGGTAAGCCTGTATATTTTTTTGTTGCTCTATATAAAATTATATTTTGTATATTATACCTATATAGTACATACCTACTTCGAAAAAAAATTCATGGTTTTTAAATTATAAAAAAAAAAAAATCGTGATTTCAGAACAAAAAATAATAATATTCTTGTAAGGTAAAAAAAAATGTATCTTGCAGCAACAACAATCTTAAGAATTTTTTCTATATTATGCACATTTCGAAATTCTTGAAAATTTATTATACCAATATACTCTGTGTATGCTGTTCTCTTGCCCTATTATAGATTTGCTGTCTTATTTCCATTATAATTCCTTTTTACAATATTAATTGTTTGAAATAATAATATCGCTAAGTAGATGAAAAGTTATGCACACTGCATAAAGTAATAAATGAGATGCAATCAATTTTTGTCTAAAACCAATTTTTCAAATTTCCATTGTTTGTGTGCGCGCGCTTTGAATAATGCTATTGTATAATATGGATGACCCCCATACATCACTATTATATGTTGTTGCAATTCTATCGATTCTTGACTCTTCCCACCCTATTTAACTTTGAAATGTCATTTATAATTAAATTTATTAATAATTCTTGATACACTGTATAAATAATTCATTCGCATCTTAATACCGAGAAATTCTAAATAAATAAAAAAATAAATTCTTGTCTTGGACAAACATCCAGTATAAGTACCCTTATATCCCGGTTCTACTTTAATACTTTTGTCATTCTGTTTCAAGTATGTACAACAATAATAAAGTAAATACAAATCAATGATTTATATTTTTTAATGTATAGTACATCTTCAAATCTGTATTGTGACTTACATTACTAGTCAACAAGAGGAGCGACATGAGAATTACATAAGAATACAAATATAACAAGCATTTAAAAGAACTTTTAAAAATTCTGATGACTCTTAAAAAGTATGTTTGATTAATATTTAATCTTATTTGGATAGACAAAAAAAAAATCCGAGGACACACAGTGGTTTTACCGTACAAAAGATAGTTAGGTAAAATTGATTGAATTTGAGAATTTTGCTACTATTCAAAATTGATAAAAGTACCAACTCATGCAAAAAAATATATCAATAGTAAAATATAGTTAGACGAAAAGCTCTTTTGGTTTTATTATATACTTTGTTACCAATTACTATCAATTTAAGAGTTTTTTTTTGTTTGTGCACCATAATCTGATTTTAGTTCTATTTTGTACAGCATTATAGAAAATAAAAAAAAAAATTTTATTTACTTATAATTTTCTATTGCGGTTGACATTTAAGTTTTATATTTTTTACCATTTTATTTTCGTTAAATTAAAACAAAAATCTGTATCGACATTATAATATTATATGCACTATTTATACATAATTACATATCGTGATTCGATATAAATTTTAAATTGTTAAAAAAAAATTTTTTTTTTTTTAATTAATTTACAAAAACTGAAATCTTATAACAAAGTAGTTTAAATACGGATACTTATATTAAATTGGCTCATTAATTGTGGGTGGCATACAAAACAAGTCATATGTCAGTGACCTTTGTGAAAACAGAAATGCACGAAGCAGTTACCCATCTTCATTAATTACATAGCATAATGTAACCTATAATATGCGATGATATATCATCAATTTGCTACTTGCGTTTGGTAAATCTTTATTAACCTTCAATTATAAGACAATCAACTCGACGTTCAGAACATCATTAGGTCACGTGTATTTTATTATTATTATTTTTATTATTATCGATCTGCAGATGTTTTAAAACTAACGTTAACCACATTTTACCAAAATGAAATGGAAATTGCATCCATAAAGATATTAGAGATATAGAAATTGTGTGTAGCGGCTATATATATAATTTTTATGTCATCTGGTTTAATAACTCACACTCTAAGCACTTATACCTATATAGGATAACAATTTTAAAAGCAACTAAATTCCAACGCACATAAAATATTCATTTCACGATTTTTAATAAAATTCTAAATTTAATTTGTACAAAAAAAATTATTTTTCGATTGATTTCCATTCATGTTTTTTAATAAAATTATAACGAGTGGTTGTTGTGCGATATGCGGCAAACGAAGAGGTGGAATTTATAAATATTGTATGGGAATGGATTTCACGTTTTTCAACTTAAATAAAATAAAAAATGAAATATAATTTGATTTCAGTTGTGTGTGGTTGTTGGTGATAATTTGATATTTATATAGGAAATAAAATATAAAATCACGAGTATCTTTAAATTCCAAACTATTTTAACTAATTTTAAAATGTTATGCAATAAAATTCATTAGTCTATATTCTATTAGAATGTGATTTATATAACCAAGGATCGAAGGCTAGATAAGGAGAGTAAGTTAGCTTCACTTAACCCAGCCCAGGATGACTAAGGACTGCAACGTGTTATGGGACGTCTTCAGAACTCAAATCTGGCAACCGCTAGCAAACAACCTATAATCCTAAGCAAAACCAACGTAATCACGCAACGGATAATCGAGGACACCCATAAATACGCACTACATGGTGGCACACAACTGACACTGGCAATGGGAAAATCCATAGTTGAATCCAAATTTATGTAGTTGTGTTGTGGGAAATTCTAATCAGTTTTGATTTTTCCTATACATGTTATATGCTCTTTTGTCCACGACTAACGTATAATGTGTTCATTATACGTTTCTTTCATCACTTATAATGATATCCATTATTTACTGCTAGTTTATCTAGTAGTCTCTTCTTTCATTATTCAATACTTCCAAGTAAATTATTTGATTTTTGAAATTTTATCTAGTAGTCTCTTGCCATTTTCATTATTATTAAACTGTGACGTCAAAATGTCGACGAAAATTATTTGAAGAGTATTTAAATGATTTGATTATAAAACAATGATATTTGTCGATCGTGGACAAAATATCGTATTCTACTCGCATATAATGGATGTTATTCATTCAGATGATTTACGACACTCGCCTATCGACTCGTGCAAACTTCATCTTCGTGAATAACAGCTATCATTATATGCTCGTTGAATAATATACTATTAATCTTTGTTTGAAGGATCTATCAGTTTGACCAATATAGATTAATGGGCAATCAGAGTATATTGATTTATAAACATCGGTATCGAAAATTGTGTTGTCCTTGAGTTCAATTTTTTGTTCTAAACATTTTGCTTTTTGTCTGCGTATGTTTTCGATATATTTTAAATTTATGTTGATTGTAAAAGTGGTAATTTATACATCCTTATACTCCACACTTTGGTGACATATGAGTAAAAGGAATAAAGTCCGTAAAATTCCACCTCAAGAGAATGATAGAAGAATTAACTCTTACATTCGATTACGACAATTTCTGATTGGCGAATCCCTCAAGGCGATGCCAGAGGCGACTACCAGCAACATGGGATTGAAAACAAGATGGCACATGGTCGAAAAGATAGCACAAGATTTCTGGCAACGCTGGTAGGACGTATATCATCACCAACTTCAGCAACGGACCAAATGGAGAACCGTACAACCAAATCTAGCAGTAAATGACCTGGTATCAAGGGACGGGTTCTTGACACTCGTGCCGGAAATGATAACTTGGTGCGAATTGCGACAGTTAAATGCAAAGACGCGACATACAAACAACCAATAACAAAACTACGCAAGCTACCTATTGCTGGTGATTCAAAGAAGACACTACCTATGGAACCAATTTCAGCGATGCAAGACGTAGCAACCAAGGTACCAGTACAACACCTACTGAGAACAACAAGCCATAGACTAGACAACAACCACACCGCCGAGCCAAAACTATAGAAAAGGTGAACCACCTAGCGATAGCCGTCCTTTCAGTGTGCTGTCTATTCGGATTCGCTAATGCCAACGTCGAAATCAAACCTTTCAGCCTTGAATTAAGCCTAGTATTAGATAACCTAAATCATACGCAACAGGGCTTACTTGATGTGGTCTACGCTACGCATCATGGGATATTACACCACTCAATGCTTGCGCCAAATCAGTTAGAAGATCAGTTATAATTGATTATAATCAGTTATAATCAGTTATAAGCCTCCATTACCATTCCATGAATGATTTATTGACTTTTTGCTGGTTTACGGGTTGGCGATGCACGCTTAATGGAGATGGACGTGTTTGGGCCTGTCTCCATACGCCCAAATTAAATTAAATTAACGTATGTATATTAATATGTGTTGTGATGTGTTATTTAGTAGATTAGTGTAGTTTGTATAAATAGTTTGGTGTAATGTGCCGTGTTATATAATATAAAACTAGCCATTGGGCGCTTTCAGGTCTCACAACATGTTGGCTTTGAAAATTTACTGATAGAAAAAATGACATTCGATCTATCACATTGCCATGAAATTTTTGATAAATCGGTTGCATTTAGAAAACAACATGCTCATTTTACTCAACATGTTGACAACAGTTGGCGGACCTGAAAGCGCCCAGTGCAATAAGTTTTGTGCCATGTTTTTCGTTTGATCAATAAGGAAAACATGATCAAACGTGCCCAAAAAATAAATAACGGTACTCTCAAGACCGTTAAACAGGTATTTTCGCATCACACATAGTTTTTATGTTTTATAAGTACAGTAGAGAGGAAGCAGTTTATTCTATTGAATCACATCAAATCCAATTTTATCTATTGCCATTCGGGTGTTCCTCATGGCTCCTACTTTGGCCCAATTATCTTTCTTTTATTTGTGAATGATGTCACCGTTATATTTAAATTTTGTAATGTTCTATTGTTTGCTGACGATTTAAATATTGTTATGCAAACTCGGCCTTTGGTTGATGTTGATACACTACAGTCTAAAAAAATTTTTTATCTACATGGTGCTCTGCTAATAGATTATTTGTTAATATAAGCAAATGCAGTGTCATAACATGACATAACATCTATAGGACTTTTAATCTTATAATTTCTAACTATTATTTTGACGGTAATCAAGTTAGTAGCTGTTTAATGTAATTGGGTTTGACAAGTTAAACTGTTGGGCAGTGGGATTTAAGCAGAATAGAGTAGTATTTCTGGAATTAACTAATTAAGCTGTAATTTTGGAAATTAAAATAATACGGTTTTTAGTTTTAGAAGATTTTTAAATTAATTTTCAGTGTTAATTTTGCAGGCTGCAGTAATAAGCAACTTACTATTTAATTTTATTTATGGAGTTAGCTAATTAATTTATCATATAATATACTAATGTTGATTTATTCCAAAATTATTTAATTTAATCTAGTATGGATAACTTAAAGCTGTTATTATTTAGTGCATCTAATGTGTTCCAAATAAATAATTGCTTATTACACTTCTGCTTCGGGTCCCGATGCCGGGTTGTTTGAAAATAAATCTGGAACACATTAAGTTTCAGATTTAATTTTAAATTGTTTGGCGGTGGGATTTTGGGCGGAATGGCCATAAGCACTTATTTATTTTAATTTCGGAGGTATCTTCTAGAGTCAAAAGATATAGTTAAGTTAAAAATTTGAAAATGAAATTTTGTAGAGTTTCAGATTTTAGAATTTTAGTTTAAATATAGCTAGTATTTAAAATTAGTTTAAAATTAAAAGTATGCATCTCGCATTTGAGGTTATTTAGTTAGTGATTAATTTGCTATCTTTTCAATTTAGATGCCGAATTGAATTTAATTTATTAAGAACTGATTCTAAATAAAAAATTAATGGTGAAATAAATTAGGTTTTGGGTTTCACTGAATTGAATGAAATTAAATTAATTTTGAGTAAAATTAAATTGAATTAAATTTAGTGAAATTAATTTTTCGATGTAATCGAATAAAAACTTGCTAAAATTCTTTTTGAAAGAGATCGATGTTTTGAATCGAATCAATAAAGTGATAATGTTAGTATTGATGTGTTGGTATTGATGTGGATATTGTTATTGGCACTATTGTTGTGTATTATTTATTTATATAACACGTCCCATGTTGTAGTGTTAATATTAATATTGGTATTAACGTTAGTGTCAGTCTTAGTATTCATATTGGTGTTGTAATTTATATTGATTCGTATTTATATTAAGATTAATGAATAATTAAATAATCGTTAAAATAATTTTAGTTTAGAAACACGTGAGAAACTCGACCAAGCTGGCATTGGCTGAGGCGATAGCGTGACGGGCGGGGTGGTAGTCAATTTATTTGTAGTACATAAAGATTAATGTATAAATTATTTTAGAGAATTAAATTTATACTTAATTAATTTTAGAATAGTTATTATAAAGGATCAATGCAGACTTTAAATTTAAAAAATTTGGCAATGGTCAGCTGTTAGCAGAAATTGTTCACTTAGAGTCTTCGGGGTGGTCATCTTTGGCCGGCTAAAGCTCAGAGTGTTGAGTATGGAGTTTCCCAAAGCATAAGTAAGCCGTGTCAGACCACGATAAAGTAACAACGAAGAAGGTAAAGGAAACGGGTAAAGGCAGGACCAACTCACCTCACGATTACACTCACCAATTTATTCTCATAACTAAGCTTTTAGCTACTCATGCCTGAAAAGCGAAAAACAAGAATTGGAATTCACAGAAGCTTCACAGAAATTCACAGAAATTATAGAATTTAATACAATAGACTATCCCAGTAAATATTGGAACGGGACAATACAACGTGATTTCCCCTATACAACAAGCTTTTCGCGCGATTTTTTTTTTCTTCATTTCAAATGTTTGCTCCACAATGAATGAATTCCGTATACCGCAAAAATTACTATTCCAGGGCTATAAAATCAAACGAACTTGGAACGCCGTTTGCAGCGCCGGTCATTACAAATCGTGGGGACGACTCACGCCCAGGTGATGTCTCAAAACCGGGCCAAATCAGATATAGGAACTAACAGGCAATTTACGTAGAAAAACTAAATTTTGATATCCTTGAGATGGTATACACCGAGCGACTTTCCGTTTTCGTCAGCTACTTCACAAGCTACTTTACCAACCAGATCAAGAACAGTGCCCTTAATATACTTTGGAGCTAGCTTTGAAGCAAATTGGTTCGAAACTTTACTCTGGGAGAAATTTCGAACATAGATGGTTTGACCAATCATAAGTTGTGGATTTTTGTATTACAAACTGTAACTGGACTGAACTTTATTTCTTGCAATATCCAAGTGGTTCTGAACCTCCTGATATATGTTAAACAGTGATTCAGGCTTATGAGTAACACTCTGATAGTTTCCTGTGAACTGGGATACTTTCCGGAGATGTTAATATACTGAGCCTTGCAATATTGCATGCGGACCGAACACTAAGAAGTGTGGCGAATAACGTGTGGTATCATTAGAGGAGTTTCGCAATGCATTCTAATCTCAAATTCTCTGATCGCCTTGAATGTATGAATGCAATGAGGAGAGCAGAGTCCGATTAACTCGCTCGGACGCGTTAGCCTGCGGTGAATATTTAGCCGTGAACGTATGCTTTACTCCATATTTACCACAAAACATTTTTAAGATTTGGGACTCGAATTGTCGTCCATTGTCTGTAACAATGACCTCCGGTACTCCAAACATCAAAAATATTCTATCATCCAGAAATTTACAAACCTCCATCGCAGTCGCTTATCACACTGGCTTTGTTAACACGAATTTCGAGAAATGGTCAAGTCCAATTAGAATTGAGGTATTGCCGTTTTTCGTTCTCGGGTACGGCCCTAGAAAGTCTAAGTAAACTCGGACAAAAGGTCATCGGAAGAGAGCTAAATGGAGGACGGGAAGGATAATTTACCGGTTTGTTAGATTTGCACATAGCAGAAGCAGCAACAAAAATTTTCACATCGGAAAATAAACTCGGCCAGAAGTTGTATCGCCTGATAAGTTCCGCTGTCTTGTTTATTCCCAAGTGCGCCGCTGTTGGAGGGCAATTGGCTGAGAAAAGGACACCAGGTCGCAATGATTCGGGAATAAGTAATTTCCAATTGGGAATATCCGCGTATCATAGACCTCGCTCGAATTGAAATTTATATACGCGTGATTATCGATCACTTTTAAATTTGACTGATACTGGGATGTGTTAACATTGCGTATAAAATCTTGGTATGCTATTGAATTAAAAGCCGGCAAGTCCATATCAACATTTAAAGGGGTCTCATTATTTAGTGGAAGAGTTACCTGTAAGGGTTCCATTTCCATTCGCGATAATGCATCGGGGACTGCATTTTGGAAGCCTTTGCGATACTGAATATCAAAATCAAAGCCCTGTAGCTTGAGGCTCCAACGTGCCAGACGACCAGATACATCTTTTATTGACATCAACCAAGTCTAACTCGCGTGGTAAGTAATCACCGTAAGGATATCAACAGGAATTTGCTCTTTTAGACATTTATCGTTAAACCAGCTTTAGTTAGCCTTTTGGCAACATCGGCTAGCAACGATAAATGTTCGTCGAAAGTCGAAGAGGTAATGAGCAAATCGTCAAGATACACGAACACTCGGTCATGCAGATGCTGAGGAATGACTTTGTGCATTAACCTGCACAAGGTTTGTGGCGCATTACAAAGCCCAAAGGGCATAACCCGAAATTGATAGAGGGGCCTCTCGGGGATGGTAAATGCCGTTTTATCTTTCGAGTTTGGATCCAGGGTGATCTGCCAAAAGGCATCTTTCAGATCCAAACTCGAAATAAACTTGGTCCTGTCCAGTCTACTAATTAGTCCCTCTATTAAGGGTAAAGGATATTATGCATCCTTTTTAGTGACTGCATATAATTTTTTCGCATCGAGGCTGGACGGCAAGTGAGACGGTGTAATGACGCTAGGCATGCTGTTAATAATTTTTTCTAATCTAAGACGTTGATCAACCGTCAATTCATGTTGGTCGTTATTAACAGAACTTTCTGTTATAAGAGGTGATGCATTTAATTCTGAAACCAAAGTGGGATTTAAACCAAAAATCTCCCAGAAATCGTAACCCAGGTACAAATTTTGGTGTAAGGTTGGAACTACAAATAATCTCATTGAAATGGTTTTATTGTTGTAAGTGACAGGAGCATTTACATAACCTGTCATTACTTGGGGAGAACCGCTCGCAGTTTGAATTGAGGCCCGAATTGAATGAAACCGTAGTTGATGGTCATTAATAAAGTGTAACGAGTCCTTACCAAGTGCACTGATGTTTGCCCCACTGTCCAACAATTCAGAAATTTGTGTTCCTGCGAGATTTACAATAGCATAAGGCCCATTATCATTCAAAGTTGGATGAGAGTTAACAGTTGACTTCGATAATAACGAACTTATTTTACGGCGTTCATGAAAATAATTAGGAGGACGTGACTTGTGCAAACGCGAAATTAATGAGGTGGATGGTAATAACTGGGGTTAACATTCAATTTGGTGGTTTATGCTGAGTTCGAAGGCGTTGTCGAACTCGTTGGTGGCCGAGCAAGAATTTGACGAGAATGAGGGGCCCTGACTGCCGTCATTACCGAAGTGCGGTTTAATTCGACCCTAGCGCAAAAATTACAATGTGGTTTAAGTATATTCGGTGCACCACATCCGTAACAGAAATCTCGTGTTTTGGGAATATCACATTCCATGTAATTTTGCCCCGGATGACCACAATTCGAACAATTAATATTGCTGATTGGTGCAGTTGGCACGGAGTTTATAACAGCCGATAAACGAATGGCCTCTACATAGGGATTTGATGCAGCTGGAGGAACTAACACGGTTTGATGATTAACTGCCTCTGCTGTATAAATTTGGTGAAGCCGATATGGATTCAAAGGTTTATGGAAGCTATTGGCTTCCGGACAATACCCCATACTGTTCCAAGCATCTTAATAAGACTTAGTAATTTTGGTTTTGTATGGTCATACTTTTTATTGTTTGTCGCCTCCTGTTTTTTGATTTGGTTTGTGGTGGGGATGGTGATATCTCGCGGAAGCCGAAGAAATGCGTTCGAGCGATTTTTTTTAGTGTGGTTGTATTCTTTTTTGAGAGACAAATATAGAATAAAAAAATAAAATATAATGTTTTCGATTGGGGAGTTTGAGTGATCAAGTTTGGGACTTTGAGAAGTCATGTATTTTAATTAAAAAAACATGACCATTTTGTGAATTTTACTTAAAGTTTATATAGACAAAAAAAAAAAAATTAAAAGACAAATAATTTATTTTTTGTTATATTTCAAATACGCCGAGTGGCGTATTTGAATTTTTTATTGATATTATTATAGTAATAAAATTTAGTGAGAATAATTAAGTCTTGAGTATCAATATATTGTAAGGCTGGGTGGCTAATAAATATTCTGTTGTTGTATTATAATATGTATTGTACATGTTGTGAGTGATTTTTTTCCTCCTTCACTTAATACATGAGTGCCATAAATGTTGAATGGCGCATAAACATTTTGTTAATAAATAAACCCTAATGAATTTTTGTCGAAATTTGAGAAATAAGCTTGGTTGTGATAATAAAAAAAAAATAATTGTTGATGCTAATTAGTGATGTAATTTTTCCGGTTTTTTGTTCCTATTGTGGAAAGTCTCTGCTAAATCGTTCATAAACCGATTGTTGGGCTTAGTAAATTTCCAAGTGGCATAAATTAAGCTATATTGAGAAAAGAAAATCAATTGGGGAATCCTTGGTATCGCATCACTCCCTGCTAAACGTTCGGGTGCGTGCAAGTGTATTGTATTGTGGAAGCAGACCTTGCCATTTGTATGGGTCGAGGTTCGAGCGAGGGGGAAGCTGCATCGGCGGTGGTGAGCTGAAGAGATCCAGCCTATCTCATAAAAAGGTACTGTGCAGTTTTGATGTGAAAACCAAACGAAAACTGTGGAAAAAAAAATATTGTTGTTGTTACTCTAATTGCATAAAATTTAAATTAAATTCCTTTTTTTTTTTCATTTAATTATCATTTATTGGTTTCAATTTTTTTTTTTTATTGAATTGTGTGATCAGTTATTAATCTTATTTACAGTTGTTTTTTTCGTATTTGTTAATCTGTGGCATAAGTTTTGCGAGTTTTTATCATAAATTACAGTTGTAGTTACGGTGAATGTTTGAAACACGTTTTAGTCTTAACTTGCTTTATTTAGTGCTTTGTGTGATGGTTGGCTATTCCGTAACGACCTTCATACGGTTGTCTTGTGTGGAATTAAAGCGGATGTTGACGTTTTTTCTTTTGGTTTTTTTTGGTTCTGTTACTCTTGTTCACAATGAGTAATTAAAACATTTTTTTGATCAGGTGATGATGAGGTGGGTCGGGTGTAGGGTCGGTCGTTCCATGTATCTTCTGATTGGGCCGTTTGATCCACCAGGACAGGATGTGCTGGGAGATAATGAGGTTTTTATGATGGACACAATGGGGATCGCCGAGAGTTGAGGTGGGCGCTTCAGCCGATCACACCATGTTTATCATTTTCTTAGCTGCTAATGATGTGGAAAAGGTAATATTGCATGATATTATGTTTGGAAAACTCCGCACCATGAGCTCTATCCAGCTATACAAACCGCACCAAACCTATAATCTCTTGATTCTGCTAACGGAACGCTTGCGGTTTCGTTACACCTTATTTGGCTTTGTTTGTAATTTTTAATTTAATTAAATCTGTCTGCTTCTGCTGACCCCTTGCAATTCATTTAATTGACTTGGCCAATTAAATATATATATTATTATATTTATATCCGTTTTTGCTAGAACGATATTTGAGCGCTCACTTGCTCCTCAAGTAGATTTTGTTCTGCATCTTTGTCATTGTGCCAAACACTGATAGTAGTTGATAGTTACCAGCCTGATAGTATTTTCCGTTCCTGTTATGGTTTTCCTTAACAACAATTTCCATTGAAGAACATCAATCAGCTTGTCTTCCAAAATGGTAAAATCTGTTTTTTGCAGTTTACCAACACCAGTTCCACCAATATTTTGTTTATCTTTTCGCAATTTTTTCTTAATGTGTGTTTTAAAATCTGCCCATACCTACAATATACAATTTTGTAACCTAGGTTTGCAAATAACTTAGACTAATATTGTTTACCTTTTTCCATGCAACAACATCTTTAACGGGTGGCACTTCTGCATTTAATATAGCAACTAATTTTTTCCATTAATGGTTTAATTTTTGGCGTGCTGCAGCACATTTTAAATATCGTTGGGCCATTTCTGGATGAGTTACCATGAAATCGACCATATCTTCAAATTGTTTTGGTGTTGTTGGTTTGTTCGTAAGGGAAAAAACCATTTGTTATAATTTAAACGTACATACTTACATTGATTCCAAATTAAAATTATAATTTTGTTACTTTAACTACGATCTGTAAACAAAATGGTTGTCGAAAATTTACTAAGAAAGTTTGATTAATATTCGCATTAGAGGTACCGCCAACACGAGCATGAAGTTAGATTTTTTTTAATTCGGATTTATCAAATGCAAATACGAATTCTAAAGTAAAATAACCCGGTACTAAATTTTCGAATCCGAATGAAGTATTAGTAAAATCGGATTACGCGGTTACCCCCCAGTAAATAACCTTGAAATTATATTGTGCTAAATAATTGACTAAAAACTTTACTAGTAACAAATTTACTAACTATCAACTATTTATGTGTCTGGAACCGGGTTGATTCTTTGTTACTAACATACCTTTCCTTTCCTTCGGTTTTGTTATGTGTAAAGAGTATACGGAGATCCTGGTGTCATCCGGGAGTCTTGCTTAGGCTTGCTCGTACATTCTGATCAATCAATCAATTAATAGATCTTATTGGCTGTGTTAATATTAATTCAGTGATTAAACCTTAGTTAACAAGGAGTTTATGTATTAAATATAACCTACTAAGGACCTTGGCACATTAAGCCTCCCACAAAACCATGGTAAAGTTAACTTATGGGAAAATGCGGCTAGACTGAAATGTAAATAACTATACATATAGTATAATAGATCATCTGCATAACAACCTTGTTAGTAAAAACAACAAAACAATTTGGTTGTACCACTTACAATAATAAACACTTCAAAATATTTCATTTATAAATAAATTCATGAATGTATGTATAAAAGTTTTTCTGAGAAACAAATAAAACCACAAAATATATTAATTTTTAATAGTAAAAAAAAAAAAATTCATTCATAAGTTTAATTTAAAAATATCTTTTCATACGAAAATATTTTTTTTATTTTTTCGTTTACAAAACGGAATGAGTAAATTAAAAATTATCATTTACTTTGAAGTGCCTGCGTACTTAAAATATCTATCTAAACTACCATTAATTTATTACTAATTAAATGGCATACTTTCAGAAACAACATAACACCAATTTTAAGATGTAGACTGCAGAGAGTACATAAATAGATAGAATAGTTTGTATATGTACGTACATACATACATACATACACACTCTTTAATCATTAATTTTTGTAATTACGTTTGTTTGTTTTATTTTAATTTGTTTTTTTTTTGTCTGGCGGTGAAAATATGGAAAATTTGTAATTTTGTTGGAAGGAAAGAATATTGTTGTATTTTTTTTAACATATTTATAATCCTTGAAAAAATAAAAAATAAAACCTCTTGTTAAATTGGAACATTAACGTAGCGGCTTACTTCCTTGAATAGGCAACCGGATATTTCTAAGGGTTTCACAACAACAATGTGTCGAGTATAGCAACCACCACCAACAAAAAAAAAAAAATTATTAAATTAACCATATTTTTGTTGTACGAAAATTACAAAACACAAACAACCGCGCGCGCACTAATAACAAATATGAACATGTTATGACGATAATAATCATGGGAAAAACAAAACGAGACAATTTTCATAATTGGATTACTGTACCGGAAAGTTGATTAGCTGGAATTACATTATTCCATTTTTTTTGTTTGTTTATTGTATTTATGATAGGTCATGTCTAGTTTGATGTCGCCTCAATTTCAATTTGGTTGACGTTCGCGGGTTTAATAAAATTAATTTCTAATTTTCTAAATGTTTTGTGAAATTGTACGTAACCAATATTGATGTTCAACTATCCTTAGGTACCTATATGTTTATAATTGGTGTTGCAAATATAACCGTAAATATTTAAAATTTTACAAATTGCGATATTTTGATTTAATATACGGTATCAGTCCTAAAAAATAATTTTGCCTTTAGGGCTTCAACAAAAGTACTTTTTGGTGTTTGTTTATTATTATTGAATTCCATATATACTATATAATAAATAACTTTTTGCTTCATAAATTCTGCACACCATAATAACACAGTGTATACATCTGCAACAAATCTATAATAATACCCGATTGTGTAACACAAGCAATGCCATAAAATATTTTTTTTTTTTTGTTCAATCGTACAAAATAAATAGCAAACAAATCAATATTGAAATTGATATTGAGGTTAAGTACAATTTATGTTTACTTCTATTAAAAATAATTATATAATTTTTTATTTAATTAAAATAAAAAAAATTAATTAAATAGATATACGTTTATTGTCATATTTTGTTTGTTTAGCATACGAACAGAAAATGTATTATACAAACCGTGTGATTTAGTTATTAAAAAAAATTTAATTTCCTATATATTTATAAAATAATTACATTAATTATATAAAAATGCAAATAAATAGAGTTTAAGGTACACGTATTACGACAACATGTGTTGAAATATCGCAAGATTATTTAAATCGACAGATAAAAGTGTCTAATTTAAGTCTATATAAATGCATGCGGTACAATTTATGTGTTCGCAACATGTAAATAAATTTAATGTTTCGTATAGTTACATAAATAATGTAAAATTTTCTATTGAATTTGAATACATATATGTCCAGCCATTATTGTTATTATTTTTGTAATGTTTATTATTTATTTATATAAATAGAGCATATAGAAATTATAAATATATATAGTATATACAAATAAAAATTCCAATAACACATAAATAAATATTTGGAAATAATAATAATAATAAGTGTATCTATATGCTTCAATTGTTATGTATAATTAATTAATAAATTATAGTGTATTGTATTTTTGCAAAATGCAAAATGCAAATGGTATGGATTATGGTAGGTGCTGTAGCACTATTTATTTATCTATTTATTAAAACAAAAGAAAAATCTATTTATGCACACATAGTTATTGGCTAAAGGTAGCTAAAGTAAATATACAAAATTTTTAATTAAAAAACATAAATTTTAAATGGTAGGTATATCTACCTGAGAACCTGGAATATCGGATTTTTAAATATTCTAGATACACATGTAGAATCATATTTGCTTCTGTAACTGGAAATATGTTTACTTGTAGGTATTATATTCTTGTGGTCTATTTATCAGGATTTTTTCTTAAAGGAAATTAAAATATTATCGGTTTTACTGATAAAGCATAATGTTCAAAGAATACAGTTCTGCTATGTTTCTGTATCTAATACAAAAAGTTCTACACTCTAATACAAAAGTTTGAAATTCTATTAACTTAGAACCCCCTGTTATCTATTCCCTCCAAATATTTAAGCCTTAGTAATCTTCATGCTACTCGAGTGATCCGCACACATAATGGTCCAGGGCTTTTCTCAATTTTGTAGTACCCATGATATCTTTGTTACATGCAATTTCAATTTTTAGCCCATCAGCCATTAATCAGTTACCTTTTTGTTCTTTCCATCATTTACGATAATATAAATTTCGTTACAACCGTTTCTATATTTTCTATATACAATATTCAAAAACAGTAAATTTACTTTTCTTAAAAGAAAAAATAATCTTCACATTTTAAAAAACATGGAACTTGAACCATAGAATTATAAAATATAATATTAAACTTAAACTACAAGTATGTCTCTGATTATGTTTGTTTTTTTGTACTGAGTGCCCCTGACAACTTCCATATCAAAGCTAAATGAATACATTTTACAATTAACATTTAATATTTAATATTTAATATTTAATTTTTTTTTTTTTTATGAGGAAGGTGGAAATGCATTTACGCACGATGTGTCGGACTCTCATTTAGAACTACCGACTAAAACCACCTTCCCCCTCCTCCTTCAAACTAGCCTGGGACCGTTTAACACATTACTTCGGGCTAGTCTGTTTTTCCATTGCTCTCCCCGAGCTACCTCCTGTCTTATGGGAAACTATCCAAATCCCTGTTTTTACTCTTAAGGACTCCCTCTATGTATCGTGAGACGAGATCCCACCAAACAGCTCCTCGTAGCATAATGTTTACCGCCGTTTCAGGTGTCCCCAACATACTTCGGGCTAGTCTGTTTTTCCATTGCTCTCCCCGAGCTACCTCCTGTCTTATGGGAAACTATCCAAATCCCTGTTTTTACTCTTAAGGACTCCCTCTATGTATCGTGAGACGAGATCCCACCAAACAGCTCCTCGTAGCATAATGTTTACCGCCGTTTCAGGTGTCCAAATACCCACCTCTAGCTCCAGTTCTGCTCTTCTGTCCTGCCATGCTAGGCACCGGAAGAAAGTGTGCTCTACGTCATCCTCCATACCTGGGCAGTATAGGCATTCTGCCGACCTTACTTTCTTCATTTTAAAAAGGTATGCACGGAAGTACCCGTGGCCGCTGAGGAATTGGGTCAGGTAGTACCCGACCACCCCGTGCTTTCTTTCCACCCAGGGGCTTATTTGTTCAATAAGCCGTGCTGTCCACCTGCCTGTAATTCCTTGCTCCCATGCACTCTGCCACAGCTCCAAGGTGCGGCTCCTCCTTTCGAGACTCGCTGCTTTACGTCCAACCTCCGACTTTCGCTCGTAGGTATATTTTCGCTCCTTTGCCAGAAGATGTATAGGTAGGGATGCACCCAGCTATTACGAGGATAGCTGCTTCGGAAGCTGTGCGATAGGCCGATGCCACTCGTAGCGCACTCCGTTTTTGCACTTGGGATAGCCTCTTCCGGTATGTTTCATTTTCCAGGGAGTCTGCCCATACTTCCGCCCCGTAGAGAAGGACAGATTGGACGGCTGACATTAAAAGCCGGCGTCTGCTCGCTTTCGGGCCACCAACATTAGCCGCTAAACGACTTAGAGCTGTAACCCCCATCTGCTCGAAAAAGCTCATTTAACAGTCAATGTATATACTCAAGTATTTGACTACTGGCTTAACATTTATGACGTTGCTACCAACCCACATCGGGAGAGATGGCTGGATTCTCCTCTTCGTCAAAATAGCTATTTCGGTTTTATTGAGTGCTAGGGCTAGACCGTGCTCTTCCATCCATCCATTTATGGTTCGCATTACCTGGTTCAACTTCAGTTGCGCCTGCTTTGTATCGCGCGCAGCAATAATCACCGCCACGTCGTCCGCGTAACCCACCAATCGAGTCTCGTCGGGTGTCTCTATTCTTAGCAGACCGTTGTAGAAAACATTCCAGAGGTCGAGTCCCAGTATTGATCCCTGGGCTGCTCCCGCTGTAACCGCCAAGCTTCGCTGCCCTTCTTCCGTGTCATATGTGAGGGTGCGGTTCCTCATATAGTCATCCAGAATCCGCTAGATAAGCTGGAATATGGAACTGGTGCTCCATGGCGTCGATTATATCCCTCCATCTCACGGTATTAAAGGCGTTTTTCACGTCCAAGGTCACCAGCAAAACAATGCACCGTGAAAAGTAGTTGTAATCCTCCGCTCTCTTCATTGCTTCCGTAACTTCTTTGATTGCGCCGATCGTGGAACGCCCAGCTCTGAAGCCATATTGCCTAGGCAAGAGGTCTCCTGCTGCTTGGATCGCCGATATGAGTCGTGCTCGGATTAGCTTCTCCAAAACTTTGCCAGCCGTATCCAACATGCATAAGGGGCGAAAGGATGAGGGTAGCTCGGGGTCCCCATCTCCTTTTCTAATTAGCACCAGCCGTGCCCTCTTCCGTCTAAGGCTAAAAACTCCTTCCATTAGGCAAGCGTTGTACATCTCCAGCATCATTTTAGGATCTTGCTGGGCAACGATTTTCAGGACTTCATTTGGAATTCCATCCGGGCCAGGAGCCTTTTTGTTTTTTAAAGACGAAATACCGTTCTGTAGCTCTGTCTCTGTAAAAAGTGGAACCTCTATTTCTTGCCTTGCTGTTATTAGTTCTCTCACTGGATGACTTGGGAAGAGAGTTCTAATAATGTTTTCAGTGGTGCGAACATCCATTACTCGTGTTGGTATCTGGGCTCCTAGTTTCTGCGTAACTATTTTGTAGCCCAGTCCCCATGGGTCTTCGTCAATATCCTCTATAAGCTTCTTCCAGCACCGATTTTTGCTCTCATTTATTTTCCTGCGCAGTAGCTTTTTGGCGAGCCTAAATTCTTCGAAAGCGCGGCCAGCTTCAGCACGATCCCTTATTCGCTGGGCCTCTCGTCGGAGTGCAAAGCATCTCCTTCGTACGTCCGAGATTTCCGCGGTCCACCAATACACAGACGGTTTGCTGTGCCTTGGTCTCTTCCTTGGCATGGATACCTCACATGCCGAGACGATAAGACTCATGGTGGACGATACCCGAGCCTCAGTCACAGCTCTTCCATCCGTTCCTATTATATTGCTCGCCATTTGCTGCTTGCCATTCTTTAGCACTTCCCTGAACCGTTCAACGTCCATTTTTTGCAGGTTCCATCTACAAGGTTTATCCCGCAAGTCGTTTCTTTATCTCCTGCCAACATCAAAGGCCATATGCTGGTGGTCACTGCCGCAGTAATCCTCCATAACCCTCCAGTTCAGGATGTGTGGCACTAGGGCCTCCGATGCAAGGGTGATATCGGGGATCGAGCCCGGCCTCCGAAACGTTGTGGCAGAGCCGCTGTTCAGCAACAGGAGTCCTGTTCGGGCAGCCATCTCTAGGATCAATCTTCCTCTCGTATCTGTGTTTGGCATTCCCCACTCAAGTGCTCTTGCATTGAAATCACCAGCTATCACCAGATATCTCGTTATCCTGAGGATCTCATCTTCCAATGCCTCCAACTTTGCTACAAACTCCGCGATGCTTTCATTAGGGGTAAAATAACAGCTAAAGTAGGTTATGCTTGCTGTTTTCACCCATACGAAACCCCTCCCTGCACCATGTTGTTCAACATGCACACCTCCCTTAAGTACCCATATGGCCGCTATGTCTAATTGATCTGAGTACCACCCAGTCGCTTCCTTATTCCGATACTGCTCACTTAAGATGAGCAGCTCGGCCCCTTTCTCTATTGCCAACTGTTGCAAGAGGTGGTCAGCAGTCCAGCTCCTATTAATATTTCCTTGTAGGATTCTGATCATAGCCTGTTCTTAGCCACCTGTAGTACCTCGCGGTACACCTGACACTTGCCAGATCCTGGAAAGTGTTCGAGCTCCGCCTGGTCAAACCCCTTTTCCTTGCATAGCATGCAATGTGTTTCGGCGGTACACCCTCTTGCCTTGTGCCCGGCCCCGAAACACTTGTGGCACAGATTGCTTCGATCTGGGCCTTTACACTCCTTGGCCATATGGCCATACCCTGCACACCTAAAGCACCGTGTAGCAACTGCCCTTTCCCGCACCCTGCAGTACACCCAGCCAATTTTAATTCTCCCTTCTTTTAGGAGCTTGGCTGCCCAGTTGCTGCTCATCTGTATGATGGCCACTTGCTGCCCCCTGGGGCAAGGGAAAAGAGTAATTTTCATTTTCTCTGAGTCTGGCATATCCCTTTTCAGTGCTGCTGCCACTTCTGGCTCCGTGGTAAATCCATCTAGGTCGCGGATCTCAATCGACACCTTAGGCTGCAGATTTACGATCTTGGCCTGTTCCCCTAAAGCATCTCTCAGCGCACCACAAAAGCCATCTTTAGCCTTGCTGTTCGGCCCCAGTTCCAGGAGAACGTCCCCTGTTTTGGTCTGCCGGATCGACTGGATCTCTGTCCCGGATTCTTCAGGTCTGACCTTGCTGCGGATCTCACCTAGGACCTCTGCATAGGATTTTCCCTCTGCTGGTCTTATGATCAGCGCTTCGGGCCGAAATCTACGACGTTTACCACTCCTCTGCGCTTTTTTTATGGTTGAGTTTTCCCCGGGCTCAGCCGTGGACTTAGTACTCTCCGGTTTCCTAGTATCCAACTGGTTGGCTTTGGGATTTTCTGGTCTCCTCCCCCTTCTGGGCAACTGTATTTCCCAGGCAACTTCTCCTGGGATGAGTGATGTCTCGTCCCTAACCTTCTTCTCTTGCTGATTCTGCTCCTCTGCAGGGCTCACTGCAGGTCTCTTCTGACTCCCTGATGTATTGGGGGTTCTATTAAATTGCTGCAGCCCTCCACCTTCAGATGAAAGAGTTTCGGGTCTCCTCTGCGTTAATATACCATACGCAATAATGCTAAAAACTTCCTCTAATTCCATCAGCCCTATCTTAATATTGTTAGAAATATTTTTTTGCTTAAAAGTTGCGGCCTTCATCTTGTTGATGATGTTCTTGCCCCTCTGTAGTAACTCTTCCTGCTCTGTTCTATTTACCGGGGTGCATGGTCGCTCTGCAAAGAGGTTTCTTCCTATTCTTGGAACCTCCACACTCTGGCTACCGTTCTCATTACCCTCTTCCCTGCCTTTGACACTGCACTGTGGCGTATCGTTCTCACTCACCATGTCCACTGAGGTTTCTCCTGTTTTATTAGATGGAGGGGTCCTCTGTATTCTTGCGTCTTTTTTAAAAATGTTTTCAACGTTTTCCTCAGCACTTGTAAGATCTACCATTTCTACGGTTCCTCCATGCATATCCACGGAGCCACTTGGCTGTTGCGGCGCTATTAAAGAAGCACCATCCTCCTTTTCATTAATTAATTTATTGATTGTATTCATTTCTGTTCCCACGAGTAGCACGAGAAAAAAAACGTCACCTATGACAGAGCTCTGCGTTATCATAGGAAGGCTATGATTTAAACCGGAAGTCGCCTAAAACCGGAGTTCACATACTTGCGACTAAGCATCCCCTTAGCCATGCAGCTATCGGCGTATGTAGTGCCACCTTAGCTTGGGTGTGCTAGCTTTTGGTCCACCCCGGGTATTTGATTTCCCCGGTACCTGCCATATTTGGCGGGCTGTCCCCTATCCGCCACCTGGGGAGGCGCCCGCTGGAGGAGCTAGCCAACCACACACGGGAAATATTAAATATTAAATATTAAATATTAAATATTAAATATTAAATATTAAATATTAAATATTAAATATTAAATATTAAATATTAAATATTAAATATTAAATATTAAATATTAAATATTAAATATTAAATATTAAATATTAAATATTAAATATTAAATATTAAATATTAAATATTAAATATTAAATATTAAATATTAAATATTAAATATTAAATATTAAATATTAAATATTAAATATTAAATATTAAATATTAAATATTAAATATTAAATATTAAATATTAAATATTAAATATTAAATATTAAATATTAAATATTAAATATTAAATATTAAATATTAAATATTAAATATTAAATATTAAATATTAAATATTAAATATTAAATATTAAATATTAAATATTAAATATTAAATATTAAATATTAAATATTAAATATTAAATATTAAATATTAAATATTAAATATTAAATATTAAATATTAAATATTAAATATTAAATATTAAATATTAAATATTAAATATTAAATATTAAATATTAAATATTAAATATTAAATATTAAATATTAAATATTAAATATTAAATATTAAATATTAAATATTAAATATTAAATATTAAATATTAAATATTAAATATTAAATATTAAATATTAAATATTAAATATTAAATATTAAATATTAAATATTAAATATTAAATATTAAATATTAAATATTAAATATTAAATATTAAATATTAAATATTAAATATTAAATATTAAATATTAAATATTAAATATTAAATATTAAATATTAAATATTAAATATTAAATATTAAATATTAAATATTAAATATTAAATATTAAATATTAAATATTAAATATTAAATATTAAATATTAAATATTAAATATTAAATATTAAATATTAAATATTAAATATTAAATATTAAATATTAAATATTAAATATTAAATATTAAATATTAAATATTAAATATTAAATATTAAATATTAAATATTAAATATTAAATATTAAATATTAAATATTAAATATTAAATATTAAATATTAAATATTAAATATTAAATATTAAATATTAAATATTAAATATTAAATATTAAATATTAAATATTAAATATTAAATATTAAATATTAAATATTAAATATTAAATATTAAATATTAAATATTAAATATTAAATATTAAATATTAAATATTAAATATTAAATATTAAATATTAAATATTAAATATTAAATATTAAATATTAAATATTAAATATTAAATATTAAATATTAAATATTAAATATTAAATATTAAATATTAAATATTAAATATTAAATATTAAATATTAAATATTAAATATTAAATATTAAATATTAAATATTAAATATTAAATATTAAATATTAAATATTAAATATTAAATATTAAATATTAAATATTAAATATTAAATATTAAATATTAAATATTAAATATTAAATATTAAATATTAAATATTAAATATTAAATATTAAATATTAAATATTAAATATTAAATATTAAATATTAAATATTAAATATTAAATATTAAATATTAAATATTAAATATTAAATATTAAATATTAAATATTAAATATTAAATATTAAATATTAAATATTAAATATTAAATATTAAATATTAAATATTAAATATTAAATATTAAATATTAAATATTAAATATTAAATATTAAATATTAAATATTAAATATTAAATATTAAATATTAAATATTAAATATTAAATATTAAATATTAAATATTAAATATTAAATATTAAATATTAAATATTAAATATTAAATATTAAATATTAAATATTAAATATTAAATATTAAATATTAAATATTAAATATTAAATATTAAATATTAAATATTAAATATTAAATATTAAATATTAAATATTAAATATTAAATATTAAATATTAAAAATATTAAATATTAAAAATATTTAATATTAAATATTAAATATTAAATATTAAATATTAAATATTAAATATTAAATATTAAATATTAAATATTAAAAATATTAAATATTAAAAATATTTAATATTAAATATTAAATATTAAATATTAAATATTAAATATTAAATATTAAAAATATTAAATATTAAAAATATTTAATATTAAATATTAAATATTAAATATTAAATATTAAATATTAAATATTAAATATTAAATATTAAATATTAAATATTAAATATTAAATATTAAATATTAAATATTAAATATTAAATATTAAATATTAAATATTAAATATTAAATATTAAATATTAAATATTAAATATTAAATATTAAATATTAAATATTAAATATTAAATATTAAATATTAAATATTAAATATTAAATATTAAATATTAAATATTAAATATTAAATATTAAATATTAAATATTAAATATTAAATATTAAATATTAAATATTAAATATTAAATATTAAATATTAAATATTAAATATTAAATATTAAATATTAAATATTAAATATTAAATATTAAATATTAAATATTAAATATTAAATATTAAATATTAAATATTAAATATTAAATATTAAATATTAAATATTAAATATTAAATATTAAATATTAAATATTAAATATTAAATATTAAATATTAAATATTAAATATTAAATATTAAATATTAAATATTAAATATTAAATATTAAATATTAAATATTAAATATTAAATATTAAATATTAAATATTAAATATTAAATATTAAATATTAAATATTAAATATTAAATATTAAATATTAAATATTAAATATTAAATATTAAATATTAAATATTAAATATTAAATATTAAATATTAAATATTAAATATTAAATATTAAATATTAAATATTAAATATTAAATATTAAATATTAAATATTAAATATTAAATATTAAATATTAAATATTAAATATTAAATATTAAATATTAAATATTAAATATTAAATATTAAATATTAAATATTAAATATTAAATATTAAATATTAAATATTAAATATTAAATATTAAATATTAAATATTAAATATTAAATATTAAATATTAAATATTAAATATTAAATATTAAATATTAAATATTAAATATTAAATATTAAATATTAAATATTAAATATTAAATATTAAATATTAAATATTAAATATTAAATATTAAATATTAAATATTAAATATTAAATATTAAATATTAAATATTAAATATTAAATATTAAATATTAAATATTAAATATTAAATATTAAATATTAAATATTAAATATTAAATATTAAATATTAAATATTAAATATTAAATATTAAATATTAAATATTAAATATTAAATATTAAATATTAAATATTAAATATTAAATATTAAATATTAAATATTAAATATTAAATATTAAATATTAAATATTAAATATTAAATATTAAATATTAAATATTAAATATTAAATATTAAATATTAAATATTAAATATTAAATATTAAATATTAAATATTAAATATTAAATATTAAATATTAAATATTAAATATTAAATATTAAATATTAAATATTAAATATTAAATATTAAATATTAAATATTAAATATTAAATATTAAATATTCCCGTGTGGGGTTGGCTAGCTCCTCCATCGGGCGCCTCCCCAGGTGGCGGATAGGGGACAGCCCGCCAGATATGGCAGGTACCGGGGAAATCAAATACCCGGGGTGGACCAAAAGCTAGCACACCCAAGCTAAGGTGGCACTACATACGCCGATAGCTGCATGGCTAAGGGGATGCTTAGTCGCAAGTATGTGAACTCCGGTTTTAGGCGACTTCCGGTTTAAATCATAGCCTTCCTATGATAACGCAGAGCTCTGTCATAGGTGACCTTTTTTTTCTCGTGCTACTCGTGGGAACAGAAATGAATACAATCAATAAATTAATTAATGAAAAGGAGGATGGTGCTTCTCTAATAGCGCCGCAACAGCCAAGTGGCTCCGTGGATATGCATGGAGGAACGGTAGAAATGGTAGACCTTACAAGTGCTGAGGAAAACGTTGAAAACATTTTTAAAAAAGACGCAAGAATACAGAGGACCCCTCCATCTAATAAAACAGGAGAAACCTCAGTGGACATGGTGAGTGAGAACGATACGCCACAGCGCAGTGTCAAAGGCAGGGAAGAGGGTAATGAGAACGGTAGCCAGAGGGCGAAGGTTCCAAGAATAGGAAGAAACCTCTTTGCAGAGCGACCATGCACCCCGGTAAATAGAACAGAGCAGGAAGAGTTACTACAGAGGGGCAAGAACATCATCAACAAGATGAAGGCCGCAACTTTTAAGCAAAAAAATATTTCTAACAATATTAAGATGGGGTTGATGGAATTAGAGGAAGTTTTTAGCATTATTGCGTATGGTATATTAACGCAGAGGAGACCCGAAACTCTTTCATCTGAAGGTGGAGGGCTGCAGCAATTTAATAGAACCCCCAATACATCAGGGAGTCAGAAGAGACCTGCAGTGAGCCCTGCAGAGGAGCAGAATCAGCAAGAGAAGAAGGTTAGGGACGAGGCATCACTCACCCCAGGAGAAGTTGCCTGGGAAATACAGTTGCCCAGAAGGGGGAGGAGACCGGAAAATCCAGAAGCCAACAAGTTGGATACTAGGAAACCGGAGAGTACTAAGTCCACGGCTGAGCCCGGGGGAAACTCAACCATAAAAAAAGCGCAGAGGAGTGGTAAACGTCGTAGGTTTCGGCCCGAAGCGCTGATCATAAGACCAGCAGAGGGAAAATCCTATGCAGAGGTCCTAGGTGAGATCCGCAGCAAGGTCAGACCTGAAGAATCCGGGACAGAGATCCAGTCGATCCGGCAGACCAAAACAGGGGACGTTCTCCTGGAACTGGGGCCGAACAGCAAGGCTAAAGATGGCTTTTGTGGCGCGCTGAGAGATGCTTTAGGGGAACAGGCCAAGATCGTAAATCTGCAGCCTAAGGTGTCGATTGAGATCCGCGACTTAGATGGATTTACCACGGGGCCAGAAGTGGCAGCAGCACTGAAAAGGGATATGCCAGACTCAGAGAAAATGAAAATTACTCTTTTCCCTTGCCCCAGAGGCCAGCAAGTGGCCATCATACAGATGAGCAGCAACTGGGCAGCCAAGCTCCTAAAAGAAGGGAGAATTAAAATTGGCTGGGTGTACTGCAGGGTGCGGGAAAGGGCAGTTGCTACACGGTGCTTTAGGTGTGCAGGGTATGGCCATATGGCCAAGGAGTGTAAAGGCCCAGATCGAAGCAATCTGTGCCACAAGTGTTTCGGGGCCGGGCACAAGGCAAGAGGGTGTACCGCCGAAACACATTGCATGCTATGCAAGGAAAAGGGGTTTGACCAGGCGGAGCTCGAACACTTTCCAGGATCTGGCAAGTGTCAGGTGTACCGCGAGGCACTACAGGTGGCTAAGAACAGGCTATGATCAGAATCCTACAAGGAAATATGAATAGGAGCTGGACTGCTGACCGCCTCTTGCAACAGTTGGCAATAGAGAAAGGGGCCGAGCTGCTCATCTTAAGTGAGCAGTATCGAAATAAGGAAGCGACTGGGTGGTACTCAGATCAATTAGACACAGCGGCTATATGGGTACTTAAGGGAGGTGTGCATGTTGAACAACATGGTGCAGGGAGGGGTTTCGTATGGGTGAAAACAGCAAGCATAACCTACTTTAGCTGTTATTTTACCCCTAATGAAAGCATCGCGGACTTTGTAGCAAAGTTGGAGGCACTGGAAGATGAGATCCTCAGGATGACGGGATATCTGGTGATAGCTGGTGATTTCAATGCAAGAGCACTTGAGTGGGGAATGCCAAACACAGATACGAGAGGGAGATTGATCCTAGAGATGGCTGCCCGAACAGGACTCCTGTTACTGAACAGCGGCTCTGCCACAACGTTTCGGAGGCCGGGCTGCACGGGGACGATCCCCGATATCACCCTTGCATCGGAGGCCCTAGTGCCACACATCCTGAACTGGAGGGTTATGGAGGATTACTGCGGCAGTGACCACCAGTACATTGCTTTTGAGGTTGGCAGGAGACAAAGAAACGACTTGCGGGATAAACCTTGTAGATGGAACCTGCAAAAAATGGACGTTGAACGGTTCAGAGAAGTGCTAAAGAATGGCAAGCAGCAAATGGCGAGCAATGTAATAGGGACGGATGGAAGAGCTGTGACTGAGGCTCGGGTATCGTCCACCATGAGTCTTATCGTCTCGGCATGTGAGGTATCCATGCCAAGGAAGAGACCAAGGCACAGCAAACCGTCTGTGTATTGGTGGACCGCGGAAATCTCGGACGTACGAAGGAGATGCTTTGCACTCCGACGAGAGGCCCAGCGAATAAGGGATCGTGCTGAAGCTGGCCGCGCTTTCGAGGAATTTAGGGTCGCCAAAAAGCTACTGCGCAGGAAAATAAATGAGAGCAAAAATCGGTGCTGGAAGAAGCTTATAGAGGATATTGACGAAGACCCATGGGGACTGGGCTACAAAATAGTTACGCAGAAACTAGGAGCCCAGATACCAACACGAGTAATGGATGTTCGCACCACTGAAAACATTGTTAGAACTCTCTTCCCAAGTCACCCAGTGAGAGAACTAATAACAGCTAGGCAAGAAATAGAGGTTCCACTTTTTACAGAGACAGAGCTACAGAACGCTATTTCGTCTTTAAAAAACAAGAAAGCTCCTGGCCCGGATGGAATTCCAAATGAAGTCCTGAAAATCGTTGCCCAGCAAGATCCTAAAATGATGCTGGAGATGTACAACGCTTGCCTAATGGAAGGAGTTTTTAGCCTTAGATGGAAGAGGGCACGGCTGGTGCTAATTAGAAAAGGAGATGGGGACCCCGAGCTACCCTCATCCTTTCGCCCCTTATGCATGTTGGATACGGCTGGCAAAGTTTTGGAGAAGCTAATCCGAGCACGACTCATATCGGCGATCCAAGCAGCAGGAGACCTCTCGCCTAGGCAATACGGCTTCAGAGCTGGGCGCTCCACGATCGGCGCAATCAAAGAAGTTACGGAAGCAATGAAGAGAGCGGAGGATTACAACCATTTTTCACGGCGCATTGTTTTGCTGGTGACCTTGGACGTGAAAAACGCCTTTAATACCGTGAGATGGAGGGATATAATCGACGCCATGGAGCACCAGTTCCATATTCCAGCTTATCTAGCGCGGATTCTGGATGACTATATGAGGAACCGCACCCTCACATATGACACGGAAGAAGGGCAGCGAAGCATGGCGGTTACAGCGGGAGCAGCCCAGGGATCAATACTGGGACCCGACCTCTGGAATGTTTTCTACGACGGTCTGCTAAGAATAGAGACACCCGACGAGACTCGTTTGGTGGGTTACGCGGACGACGTGGCGGTGATTATTGCTGCGCGCGATACAAAGCAGGCGCAACTGAAGTTGAACCAGGTAATGCGAGCCATAAATGGATGGATGGAAGAGCACGGTCTAGCCCTAGCACTCAATAAAACCGAAATAGCTATTTTGACGAAGAGGAGAATCCAGCCATCTCTCCCGATGTGGGTTGGTAGCAACGTCATAAATGTTAAGCCAGTAGTCAAATACTTGGGTATATACATTGACTGTAAAATGAGCTTTTTCGAGCAGATCAGGCGGACTGCAGACAAGGCTGCGAGGGGGGTTACAGCTCTAAGTCGTCTAACGGCTAATGTTGGTGGCCCGAAAGCGAGCAGACGCCGGCTTTTAATGTCAGCCGTCCAATCTGTCCTTCTCTACGGGGCGGAAGTATGGGCAGACTCCCTGGAAAAGGAAACATACCGGAAGAGGCTATCCCAAGTGCAAAGACGGAGTGCGCTACGAGTGGCATCGGCCTATCGCACAGCTTCCGAAGCAGCTATCCTCGTAATAGCTGGGTGCATCCCTATACATCTTCTGGCAAAGGAGCGAAAATATACCTACGAGCGAAAGTCGGAGGTTGGACGAAAAGCAGCGAGTCTCGAAGGGAGGAGCCGCACCTTGGAGCTGTGGCAGAGTGCATGGGAGCAAGGAATTACAGGCAGGTGGACAGCACGGCTTATTGAACAAATAAGCCCCTGGGTGGAAAGAAAGCACGGGGAGGTCGGGTACTACCTGACGCAATTCCTCAGCGGCCACGGGTACTTCCGTGCATACCTTTTTAAAATGAAGAAAGTAAGGTCGGCAGAATGCCTATATTGCCCAGGTATGGAGGATGACGTAGAGCACACTTTCTTCCGGTGCCTAGCATGGCAGGACGGAAGAGCAGAACTGGAGCTAGAGGTGGGTATTTGGACGCCTGAAACGGCGGTAAACATTATGCTACGAGGAGCTGTTTGGTGGGATCTCGTCTCACGATACATAGAGGGAGTCCTTATGAGTAAAAAGAGGGATTTGGATAGTTTCCCATAAGACAGGAGGTAGCTCGGGGAGAGCAATGGAAAAACAGACTAGCCCGAAGTAATGTGTTAAACGGTCCCAGGCTAGTTTGAAGGAGGAGGGGAAGGTGGTTTTAGTCGGTAGTTCTAAATGAGAGTCCGACACATAGTGCGTAAATGCATTTCCACCTTCCTCATAAAAAAAAAAAAAAAAAAAAAAAAAAAAAAAAAAAAAAAAAAAAAAAAAAATTAAATATTAAATATTAAATATTAAATATTAAATATTAAATATTAAATATTAAATATTAAATATTAAATATTAAATATTAAATATTAAATATTAAATATTAAATATTAAATATTAAATATTAAATATTAAATATTAAATATTAAATATTAAATATTAAATATTAAATATTAAATATTAAATATTAAATATTAAATCGATTAAATATATTTTATATTTTATACTTTATGTTTTATATTTTGCATTTTGCGTATTGCAAGTAATATTCACTCAATGTGCTCTCTTTATGTAATGATTACTCACGATTATTATTCAACCTATTTTTATTGATTATTTTTGTTCGTTCATAATTCCGTCGCGATTTTCTGAATATACGAGTAAACTCATTATTTACTCAATATTCACAGATTTTTCGCATTTTCGATAATGTACTCTTTATTCCGTCATAATCCACTAAAATTCCTTTATTATTCGTTGTTATTAATGTACATGAATTGTTTTTAGTTAAATTGCTTTAGACGAATTGTTGTTACACGAAATGTTTTTAGATAAACTATTTTAGATAAATAATTGTTCCTAAGTAAACTGTCTCTAATAAAAAACCCGTTTTCCTTCAAATAATGCTTTATATAGACATAATTAAATTGATAAGTTAAATAAATCAATTTATTTATTATAATCAAATGATTATAAAACAATTTAGAATATTTATGGATTTAATAACCCTTCGCCTCTAATCATGGTTGACTTCTTCTTGCCAAGATACCTCTGCCTACACTTCTGTACAACAGTAACAGGAATTGATTCTGTTCTTCACTGTTGTTTTCAAGTTTGTTGAGGGACTAATCGAACCAACGGAGTTTTGTACCATGCTGGGATGTATGCGTTGTGAAAACGCAGATATCACGGATTCCCCTTTCTTCGTTATATTAAAGTGGTTTCTTAAGATCCAGATCTTCAACGAATAAATGGCGGAGGCCATCCATCGGGCCCTATGTAGCCCCGCAGGAGCTTTAAAGGAGAATTTCTTAGTTGTAAGCCCTCCCAAGCAGATGATTTTCAATTCCATTAGTTCTCGATAGTCATCTCTAGGTTGAACTTTTTGCAACTGACTATTACAAAACTTGATTCGTTTTTTACCGATATCAGAAATAGCAGATGATACTGTGTCATCATTTAAAACCGTCTGAAAATCTAGAACATCTGTTGTAGGCCAATGGATTTTAAATCTTTTAAATATTAAAATATCAGGGCCACATAAAAAACCAAGAGAGGGAGGGTGACCACAGCTACCAGCAATATCTCAATGATAAGGTAACGAAAAGCCAATCAAAGTAAATATATCTCCAATTGTTGCTGAAGTATGATGCAAGCACCATTCCAAGGTTCAGTATTTGCCACAGTTGTGCCAAAACCCATAAACTTCACTTTATCACACAGCCCCCAATCGTTCATTGCCTTATTGGGCTTCTTCCAATTTTTGGTTCAATTGTAATGTTTTCGTCTTCACTTTCGGCATACTGTAAGACGATTTTTTCTTCATGGGCTTTCCTTTCCATTTTCTCACGCGCTTGTTTCATTTTCAGCTATTATTGTTTCTTTCGTAAATCAGCTGCTTTAAGAAACAAAGAAACAAATCGAGAAATTACAGTAGCCTCAACTAAAACAGATTTACTAGGCAAAAATAGACCGTTATAGCAAAATGTTGTACTAAAATAAAATGTGCATGTCCCGCGCTTAGTAATTTGATTACAATGTTTGCTTAGTTCGTTCATTTTGCAAATTACTATGCTATAAAATGCATTTGACGTACGAAATGAATAAATTCATAATACAGTAAAACATGCCGATCGAACCTCTTTCTAATCGGGCCTATTTAAATATAGGCCACTAGATTTGAGGTAAAAGAGGTTTTTACAATCACTCCGAATCGGACTTATTTTGAGACGCACCCAAGGCGATCCGATTAAACGAGTTTTGCTCTATACAATTGTAGATGCAATTAATTAAAAGCAAAACCTTTATAATCGGAACAACTTATAATCGAACCATTTTTGTTTTTGGATCCGAAAGTTGATCCAAATAATGGATTTGGCTTCCCCATTTCGTCGTTTAATAAAACCGCATTATTTATATTGAACTAACATTTAAAAAAAGTATGTTTAACTCCATGCTGGGGGATTACCCCAGCTGAAAGGATTTTCCTAAATTTTTGCAAGCTGATGGATTTTGTTTTTACAAAATTGACAAATTTTGCTTTAAATAATGAACATTAACTAATATTTCAATTATTTTAATTTTAATTTGGAGTCACATGGGTTAATGTACATTTTGCAGGCGAGGTAGCATTCTGACGAGACAGCATACATAGAAGGTGCACGATGTCTCTTGAAATGTCAAAACAAATACTTCTGGAATAAATTTTTCATTGTTACAATATTGCTACTCGATGTGTCGCTAATAATTTCTCAAAATTTAAATCAATTTTTTTTTGAAAATTAGTTATCGTTATACAAACAATATTTCGGAATACCAAAATGTTAATTCACAAAATTCGGACTACTAATTTTGTGTTATTTCATTCCGCCTTAAGTGACTTTTGATTCTCCTTTTCATTTTATTTTGGATAATTTCTCGCCATACATCATAATGTAAACTCGCTTTAGGAGAGAATACATCATCATCCAGCATACAGTTTAACCGAAGCCATAACATATTTTTTCTTTATTATGGTGATTTTTAAAATAAATTTGACAACCGAATCTAAAAAAAAATTATAAACTAAACGCAAAAAATGTACAGTTTCAACTCAAATTGAATTCAGTAGCACTTAATTTTAACATACCTACATAGATATATTTATCAATATATTAAGTATAAATTCGTCATACTCAATTTCAATTATTATACGCATGTACATGTCTAGTTCATTTGAATATTAAGATCTAAACATCTATCCTACATTACCAAAAAATTTATCTTTAACAACAATCTACATATGTACAACTATTTTTATACTAAATACCTTAATCAAATTCCTTCAATCTATCTTGATCTCATCAATATCTATAGAGAAACAAAAAAATTGTTAAAAATTAATGTATTCGCTATTAGGTGATATCAATCAAAAAAAAAAAAGAAAAAAAACTTCTTAACGATTTGTTGATTAGCAAAATATAACCTGCCAGTTCGATTTCTAATGCTCATAAAAAAAAAAAATGACGACGACGACATCGACGCCGACTAGGAAGTCGAACCAAACAATGCGAACTATAGAAGAAGAAAACTAAATATCACGATTGTCAAATTATATCATTAGTTGTGCAACTGATTGTACTATTCAATTTCTATCAAGAATTTTTTTTTTTTTTTTGTCTAGTTCTGTATTTTGCGCTCGAACCAAAACTTTATCACTTTAGAAAAGTTTTGTGTGTGTGTTTTTTTTTTCTAATGACGAGGAAAAGTTTTTAATGCTGGAGAGAGAAAAATATAAAAACTTTGTTTAAACTTATCTTGGAAGTAATTTTTATTTTTATTTTATTTTTGGCAAGTAAAAATTAAATGATGATCTAATTTTATATTGATTTTGAAATTTAAGATTATTTTAGTTGTTCGTGTTCGTCTACAAAAAAATATCCAACTTCATATATTTACAAAACTTTCTTAATCGTATTATTCCTTTCATTTATTTAAGATAAACTATATATATGTATATATTCTTCTGGTCCAATTTTGATTATTTTTTTCTCTGTTAACATCCATGAGATTTAATTTAATTTTTTTATTTTTTTTTGTTGTGTTTCTGTTTCACAAAGTTAAAATTGTAACTTCACAGCATGGTAATAGAAAACTAATTTGTTATTACCAGTTTTTGAATTTCGTTAATAATGACATTATTATTTTATTACTATGATTATTTTTATTATTATTAAAACATTTAAATATTCTGATGAAGATGAGAATTGATTAGAAATTAATAGAAAGTTTCTTTTAAATTTTGGGTTGGATCTGTTATTTTATATTTGTACAAATTGTTTCTCTCTCTTGTATTATATATTGATGTAAATGTTGCTTGATCTAATAAATGAATAACAGCAAACTATGATGCGATGACTGATGGCATTTTGATTTTTAACTATACAAATTCTTTCTAATTGAATTTTCTGGCAATCAATCGATGTTGTGATACTTAAGTAATAATGATTACAAGAAGAACTGCTGCGTCATTTTTGATGGGTACAAAATTAAGTTTTTTTTTTCCACATTATTACAGTTTAAAGCTTAAGGATAAATAAAATATGTATACATGTGCGTTTTACGGTGTACATCAACCTAATTGGTTGTTTATTATAATTAGTACCTTTGTATCCAGCAGCATATTTTTTTTTTAAATATTGGGAAGAATACGTCCGTGAGAAAAGGAATTTTGACAAATAAAAACAGTCACGAATAATTTTACTGGAAAGGTGAAAAATAACAGACTTGTGTATTCAGTGGTTGAACACGTTTGAACATAATAAACTACATAAGGAATATTTAAATTAATTTTTTGTTGATTAAATTTAGAACTGGTGTAAGCAGATTTCTTACATATTTATTATGAATTAGTGATGATGAATTTTGACCAAAATGTCAAATATTAAAATTTGGTAAATTAAAACGTGGTTTTTAAGTTTAGCTAGATTTAGCTATGAAAAATGTACCAGTGCACATTTCTGCTGAATTTCTTTCTATAGGTTTTCTGAAAAGCATCTACATACTCGATGTTTGTTTGGCGTTGAGCGTTTTGTATAAAATAAAATACGAAAAAAAGATGGCCGCCAATAATTTCGTCAAAGAAAAACTAAAAGGTCGAGAAAATTATGATACATGGCGGTTTGCTGTTCAAACATATTTAGAACATGAACAGTTATGGTTGTGTGTTACTGGTGAAGATAAAAATGAAGAAAAAATTTCAAAAACAAAGCCGAACATTATTCTTTTGATTGATCCAATTAATTTCGTTCATGTTCGAACAAGTAAAACATCTCAAGCGGCTTGGAAAGCTCTTGAAAAGGCGTTCTTGGATTCCGGTCTTACACGGAAAGTTGGGCTTTTGCGAAAGTTAATTACAACATCTCTGGAAGACTGCGTTTCAGTGAAAGAATATGTTAATGACGCTCACAAATTGAGAAATATTGGCATGGATCTGAGTGATGAATGGGTAGGCACAATTCTATTAGCCGGTTTGCCTGATAAATTCAAGCCAATGATTATGGGCATCGAAAGTTCAGGTGTGGATATAACTGCCGATTCAATTAAAGCTAAGCTGCTTCGCACATACAGTTTAACAATTTGTCATTAGATGGCACTATAGCAATAAAAGCTTTGTACAGTACGAATAAATCAGGAAAGTCAATGTATAACAAAAAATATTCGCGGGTTATTAGTAAAATGCGCTGCTATAACTGCAATGAATTAGGATATTTGGCGAATAATTGCACTTACAATAAAAATGTTAAGGCAAACTCAGACAAGCATGGCAATTCCGCATTATTATTTACTTCATTTGCAGTAAGCGAAATGAAAAAGGGTAGTTGGTACATAGACTCAGGCGCATCATCGAATATATTAATGGATGCAAGTTTGTTAAGAGAAATTTTAAATCCACCTATACAATGAAGTTGTCATTGCAAACGACACACGAATGAAAGTGACAGGTATCGGAAATTTGAAAATGAAATTGTTGGTTAACAATTACGTGCAAGACACCGATATAACAAACGTTTTGTGCATTCCTCAGTTGTGTACTTATTTCCTCTCGGTCAATCAAATGGTCAGAAATGGAAATCGTGTGACATTTGACTCAAATGGATGTACAGTTTTTAACAAGAATCAAAAAAGAGTGATAGCCACTGCCTCACTTACTGGTGAAATATACAAATTGGATACACCGGGTGTCGAAAGAGTAATACCGTCAGCTGTTTCTTCAGAATATGACTTATGGCACAGGAGATTAGGTCATTTAAATACGAAAAGCATGAAACAATTGAGAGATAGTGAAAATGCTGTTTTTTTAATTACAAGCAAATTGGTGAATCATGTTTTATCTGCCTGAAGGGAAAACAGACACGACTACCGTTTAATAACTCATGCACACAGTGAGATAATTGCTTAGATTTGATACACTCGGGCATTTGTGGTTCGATTGGGCAGAAATCTTTTGATGGTGGCGAATATTTTCTTACCTTTGTGGATGATTATTGAAAGAAAGTGTCAGTCTACATCCTAAGTACCAAAACCGGAGTGTTGAATTATTTTAAAAAAATTAAATTATTATCCGAAAATCAAACAGGTCGGAAAATAAAAATTCTAAGAACAGATAATGGTACTGAGTTCTGTAATGGGGATTTCTTAAGTTATTTAACAAGTGGTGGAACCGCACCATTGTGGAGAGAGCCCGTTGCATGTTGTTCGATGCTGAACTCCCATTTTTGGGCGGAGGCCGTGTCGACTGCAGTATATATAATCAATCGGTCACCGAAACGCAGTTTAACGAAAAGAAAAGAAGAAAGAAAATTTTTAGAAAATTCAAAAGCATATCGTTTATTCAATCCAATAAAACGTACAATTGTCATCAGTCGAGATGTCATTTTTCTTGAAAATCAACGTTTTCGAAAACAGGTAAATAATGGCGATAACGATAATAATTTCTATATATTCCTAGATGAAGCCGATGTGCAAGAAAATGAGACTCAAGTAGGAACTCAAAATAATATCAACATTAACAACTTGATAGACAGTTCAAGTAATGCCGAAGGGGGTCATGAAGGGTTTACTGATAATTCTGAATCATCGTCATCAGAATCCGAAATTTATCAGGAGGCTGATTTGAATTTTTTGGATGAAGATTATGTACTGCCTCATATACAAATTTCATCAGACAACCTAAGCCAAAACAGCTACCTGATTTTGTCACATATTCGGTGAAGACAGCCGAGCTATCTGATCCAGTATCACTGGAAGACGCATTTAGCAGAGCAGATTCACATTTATGGAAAGAAGCAAAAGAAGAGGAATTTAGTTCACTTCAAGAAAATAAATCGTGGGAACTATGTGATTTACCGGAAGGGAAGAGACCCATTGACTGCCGTTGGGTATTTAAAACAAAAAGAGATGCCACAGGTCAGATTGCTCGGTATAAAGCCCGCCTTGTAATAAAAGGATGTTCGCCAAGGAAAGGTGTAGACTATAATGAGACGTTTGCTCCAGTCGTGTGTTTCAGCTCCATATATCGTATTAGTTTTGTAGCAAAATATGATCTTGACATTGATCAGATTGACGCAGTAACTGCGTTTTTTCAAGGCGACTTACCTGAGGAGATTTATATGCTGCAGCTAGAAGGTTTTACCAGTGGAACTAAAGTGTGGAAGCTCCGAAAATATTTGTATGGTCTGAAACAGGCGAGCAGAATTTGGAACCAAAAGTTAGATAGCAATCTGAAAGAAGCTTGATAAAAAAAAATACTGATGATCGCAGTTTATGTTGATGATTTTATCATTTTTAGCAATGATAAAGATGTGAAGGCATGGATTAAAACAGAACTGATGAAACGGTTCAAAATGTTGGATTTAGGTGAAGCCGTTTATTGCCTTGGATTAGGGATTACTCATAACTTGAAAAAAGAACTCATATCCATCGATCAACAACAGTATATTCAAGAGGTGTTACAGAAATTTAATATAATGGATTGCAACCCAGTTTCAACACCCTTTAATTCTAATCAAAGGATCCCAAATGATATGAGTTCAAAAAATGATACTAAATAAAATGAAATGATAAGTGTACCATACCAGGAAACGGTTGGAAGTATTCTTTACGCAGCACAAGTATCAAGACCGGATTTATCATTTGCTGTAATTAATGTTAGCCGTTACAACATGAACCCTGGCAAGTCGCATTGGAATGCTGTAAAAAGAATTCTACGATATTTAAAGGGAACTTCAGATTTTAAACTGACATATTCCCGTGAGAAACATACTGGGATTCTTGGATATTGTGATGCAGATTGGGCTGCAGATGTTGATGAACGACGTTCAAATACAGGATATGTATTTATGAATCAGGGAGCAGCAGTATCGTGGAATTCAAAACGACGACCAACAGTTGCCTTGTCAACCGCAGAGGTAGAGTATATGTCATTGTCTTCAATTCGAAATATTGAATTTGAAACAGAATATAAAAAATATAAAAAAAAAAAAAAATACACGAAAGGATTAAAATAAAAGTGCAATCGAAGTGCAGTGTGAGAGGGTTCCTTGTTTTGTTACTCCTGGGTATACCCCGACGATTGACACCCGTAATGCAACAGCACTGGATCGCGAATCATTCTTGCGGTGCGGAGGAGTTATTTTATAGGTATAATTCTGGATATATGGTTGTGGAGCCTATATCAGGAATTCCCGCAGCCGATTCATTTTCTCTGAGTGTAAACAGACACATTATAGCGAAACTATATACGTAAATATTTCATATCTAAAAGAATATTTAAAAGAATTTCCACTCGAAATTGGGTCCGGGAATTTATTTTACGGTATTTGCTTTTATAGTTCGCATCTATCAAAAATCCTAACAGGGATAGATAGGTATCTAACAAAAATCCTAACTTTCATAATTGTTTGATCCCTCCTGGCAATCAGCAAATTTCTTTTAGATCGAATGATAATAAAACTTTAAGTAAATGCAAAATAGTATAGTTGATGGTAGTTGAACGTTTTCTATTTCGGGTCGAATATTTGACCAAAAGAAGCCATTTTTAGTTAATGAATTGTGTTGTATTTTGAAAGGAACTGCCCAAAAATGGTGTTGGTCGCATTTACATTGGTGCGCTTGGGCACAATTTCGGTCCGACCTTATTAACAGATTTCAAGATCGTCGTTTTAACTATTCGCCGTTTTGTCGAATCATGTAAGCAACGTGATGAACCTTTTCTTGATTTTTGCAACAAAATCAAGCCCTTGACATTGCAATCTCGTTAGATGCTTCAAGACTCCGAGATTTTTCACGTTATCCAATGTAATAAGCGTCCCGGGTTATAAATTACCCTGGTGGGTAGATCTTTTAACTGTATACCAGAACTAATCAAGGTATGTGGTGCATTAAAAGACACGTGGAAACGACTGAAATGCAATCCAGACTTGGCGTTTAACTCCGCATTGCCAAGTAGACGCATCTAACATTCGTTCCATAATAGTTTTGATCATACAGAAGCATATAATTCAGGTACTAGCCAGTTTCGTACAAATGTGAATAAGTTTGAGTTTACCAGGAAGAGTGCGTCTAACGATTCTAATAATTTGAATATCTATTGGAACTGCCGCGACATCCCTCACGTGTTTAAAAATTGTAACATGCCTATAACAAAAATACTTTGCTTTGGATGTGGCAAACCCAACAGGCTTACACCAAATTGTCAGATATGTGCGGAAAACTTCAAGCGGGCTTCAACCTCACGAATGAAGCATCCAAACGCCACAATGACAAACAGTTTCAGCAATAGCGAACCGTTAGTTTCCAGACTTATTCTAAATCTAATTCTCAACATAATTATATTTCTACATTTAACACAAATTTATCTAAATACCTTAAGATACTTTAATAATAATCGAAAATTTAATATAGTTTGTATTTCGGAAGCTTGTATTGGTTATTCAGCTGATAGTAGACCATCATCAAGTTTAATGGCATTGCGAAGCATATGAAATTATTCATAATACCAAGCTTGAAACAGAAATTATATTTAGGCAAAGACTTTTGGAATTTCTTTAAAATTAATTTATTTATATCGGAATTCTCTACGCGTGATCTTCCGAATCTAACCTTTTTAATCAACGTTACTTAACACAAAGACAACATTTGGAATTACATAAAATCATACATAAGTCTATTGCCATCAAGCGAAAAGTTAGGCATGGTCAAAACTCATCGATCAAGTAGAGATATTATGCAGTTTCACCGGTCAAACAAACCAAAATTTATCTAAAATTAGACCGTATGATTTCCTTGGGGGTAGTGGAGGTCACATAGTGCATGGAGTTCGCCGGTAACCCTTGTCAAAAATTCAAATGGCAAAGCAAGACTGTTTCTTGATGCCCGCAGAATAAACGAAGTGAGAATCAAGGATGCCTATCCATTGGGCTGGCTTTGATTGATGAATTACTTGGACGGTTGGACACTTCTAGATATATTTCCAGCTTGGATTTTAAAGATGCTTTTCGGCAAAATCCATTGTCCCAGGTCGTCCTCTTTACCAGTTTACGGTAATGCCATTTGGTGTATGCAATACGCCACAAATAATGTGTAGGTTTATGCATCGCGTTATTCGTCATCAACTACACTCTCAGTAGGTCTTTGTTTACTTGGATGATTTTCTCATCTTGTTCTTTGAGGAGCTAGCCGATTTGAACCGCTTGATTTGTTCCATTTTGACAATACGATTTGAAAATATTTAGTGTTTACAAATAGGTATTATGGAATTGATAAAGCAAATAATAAATTATTTCATTTTAACATTAATAAATATTGAATATGTCAATTAAACTAAATGAGAATGATACAGATACTAATAAAATTTTATTTCTATATTTCAGGTCACAATTACAAATGGGATTTATTAAATTAACTGGTAAGTGCATATAAACATTAATTACTTGGAATTTTTTTTGTAATTTTAAGTTGATAGGAGACAACTGAAAATTATAAAATATCTGTAATGGGGAAGTGCAAATTTAATTGTTCTAGTACAACTTCAATAATTAGTAAATTAAATTCAAGTAAATTTAACATTGGTAATCTAGATGATTTATAATTATTAATTTAATACTATTTAACAAAACATCAGTGTTTTCCCAATAACAGTGCTCATAATTTGTCCTACCAAAATGTGATTAATGCGCAAACCAATTGCTACATAAAAACGAAATGACCAACCAAATACAGGCGCTACTATGTGAATTGGATGAAACCCGAATCATATGCGATCATATGGCTTTCCCTTTCCCTTTTCATTTCATCGGAGAGACCAGATAGATCAAAGAGATAAATTATCTGATAACCACGAAATTGTTTACCAACGCATAATTAACAACGAAATAATTTAATTATTAATGAACAAGAAACAATCATAAATTCTTTTATATTTGTTTAAAATAGACTTTAATTGAATTTTCAAAAAACAGCAATCGGTGACTGTTCGGATATAAAACGCGAAAATCGGATCGATCCGAGAAACAAAAAAAAAAGCAAAAGGCCTTTCTCTGGTCTCTCCGATGCAACAAACTACTCCAATATCAACATAATCCAATCCTATACCATTTATTCAAATTCACATCACATATCACGGGTGCAATTATGTAAGCACGACGAGTTTCGATTTATCAGAATTTGCGACAACGCGATTATGTGCCAGATATTACGAATTCTTACCATTGCGATATTTTTGTGTTGTTGTTTCGTCGTAAAATGTGAAGTGCGACAGACAACTTGTATTGATTAAGGTTCTTTTGAGGAAATTTATCAGCATATTTCGAGCTCTCGAAACTCGCAATTCGTAATACGAGAGAATAATCGCACCGACACATTTCTGCCAAAGACCATTTGTTCACGAAACACTTCACTGATCCATTTAAACACTTTGAACAACACCGCCTCTATTCAATTTGATTATATTTTGTACATTAGTACTATACAGGAACTTGTGAAGCCATTTTGAAACATCTGGAAAATAAAATGCCAACAAGCAGCGGAAAAATCGTTAATTGCGATTTGCTGAAGTAATGCTCAATATTTACTCAAAAAACAGCGCGCCCAGCATAAGAAAATTGTATCGAAATAAAACGAATGGACAGTGAAATCTGTCATCAAGATGTAATTTTGGCGTCGAGATTTTTTTTATTTACATATTTGACCTCATCTTGGATACAGTATTAAGAATGAGCCAATGCTCAGGATACAGTGTGTCAAAATTATTTTTTATATATTATATAACACCGAAAATTTGCACCGATTCAAGGACAATTTCAACTGCACGCCCTCCAGGTTTCTTCAAGGTTAAGCGCCTTTCTTCTTAGAATTGACAAAAATTTATAGAATCATATTTCAATGTTTCCATACGTTCTTGATCGCGTTTGTGCTCTCCTATATTTGGTTCAGCTCTGTCTCCGTTTCCCCACCAAAGAAGCATTTCATTTCGGTGGCCACAAAACTCTATACTGAAGGCTCCGTATTTGTATCCATTTGATGAATTAATGGTTTATTTTCGAAAATTTACGTATTTTTTAGATATATGTAGTGGGATGTGAAATATTCAGAATTTTAAGGATTTGAAAAATTTATAGAATTATCAAAATTTACGTAATCTGTTAAATTTTAGGAACTTATAGAATTTATGCAATTTATTAGATTTGTAAAATTTACGGTATTTAGAGAATTTTGGTACAACTAAAAAAAATTATAGATTTACAGAATTTATAAAATGGAAAGAATTCATAAAATTTAATGGTTTTGTAGGATATAGAATATATAGAATTTGTAGATTTTGTAAAATTCAGATTTAACTAATTTACAGAATCAAAGTAGAGTTTCAAACGAATTTTTGGAAATCCTATGGTACATGAAATTTGCTGAGGAATTAGAGAATTTAAAACATTCATAGAATTTTAAAATTTCCTAGGATTTAGGAAATTTAAAGAATTTATGGTATTTTTAGATTTACCTAATAAAATTCAGATTTATAAAAAAAAAATTAGAATTTATAGAAATAGATTAATGAAACTTAAAGATTTCTGGGGATTAAGAGAGTTTAAATAATTTATAGAATTTGTAGATTTTATAAAATTTTGATTTAATTTATGAAATTTTTGCAATTAACAGACGTATACAATTCGGAAACTTTTAAAAATTATGCTTCTTGAAATTTAAAGAATTCATAGGTTGTTTCAAATTTAGATTCAATTATTTGATAGAATTTAATTATTTTAGAGGTTTTATGGAATTTTTGGAATTTGTAGGATTTATATAATTCAAAAAGAAGTAGGGAATTCATGAAATTTGTAAAATTTACACAATATACGAAATTTTAAAACAATTAAAAAAACAATTTTACAATTTGAAGGTATTACAGAATTTACCGAGTGTTGATAGAATTTACACAATTTATGGAATTTAGAGAGTTCATAGAATTAGGTTTCTAGGATTTAGAGAATTTAAAGAATTTATGGAATTTCTCGACTTCACAAAAATTTGGATTTAATTTATAGAATTTAGAGAATTTAAATAATTTATGGAATTTATAAATTTCTGAGGATTTAGAGAATTTATAAAATTTGTGGATTTTATAAAATTTAAATTTAATTAATTTACAGAATATTACTTTATTGGTTTCATGAAATATTTAGAATTTATTGGGTTTACACAATTTAGAAAGAAACTAATAAAAATTTCATAGTTCGTGGAGTTTTTAAATTTCATAGTTTCGTGGAATTGGAGTCCAAATTTACAGAGTTTACACAATTTTGGTATTCACTTATTTTATTTAATTATTTCTTAAATTTTGGGATCCCTATTAAGTAGAAATAAGAAAATAAAAGAATTTACAGAATTTTGATTTTAGAGAATTTGTGTAATTGAAAAATTTCTGATGATTTAGTGAATTTTTATGGAATTTAAAGAATTTTTAGAGTTTATGAGATTTCGATTTATTTATCTTATAAAATTTATAGAACTTTGGTAGAATTTAAAAAAAGTTGAATAATTTACACAATTTAGGAATTTAAACATTGCTCAGGATTTAAACGATTTACAGAATTTGTAGACCTTGTAAAATTTTGATTTAATTAATTTGCAGAACTTAATTATCTTATAGGTTTCAAGGAATATTTGGAATTTACAGGATCCCAAAAATTTATAGAATTTGCGGAATTAAAGTAATAGAAACTTATAGACATTATAGAATTCAAAATTTGTAAAATTTACAGAACTAGCAGAGTTTAGGTACAATTAAAAAAATTCCAGAATTAACAGAATTTATGTATTTTATAGAATTCATAGGACTTAAAGGTTACTGAGGATATAGGGAATTTATAGATTTGGTATTTTTTTGGATTTTATAGGATTTATCAATTCAAGCAGGAACTTTTATAAATTATGAAATTTTGCTGAGATATCTGACTTTGAACCAAAAAAGATCCTTTTGTCTTTGATCATCGATATCTCAGCAATCAATGATTGCACAGTAAATTTTAAGGCAGCCTTAAAAACTTGAGTAAATGTCTACAACAATCGGATTAGAAATGGCCAGATTCCTTCGTAATTGGCCATATTCTAGAACTTTATCCAAAAATCATTTTAGAATCCCATTTCCATCGTACATGCTGAATTTCATCAAAATCGGATAAGAAATGGCCAAGTTCCATAATAATTGGTCATATTGTAAGAACTTTATTTAATTTTCTATCGTCTCGTTACAAAAAAATCGTACGATCGTTAAGGGTTAACAAGTAACTAACGCAAAATGTGAAAAAATTCTTTTTTTTATTTTGACGATCACTTGTCCCTTTAATTGTTTTGTAAAAATTTGATCAATCTGTCCGGGAAAACGGATGGATGGATCAATTTGAAAATAATACAGGGCTGTTAGGAGTGCATTAAACTGTAAAATGACCTGCATCAATATTTGTAAAGCAACGGTAGATTTACTAAGACAACCTAAAAAGTCGTTTTTGGTACTTTTTTCAAATCAGTATTGAGGGTGAAAAAAAAAATTTGTCCTCACCTAATCATTAAAGGGTCTTGTAGGAAATTTACTCGAGTTTTTAAGGCTGCCTTAAAATTTATTGTCCAATCATTGATTGCTGAGATATCGATGGTCAAAGCCAAAAGGATCATTTTTGATTCAAAGTCAGATATCTGAGCAAAAAGTTGACATAGAGAGACCAGAAAGAAAATAAATTTACGCCCAGGCTAACCGACCGATGCATTGGTCTAACTTAAAAAAAATTTCTCGAGCCCATGGGTCCTTACAAAAAAAAAAATAAAAAAATAAAAATTTCGCGCTCTTTCTTATGATTGCGTGATAACGGTATCTCACAAAAATTGTTCGCTAAAAAATCTCAAAACTAATGATTTGAAGCTTTAAAATGCCTTTATTTTTATCTCTGTACAACCGAATTTTACAAAGATACAGCTCTTCGAAAAACACTAAAACATTGAAAAAAAATTGTGTTCCTTTAATTTTTTGTAGTATTGTAGAAGTTTAAGGATTGCTAGTATTTGAAAAATTTATTAAGTTTAGATTTAATTAATTTAGGTTTAAATTAGGTTTTATAAAATTTGTAGGATTCATACAATTCAGAAAAAAACTTTTAGAAATTGCGGAATTCGTAAAATTTGTAAAATGTACCGAATTTACGTAGTTTATAGAGCTAAGAATTTCAATTCAAAGATTTTATTCAAAATTTATAGTATATGTGAAATTTATAGAATTTAAAGATTTCTTAGAATTTATTGGATTTACAAAATTCAAAGGATTTCAAAATACTTTATAGAATTTATATAATCTATAGAATTTTAGAAACATATCGACATTCAGGAATTTATAAAATTTACAGAATTTATAGAATTTCGGAAGATTAAAAAAAATTTCGAATTCACAGAATTTATAGAATGTATAAGTTTTATTGAATTCATAGAATTTAGATATTGCTGAGGATTCATAGAATTTACAGAATTTGTAAAGCTTTTAAAATTTTAAATTAATTCGTTCACAGAATCTAATTAGCTTTTAGACTTTATAGAATTTCTAAAATTTATATGGATTTATTTTTCTCTTTTTCAAAAATTACATTCCGAATGGTAAATATCACCTTTCTGTGATTGTATTTTAGCTATCACTTTCATGTCTACAACAAGAGAATATCACACTAAAATATATTTTATGATATATTTGTAAAAAATTTGTGTATTTATGAATTTTTTTCAATACTTAACATAACACAAATGGCCCTTAAATAAATCATTACTGAGTGCCAAATGGTATTTTAAATTTTGTTTTTGTAATTATTTTGTTTAATAAAATTTTAACTGAGTTACGAAAACAAGTAAAAATTTCAATAAAATTATTATTTAAAGTATGTTTAAAAGATCGTTAATTCTATTGAATAACATTAAACTCATAGTCATTATCATTTTGATCCAGTCAAAACTAAACATTTCTACCACACATAAAACTGTAAAAAATGGACAATTTTTTAACGTTTCAAGTTTTTTGTTGCCCGATATAATATTTTTAGTACTTTTAGTAAAATATTCAGTGTTCACTTTATAAAGTACCAATTTAGGAGATAATCCGGAGAGGTGATAATTTTTTACCATGAACAAAACAAAAATCATCGATCACCTTCTGGAATCTCACCCCAGTTTAAAATAAATAGTTAGTTAATATGTAAGTGAAGATGTTTTTGCTTCTAAAAGTGTCACGCTTCGTCCTTCAGATACTGAGATTTCGATAGAAAAAATCATTGACGATTTTACCACAGTAAACCAAAACAACGCTACAAGAAAAAAATTTTTAATTTTTCTATTGTATTTGCATTCGTCACCGAAAATAAATTACTGATATAAATTAATCGCTGATTAAAAGCGCAAGTGTTTGTGGAAAAATTACGCGTCCAAAGACTATTCTATTGAATTCCATGTGAAATGGTTTCTAATCACATAAGGTTTGATTGCACGTGATTCTACTGAAGGCAATCTCTTTTGAAAGATCGTTCAAAAATTGTCTACATCACTGATTTATTTCTTTTCGGAACATAGGAACATAAAGTGGCATTTCTATTGAATCCGAATATTGTAGAAAATACTATAGGCATGTTTGGATGGTTTCAGGTTCGGAGGCAAATATTTTTTGTTTTTTCTAACACTTCTTATTAAAGTCATGTTCCACGATTTAAGCACAAGAGCTAATTGCAAAGAGATAAAAAAATTATCTGTGGTTATATTCCTTGCTGATCCTTTGTATTGGCAGCTACCAGTTCTAAAATAATTCGTTCACCGACGTTTTTTCGACGTTGACCATCAGGAGGATTTCTCGTTTAAATTTCACCTTCTAGAGGATATGCATTTGAAGCATTACACGTCCAGAAAACGTTGATGCCATACTGGGTTGGCTTGGACGCAATATACTGAGTAATTTTTGTGTGCCCTCTATGCGCAAATAATTGCTCATCCACAGTAATACATTTATATGGTTTGTAACACTTTCGTAAATTGCTATTTAGCATCTGCCATTATATCCCGTGTTAGAGCAGCCTTATCACGTTTTTCAAGGTCAGCACGAGTATTTTCGTTTTTAAAACGTAAAATCGTTGCATCATCTTGAAACGATCACGAGGCATCGATGCCCGAATGAGGGGCGAAAAATCTGTCCTCCATAATTGTGAGGCCTGCTCATTGTTCGATTTGTGAAACCCTGCTTTAATTAAAATTTCCATAAAACAATCGAACGCTTGTTCGAAGAATTATTTCAATCATTTCATTAGAAATAATGGATCGCAACTTTGCTGAAGTTCGCTGCTCCTCCTCTTTCGCGCATAATATTATGACTCAACGTTTGTGGTTGTACGAGAGGAGAGGTACTCCATGTTGTGCCATCTTTAGTGCTCAAATTAATAGTTTATAGCAACTGCGCTTCTTCGTCATCATCGCTTGCATCAGAAACATATTCCTCTCGTTCGACAACAGGGTCGTGCTCAGCATCAGATTCTTCCGAAGCAAGAACTACTGGCTCGGGAATGTACTCTTCATAATCGGAAGACACAAATGGCTATTTTTCAGACGCAAAAAACTATTCTTAGATGTTACTCGAACCGGAATTATATTTACCAAAGCAAGACTACAAATAAGTGAAATAATTGATTCAAATTTTATAATTTTTTTGTAATTTTGTAACCATTATTCAATACGAAGTTGTTTACAATGCAATAAAACTACTATCACATAAAGGATGTTACGTATTTTAACAGGTTCCCTGCCAGTGCACCACCGGTATACCGCACCTAATAATACAATAATCAGCCAGTGTCCACCGGGATATCACGTATGAAATTATTTACAGCTTCCAGGGTACCACTGATATGCTACTCTTTATAATACCACTAACGGCCAGTTTACCAACGATGTATTGGTGGTTTAATGGCAGGTGACTGTTTTTTTCTGTGTGGTACACCGGTGGCCATTGGCCGCTTGTTGTATTTTTTAGCGTGGTATACCGGTGGTAAACTGGCACGGAACCTGTTAATTTTGATATTTCTAAATAATATGATGTCAAAATACATCTTGAAAAAATTTCGGAAATCTCGAGATTCTCGAGAAAATTTACTAGAATTCTTGTGTTCTCGAGAGTAAAAATTTGAGACAAATTCGAGATTCTCGGATCTCGAGAACTGGAAAACGTCGGAAAAACAGAAACTCTAGAGTCACCATATCGGAAGATGATTCGAGTCATATATACATCGGCTATCGCTTGCATCAATCCGCGCATATGCGCGGACAACTATTATCTATTCAAAAAGATGTTCGTCTGTGGTTTTTGGGACATCAAAAAAATGGAATAGCTGACGAAGAAAATCTACTTAAACAAATGATGGTAATTTATATTTGCTCGAGACCTAACTGATTCTTATCGTGCTTTTCAGACATTTATAAACGTAGTTGGGGTCAAGATGTGCAAGACTTGCAAGGTCAGTGTTAGAAAAGGCAACATTCCGTACTCAATACGGTTGAAATGTCAAGTCAAGAAGCTGTTTGGTTTCTATTGCGTGAACTCACGTCCATGGCTTCAGTGACTGTTGCTTATATATGCACTTATTGGCCACAACAGCTAAACCGAATCAGAACAAATTTAAAAGGACTGGCACAACTTGATGATGATGATGATACTCACATATGGAACAAGAATTGGTTCGACAAGTATGAAAAAAGACCCGTTGAACTTGACGACGTCACCATAGCCCAGTTTGTTTCTCGATATAATGTCACTGCTAAAGGGGGGAGGAGGGGGAGGAGGGGGAGGAGGGGAGGAGGGGAGGAGGGGGAGGAGGGGGAGAAGGGGAGTAGGGAGGAGGAGGGGGAGGAGGGGGAGGAGGGGAGGAGGGGGAGGAGGAGAGGATGGGGAGGAGGGGGAGTAGGGGAGGAGGGGGAGGAGGGGGAGGAGGAGAGGATGGGGAGGAGGGGGAGTAGGGGAGGAGGGGGAGGAGGGGGAGGAGGGAGAGGAGGGGGAGGGGGGGGGGAGGGGGGGGGAGGGGGGAGGAGGGGAGGATGGGGGAGGAGGGGGAGGAGGGGGGAGGAGTGGGAGGAGGGGGAGGGGGGGGGGGTAATGATTGAACGGAAAAATCCAAAAATTATAAGATACAGAAATTATGATCTGAGAAAAGAGTTAACTTGTAAGGTTACAAGAGAGAAATGGTTACCCTACACCTCCCTGTTAGAATTGAAGAAACTGATGTTATGACAGATATGAAATTTTTGCGTATTTTCGATATAAATGAAGACCTTACAATGTAATGGAGCGGAGAAAAGAATTCGAAACCAATTTAGATATCGCTAAACAATATGACCGGAATCTGGTTCATGTTCAGGAAATTCCTGATCCATATCAACTGCTTCTTCAAGATCCGAATTCAGGAATCAACGATGACGTAGTGGCAGCGACGATGAATATGCTCGGGGCAATATGGAAAAAAAAAGACAACGTGATGGAGACTTCAGAGTTCCTCGAGCTCCTGAGAAAGGCAAACGCAAAGCAATTTGAGGTGTTAAAATATATTATATGGTTGTTAACCTCAAAAAAACCACTCCCGTTAAAACTGTTCTTGACTGGTCCTGCAGGATGTGGGAAAACTTTTCTGATCAAGGCCATCATGCAAAATTGTAATCGATTCACAGATACGGATGGTTTCTGTAATGCCTATCTTGCATTTGCATCCATAGGGAAAGCCGCAGTTGCTATAGGAGGTACGACAGTGCATACTTCGTTTAAAATCAGCCTTTCGAGTTTCCAAACGTTATTATCGAACGAAGTCAATGGATTATATACATAGAACTTTATTCAAGTATGTCAAGATGATACTAATCGATTAAGTCAGCATGATTTGGGCGGGGATGTTTGAACGCGTATATTTGAAACTGAAAGAAGAAGTGCAATTGCCACCGGTTAGAGCCACTCCCATCTGGAAGCAAAAAATACAGCGGATCGGAATTCACCGAAGCTATGCGGCATGAGAATGCTGAATTCTCATCATTATTAACAAAGGTTGCCAATGAAGATCGTATGGATGAACAAGAGGTACAACTGATTGAATCAAGATTCTGCTCAGAAACGGAAGCTGAGGAACGCTGTCTTAATGGAATTAGATTATTCAATGATAACCATTCAGTCTATGCGTATAATTTAAAAATATTAGGTTCATCTGATGAAACATCGAATTCAGTTACTGATGACGAAATACTCGAGTGTGAAACTGATCGCGATAAAGAAGTGGTCGTTAGAGAGAAGCTTCACAAACTCAGCACCATTGACACAGTAGGATTACCATATGAAATTATTTTCGTGGTTGATAAATCCCACATGAAAACCACAAACATCGACGTTGCTGATGGGTTAGCCAATGGGGCAATAGGCAAATTGGCGCACGTTGAATTGGGTGATAGAAATAGAATGCTACGGGTTTGGCTTTTTTTCCTAACGGCATCGGTGCCAAAACATGTGGAAAAATAGCTGGCTATGCAAATGCAAAAGGAATTAGTAGAGTAGCGGCTCCTCTTAATCGTAATAAATCAATTCCTGTTAGGTTAGGTTAGGTTAGGTTGAGTGGCTGCTATCGCACACTTAGGCCAGCAGTGGCCCGTTGTGATACCCCAGGATCCCATCTCCCCATTACTCCCGTTGAAACCAACCAGAGCTATTTATATAGCGTAACAAATCTCGCACTCCACAGTCCGCGGTTTCCGATCCCCAGTCTTCTCGCATGCTACCCAAAAAGGCAGTGACCTGTTGTTATCACTACGACCCATCCTATTTCTTGCCTTCCCAGGGATATTAATACTTTGGAGCGCCGCAAGTCCCGTTTTGGCCAAACCTGCTTTGCTACCCTGCACGTGAGAGTGTTGATCCACCTCTCATTTATCAAGGTGATTTCCTTTTTACTGAGCGCCCATTTTAGCACTGCCATAGGCCTCCCCAGACCTGCCATTTCCGGCTGCATCTGGAGAGTCGTACCGTACCTAGCTAGTTCGTCCGCCCTGCAGTTCCCCGTGACGTCCGAGTGACCCGGGACCCAGATTATCTGGATGCTGAAATACTCGCTCATCTCGTTAAGAGATGATCGGCAATCCAGCGCCACCCGTGACTTCAGACAAACTGCCCCAAGTGACTTGACCGCTGCCTGACTGTCCACATAAATTGCGATATCCCTCACGGATACCACCGTCCGTGAAAAATTGCACTGCCTCGTTTTCCAGTATTTATTCGTTTCTCTAGGATTCCCTTGAAGGACAGATGGTCCAGAAACCTTTATCGAAGCATAACATTGGTTTATTATAATCTAGATGCGCCAGTTTTCCCCCTAACAATCTAGCTATCGTCGAGTGTCCCACCTGAAGGCACTTCCACTAAGAGACAGCCTAAAGCCTCGTAACCACGTTGGCTGCCATCTGTTTTCCATGAAGGTCGATTGGAATAAGGTGGAACATAACCTCTAAAGCGCGTGTAGGTGTTATCCTAAGCACCCCGCTTATAAGCATACAGGCCGTTCTTTGCACCCTCTCCATCATACACCTATATGTTACCTTATCTAGCGCTGGCCACCAAACGCCCACCCCGTACATTAGCACAGGTCTTACCACGGCGATATAGGGCCAGTGTACCATCTCCGGTTTCAAACCCCATCTCTTACCTATAGCGTTCCTACACGAGTATAAGGCTACATTAGCTTTATTTACTCTTTCCAAAGTGTTCGGCTTCCAGCTGAGCTTACTATCAAAGATTATGCCCAAAAATCTCGCTCTGTTAGTAAAAACCAGTCTAATGCCGTTTACGATAGGAGGGCTAACTACCGGAATTTTATATTTACTAGTAAATAGCACCAGCTCTATCTTGGAAGGGTTGACCCCCAATCCACACTTGCTGGCCCATTTTGTAATGATCAGGAGTGCATTGTGCATAACATCCCTAATTGTATCAAGATATTTGCCTGAGACAGCTATCGCTACAACCCCTATCCCTTCTCTCGCCAGTTCCAACAGCAATCCATTAATCACTACACTCCAAAGAATAGGGGACCTCACACCTCCTTGCGGGGTTCCCCTAACCACCCGTCTTCTAATCTTGGACTCTCCCAGCTCCGAGGTAATAATCCTGTTTACCATAGCATCTGATTTATCGACCTACTTATATGGTAGTCCACCATCAAAAATGGCTACCATACAAAACTCTTGCGAGTAAATTGACTTCTCAATCGTGCGTACTAGATCGTGCAAAGCTGTGTCCACCGACTTCCCTTACAGTACGCATGCTGCGACATTGCCCAATTCCTGGGATCAATTTTTAATCGAATAAATAGATCTACCAATATTTCCAAGATTTTCAACAGAAAGAATGATAGAGTTATAGGCCTCAGATCCTTTGGATGAGCATGTGAGCTCTTTCGCGATTTCGGGATAAACACCACTTTGGCCTCTGTCCAGTTCCTAGGAATATATACCAGTTTCAGACATCCCCTGAAGATAACCTCCATCCAGGGGAGGATGAGTGCCGAGTTCCTTTGAATCCCTGCTGGTATAATCCGATCCGGCCCCGCCGATTTATAAGGCTTAAAACTCTGCACCGCCCACATGATCCGTTCCATGTCCAATAGGCCCTCCATATCTATTGAAGGTGTTCCTCGATCCAGGCTACATCGCGTCATCAAAGCTTCCCGTAAAATGAGTTTCAATGAGAAGTTCCAACGATTCCGCATTTGAAGTTGTCCATAACCCGTCTGTTCTAATTAAGTAACTATGACTAGTTGGGTTAGTAGATAGAATCTTCCTAAGGCGAGAAGTCTCAGAGACTTCCTCTATTCTGCAACAGAATAGTCTCCAAGATCCCCTTTGGTCCTTCCTCAATTCTTTTTTGTACTTCCTTAGGTCTTCCTTATAGGAGACCCAGTCCCGAACCATCCTTGTGTACGTTGCTTTAATAAACGCTTTCCTACACACCCTCCGATGGTCCCCAACTCCATGGACCACCACGTCGGTTTCTGCCTGCTCCTTGGCTTTATCAGGGGGCAAACATCATTAAGGAAAAAATTGCAGGCTATTGTGACAACGTCCACCAGGCAATCCAATTCTCCCACTGTCGCCGGAAGTCCAGGGGCCTCTGGCGGCAATAATTCCTCTAATACCTCCCCATATTTCTTCCAGATTGTCCTTCTAGGATTCCTTAAGGACTTCTGGATAACCCAGTAAATGTTGAGGTTATATGTTATATATTGGTGATCAGAGAATGACTACTCCTTCGCCACTCTTCATCCCCTAATCAACTGAAAAATAGTATCCGAAGCTAAGGTCACATCTAGAACCTCCTGCTGATTACTAACGATAAATGTTGTTTCTTGGCCAACATTACAGACTGAAAGGTTAGTATTTAATAAATAATCAAAAAGAAACTCACCCCTCTCATTAATATCAGTGCTCCACCAAATTGTGTGATGCGCGTTTGCATCACACCCGAGTACCACACCAATCCTGCTTTGCCTTGCTACTCAAATCAGGTCCCCCAGGTTATCCGGCGGGATCTCCTTCTCCCGATCCATATAGGCAGAGACCAGCCAGAACTTATATCAGCTAACCTTCACACTGATCGTGGTAACGTCACCACTACTGTATTGAGAAAGTAGAAACATTTTTAAATTATTTTTTACTAAGATGCAAGATCTGATCTTCTCAGACTTGCTTGAGTACAAAATTGTATACCCTTTCACTTTAAGGCCACAGATCCTGTTTGCGTTAATTTAAGGTTCCTGGATTAAGACTAGATCTTCTCCTTATCTAGTCAGTCTGAGAACGAGAGCCGCCGAGGCAGCCTTCGTATGGTGAAGATTAATCTGCACAACGTTAATCATCGTGTATTACCTAACTTACCTCTTCATGCATTCCCTGATTCAGGCTAATGATACCTTCCCCCGGGAGGTTTCCAGTATCCGCCGTTTCACCTCCCCCCCTCCCCGTAGTTATCGTTTCGTTGCCTTGATTGCCATCTCCAGCCACCCTTCGTTCAGATTCCGACAAGGTGTCCCCAAGCGAGAGGAGGCTGTTTTTCTCCAATAACAACTCTACATTAGTTTCTTGAACCTCATGCGCTTGCTCAACCGTCTCCCGCTGGATCCGTCCGACGTCGGCCCCGGCCCGTCTTCCGAGCGCATGCCTACCTCATCCTTTTTAAATACATTGAGAGTGATCGACCCGAACCCCTCTGCCTCTGAGAAGAGAGCAAGAGACTCCTTATTGATCAGCATGATTGCCATTCTAAAGCCCCCTTTAGCCTCCTCCTGTTTGACAATCTTCCAGTCTTTCGTTGGAAGATCTGAATTACTTGATTACTTACTACTTCATTTTTTTGATTTCTGTCAATAACGGCTAGCACCAATACGTGCTCCTTTGATTTAACTGTATAATTTCAGTTTTTGATCCTTCGGATCTGCCTAAGCAAACTCTTAATAATTTCTCCTCTTCAATATATAATAACTTAGGGTAATCGCTATAAATGGGTTTGTGGATTCAACTTTCGATGGAACTAGATTGGCGTATTTTTAATGTGTGGGTCATATTAGACGTATTTCTTGACGGTTTACATGTTTCATGAAACGACAAGCCATAAAAGTTTCACTGCGGCTGCTGGACTGTAACATGCTGGTTTTTCAGATTTTCGTACAACTACTTTGATAAATAAAGTCGTAATTAAATGGAATTTTCATGACTTCGTATAATTTCCTAAATTAATTATTTTAAGTGAAAGAACAATAAAGCATAAGGATACAGTCTGAATCATTTTCGCGAATTTAATAGAATATGCGAAGAACCAATATTAATTTATTATAAAATACAAACTATACATTTTTTATTTTGCTATTTTTGTGTATAGCAAATAGGATTTGGATTATATATTATATTTATGACAGGATTTTTATTTATTTGATATAAAAAGCAGAATAAACCATAGCACATTTCATATACAATAAATAAAAATACCATCTATGTGTAAAAAAACACACAAAAAAAAATAAAAATTGGATGTGTGAAAACCAAAAATAAACAGAAATGAAAATTTTTTATGCCATATTTCGTTCTACTGGTTTTTTTTTACTGTATTTCCAATTTTTCAAGAACAAACATCTTAATACGAATATAAAATATACTTTGGAAGCTATATAAAGAGATGAAGTATCAAACTGCTTTTTGGGTATATTTGTGTTCTTCTTTTTGGTTTTTTGTTATCCAGATATAATAAACCAGTCAACATTAACAAATTATTTATTTTTACAAAACAAAAACCAGCATCTTGCTATCTATGTGTGCATTTGTGTTTTAGAAAGGAAAATTTATTTTCATTTGGCAGAAACAAACAAAGATGACTGCAGAGATGAATTAAATCGAAAAAACATTTTTGTTTTCCAGCCGGGTTGCAATGTCTATATGTAAACACTATGTTTTCATTGCAAAACATATTATAATCACATCTTACTGCGCGGTGAGATTATGAAATATAAACAATTTGCATTTTTTTGGCCATCGTTAACATCTGTATATCATTCTGACACCAAAAACATTCATTTATTTGTAGACCAGAACTACGGTTGAATTTTACAAAAATATCTTTTTTGTGCAACATCAATGAAAATTGTAAATTATAAATCGTTTAATCAATTTTCATATGACTTTTTCCATATGCCGCACGACATTTTTAATCTGTGCTCGCATTTAAGCCACCTTCATCAAACGAAATTCTAATTTTTCTTTACTAATTATAATTTAAACAACAATAAAAAAAAAAAATTCTATGCAAAACTAATTTATCACGTACGTATTTAACAATCGGCGGAACGATGAGAAAAACAATAATAACAACAAAGTGAACAAAATGAAAATTAATTTTCTGTCACACACTAACTTTGGAAAATCCCTTTGATGTTTGAGCCAAAAAGGAAAAAAAAATAAAAATTGAACAACAATGCGCTCTCTCTGTGTGTACATAAACGAGTATATATAAGACTGAAACACAGAGCTAAGATTTTAATGTCTTTTAAACAGATGGGATGATAGATTTTATTTGTCATTTTATTAATTACACAAACTACGTAATAGTATATAGTAAAAAAAACTATATTTCTAATTTTTTTTTTTCGTTTTCGTTTGAAGATCACACAAAACAAAACTCATCTCTTTTAATTTTAGTTTCCATTTTAATCTTATTTTTATGCTAAATAGAAAGCAAAAAAAATAAAAAATTCTAAATGCGCGATTACAAATAAGCAAAATTTTATTTTGGAAAGCGAAAAAGATTTTTTTCATCTTTTATTGAGGTAATAAAGTATTTCTTCAAAACCGTTTTATTATTTTTGTGTGATGGGGAAAATTATCTGTTGATTAATTTATCGTTCTGGTATTGTGCATATGCGTGCGTGTACGTGTGCCCACATGGAATAATAGAAACTATTTTGGCATAGGTTATGCGGAACAAGGATTTATTGTTTGATTTCTAGATGATGAATGGTTTGGATTTGATATTTTATGATCAGTGGTGATTTGTTACATCAATTTAATTGCAAAGTGTTTATGGCATATGAAAGCGTTAAATACGATTTTTAATGGCCGCGTCTGCTATTTTTAACTTATGATTTATTAACAATGTAGTTTAGCTATCAACAACATTCTAAATTGGGTGGATCTTATATTTTAATTAAAAAGTGTTTGGCTCCTGTCACATACCATATACTATATAGTGAAAAACTAATTTAGAGTTAAACGAAAAATGTGTTAGCTAAAGCATTGACGAAAATTGTATTCTTTTTAAGAAAAATGTGAGCTGAAATCAGTAATCGACCAAAAGTTCAAAACCTGTATTCCATAAATTGTTAAAAATCGATTAACCGGTAACAAAAAATTGCAATTTTCTAAAATCCTTTTCCAATTAATCAAAAGTTGGCCAAATAATAGTGGAAAATGTATAATTTTGCATAAAATCGTTCAATGACAGTATAGACTACATTTGACAGTTTTTCTGATATGCCTTTTTGAGAATTTGCCGTCAATTTTGTTTTAAAATGTTTCCTGTTTCTCATCCAGTGCAATAAAAGTTTCTTGGTAACACCTAGGCAAACTAATTGTATATAATCTAGAGGGAGACCTTAATTCAAATCAAATGGAAGGTCTTTTAATGGCGATTGAATTAAGTGTTGTTCTTCGTGAGTTTTTTCTCTAAAAAATTTGTCAGCTCTAATTGCATTTGAAAAATCGTGAAAGCTCATTTGATGAGTAGTATTAAAATAATCTTGCTCCACATTGCAATACTCACACGATAGAGCAGAATTATCGCATATAAAGTTTCTAATTTTAAAACTTGTTAAATGATTTTATACTACAATGCCACATTCAACTATATTTTTAGATCTTCAATGAACAATTTTAAATAATCTCCAACCATATCAGGTTTACCTTTCCCGTAATATTTTCCAGTAACAAATGGTAAGGTGTTCAAGCAATGCAACTTACACAACATAAACTAGAACGGTCCCTTACAGCTTTTGCTAATTGGTAAACCATCAATATTAAAATCCAAAACAATTTCTGAAATTCTAATCTTGGATTTGTCTAAAATATAATCGAATGCACGGTACAATCCAAAATGCCAGTATTCACCGAGCAGAACGTGTTGTATATCAGTGACATTCTTTGGGGTTTGCAAAAGCGTTCTGGAGTCCAGAGGAATGAAATGTCCACTTTCTTTTATACATTTACACATACGTGGGAAATATTATGTTTATTTGCCCAATCACGAATCTTATAATTAAACGGATCGAGTGCATTATCAGCGTCAGATTCTAATGGCGATGTGTCTACGGATTCGTCACTAGTTTCAATACTAGTAATTACGTCCTTAAACGGATTTTGTAAACGCTCTGGTATTTTTGGTATAACTGGGTGTACAATTTGACGGGCATCTGTTGACGGGTTCTGTGACTTATTTTGTTTTTATAAATATTGTACATGTTAGGAGTTAAACGCTAAGCATTAGTGGTGGAAATATATCGATAGTACTATCGATATATCGATAGTTTCGTACTATCGAAAACAATCGATACTTTTTATATACTATCGATATATCGACCTATCCAAGTAAGAATATGATAAGTGGAAAATACTGTTTTTGCAGGAGAGCAGTATAAAGGTTTTATTAGTTCTTTTCGCTGCTAGGAATAAGCGGATCACTTTAATTGTATCGTTTGTACTGACGAGTATTATAAAGTGACTTTGAATTCTTTTAACTGGATTTTTAGTTAAAAACGCATTATTTTAAGAATATAAAATCAGTCATAACCTTATCAATTTACAGATACTACTTTAAGATTTTATCATAATAAGAATTCGACATCGTATAGAGTCCAAAAACCGTATTCTATTAAAACTATGATAACTGACGTTTTCATGGCCTTAATTGGATAGGTCGATATTGATATTTTATTCGTACAAGAGAGTTTTGCTATTATGCGATATAACTTTAGTTACGTTTTTCTTGTTATCATTCCTTTTATATGCTAGTCAAATTATTGGTGATCAACGATCCCAAAAGGTCTGAAAGCCAAAAAATGTCGGGATGGTGACATTCTTCCATAAAAACGATTGGCTGCTTCTAAAACAAAGTGGGAAACTGGGAAACTTTCCGATTATAATAACCTTCCTTGACTTTATAATTTCTGGTTGTAATCAACCTATATGTAAATGAATAAAGTTTATAAATTTATTATCCGATAGTATCGATAGTATATCGATAGTCACTTAATTTGTGTCGATAGTTTTCTATCGATTGTTTTTTATGTTACTATCGAAACTATCGATAGTTGAAATAGTCGATAGTTTTCCACCTCTACTAAGCATATTCAAAACAATGTTTTGATGAAACTAGCAAGTTTCATAGACCAAGAATTGTTTTTAAATCGGTTTAAATTCAACCGAAAACTTAAGAGTTAATTACTTCATTAATTAACTCTTGAATTCAAGTAAGCTATGCCAAGCGAATAAGTTGTGAACATTTTTGTAGAGGAAAAATATAATTTAAATGTTAAATGAATCCCGTAAAAATTAACATTCGTACATTGGTAATATAACAGTTAAGACAAGTGAATAGTTTTCGAAAAGGAAAACTAAAAAAAAAAAAAGTAAGATCAGACTCTTTTTGTTGGATAATTTCTATAATTGCTAAACGGAATTTTTTTTTTATTTTTTTTTATTTGGTTGTTCTGTGTCAAGAATTCATATTATTTTGTGGATATTAATAATATTGTGTAATTATAAGTGAATATTTGTTGGTATAGATTAGAGGTAAACTATCACAGCGATTGTGAAAAATTCAAATTGACTAATTATTTTAAAAAAATGAACCAACCAATGCAGATCTAATGCAGGTTATAACAGAATGATTTAATGAAATGTCTTCGAATGATAAGGCAATAGATTCATTAACCAATAATTTTGAAATTATGGAAAGGAAGCAACAACATCATACTAATCGGTTGAGAATCCTGGAAACTGGCCTAGAAAGCATCAAAACAGAAATAAAATGTCTGGAGGACACTGCAAATTGTCAAGACGAATTAAATTCTCAGCTAATTGATTCTGCAACTAAAATTCATGTTTTGACAGAAGCAGTTGAAAAATTTGATTCTGAGCTTGCTGATATTAAAACTTAAGGAACAACAAGTAAATCTTTCGCTGAATCAGCCAACTTAAATATTGCAAATATAAATACATTGCAAGGCGAGGTCAACGTTATGAAGTAAGACAAGTTTAATAATGATGCGATAGTTTTGGGAATTCCTAATAATAATTTGCATTGTGGTGAACTTCTACAGAAACTGAACGAATTATACAATTTTGGGACTGATATTGTGTCACATTGTTATAAAATCATCTAAAAACGAAACCAACCGAAGGCAAATCTAATAATTAAATTTGTATCACATTAAACCAAAATGAATTTTTTAATGAAGAAGTACCAAATGGAACTTCTGTTTAAAGGCCAACTAATAAGAAATGCTGATAAAATGAAAATTTTATTGAATTATGTTACTTAAAGCATCAACAAAACTTAAAAAAAATTAGCAAAAGTGGACACAAAAACGGTAGAATTTATATTACCAAAAAGAACGGCGATATTCAAGGGATAACAACGTTTTTTAAAGCACAGCAAACGGATAAAAATTAAATTATCCTGTGCGATCCATTTCAACAAACACACAGCAACTTCACATTTATCAAATAGCAAGCGATCATCCTGGTTATTATAATAATTATTAATTCTATTTTATTTATTATTATGAATGTTTTTTTTTCTTTTATAATTATTATTACTTTTACTATTATTATTTATTGTGTTGAGCATGGATATTGAATTTTAACCAAAGCATGAATATTTTCTAGATTTAAACGGGTTCAATAGAGCTGTGGGTTCGATAGCAGGCATTGACGTATTGTATACAAATATTAATCGGCGCAAGAACAAAATTGAATATATAGAAGAATTTATTTACTCAAGTAAAATAAAGGTAAATATAATTATTTTAACTAAAACATTTTTAAGTAAATCAGAAACCAAATTTTTAAATTTTTTGGGATATATGGGATTTTACTTAACTAGAGATAACAGGCCCGTTGGGGGTTTTTCAATTGATTGTAAAATCGAATTTTAATTTGAGTAGTTATACTCTGAATCATATTTAGAAAATGATATTATTGTTTTAAAATCTAAATTACTTAAAATTTCAATAATAGGTAACCGGTGTGAAGTACTTAACGTTAACAGAAAAGTGTAGCTACACAAATTAACAGAAAAGTGGCATTTACACAAAAAAGTGGAAAATCCAAAAGTTTTAATGTAAATATCGTTATATTTTTACTCGCATAAAATAAATAACACAAAAGAAATAAATTTAAATAGATATTTGATAGTTTAAATTTGATTTGTGAAAAAAAACAAGTTCGACCAAAAATCTTTACAGACAAGATTCGATTTGATCAAGAGCAATATGCCAATTTACACAAATCTCAGAGATGTTCCCATATTGTGACTATATAGGATAAAAAGAGAATAAATAAGGCTTTCTTAATATCTATGCGTTATTTAAAAAAACAGGGTTGGGCTCTGGTGACAAATTTTCAAAAATTATCAATTTCATATAAAACGATTGATAGAGGTTCTACTACACTAAGCCAATTAACACGCAATATTAGAGATGTTCCCATATTGTGACTATATAGGATAAAAAGAGGATAAATAAGGCTTTCTTAATATCTATGTGTTATTTAAAAAAACAGGGTTGGGCTCTGGTGACAAATTTCCAAAAATTATCAATTTCTTATAAAACGATTGATAGAGGTTCTACTACACTAAGCCAATTAACACGCAATATTAGAGATGTTCCCATATTGTGACTATATAGGATAAAAAGAGGATAAATAGGGCTTTTCTAATATCTATGTGTTATTTAAAAAAACAGGGTTGGGCTCTGGTGACAAATTTTCAAAAATTATCAATTTCATATAAAACGATTGATAGAGGTTCAACTACACTAAGCCAATTAACACGCAATATTAGAGATGTTCCCATATTGTGACTATATAGGATAAAAAGAGGATAAATAAGGCTTTCCTAATATCTATGTGTTATTTAAAAAAACAGGGTTGGGCTCTGGTGACAAATTTTCAAAAATTATCAATTTCATATAAAACGATTGATAGAGGTTCAACTACACTAAGCCAATTAACACGTAATATTAGAGATGTTCCCATATTGTGACTAATTTTCTAAGAATTATTTTTATTTTATTTATTTTTGAAAAATTTCAATTTCATAGAACTACATATTTCTATTAAATTGATAATATTGAAAAATAAAAATAATTATAGATTTGTTAACGGAGCTCTAAAATGAAGTTTTACAAAACATTAAAAAAATATAACTGGGAACATACTAAATCTGATATTCGTTTGGCTTATGCCCGATATCACAAAAAAAAAATGCGATCTGCAGTTAAATATTATTTCATCACTTTCTTATTTATGAAATCGCGATTTATTTCATAATTCAAATTCAACGCATGCTAATTCTTTTTTCTTTTTTGCATAAAAATTTTAACCGGAGAGCTAAATATCTAGCTGGCCAATTTCGTCCAGCTAAATAATTAGCTGGAGGCTAAATATGTCTATGTAAAAAAAAGATATAATCAACTTGCATTGAATTTTTTTGTGAAACAAAACGGAATATCGTAAAAAAAGAAAAAGAGGGAATATTATTTTACTAGAGATTGGTTATTTTTTTGTGAAACCGGGCAATAGTGTAGAAGAACCTCTATCAATCGTTTTATATGAAATTGATAATTTTTGAAAATTTGTCACCAGAGCCCAACCCTGTTTTTTTAAATAACACATAGATATTAAGAAAGCCCTATTTATCCTCTTTTTATCCTATATAGTCACAATATGGGAACATCTCTAATATTACGTGTTAATTGGCTTAGTGTAGTAGAACCTCTATCAATCGTTTTATATGAAATTGATAATTTTTGAAAATTTGTCACCAGAGCCCAACCCTGTTTTTTTAAATAACACATAGATATTAAGAAAGCCCTATTTATCCTCTTTTTATCCTATATAGTCACAATATGGGAACATCTCTAATATTACGTGTTAATTGGCTTAGTGTAGTTGAACCTCTATCAATCGTTTTATATGAAATTGATAATTTTTGAAAATTTGTCACCAGAACCCAACCCTGTTTTTTTAAATAACACATAGATATTAAGAAAGCCCTATTTATCCTCTTTTTATCCTATATAGTCACAATATGGGAACATCTCTAATATTACGTGTTAATTGGCTTAGTGTAGTAGAACCTCTATCAATCGTTTTATATGAAATTGATAATTTTTGAAAATTTGTCACCAGAGCCCAACCCTGTTTTTTTAAATAACACATAGATATTAAGAAAGCCCTATTTATCCTCTTTTTATCCTATATAGTCACAATATGGGAACATCTCTAATATTACGTGTTAATTGGCTTAGTGTAGTTGAACCTCTATCAATCGTTTTATATGAAATTGATAATTTTTGAAAATTTGTCACCAGAGCCCAACCCTGATTTTTTAAATAACACATAGATATTAAGAAAGCCCTATTTATCCTCTTTTTATCCTATATAGTCACAATATGGGAACATCTCTAATATTACGTGTTAATTGGCTTAGTGTAGTAGACCCTCTATCAATCGTTTTATATGAAATTGATAATTTTTGAAAATTTGTCACCAGAACCCAACCCTGTTTTTTTAAATAACACATAGATATTAAGAAAGCCCTATTTATCCTCTTTTTATCCTATATAGTCACAATATGGGAACATCTCTAATATTACGTGTTAATTGGCTTAGTGTAGTTGAACCTCTATCAATCGTTTTATATGAAATTGATAATTTTTGAAAATTTGTCACCAGAACCCAACCCTGTTTTTTTAAATAACACATAGATATTAAGAAAGCCCTATTTATCCTCTTTTTATCCTATATAGTCACAATATGGGAACATCTCTAATATTACGTGTTAATTGGCTTAGTGTAGTTGAACCTCTATCAATCGTTTTATATGAAATTGATAATTTTTGAAAATTTGTCACCAGAGCCCAACCCTGATTTTTTAAATAACACATAGATATTAAGAAAGCCCTATTTATCCTCTTTTTATCCTATATAGTCACAATATGGGAACATCTCTAATATTACGTGTTAATTGGCTTAGTGTAGTTGAACCTCTATCAATCGTTTTATATGAAATTGATAATTTTTGAAAATTTGTCACCAGAACCCAACCCTGTTTTTTTAAATAACACATAGATATTAAGAAAGCCCTATTTATCCTCTTTTTATCCTATATAGTCACAATATGGGAACATCTCTAATATTACGTGTTAATTGGCTTAGTGTAGTAGAACCTCTATCAATCGTTTTATATGAAATTGATAATTTTTGAAAATTTGTCACCAGAGCCCAACCCTGTTTTTTTAAATAACACATAGATATTAAGAAAGCCCTATTTATCCTCTTTTTATCCTATATAGTCACAATATGGGAACATCTCTAATATTACGTGTTAATTGGCTTAGTGTAGTAGACCCTCTATCAATCGTTTTATATGAAATTGATAATTTTTGAAAATTTGTCACCAGAACCCAACCCTGTTTTTTTAAATAACACATAGATATTAAGAAAGCCCTATTTATCCTCTTTTTATCCTATATAGTCACAATATGGGAACATCTCTAATATTACGTGTTAATTGGCTTAGTGTAGTTGAACCTCTATCAATCGTTTTATATGAAATTGATAATTTTTGAAAATTTGTCACCAGAGCCCAACCCTGTTTTTTTTAAATAACACATAGATATTAAGAAAGCCCTATTTATCCTCTTTTTATCCTATATAGTCACAATATGGGAACATCTCTAATATTACGTGTTAATTGGCTTAGTGTAGTTGAACCTCTATCATTCGTTTTATATGAAATTGATAATTTTTGAAAATTTGTCACCAGAACCCAACCCTGTTTTTTTAAATAACACATAGATATTAAGAAAGCCCTATTTATCCTCTTTTTATCCTATATAGTCACAATATGGGAACATCTCTAATATTACGTGTTAATTGGCTTAGTGTAGTTGAACCTCTATCAATCGTTTTATATGAAATTGATAATTTTTGAAAATTTGTCACCAGAACCCAACCCTGTTTTTTTAAATAACACATAGATATTAAGAAAGCCCTATTTATCCTCTTTTTATCCTATATAGTCACAATATGGGAACATCTCTAATATTACGTGTTAATTGGCTTAGTGTAGTAGAACCTCTATCAATCGTTTTATATGAAATTGATAATTTTTGAAAATTTGTCACCAGAGCCCAACCCTGTTTTTTTAAATAACACATAGATATTAAGAAAGCCCTATTTATCCTCTTTTTATCCTATATAGTCACAATATGGGAACATCTCTAATATTACGTGTTAATTGGCTTAGTGTAGTAGACCCTCTATCAATCGTTTTATATGAAATTGATAATTTTTGAAAATTTGTCACCAGAACCCAACCATGTTTTTTTAAATAACACATAGATATTAAGAAAGCCCTATTTATCCTCTTTTTATCCTATATAGTCACAATATGGGAACATCTCTAATATTACGTGTTAATTGGCTTAGTGTAGTAGAACCTCTATCAATCGTTTTATATGAAATTGATAATTTTTGAAAATTTGTCACCAGAGCCCAACCCTGTTTTTTTAAATAACACATAGATATTAAGAAAGCCCTATTTATCCTCTTTTTATCCTATATAGTCACAATATGGGAACATCTCTAATATTACGTGTTAATTGGCTTAGTGTAGTTGAACCTCTATCAATCGTTTTATATGAAATTGATAATTTTTGAAAATTTGTCACCAGAGCCCAACCCTGTTTTTTTAAATAACACATAGATATTAAGAAAGCCCTATTTATCCTCTTTTTATCCTATATAGTCACAATATGGGAACATCTCTAATATTGCGTGTTAATTGGCTTAGTGTAGTTGAACCTCTATCAATCGTTTTATATGAAATTGATAATTTTTGAAAATTTGTCACCAGAACCCAACCCTGTTTTTTTAAATAACACATAGATATTAAGAAAGCCCTATTTATCCTCTTTTTATCCTATATAGTCACAATATGGGAACATCTCTAATATTGCGTGTTAATTGGCTTAGTGTAGTTGAACCTCTATCAATCGTTTTATATGAAATTGATAATTTTTGAAAATTTGTCACCAGAGCCCAACCCTGTTTTTTTAAATAACACATAGATATTAAGAAAGCCCTATTTATCCTCTTTTTATCCTATATAGTCACAATATGGGAACATCTCTAATATTGCGTGTTAATTGGCTTAGTGTAGTTGAACCTCTATCAATCGTTTTATACGAAATTGATAATTTTTGAAAATTTGTCACCAGAACCCAACCATGTTTTTTTAAATAACACATAGATATTAAGAAAGCCCTATTTATCCTCTTTTTATCCTATATAGTCACAATATGGGAACATCTCTAATATTACGTGTTAATTGGCTTAGTGTAGTAGAACCTCTATCAATCGTTTTTATGAAATTGATAATTTTTGAAAATTTGTCACCAGAGCCCAACCCTGTTTTTTTAAATAACACATAGATATTAAGAAAGCCTTATTTATCCTCTTTTTATCCTATATAGTCACAATATGGGAACATCCTAATATTACGTGTTAATTGGCTTAGTGTAGTTGAACCTCTATCAATCGTTTTATATGAAATTGATAATTTTTGAAAATTTGTCACCAGAGCCCAACCCTGTTTTTTTAAATAACACATAGATATTAAGAAAGCCCTATTTATCCTCTTTTTATCCTATATAGTCACAATATGGGAACATCTCTAATATTGCGTGTTAATTGGCTTAGTGTAGTTGAACCTCTATCAATCGTTTTATATGAAATTGATAATTTTTGAAAATTTGTCACCAGAACCCAACCCTGTTTTTTTAAATAACACATAGATATTAAGAAAGCCCTATTTATCCTCTTTTTATCCTATATAGTCACAATATGGGAACATCTCTAATATTACGTGTTAATTGGCTTAGTGTAGTAGAACCTCTATCAATCGTTTTATATGAAATTGATAATTTTTGAAATTTGTCACCAGAGCCCAACCCTGTTTTTTTAAATAACACATAGATATTAAGAAAGCCCTATTTATCCTCTTTTTATCCTATATAGTCACAATATGGGAACATCTCTAATATTACGTGTTAATTGGCTTAGTGTAGTAGACCCTCTATCAATCGTTTTATATGAAATTGATAATTTTTGAAAATTTGTCACCAGAACCCAACCCTGTTTTTTTAAATAACACATAGATATTAGGAAAGCCCTATTTATCCTCTTTTATCCTATATAGTCACAATATGGGAACATCTCTAATATTACGTGTTAATTGGCTTAGTGTAGTTGAACCTCTATCAATCGTTTTATATGAAATTGATAATTTTTGAAAATTTGTCACCAGAACCCAACCCTGTTTTTTTAAATAACACATAGATATTAAGAAAGCCTATTTATCCTCTTTTTATCCTATATAGTCACAATATGGGAACATCTCTAATATTACGTGTTAATTGGCTTAGTGTAGTAGAACCTCTATCAATCGTTTTATATGAAATTGATAATTTTTGAAAATTTGTCACCAGAGCCCAACCCTGTTTTTTTAAATAACACATAGATATTAAGAAAGCCCTATTTATTCTCTTTTTATCCTATATAGTCACAATATGGGAACATCTCTAATATTACGTGTTAATTGGCTTAGTGTAGTTGAACCTCTATCAATCGTTTTATATGAAATTGATAATTTTTGAAAATTTGTCACCAGAGCCCAACCCTGTTTTTTAAATAACACATAGATATTAAGAAAGCCCTATTTATCCTCTTTTATCCTATATAGTCACAATATGGGAACATCTCTAATATTACGTGTTAATTGGCTTAGTGTAGTTGAACCTCTATCAATCGTTTTATATGAAATTGATAATTTTTGAAAATTTGTCACCAGAGCCCAACCCTGTTTTTTTAAATAACACATAGATATTAAGAAAGCCCTATTTATCCTCTTTTTATCCTATATAGTCACAATATGGGAACATCTCTAATATTACGTGTTAATTGGCTTAGTGTAGTAGAACCTCTATCAATCGTTTTATATGAAATTGATAATTTTTGAAAATTTGTCACCAGAACCCAACCCTGTTTTTTTAAATAACACATAGATATTAAGAAAGCCCTATTTATCCTCTTTTTATCCTATATAGTCACAATATGGGAACATCTCTAATATTACGTCTTAATTGGCTTAGTGTAGTAGAACCTCTATCAATCGTTTTATATGAAATTGATAATTTTTGAAAATTTGTCACCAGAACCCAACCCTGTTTTTTTAAATAACACATAGATATTAAGAAAGCCCTATTTATCCTCTTTTTATCCTATATAGTCACAATATGGGAACATCTCTAATATTACGTGTTAATTGGCTTAGTGTAGTTGAACCTCTATCAATCGTTTTATATGAAATTGATAATTTTTGAAAATTTGTCACCAGAACCCAACCCTGTTTTTTTAAATAACACATAGATATTAAGAAAGCCCTATTTATCCTCTTTTTATCCTATATAGTCACAATATGGGAACATCTCTAATATTACGTGTTAATTGGCTTAGTGTAGTAGAACCTCTATCAATCGTTTTATATGAAATTGATAATTTTTGAAAATTTGTCACCAGAGCCCAACCTGTTTTTTTAAATAACACATAGATATTAAGAAAGCCCTATTTATCCTCTTTTTATCCTATATAGTCACAATATGGGAACATCTCTAATATTACGTGTTAATTGCTTAGTGTAGTAGAACCTCTATCAATCGTTTTATATGAAATTGATAATTTTTGAAAATTTGTCACCAGAACCCAACCCTGTTTTTTTAAATAACACATAGATATTAAGAAAGCCCTATTTATCCTCTTTTTATCCTATATGTCACAATATGGGAACATCTCTAATATTACGTGTTAATTGGCTTAGTGTAGTTGAACCTCTATCAATCGTTTTATATGAAATTGATAATTTTTGAAAATTCGTCACCAGAACCCAACCATGTTTTTTTAAATAACACATAGATATTAAGAAAGCCCTATTTATCCTCTTTTTATCCTATATAGTCACAATATGGGAACATCTCTAATATTACGTGTTAATTGGCTTAGTGTAGTTGAACCTCTATCAATCGTTTTATATGAAATTGATATTTTTGAAAATTTGTCACCAGAGCCCAACCCTGTTTTTTTAAATAACACATAGATATTAAGAAAGCCCTATTTATCCTCTTTTTATCCTATATAGTCACACTATGGGAACATCTCTAATATTACGTGTTAATTGGCTTAGTGTAGTAGAACCTCTATCAATCGTTTTATATGAAATTGATAATTTTTGAAATTTGTCACCAGAGCCCAACCCTGTTTTTTAAATAACACATAGATATTAAGAAAGCCCTATTTATCCTCTTTTTATCCTATATAGTCACAATATGGGAACATCTCTAATATTACGTGTTAATTGGCTTAGTGTAGTAGAACCTCTATCAATCGTTTTATATGAAATTGATAATTTTTGAAAATTTGTCACCAGAACCCAACCCTGTTTTTTTAAATAACACATAGATATTAAGAAAGCCCTATTTATCCTCTTTTTATCCTATATAGTCACAATATGGGAACATCTCTAATATTACGTGTTAATTGGCTTAGTGTAGTAGAACCTCTATCAATCGTTTTATATGAAATTGATAATTTTTGAAAATTTGTCACCAGAGCCCAACCCTGTTTTTTAAATAACACATAGATATTAAGAAAGCCCTATTTATCCTCTTTTTATCCTATATAGTCACAATATGGGAACATCTCTAATATTACGTGTTAATTGGCTTAGTGTAGTTGAACCTCTATCAATCGTTTTATATGAAATTGATAATTTTGAAATTTGTCACCAGAGCCCAACCCTGTTTTTTTAAATAACACATAGATATTAAGAAAGCCCTATTTATCCTCTTTTTATCCTATATAGTCACAATATGGGAACATCTCTAATATTACGTGTTAATTGGCTTAGTGTAGTAGAACCTCTATCAATCGTTTTATATGAAATTGATAATTTTGAAAATTTGTCACCAGAACCCAACCCTGTTTTTTTAAATAACACATAGATATTAAGAAAGCCCTATTTATCCTCTTTTTATCCTATATAGTCACAATATGGGAACATCTCTAATATTACGTGTTAATTGGCTTAGTGTAGTAGAACCTCTATCAATCGTTTTATATGAAATTGATAATTTTTGAAAATTTGTCACCAGAGCCCAACCCTGTTTTTTTAAATAACACATAGATATTAAGAAAGCCCTATTTATCCTATTTTTATCCTATATAGTCACAATATGGGAACATCTCTAATATTACGTGTTAATTGGCTTAGTGTAGTAGAACCTCTATCAATCAGAACCTCTATCAATCGTTTTATATGAAATTGATAATTTTTGAAAATTTGTCACCAGAACCCAACCCTGTTTTTTTAAATAACACATAGATATTAAGAAAGCCCTATTTATCCTCTTTTTATCCTATATAGTCACAATATGGGAACATCTCTAATATTACGTGTTAATTGGCTTAGTGTAGTAGAACCTCTATCAATCGTTTTATATGAAATTGATAATTTTTGAAAATTTGTCACCAGAGCCCAACCCTGTTTTTTTAAATAACACATAGATATTAAGAAAGCCCTATTTATCCTCTTTTTATCCTATATAGTCACAATATGGGAACATCTCTAATATTACGTGTTAATTGGCTTAGTGTAGTAGAACCTCTATCAATCGTTTTATATGAAATTGATAATTTTTGAAAATTTGTCACCAGAGCCCAACCCTGTTTTTTTAAATAACACATAGATATTAAGAAAGCCCTATTTATCCTCTTTTTATCCTATATAGTCACAATATGGGAACATCTCTAATATTACGTGTTAATTGGCTTAGTGTAGTTGAACCTCTATCAATCGTTTTATATGAAATTGATAATTTTTGAAAATTTGTCACCAGAACCCAACCCTGTTTTTTTAAATAACACATAGATATTAAGAAAGCCCTATTTATCCTCTTTTTATCCTATATAGTCACAATATGGGAACATCTCTAATATTACGTGTTAATTGGCTTAGTGTAGTAGAACCTCTATCAATCGTTTTATATGAAATTGATAATTTTTGAAAATTTGTCACCAGAGCCCAACCCTGTTTTTTTAAATAACACATAGATATTAAGAAAGCCCTATTTATCCTCTTTTTATCCTATATAGTCACAATATGGGAACATCTCTAATATTACGTGTTAATTGGCTTAGTGTAGTTGAACCTCTATCAATCGTTTTATATGAAATTGATAATTTTTGAAAATTTGTCACCAGAGCCCAACCCTGATTTTTTAAATAACACATAGATATTAAGAAAGCCCTATTTATCCTCTTTTTATCCTATATAGTCACAATATGGGAACATCTCTAATATTACGTGTTAATTGGCTTAGTGTAGTAGACCCTCTATCAATCGTTTTATATGAAATTGATAATTTTTGAAAATTTGTCACCAGAACCCAACCCTGTTTTTTTAAATAACACATAGATATTAAGAAAGCCCTATTTATCCTCTTTTTATCCTATATAGTCACAATATGGGAACATCTCTAATATTACGTGTTAATTGGCTTAGTGTAGTTGAACCTCTATCAATCGTTTTATATGAAATTGATAATTTTTGAAAATTTGTCACCAGAGCCCAACCCTGTTTTTTTAAATAACACATAGATATTAAGAAAGCCCTATTTATCCTCTTTTTATCCTATATAGTCACAATATGGGAACATCTCTAATATTACGTGTTAATTGGCTTAGTGTAGTTGAACCTCTATCAATCGTTTTATATGAAATTGATAATTTTTGAAAATTTGTCACCAGAGCCCAACCCTGTTTTTTTAAATAACACATAGATATTAAGAAAGCCCTATTTATCCTCTTTTTATCCTATATAGTCACAATATGGGAACATCTCTGAGATTTGTGTTAATTGGCATATTGCTCTTGATCAAATCGAATCTTGTCTGTAAAGATTTTTGGTCGAACTTGTTTTTTTTCACAAATCAAATTTAAACTATCAAATATCTATTTAAATTTATTTCTTTTGTGTTATTTATTTTATGCGAGTTAAAATATAACGATATTTACATTAAAACTTTTGGATTTTCCACTTTTTTGTGTAAATGCCACTTTTCTGTTAATTTGTATAGCTACACTTTTCTGTTAACGTTAAGTACTTCACACCGGTTAATAGGTATTTACAGACCTGGTCATACTGACCTAGATAATTTCCTAAATTATTTTAATAAAATCTTAGAAAATATCACAAAGCAATAATTATTGGAGGTTTTAATGTTAATTTATTTGAAAAAGAGAAAATTGGCGTTGGAAAGTATATTCGCGTCCTCGCTACAAATGGTTTTCATAATGTTAATAATCATCCCTATTATGATTGCCCAATCGATCGACAATCGAAACGACTCTGTCTCAGTGATGTACCAATTTTTTACGTCGATTTTTTTACGCATTTTTTTACGTGTAAAAAACTTATATTTTTACATTACAATTTGGCCCTCAGCAAAAACGTAAAAAATGTAAAATACGTAAATAAAGTAAAATAATATTTAAAAATGTGGTATTTGCGGCAAAAATATTTTTTTAAAGTTCTCCTTTGCAATATTTATTTTTTTAAGGCAATCGATAGCAATATGTATATGATAAAATTCACATTCTATGGTAGGTAATTCATATTGGTTATTTCGAGGAATTTAGCGAAGTTCGTTAATTAACATTAAAAGACAATACAGATAAATGTTGATAGGCTTAAACTTTAAATTCAATTTTATTTTATTAACATAAACATACATATTAGTCTTTCCAATTTCATTTCCTAACATACATAAAATTAAATATCACAACTAAATCAATCATAATTATCATCGTCGTCGCTCCATTGATCAGAATCTCTCAAAATTTCCTTATTATTGAGCGCAAAATAAACATGAAGCAGCTTCTTCGATCTTTGAAATGTTAATCGATTCCTGATTGAGGTATGTATTTGACCCCAATTTGAGAAAATCCGCTCTATTTGAGCAGAAGAAGCAGGCAGGTTTAAAATTTTTAAAGCTAGCCTGGAAAGTTCCGGATATTTCATTTCCGCCGTACTCCAGAATATATGGGGTTTTTTAATACCTTTATTGAAAAGAACTTCGAATAAGCCTAGCCTATTTTTATAGGCATGCCACTCTTCTATTCCTGCGCCTGTTAAATTTTTTAGAAGGAAATGGTTTACTCTGTCTTCGTAGTCACCTACAAAAAAGATAAATTATATTTTAAGAGAAAAATTTTCAAGTAAAATTATGTATACATATTTTCAAATAATTACCGGTAAGTAGGGAGTTGTCGTAAAATGGATGTAGATAGTAGCCAACCAATGCATACTCATTTAATGCCATATCACATCGACGTTGGTAATGATCACGCATTTTTTGCTTATTTTTGCAATTAATTTCAAACGAAAGCCACATATATGCTGCATCAGCCAATGAAGAATCGGATTTTTGGCAAAAATTAATTAATTTGCATATAGGGTCTAACATTTCCTTTTCTTCTTTAATCTTTTCGATGAATTCGTCATCAAAAATTAATTTTGATGTGGAAGGCTTGACTTTTTTAGGTTTTTCGTCTATAAAAATCTGTTTAAAGTACTGTAAATTGCAAAGAAGATTTTCATATGCATCTCTATAGGAACACCATCTCGTGTCACATGCCAACCGAATTCGTTTGCCACCTTTGCTCAGCACAGCCTTCTCGAAATCAGTATGTTTAAATTCCTTTAAAACAGAATTAGCTTGTCCCGATAAATTAGCGTCAATAACGTCTTTCGCAAAAAGATTCCCCGTCTGACTGTTGCACGTTGAATGCCATACGATATGATTTACATTTTTGCCCATTCTAATCATGGTACTGGCATTGTCCGAAACCACTGCATAAATATTTGTGTTATACAAACTTTTTGCCAAATCAATGGATTCGCAAACTATTTCGGCTAGTTTGGCTGCAGTCTCAGATTCACCGCTTAAATCCCATGCGTTCATGAATGCTCGGTTTCCGTTCGCATTATGAATCATACTTACAACTGTTTTGCTGTTGCTTGATGAGTTCTTCCATCCATCAATCAATAGCACAGAATCAGATGGTAAAGACGCACGAGATTCTGTTAAACAATTTTGGTATGTACTATTCAAAAGTCTACCAGACAAAATCCTCCGGCTGGGGATTATTTGCGTATAAGACGGTTTTAAAGCTTTCACTAATCTTTTGAAGTGTGGAGATTCGATAATACTAAACGAGATGTTGCATCCATAAAAAAACTGTGCCACTATTTTGTCCAATTCTTCACGTTCTTTGGCATTACAGGAATCAACATAACTAGATAGTGATTCCGATTTTTTTGAATTTTTTTTAATAGCCGTTCGTTTTTTTTGGCAGTTAGGTTTGAGAAATGATGAAAGCCCTAACAAGTTCGTCCGTGGAATTGTTTTTAGTACAATATTGTTTGGCGATGGTGATAAAACGCTGCTACTTGAAGGAAGAAACGAAGTTGATGTAGAGGCAGCGTCACTTTGGTTTGAACTTTTTTCTTCTTGTACTTCTATATTGTTCTCTGTATTAAAAACATCCATTTCGGTTGATTCGATTTCATGCACCTCAATGTCTTCAATATTATACGTTACAATATCCATAGTACTGGAAGTGCTAGAATTTAGTATATCGGGTTCGGAATTTTCAATATTTCCGCACCTTTTGCTAAAATAATAAAATTCTAGTTTTAATAAATTAATCTACGTACACGTACACGGCTGCTAATAAGACAATATTGAACTTACCGATGCGCTTTTAATCTATTGACAGCGGTATTTTGAAAAATATTTTTGCATATGTTGCAATGAGCCATATATTTTTTATCAGATTTCACCAACTGGAATTCTAATTCGTTAAAATTAGTGGTTTTTGGTCTTCCGTTCGACATTTTTAATTGGAAATTATTATAAATTAAATTAGAATAAACTAAATTGAACTTATTTTTGGTTACAGACCTCACATTATAAAACATAACTCAAACTATTATTTTAGGTTAAATTTTGACAAGTGATGCAACACATACAATACACGTAGGAAAGGGACAAAAGCAATCTGCTGAATTTTGTTTATAGCCGATTGCTGAATAATGTATATATGTGTTTGTGTCTAATGAATTGGTTAGATACATTTAATTTTCTAAAAACCGAAATATATAAGTATTTTACATTTTTTACGATTTTACATTTTTTTACGATATTTTTACATTTTTCCGTTTTTTTACTATTTTTTACGTAAAATATGTAAAAAAATATATTTTACGTCGATTTGCCCATCACTGCGAGTCTGTCTTGCGTTTTCGTTTTTTCATTTGATAAAAGCAATGCAAAAAGATAAAAAGGCAACACAGAGTCGTGTCGATTGTCGATCGATTCGACAATCATAATAAGGGTGAATATTACTTCAGAATATTATACAAGAAAATCACCACAATTCCACTATTAGATCACGTGATTTATGATTTGAATAATAAAATGTATATGCTGTTAGGTGACATTTTAATAAGTGATCACAGATTCATTTTGATAAAAATGTTAAAGAATAAACCACCTAACAACAAGACTAAAATAGAAATTATTGATGAAAGTGCTGTTGTAGATATAGTGTAAGGAATCTGAATACTGATAATATTGATTTTGATACTTTTTTCAGCGTATTTCAGGAATTGTTTTTGGCTAATAGAGAAACAAAAGAGGCGTCACCGAAAAATTCAAACTTCGAAAAACCTTGGTTTAAAACTGTATAAAAGTTACTCAGACAATGTTTATTTTAAGGAGATATTTTATTTCTACAAAAGACTAGCTCGGAAAAAGATTTATGTATTCAAAAAGGAATACTATTCAAACCAATTTTTAGTTAGCCAAACAAATCAAAAAATAATGTGCTCAATTATAAAAGAAATCCTAAGAAATACACTCAGCACAGAAAATCATGTAGTTCCAGAAATTGAAGTTTTTAAAGATAATGCCATAATTATAGTACAGGTACTAAATACATATACACACTACGATCAATGATTTACTAGTTAAAAATAAAGTCATAAACCTCCCAAATTACATTTCTATAAAAGTATCGCCTTCAAATTTTTTAATGAATTTTGATCGTACTGTTGAAAGTAAAATTTCAAAGCTCATTGAAAGTTTAGATAGTTCATGTGCTAAGGGGTATGATAAAATGTCGGTTACTATGCTGAAATTACTGCAAAATAAGATATCTATTTCTTAAAGATAGCTCGTGTTACTCCGATTTTCAAATCGGGAGAAAAAACAAGTCTATCAAACTACAGGCCTATCTCAGTTTCGCCGGTAATCTCCAAAATTTTTGAAAAAATTATTCATAATCGTCTGTTGGAGCATTTTATTGAAAATAATTTATTAAATAAAGACCAATATGGATTCCTGCCAAAAAGTAGCACGTTGTCGGCATCACTGAACTTAACAGAGAAAATATACAATAGCCTTGAAAGCAAAAAATACATCGCAGTATTATTCATTGATTTGCTTGGTTTAAAACCAGACTATTTTAGAGCATCGAATTTCGTCTCATAAGCAAATTAATGGTGTTGCGATGGGTTCACCGTTATCACCTAATATATCAAATGTTTTATTGAAAGTCTTTCTAGACTCTGTAATCATTGCATTCAATTTTAATATACTATATGATTGATAATTTGAAATGTATTCAAATGTGACCGACATATTTTTTGCCCTATTGTATATGTCCAAAATATGTCGATGATTTATTTTTGTGCATGCCTAGGCATAAAGTTATTGATGTACTTTTAAATTTTAATAGTTATTGTTTTGGCTTGAAATTTAGAGGGAAGTACCTAAATTCTCTTATTTATTTCCTTACTAAAATATACAGCAGAACAACGAAAAATTGCTTAATTAGTTACTTACTATATTATATTGTTACATTTGGTTAAATTAAATTAAGTTATTATCAATCTGGAATATAATACAACTAAAAAGAAAAAATGTATGGAACAGCTAAAGGAAGCTAACGCATACAAAAAGACCTATTATTTTGTGATCGCAATTTTAAATTGCAATTAAACGGTGTTTAAGGTGCCACTGACTCGCCGTTGGATAAAAAAAAACAAACAAGGTTAATAAATTAAATTACATGCATTAAAAATATGGTTTGTTCCTATATGTTGAATTGTTAGTACTGCATGTTAATAATGTACATATCGCCGACGATCTGACAATACCTGCTAACTGGCATTTTTGATGAAAACGAGGTTTTTAATCAGTTAACATCATAATGCATGCGTATATATTGTGAGAGCCTTCTAATCGTAGAAAAAGTATTTGTTCTCGTTGTTTTACTTAATAATATTCGTTATAATCTATAGCCGCACCAACTTAATTTATTCAGTTTTTATGTTCTACTGAAAAAAAGGCAAAATGAACTTAGCAGGTATTGTCAGATCGCCGGCGACTTAGTTTACTTTTGAAAAACGAAATCCTGTTTTCTGACTAATTACTTCAGGGAGTTTATTGTACATTAAGAGCCCTTAGTAAATCGGGTTGTTGGCTTGTCTGGTACCATAAGAATGAACGGTGCTAACAGAACGAAAGAAAAAAATATTTTTAATTAAACCCAATTTTATTTTGAAAATAAGCCAAAGAATTTAAAAATTTAAAAGATGATCAAATTTAATTATGTTGTTGTCAGTTGAGTGTTACGTTGTTGTCAGGGAGTGAGCAGCGGCAAATTTTTTATGATTTTTATACTTTTGTTTAGCAGGATATGTATATCCGAGAGATATGTTGTAGCAGCTGTTCCATAAATATGCAATAGATATCGAACACTGCTTTGAATGTAGAATGGAAGATTAGCATTTTTAATTTCACGAGTAAGATATATTACATTTGGTAGAGAATGAAATTTGTTTTCCTAATTTTAAATGGCACCAGTCCAGCTTAGAGTTATTCAAGGGTCCAAGGTACTTATAGACATTAACTTTTACCAATGGTATGTCGTTGACATGTAGCTGGAACCCACGTAATTCAATTTTTTTATTTTCTTGTTCAAAAACCATATAAATATTTAGTTTTTGTTTCATTGATTTTTAACTGTTTTGAGTTATTAATTTGCTTGTAGCTTTCGATTTATATGACAACGCCATATAATCGGCGTACATAATCAAATCACCTGATAAATACATGTCGAAGACATCATTACAAAAAAAACATTGAATAAAGTGGGGCCAAGACTAGATCCTTGGGGTTCACCATACTTAATGAATTACTGATCACTTTTTTCATTTTCAATTTTAACAAATTGTTTTCTGTTAGTAAGATAGTTTTTAAATAACTTTAGAGCTAGTCCATTGATTTTTTTTTTTTATTAATTTATGGAGTAGAATTTCATGATTGACAGAATCAAACACCTTCCCCAAAAAGATAAATAAACAAGCCGTAAGCATCGCAGACGCTATAAGGTATTTGACCGTGTACAGAAACCAAATTGATAGTTATTAATAATACATATTAAGCGACAGATAATTCTTGAAACGAGTTTCAAATGCCTTTCCGAAAATTTTGGAAAACACTGGCAAAATAGAAATTGAGCGATACTTTGCTTCTGATGATTTATTGCCACTTTTATAATATATAGGTATAACTATAGCAATTTTGAGACACTCTGAGAATTTTCCCTTCATAAATTATTAATTAAGTTTGAAAGGATGAGAGTAAGAGGATTTATTATGAAATTGCAGAATTTTGTAGAAATGTTGTCGTATCCAACAGGTGATTTATTTTAATGTTTTTAAAATCTTTTCGATTTCTATATTATTGGTCGGATAAAGAAGAAACGGATCAGTTATACTCGACGGGGAATAAATTTACGGATGTTTGAATTGAGTTTTGTTGGATAATTTTTCAACACAGGTAACAAAGTAATTGTTGAATTTTTCACAAATTTTATTAGTATCGTGAACGATATTGCCATTTTGCCAAAAACAGTGGTGGTTTATTTATTTTAAATTAAACTAATTAATTTCCATATACATTTTAATTAAAAATTCAAACTACAAAATAGTGATTTACAGAGATTGAAGGCACTATAGCGTGAGAATGTCTCATCAGCAATTTTGGTTTTAATTTGTACTTAATAACTCTGTGGCAGATAATTTATTTTAAATTAAAATAATTAATCTCCACCTAAATTTCAATTAAAATTACAAAGTACAAAATAGCGATTTATAATCAACCATGAGAATCCCTTTTATGACCGGAGCAATTCTAGTGTCAATTTGTTCGTAAAAAAACTGTGGCACATAACTTATTGTTAATTAAAATAATTTATCTCCACATAAATTTCAATTAAAATTGAAATCTACAAAATGGTGATTTACAAATCTTGAGAACAATGTAATGGGAGGATGGTTCATTTGATCGGAGCCATTCTAGTGTAATTTGTGCGTAAAGAACTTGGGTTAGGGTCTAAATCATACTTTACAAAATTTTACTTTTTTGAAATTAATATGAGCAATTTCATAAATTAATATATATAATTTTAATATTGGGGATTCCCAGGAAAAACAAATTTAATTTTTGCATGTAATCTACCGGGCACGTGGAAATTAGGGAAATCCCCTAACTATATACAATTTAAATATCGGGGATTCCAAAGAAACCATGTTTACTTCTTGTATGTAATACTTTTCACTTAAGTGACGACACTTAAGGGGACGTACCATCTTCAAATTTTCAAAAAATCGAAATTTTCTTTATGATAGAATATGTTAGAATGAACGTTTAAGAACATGATTTTAACATGAAAATTTCAAAAAATAATTTATTTATATTTTTATTTTATTTATTGCGAAGGGCGCCAAAGTTCGCTGTATCGCTACACCGACTTTCTCTTAGTAACACCTGCTTATATATACATGTATATATATAATATAATACGTTATTCTCTCACATAACAGCTGTAAAAGTAGAGGGGAAATTTTTGAGAGGTAGGTCTATTGTACAGTGCAGGCATCGCAGGTTAAATTTGGTAAGGTTTATTACAAAAAAAAAAAAGAATTTTTAACTAACACGATTATCTCGAAATGACGTTTTTCAAGTTGGCGTGCAAGATTGAGAAAAAACTACTTATCCAATCGTTCTAAAATTTTAACACGTTGATCTACATATATTTCTGCTCAGAATGAACTACGGAAGGAATAATCGGCTTTCAATTTTTTGAGTTACAGCTAATTGGGGGGGACAAAAACGCTGCATTTTCGAAAAAAATGCCGCCATTTTTTTATTTTTCAAGCAATTTTTTTTTTTTAGTTCATTCCAAGGGCGATTTAATGCTGAATAAAACCCTGTTTTTTTTTCCGACGTTTCTGAGAGCAGTTATGATGCACGCCGCGAATTTTCAGTGTTTTTGGAAAACCGTTATAGCAGACGAAAGTGGGCTAAAAAAAATCTAACAAAAATTTGTTTTTATACTTTCAGTTAAATAAAATGTCAATGGAAAGTTTCATTAAGATATCTCTTTTTATTCCATTAAAAAAAAATCTTTGAAAAACTTTTTGTTTTTCAATTTTGAAGGTGGTACGTCCCCTTAATCGTTTATTAAATTGTTCGCTTGTGATAAAAGTGATAAGTAAATAAACCAAGGATAGCAGTGATAGTAGTAAAGTGATTGAGAATAAATAAAATAAGTGATAGTAGGTAGTTATTATTGAGAGTAGTTAAGTCAGTTAATTGACAAAAAGTTTCGTGAGTGTTATTGAAGTTGTTCTCATGATGAATTAATTATCGACGGATATGCGTACCATTTACAAAGAAAAGGTGATAATTTCCAATGGATGTGCTCCGACGCAAAATCTCTATTATATAAGGCAAGAGTGGTGACCACGATTACAAATGGTTCACATAATATAAGAAAGAGACCATTCGAATATACCCATGATTCGTCTCCTTATGAGAAACCTTATGAGACAAATAGAGACGTAAAGAATGTCACAAAAAACTCAATTAATTTGCCTTCTCAAATTATTCGAGATAACGTTATTAAATGTTTATCAGAAGTCTGCGCTTACTTGCCGAGAAGACAGGCTTAAAAGCAAAAATTAGTAGAGCTAGGTCTACTGCAATACGACAACCTAATGGTATTTTTAATATAAGCATTCCGGAAAATTTAAAATATTCAGAAAGAGAAATATTTGTACTTTCGGAAAAGATGTTCGATAATCAAAAAATTATTTATCTAGGAACGCAATTAACCCTTAAACTACTTTGAGAAGCAGAATATCGGTGAATAGACGGCACGTTCGAGGTGTTTCCAGTATTTATGCGCCAACTATTTATCATTCATAGCAAATTATTGTTCTATGTGATGAGTTCGAAAACTGAAGCCGCATATTTCGAGACTTTTAATGCAATTTATAAATTAGCAGCCGAATGGAACGAACATTTGAAGCCAAAAGTCATAATATAGAACTTCGAAAAGGCAAGCGTATCGTAATTAAAAATGTTCTTCACAGAGGCTCAATTTAAAGGATTTTTCTTTCATTTTGGAGAGATAATTTGGAAAAAGGTTCAGGCGCAAGGATTTGTTACTAAAATGGGAATGACGAACATTTTTCTTTACAAATTCGAATGCTAAAAAGTTTAGCTTTTATACCAGTAAATGAAGTTATGGTGTATTACAGTGAAATAAAAAGATAGATGGATTCGGATGCTCGGAAAGTAAGGATATGGTTCGAAAAAAAAATATTTACCCGGGATAAAAACCAAGAGTTGATCAGAACGAAAATCCGCTTATTCTCCAAATTTTTGAACAATTTCGGATGATATCGGAAATTTGGCATCGGCGGTTGCAAGTAGTAATTGGGAAATCACAAATTGGGCTTTACCAACTTGTATCTGAGTTAAAAAAGGAACTAATAACAGCTAAAATACAAATACAGCAATTACGAGCCGGAGCAACTTGTCAAGTAAAAAAAAGCTATTAGCACGAAATATAAAAATTTCTAACATTATCAAACAAAGGCAGAATATGGATAAAATTAGTTATTTAAATAATATAGTCCACACTATGACATTGCGAAAATAAATGGCAAAATGATTTTTAAATATTTAATAGTTGTTTTATGAATGAATCATTATTCATTCTTTTAAGAACGACCTTCAATTAAAAAAGGAAATACATAAAAATAATTTGTTAATAGGATTCCTTTTTACTAATCTTCTTAATATTATTGTTTATTCGAATTTTTTGACTGCAAAAGATTTCAAAAAGAAAGATTTTGACAAAATGAGATATGAAAAATCATAATTTCAAGAAAGTAAAATTTGTCATAAAGTAGGATTTTGATAAAAGTAAGCTTTTAAGAATTAATATTTTGATACGCTCACAAAGAACTTCTAGCAGATAATTTATTTTAAATTAAAATAATTAATCTCCACATAAATTTTAATTAAAATTACAAACTACAAAATACCGATTTACAATACTTGAAAGCACTGTAGCGAAAGAACGCTTCATTTAATCAGAACAATTCTGGTGTTAATTTGTGCATAAAGAATCTGCGGCAGATAATTTACTGTAAATTAAAATAATTCACATAAATTTTAATTAAAATTTAGATCTACAAAGTGGCGATTTACATTGCTAGAGAGCACTGTAAAGGAAGAATACATAATCTGATAGGAGCAGAAGTGGCATTTTCCCGGAGCCAGTACGTACCGCCATATGACAGTGTGCGAACTCCGATACACTCTTGTGCTCTGCGGTTATTTCAACATCGATGTCATCGCTACACCCTAATTTATGCGCTTCATCAAGGATACCTTCGACCTAGACTACGTCTCTAACACACTAGTCTCAACGAATTTGGGAGGCACTTGTCTGGATCTGACATTCGTCAGGTACATCAACGCTGAGACCCTGCGCTTCATATTGTACTTCTCGTACCATCGCCCAGTACTTAATCATGTGCAACCAACCATTGCACTCTCATTTCATGATACTAATAATAAATAAATTTATTTTAACAAACCCATACATCATGCCATTTCTCGCACCGCTTATAAACGACAAAGATTGCCCAGAATTTTTTTTGTAAATGTTTTTCTAATTGTCACTATTCATTTTGTAAAACTTAGATTGAACAAATCCAACTCCTATCCGTTTCTTTATTCAGTAAGTTTAAGTTGAAATCACCAACAATATACATTTTTTCGTGACGGGATAATTTCTTCAAATTTGTCAAGAAACACATTTTTTTTTGATCTTCGAGGACTATATACAGCACATATATTAATATTTAATGCGGAGAGATTGATAATCAAAAGGCTGTTTTGAGAAAAATACAATTCATAAATTTTCCTGGACACAATTGTATTTAAAACATACACAACAATATCATCTCCTGTGTCTTCATCTCTGCTTGAGTAATATGAATCATAGTTGTTGAGTTGAAATAAATCATGTTCATTACTGTATATAAATATTTCACTGAGAACAATGACATGGAGGTCGAAATCGTATGATGTAATAAAATTTTTTATATCATTAAATTTGATCTGATAATTGACTGATTTTTTTAATTCTGTTACTTCAAAACTGTCACTCATATCAAATAATGTAAATTATATTTTTATTGGCTTATTAGATTAGAAAGAGAACTATTGATTAAACTGAATTTTTTAGATGATCAATATCGTTTATTCGATCTAATGTGGATGTTGTTAGAGTCGCTATCTTTTTTGACCTGAACTTTATTATTAGCAAACCAGATGAACTTATAACCAGACTCTCTCAAAATTTTTGCTTGATGCAATAAATTGGAGTTGAAAGGCATCAAGTAGGATCGTCAGTTAATTTGATCAGGTTCCTTAGCCTCATGAAACAGAAGTTTCGTGTAGAAAGTGCCATGTAGTTTTTTTAACTCTATGAAACGGCTCTTAAAAATAAGGTGATACAACTTTTTACACTTTCTGCCGTAGGCACTTGGCGAAACACACTTAATACACACATTTTTAAAATTTTTTAAAAACACTTGTTAAATATTTCGCAAAATTACAAAAGGTTTAAAAAATCACTCGATCGATTTCGGCTTATTAGGCCATCATCAGGAGTATCTACTAAACTGTAAAAATAAAAATGTATATATATATATATATATATATATATATATATATATATATATATATATATATATATATATATATATATATATATAGTTGGGAAAAGCCTGATAATGGCCTAATAAGCCGAAATCGATCGAGTGATTTTTTAAACCTTTTGTAATTGTGCGAAATATTTAACAAGTGTTTTTAAAAAAAAATAATTTTAAAAATGTGTGTATTAAGGTGATAAAATTTCACCAGAATGAGGGCAGGATACTTTGAAACAGCCGGTTGAGATTGATGAGTTCATGTGGTCAAAACTTTAAGTTCAAGAATATCTTGGCTCCCCAGATTCACTTTTAGCTATATTCTTGTTAAGATTCTCATCAACTATTTAGAGATTCCGGTAACAATCATAAATTCACCATTTTTATGTTGTTTTAGAGATTCAATTGCTAACATCATTTCATTTACTTGTTCTTCCATACGATGGAAATTGAGGACAATTTCCTTCATTTTCCTATTTTCATCAATGAGACAATCAAGCTTAGCCGCAATAAATTATTGGGACTGAATGATTTATTTTAGGAACGCATTTTCATTAATAACATCACCGTTAGTCTCATCTTCGACATCTTCTTCATCATCACTAGAGGTATTCATATTTATTTTGTCTACTGGCTGTTTTGAAAACATACGATTAGCTTTACAGTTAGTTGAATAGAACCAAGTAACATTTAGTGCTCAGTTTATTTAAGATATCTTTGCATTTTGCAATACATAAAATGTCACAAATGGGAACTGCTTAGCACCAAATACACCTCCCTTAGTTTTTTTGATCGTCAGGACAAACGAAAGTCGGTTCAATAAAACGTCTTCCGATCTTTCCTATACATTTGGCCAATTGGCTATCTACATAATGCATGCATTTTGATTTATACATGACTTAAAAATTACCAACGGGTATAACAGTTGATACCGACGATATTATTAAGAAATATCTGACAATAAACAAATAATCAACATTTCTAAAACATTTGTATTTAATAGTTTTTCTATAAATCTTTTATTTTTAATAATTTGGAAAATAAACTAATTTACTGCTCCACGGAAGCTACCACTGCTGTGTTTGGCCGATTTTTACGATAAATCTCAAGAAATCTCAGGGCAAAAATTTTCATGATTTCTAAACTATATTTTAATAATACATTTAAAAATCATTCACTTATACCCATCTCAATAAAACGCGGTTATTTTTCATTTTATACAGAAAATGATAAACAAATATTTTGTTTCGATACCCAAGCTGATCGAAAAATCTGGCTCCAATTTCAGTTGTTACTATAATTTATGTGCCGCACGGCGTGCTTGTCATATCAATTTCGTTTTGACGGCCTATAGTCTAATTCAAAACATTTGTGTCTCATCTAAACTAATTTATTTATTTGTAACAGAAAAAAAAATAAAAATCAACGACTTATAAATTTGTATGGTAATACATAATATAATTATAAGAAATTCCAATATGTAATATCATCTCCATATATTAAGTGAAAGAAGGTCTCACCTATCTTAAATGCGGATTTAGTCAAAATAAAAAAAAAAAATAAATTTAATAATAAAGAATTTCATTTAATCCGCCTAAAAACCAATTTTATGCTTATCAAATTTCAAAGTGTTTTTTTTTGTTGTTAGTTTTGAGTCCACCAAATTACGATTCTCGTGTTCTTTACATACATAATACACAAACTTATTTTGGAATATAATCAGATAAATACGGTTAACAACACTATACACAAGCGACTTATATGGATAAAAGATAATTTTTGTTTATAGTTAAGTTATTATAAATAATTTGAATTAACCATCCATAACATCTCGCACAACATAACAACTCAGATGATTAGCATAATTTGTATTTTATTTTGAGAACATCGTTATCTTTCGTGTCATATATAGTCAATTACCATTATTATTTTTATTATTGAGGGATAGACGAAAAGAAAGCATAATCTAAGGGCTATAAATAGCTGTGTACGTATTTATATAGAAAGGTGTGACATCTCATCAAATACAAACTAATCCAATATTCAAGATAAATCACATAATCACCAAACTCTAAAATCAAAACAAAGACGATGATGATGAAATATTGGAAATGTTTCTAAATTTCTTCATCATCACAAAAAAAAAAAAAAAGATGCTGGACCTTTTTATTTTCGGGGGACAAGCACTAAAATATTCAACAATTTTATATTTGGGCGTCTCGAACCAAATCTAGAACCGTTCTTTCACTCTTATTTATGCGTATGGATTATAACATTTTCTTATTTTTAAATGATTGCTGTGGACATTTTTATGGATAAGGTTTTTTTTCTGTTCAGTCGTTATTTTTATGTTGATTTTCTCGAACCAAAAAATGGACATGATGATCAGATGTGATGAGTTTTCTCGTTGCGTGCATAAAGTTTATGTGATTTTTATTTTTATTATGGGTTAATAAATAAAATATCAATTGACAAACCTTTTTCGTTTCGTCTATTAAATGTTAAATTTTCTGGATTGTGTATTTTATTAATAATGGATTGTCATCAAAAATTGATTTTGAATGGGTTTAGAGACGCACACGCAGCTATTGATTATAGATTTTCGAATATTTTATTTCTCTTGTATATAGACAATATAAAAGATGTTTTTTTTTTCAATTAAGTAATTTTCATGCTTAAAGGTGTTCGATAACAGATAAATTTAAATAATTTGTCCATCTTCGATAAAAACACATAACTATGCAAATGAAAATGAACTGTAAAATTATTGAAAGCTCGGCGATTAAATGTTTGTTGAATGGATTTTTTTACACTTTATTTTTAATTTATTTATTTGAATAACAAACTTATGAGACCGGAATTAAATTTTCACATTTCTCGATGAGTAGGCATCAGAACTATCTCAAAACTTTAATTTTAACGGTAAAGTGTATGTCAGTCCGATTTTCTAATCATACATTTTTTTTCTTTTAAATTTTCCTTCACATTCTCACAAATATTGGTAATTTTAGCGAAATTTTGCACGAAGATAAGTTTATACAATAACAATAAAATACGGAGACTGATTAAATTCCAAATATTTCTAAAGAATTTGAACCAAACAATTAGAAAATTTTGTAGACTTGCAAATAACACGTCTATTTGCATCAATACATATCTTTAAGAGTTTACTAAAATTATTAGCTGCCGTTCGAAGCATTTCTAGAGGCATTTAATCCCAGAACTGAATGTTGAAATGAGACATCCAGGATCATGCTGTTTACAAAACAGGGAATATAAAATATTTCAAACAAATCTCTTTTTACAGTTTATATACCTTTCAATCTCCAAGAATTTATTCATAGTTTGTTTCGGCAAATATACATAAATCAGCTGAGTGAGAAGTAATTTGGTCAATTTTTCTAAATATTGGCAATCTAATAACACAAGCACACACAAAAAAGTTCACTGTTACAGAAGACTGACTATCTTATCGTATTTGGATACGAAAATATACGAATCAATTGTCCATATTGCTACTTCACTAATTAGTTTTGTTTTAGTTCATATCATAAGGACGTAAGTATATATTTTTAAGTGTTTTGATGCTCTGAATATTAAACCGCTAGTTTTAAAAAATCCGCCTAAATAACTCTAAATCATTGCTCCACTTCATATCAGATGATTTTAAGTACACATTTTTGTTTTTTAATTTTCTAAATATGAATACAATGAAGTTTTGCTCTATGACCCACCAGATTTGAAATAATCAATTCTATAACCTTATGTTATCCAAAAATCTGAACTCCAAATAAGCCTATAACCGACTTGCCCTAAATCCTACAAGCTTTCTGAAACGCATTACTTCATGATAAAAACCCTATAACGTCGCCCATCAGAAAAACCGGAGATAATCTCCACCAAAGACATGTGAAGGCTCTAGCTAAAGAAGGTAGGTGTTTCAAATATTTGATTAATTATAGCTTCCAGGATTGAGTATTGCGAAATTAGAAGAAGCAATTTTGAAATATTCCTTATCGCGTCTTTTGAAGCGATAAGGAAGATTAGACCGCTTTAATTTTTCTCTTTAAATCATTAAAATTTTAGACGATTGTGCAAAAAGATCCAAATTTGAAAAGTTGAGTCTTTTTCACGACAACGAGAGAGAGGAAGAGTACAGATCTAATACAAATTTAAAAAAGCAAAACAATTACCAAAATTCACGAATGGATGATTTCGAGTTAGTCAAGTTTTTGAGCTCAACGCAAGAGAATCAATTTTGGATTATTTTTATTTGATGAATGTCGTGTTTTTTTTTTATAATGTATAGTGTTATGCATCCGAATTGTTATAATAATCGTGAAAAAGTTATTGAGGGTAAAAGTTATTGGTAATGTATTAGCCGTAGTTCAGTGCAATTAAAGTTTACCTTTCTTTAACCACTTTTAATTTAACCGGGCTTTTATAACCTAAGAATATTTTAGCAAAAAACATGAAATTGTAATAAATTAATACTTTTAAGTCACTTAAGATGACTTCACTTCAAGAAATGTTTAAGTAGATATCAAAACTTAAGGTAATTTAATACAACAATAATTATTTCAGTCAAAACAAAATATAAAAACGTAACAAAATAATAAAATCTTCCAAGAAAAGGTCCATATCCTTAAGATTAATTTTCATCCTCAGATTCTTCTGTTAAGTCTGGATGATAATGGTTATTTGGTATTGGTCTACCAAATTCAGTAAATCCAGTATAGATCTTTTATTAGCGCTGCTAATATTTACTGGGCGAGTGTAACATGGCTTTAAACTGTTTAAATTTAATGAAACAATGTCGCGGTTGTTAACGTTTATACATTTAATGATTACAGTCGTCCGAAATTAAGTTCAAGTAACGAAGTAAGCATGAAGCAGTCATTGGGCTAAGCTATCATATAGTATATTGGGCTTTCGAAGTTTTGGTCATTATTTCGTAATCACGAGCTAGCAAATTTTTCTCGCTGAATCCACCATTAACTTCGTAAATGTTTCGTAAACCTTGCAGACCCAGATCAAAGAAATTGTATCGCTCGTATCGCTTCTACTGATAGATGTACCACAAATGTGTGTCGGCTTTTTGGCCCATTCGGCTTTTCGACATTCGGTCTTTCGACACATTTGGCCTTTCGAACCATTCCGCTTTTCGACATTCGGCTTTTCGACACATTCGGCCATTCGACATTCGGCCTTTCAACATCGAATGCATAAATTAAGTTGGTCATTTTGTTGTTTCGGTTCAATCTAACCGTATTGGACTAAATTATTGGCTAAATAAATCGTGAACTGTTACTCAAGTATTCAATATATCTTGTATCCAGTTAGGTCGCCTTTTGAAATCGTATACACTGAGGCGAAAATTGAGGGTTGAAGTCATTTAAAGAAGGCCATCATGGTCAGCAGCTGGAAGAAAACAATTAAACCGTTTGTTGGTTTTGAAGTTATTTAAATACTTACTTTGATTATTTTTATTTGTATAATAGTTCGAATTTTCTGGTTTTTCTTTCCTTTAGCTTAGAATCAGTAATTATTTGATTTTGGTTGTCACTTAATTTTTCTAAGTTTAGTACTAGTTTGCGCAACTATCAGTAAGTTTTGTCTGAGCCAATTCATTTTTCTACGGCTTTCTGGCTGTAATATTTCTGAAATTGTTTTTTGTTATTCACTCCGTTCTTTGTTTCTTGCTCCCCCATATTTACTCACTCATTGCATACCTTGATTTTTCTTTATAACAATTTTTTTCGGCCCTCTCTTCCTTCGTTCTAGTTGCACCGGTGTGTTCATATTCATATGCATTGTTTCCCTTTCGCACAGCATTTTGCTCTTTTGCTTGATTTTTTTGTTTTTTTTTTTAGCTTAATGAGTTGATGAGGAAGATAAGTGGGTAAGAGCTTGGGTATAGGATACGGTAGTTAAGTGAGTCCAGTTGTGAGTTGGTCCTTGTTTGAATCCCGTTCATTCCCTCTTGTTAGCTTTTTGTCTGCTTTCGTGCGGTTTAACAAGTTTCACGTATGCTCTGGGAAACGCCACCCCGCTGCGTGAATAATTTCTGTTACAGGCTCGATAGTCCGCTATATTTTTTATTTTTGATGCTAATATCTTTTGAACCACTAGCTGGAACAAAAACCGAAATCAAGTTAATTTAAAACAATTTTAGATATTACCATAACATATACTGAGTTTTAGTTATTCCATAATCACTGTCCTCATCCGTTTCTTGCTTTTCATAATCTGTTGGACATTGCAGCGTAAGGTATTTTCCCGTGATACATAGGGAACAAAATATTCTTCCAATATTTCGTTAATATATCAAACGGCCGTTACTTTGCCAAACGGGATCTGTTCGAAATAGATAAAGCTCGGAGCGATATACACTGATCTGACTGATCTGCATTGAATCCTCTCGCTGAAGGTGCGTGAAGCGTAACGCATACACGTTCGAAGGAGACCGCAAACAATCCTCGATTTATCGATAAATAAAATTTGGCTCCAACCAGGTTCAGTGCAATTTACATGTCCTCTGTTAGAATTTGGTTGTACTTCAAGTTTCCAGCCAGTGCGGTTCAAAAGATGTTCAATTAAAAAAATTAGGGTAGCCTGTTTTCTCTACCGGTGAGTATACAACAATTTACAAATAAACATACTAGACAAAAACGCAGACGAGGTGAATTTTTCTCGATTACAAGCTTGTTTGTTTATTTGCAATATTTACTGGGACTCAAGGCACCCCCAACTCCTTTCCAGCTAGCTTTTAACATCCTATTTGCGTTAGCCAATACGAGGATGCAAGGCATATTTCTATCTGAGGTGGATCACCTATACGTTGCATTTATTCAAGCATTCTGCCATGTAAGTTGGGTCGACCCATTAATTCTGCTACGCAAAAGAAAGTCATAGATCATGATTTCCTATTATTAAAAAGTAATTTAGTAATTTATGGCGATTTTTCAAAGTATCGGAAAACTATGTACCTAAGGCAAACGGAAACCATTACGATTTTGTTATACCTAAACAATATCGCCCTGTTTAAATTTTAAAACGTAATCGAACACATCCATAATTACTCAAATTTACAATTACCATTTTGGGCTAATTTTGGGGTATACTCATACTGAGTAATATTGATGTACCATAACAATTAAATTTGTTATCGGTTATGTGTGTTATCGGTGTGATATCGTATCAAACTTGGTTGTCCTTAACAGGTTCGCAGGATTTGCTCAAGAAAATCAGAAATTCATTTATTTTTATTTTTTGCCGTATACATATGTATGAGATAAGTATCGAAGATTGTTGTCCTAAACACATAATCCCCTTTTTTCCAAAACTGAAAACTGTTTCGAATAGCTTCGACTTTATGCCAACATTTTATATAAACCACTCTTGTGTCAGCTACCTAGGATTTTCTCAAGAAAAATTGAAATTAATTTATTCATAATATTTATTATTGTATGAGATCGTATCAAACGTGGTTGTGCTAACGGTCCTAACCCCCTATTTTTTCCAAGAAGTATTTTTTGAAAAGAATTAGATATTTTAGTCTATTTGTTTGTTTTTTGAAATTTTATCATCTGATTTAACTTTTTTTATTTCAACGTTTATTTCCCAAAACATAAAATTCGCAATAACGAAACATTCTGATTTTTACTAATACATGCACATACAATATGTTTTTTATTTTTAAGCCAGGTTTAGGACAAAATTCACCTTCGTAAATTTGTTAGCTGAGTTCCAGTTGCTATGTCGTCTGCAAGAATTAGAAAAATCGATTTAGAATCATAGTTCTATCACACACATTAAATTTCATCATATCGGTTAAGAAATAGCAAAGTTGCATTCGTAATCGACCGGTGTAAAGTTTTTGGACACTTTTTTTTACAAAAATGTATGCGAGTTTACATTGTGAAGTTTTTGGACAAAAATGAGATTTGAGTCAAAAATTAAGTTTTTGGGCATATATTTATTCAAGTGTACCTCTTTTAACAGTGTATTTAAAAATCGATGAATTTCGCACGGAACAAGAACATGGTTCTTTATTATACCAACTAGCACGAATTTCAGAGATTGGCTCAGATAGTGACTCTATAGGTTGTAAAGGGTATACCATGCGAAATTCAAATCACTCAGTGCTTCAGAAATCAGAATATTCAAACCTGAACTTTTTGACGTATGTAGGTGTGAAAAACAAAGCGCATTGCTGTAATAAAATTCTTTTTCCTAGTGATAAAATAAGCAATTTCCATTTCCAATACAGTTAAAATATTGATTACCATTTGGAAATTCGGACTTTTTCCAACTTCTAAATCGGCAACGTTATTTACTCCAAGATCATGTACAATTACAATTAAACATTCCAAATCAATAGCATTACGCTTAGATGTATACAGGCATCCATTTCATTGCGCGGCTTCTTAGAGTGCGGTTTTTCTACTGCGCGGTTGGTATTTTACTACCAAAATAGCTTATTGTACGTACCAACAAATGTAGGTATGTATATGTATATTTTATGCTGTTCGATTTTTATTTTATTTTGTTAAATAAAAAATTTATCTGAACTGTAAATGTCACTATTGAACTTCTCTGATTAATACAGGTTTTACATTTCAAATTGAACCTTTAGCAAGAATGAAGTTTTGGAACATAGCCAAGCATGATGAAACTTACCTATTTCTCAATCGATTATAACGAAGTTTAACTCTAAAATGATTATATTGATTCTAAGGCTGTTTGATTCTAAAATGATTATTGGATAAAGCTGGATGCCGAGGTTAAAAAATCAAAAAAAAAACTAATTTGAAGTAAACTGCGGTGTATATCCTTTACAACTTATAAAGTCACTATATGAGCTAATATCTAAGGTTCGAACTATTTGTTATAATAAAGGACAACATCCTTGTTCCAAGCGAAATTCGTAGGCTTGTTTAAATTATAATTTTTTTTGCAAAAGCCCTGCGGCCCTACAATTTGGAATATTAAAAAATTTATGAATTTGGCTTGGAACAAGGACGTTGTTCCCTATTATACCAAATAGAACGAACTTTAAATATTGGCTCATATAGTGCCTATATGGGTATCAAAGGGCATATATTGTGGAATTTAAAACACCTAGTGCTATTTTGATATGAGCTGCAGGGTCTTGCAAACAAATTTAGAACATTAGCAAATCTACGAATTTCGCTAGGAACAAGGACTTTGTTCTCTATTATATCAAATAGCACGAATCTTAGAGATTAGCTCACATAGTGACCATATAGATTGCAAAGAGTATATATTGCGGAATTTAAATCACTTAGTGTTATTTTGATATGAACCGTAAGGCTTTTGAAAAAAAAATTAGAATATTAACAAGTCTACGAATTTTGCTTGGAACAAGCACATTCATCTCTATTAAACCAAATAGCACGAATCTCCAGAGATTATATAGTGACTATATATAGGTTTTAAAGGATAAATATTGTGTAATTCAAATCACTCAGTGCTATTATGATATGAGCCGTATGGCTCTTGCAAAAAATTTGGAACATGGACGTTGTACTTTATTACACCAAATAGCATCAATATTAAATATTAGCTCAGATAGTGACTATATAGTTTGCTAAGGGTATATATTTCAGAATTCAAATCACCTAGTGCTATTTTGATATGAGGGTTCTTGCAAATAAATTTAGTATGTTGACAAATCGACAAATTTTGCTTGGGACCGAGGACGTTGTACTCTATTCCTAGTTGTTCCAAGCGAAATCCTGGCCTGGCCGAGACCACTAATTGTATTCGAAATTTTTAAATAATTGTATGGCAATGACTCTCCTTATAAATGGCAGCATCATTGTGTTGAACAGCAAATTGAGAGCCGGCTATTTACCGTTAACTAGAAATGTTACCTTATTCATTAAAACGTAATTAAATATGGCCTCGAATTGTTATAAGTTGCGCAACATAAATTAATCGATCCAAAATAATTGAAACTCGATGTTTATGTAACAATAAAAATATTTCTGATATTACCAAATTAAGACAAAAACGTACTAATTCGGGCATTGAACCGTTCGCCAAATTTCAATGGGCTTGTCTTGTGATGCCGTTCACGTCATGAGTCAATTACATTCCATTTGTGTGTATGCCCTATAAACTAGAACTGCTGAAAGCCATAGTTCAGTTTCGGTTCATTAATTGAGGCAACATTTCTGGTTGATGATAAACTAGTCAGTCCTCAACTAGCTGTTCAGCCCTCCCGTAGGTAGGAAAAGCCTTTTCCATGAAATTATTGAAATATCTTGAATATAATTTGTGGTTTCGGCCAGATTCCATTAAAGTGGAAAATATAGCCGATCTAACAAAGTCCAAAAACCTGTAGCAGAGTGACAAGAAAACCGAATGGGACCAGTTTCTATGTGATTTTATCAAGAAGTTTTAGAGATGTTACCTATAGACGCAACAAAAACTGAATAAGTGCACACAAAACATAAGTAACTAAATTACAATTTAATTAACCAAAAATAATTTTAAATTTAATTGATTTAACGTTTTGTTTTCATTTTGAACAAAAAAATTTGCTTGCACAAATAATTTGGTTAACAACTAAATTAACCGTAATTTAAAATATTATGAGTAGAATTAAAATTTAAAATCTTTTTGATTGGACGGTGAATACGTATCTATTTCAATAAACAAAGGATTGTTTAGAATTGCTCCTGATAAATTTGGAAAAATACTAAAATCAGAAGGTGGCTCTAATTCAATTACCAGGTGCTGTATATGTCCAGAAACTTAATTTTTCTAAAATATCAATTTTGTTCAAAAACTTCACAGTACACTCGCATACAATTTTGTTAAAAAAAAAAGTGTCCAAAAACTTCACACCGAACCAGAACTTCATGGTGCTTACATTATAGAATCTGATTTTTAACGCACATGTCGATTTTTACCATAATTGTTTAAGAAATAGCCAAGTTTCGAAAATCCACTTCAATGTTAAAAAATCGTCTCAAAAATGAGTTTAAGATTGCGCCACATATTTTAAAAGCATAACAAAATTGCTCAAAAATTGGGGTATATAACCGTTTTGAGGTTTCTCATTAATTTTTTTATGGGCATATATGGCGGGCGAGTAGGAGAGTCAGCAGAGACGCAACAACTTCAACAACAACGTTAAGCAACACGTGCTATAGTTAGTACATATTTTCCGTATGGGATTGGGAACATGATAATGGAACGAAATCTCACCCCCTCACAACCGCCGATAGAAAAAATAATGAAGCCGAAATAAAAACATACCTTACAGATGTTCAGAAAAACTAAATGGGGCACTAATAGGGAACACTCATTAGGAGAATGTGTTAACAACTTGTCAAAAAAATACTGACATAACTAACTATCGTCTGCATAAGTGGCTGAAACCGTGTCGAGTCTATAATGCTAACATTCCTTTCATATATCCTTTCGGTCTTGTTATATGTAAAACGGGTGTACGGTGGACCCGGCGTCGTCGGGAATCTTGCTTAAATTGATCGTACATCTCAATCAATCAACCAATAAACGTTTTGACGCTTTTCATTAATTTTTTGATTGGCATTTATGTATTTGTGGTGCAATTGCCAACGCCAAAAAATTGTATATTTAAAACAAAACAAAAAAATACAACCAATTGATTTACACAACCCAAAATTTCAATTAAAGTTAATAGAAGGATTGATTTTTGTGAACAATTTTAGAAATTCGAAAAAAATTAATTTCATTCAAATTGTCTAATGAAATTTGAATTAAAATATTACGAATTCACCTTTCAAAGCAATTCAAATTTTTATATTAGATTAATTTCTTTATGTATTGGTGAATTCATAACTAATAATTGCATAAAATTTCAGAAATAATATTTAATTTCGTAACTATTGTTCGAATCACACAAGACTCACAAATTTTGATTAATTGGGTGTTGATATTACCAAAACCGCAGAATATTCGGTTCAATGCATTTTTCAGTAGCTTTCGACAAACATCTAAAACCATTGTATACATTTCAATGTCATCACCGCAGTTGCTCAAAGTCGTTGGTAGAAATTCTCAATAAAGTAGCGACACCCAAATGTGAAAATCAAATATATACACACACACAATATGATTCATTCAATACCGCATACGGTAATAAGACGACAACACAGATAATCCATCAAAAAACAAACCTACAAAACAAAAAAAAATTGTTAATCAAACGGTTTCTGTCTTATGTAAATTTGTCGAACTTGAAAACTTCAAATTTAATGAACTTCACCAACAACCGAAAAACAATAAATGAATGCAAGTTAATTATTATTATACTTGAAATGTATTATTATGCAAATACGTATATGTATGTTATGTACGCGAGAGAATTTTTGTCTTAAATCAATATTTACTTATTTAACAAGAAAATTCTATTTTATTTTACAAGTGCGACTCGTGGAGATATAAAGTCGTTTGTATATACATGTAAACGAAGAAGAAAAAAAAACCAAACCAAAGAACTAAAATATTGTAAGTTAAAAAAAAAATTGCGTTATGTTACCACTTTACATAAAACACTTGGACCTCCCGTAGCTCAAAAAATCACTTCAGACGAAAATACATAAGACACAAAACTACACGAAAAAAATAAAAATAAAAATTCTAAATTATGTATACGTATTCTCTTCATAAAGATCATCAAAATCATCATCATCGCACCGTCGTCGTCATCGTCATCACCACAATGTTGTATGGTTTTGTCTTATTCGGAGATTTGTTTGTTTTTTTATTTATTTTATTTCTTATTTATTTATTTTGATTTTAAGAAGAGTGTTTTATAAATAAAAATAACATTTCATAAAATTTATTCTTCAGATTCGTTCTCGATTTTTTTTTTGTTTATGCGATGAAGATGGAAAATTATTATACAGACAAATCAATAAAATTTATGAATTTTGAGGTTTTAATTCTGTTACTGCGGATATAAAGTTTCCTTTTATTTTGATTACGTTGATAAGAAAAATTGGTTGTTGTTGATCACACGACAAGATTGTTTAAATAAGAGATGACATTTTATGAGGTTGCGTAAATACCACTATAATGGGACGGTACTCGCAATACCGAATGAATGGTAATATTTTTACGAGTGTTGACAGTAATCGAGCTCATGTTTGGTTTGTGGTGACTACCTAAAAAAAACCTGAGGTAAAATCTGGGAATTAGAAAAAAAGTAGTAATATAGTTATAGTAAGTGTCCATCGATTTCGTGATATTCAAACGAGGTATAGTGCTCGTCTCTTTAACGCAAACTTAAAAAGATAAACAATTTTAAACTAGTGCTCGAATTAAAAATTGTCTCATGTCGATGGTATAAAATTACTTTGCTGTACATTGAACTGCACCCGACATTTCAGTGCTTCCTTTTCTTCATAGCATTACTAAATTAAGGATAAATTTCACGCGACTGTACAAAATTAATCTCGATGTATTAGTAAGAATAATAATATGAAATTCGAATAAACCGATAATAAACTATATGGTCTCTCCGGATAGGAGTGTTTCCGTATATGTAATTTTTTACGGTTTACAAAAACTTTTCAACCAGGCCCAAATATCACACGCAAGTATTTTTATAGTTAGTCAGGGACCATTTATAAACAAAAAATTACCAACTTCCAAAAATCTAGACGATAACTGACTTAGGACAGATGTGTTCCGTCCCCATATGTAATTTCGTACGTAATTTTATTTTAAAAAAATTGCCAATCTGGCCCAAATGTCGTGCCCAAGTGTCCACCATATTCGAATGCGTATTAAGTGATCTTTTCTAACCAACAAATATAATAACATCTGAAATCTAGATGATAAGTGACTTAGGACAGGTATGTTCAACCCCCAATTATTGCATTAAATGTCGTATGATTTTCCGATGACGAAATTTGTTCAACTAAAATCAAAAGTCCCAAAGTCAAATGACTTTTCTCGAATGTCGGTAGTATGCACATGATGAGCAAATTATGAAATGGTCGGTCGCAATACAACATTTGATGGAAAAATTTCTTGTTTTTTATATGGCCGACCCCAGGCCACCTAAAATTGGAACAAGCAATTCGTTTCACGAGTTAAAACAAATAAAGGGTTGTGGCAGTTCTCGCGAGGTTGGGTTAAAGCTTGATAATATTTATCAATAAAGAGGACCAGCCCGTAAAGCGACGTGTCTTAAGCAGTTAACACATCAGAAGATGCAGGAAGGTGAGAATTTGCGTGACCATATTCAAAAGTTTTCCGACGCAGTTGATAAACTTGAATAAATGGATGTTGAAATCAATGCGTTACTGACAATCATGGTATTGTACAGTTTACCGTCAAATTTTAAAAATGTTTGATGTGCAATAGAGTCTTGTGACTAATTTCCATCACCAGTAGTACTAAAAATACGAAGAATACGAAGCGATTAAAAGCAATGTGCGAGCAGCAGTTCCAGGTGCATTTTTTGTAAAGAAATTTACGAAGCAACAAAAATTCCAAAGAGGAAATAATGATGAAACGAAAACGCGGAAGAAAGGGTAATTCCCATTTAAGTGTAATGTATGTAATAATGTGGGTCACAAAAGGACTGATTGCTAGCACAGATTTAAGCAGAGTAAATCAACTTATACGAAGAGGGTATTCGCGAGAAACGCGGAAGATATATCGTTGTATATTGCATCGGAATTTCCGAATGAATACTCCGCACTCAAAGCTGAGAACGAAAATATAAATCAACGATGGTGTCCCGACCCGATAGTGGATATTCCACACATCTTTGTATAAGGATGAAGAAAAATGTATGGACATGACTGTTATTTCAAACGGGAAATTAAATCTCGCGGGCAACACAATTTACGATGGTAAGTACCAGAGGAACTGTAATAATGAAGACTACAGTAGGGAACCAAAGGAAAAATGTAAGTGTAACCCTTTCCGACCATCTTTTTTTTATTTTACACACATTTCGGACCAACCCTCACAATTGTGACCTTTCCTTATTTCGCATATCGTCGATTAAATTAACGTCTAAATTGTGGATCAAGTGTTACAATGTGTTTGTAATGTTAACTTACCTATCAAAATAAATAAAACTTCCTTGAGCAATCGTTTCAATCAGTTTTAGTACTATTCCTGGTCTTAGGCCTAAATTTCTATTGGAAAACCACCTTTATAAATTAGAAAATCTACCACCAGTCCCGATTAAGCTGTAATTAAAAAATGTTTAAGGCCTACTGATCGCGGTTTATTTTTAACATATTGGCGAATTGGACATCTGCCTGGTAACGGGATTATCTGTTCATCAACAGAATAGTGGCCGATATTCCTATTAATGGATAAACATTGATCGCGAACAGATTTTATTACAGGATTGACTTTCCAAAGAACATCATCTTGATCATGTTGATCCAGAGCTACATAATGTAGTGCCGATCGAAGCAATTTAAATCTATTTTTAGATATATGCGAAGAGATTTTCTGAAATGACTAGCCCAATTTCCAATACAAACTCAGCATTGGGAACTTAAGCACCCCATCATCATGAAAACTCCATAGAGCTTCTGAATCTCCAACGCCGTGGTCTTTAATTCTGAGCCAGTTTTTTGCATATAGTACATATTAGTGTACATTGCGCAATTACTAAAAGGTGCTGTGCTAAAATATTTTTCCAAATATAAGTGCGGATGTTTCACCAAGCCTTCCACTGAACACGTTTGTATACTTATAGCAATTTTTGTTGCACGAAGCTACCATGCCGCCAGCTACTATTTGAAATTTCTTCTTCGATTTCTTTTTCGTATTCTTCATCAGGGGCTTCTTCATTCAAGTCAGCTATTAAATCAACCGGAATATTAACAATTTCTGCAGGATCAAGGTCTCTTTCATCGTCTGATCTTTGGGCCGGAAAGTGTTAAACAACGCTCCCTATGTAGCAGATTTGCGTACGAATTTATTGTCAGTCGGCAAAATAACTGATAAAGGTTACCGCATAACGTTTAAAAAGAATGGAGCTACGATCAAAGACGGTGCCGAAAATACAGAATTATTAGCCAAAGAGTTGGAGGACTGAATTATATACAAATAAACGAAGAATACGAATGCTGAAATACAACGGAATCGAATACGGTAAGCAATAAACCTACAGATTTATCTAAATGGGCCATTTAAACCTGAGAAGTTTACAGGAATCTCAACGCGATAAAGCGATTAATGGTCTAAATTATGAAAAGGTCAACGACAAATTTGATTGTGAAGCTTGTTTATCAGAAAAATTACGAAAAATCCATTTCCAAAGAAGTCGAGTCATGAAACGGAACTATTAGAAATTATTCGAATGGGATAGCACGATATGTCGATGATTATTCGAGATGGTACGAAATAAAATTCATCAAAACAAAAGATGAAGTTCTCAAAAATTCAGAGCGTTTCAGGCAAGCGCGGAGAATCAAACCTACAACATATTTATGGTCACTTCGCTTCAAAAAAATTCCGCTATACCATATTTTAGTCGTTCTGCGACGTCGCTTCAGTTTTATTTTATTCCGATAGGTAGTGATTTCTCTACATTTACAAATGTCAATATCATCGGATAACGGTAAGGAATACGTGAAAAACAAAATCGATGCGTTTATACAAGAAAATAGTATCGATAGATGGCGCACGGCTCATATAATCCAGAATGAAATGGGGTGGCTGAAAGGAGGATTCGAACGCTCACAGATGTAACGAGATACCTCTTAACAGATTCACAACTAACGCAATCTTTTTGGGCCGAAGCAATGTCAACAGCGATTATATTGGAATTCGTTGTCCTTCGAGCAGCTTAGCTGGAAGGACGGCTTACGAAAAATGGACGGGAAAAATTGTCGATGTGAGTTACTTCCAAGAATTCGGAGCAATTGCATACGCTCTTAACTGAGATCCTACCAAAGGAAAATTCGATCCTAGATCTAAGAAATGTATATTCCTTGGCTATTCCGATCGTTCTAAGGCGTATCGAGTGTGGTTACCGCAAGAAAGAAAAATCGAAACAACTCGAGACGTTAAATTCTTAAAGAATCTTAAAAGATTGGCTAAAAATAACGATGAACACGAACAGGAGATGAACCTAAACGTAGATACTAAATTAAAATCTATTGATTTTATCGACAACAACGATTTTATGAACGACGATGAAATTGATATGAATCCAGCAAAATTATTCACACAATCGTCATCAACATCCTCATATGAAAGCACTGCAGATGAAAATTCTCAGCCAGTGGAAGAGAAACGTCAAGAACATGTAGCTCGTAGGGGTTGAGAAAGACCTGGGAGAATTCCCACTGGTCAGAGAGGACGATCAAAAAAGAATTACCATAATGCAAGTTGCAAATAATGCAGAGACGTATATACGGGAACATTGCTGAAATCTCATTTGATTTTTGAACTCAAATCACTCATTAAAAATGATACATGGAAAATCGTAGATCATCCTAACAGGAAGAAAATTGTCGGCAGTCGTCTCGTACTCCAGAACAAATATAATCCCGATGGAATGATCATCAGGCGAAAAGCTCGATTTTAACGAAGATTTTAACGAAACGTTTGCTCTAGTTGATCGCATGAGTTCCATTCGACTTGGCGGCTCTCGCAGCACGATATGGTATGCCCGTTCATCAGATCGACATTACAATTTAAACGGAGCATATTTAAGCGGAGTGATAGATAAGAAAATTTAAATGGAAATACCAGATTTGATTGAAATAGGTTTAAAAATAATTATTCAATAGGAACAACGATTGAACGAAATTTCGAAAAGGCAGTACAAATGCTTAACGATACTAAATCCGGGAATATGGTTTGCTTATTATAAAAGGCACTGTACAGTCCTCATCAATTGTTGACGATGATGAACCTTAACGCCGCCATCATCGCATCACGAAGTGAAGTAAAAATAACGCATATCAAAAATTATTATCATACAAATTCGAAATCAAGGATCTGGACAAAATTCATCATTGCCTAGGAGTAGAATTTACTAAGAAAGAAAAAGAAATAACAATGCATCAAAAAGGATATGCGCGGGATCTTCTTGATCGATATGGAATGACAGACTGGATATAGCGCTGTTTCAGCAAGGCCAGATATTTTACACGCTATAAGTATGCTCGAAAAATTTAATAATATTTACAGAATGCCTAATTGGATATCAGCTAAGCTCATTTTCCTATATTTAAAAGGAGGACAATGAACTTCCGAATCTCATTTCGAACCAAATACCGAATCACTTATGCGGTTTTGTTCAATCGGGCTGGGGAAGTTGTGCAATAGACAGGCGTTCATATACAGGATACGTATTTACCTTGAGTATAGTGGTCCAATATCCTGAGAATCAAAGAAGCAGCAAACTGTTGCGGTATCGTCCACCGAAGCTGAATATATGGCACTCACAGAATATACAAAAAAGGCTATTTATTTGAAGTAATTTCTGACGGAATTAGAACTTCACGATGTAGCAAACGTGGCAGTTTTCAACGACAACATGGGAGCACAGAAACTAATTCAACACCCTGTGTCATACTCACGAACTAAACTATTGACATTTTTCATCATTTCGTGAAAAATGCGTTGGAATATGGCATGTTGCGTATTAATCATATCAAACAATTTATTGGATTCGAAAATTTACAAAATTTATAAAATTATTAAGATTTATAGAATTTATAGGTGGAATTTGAAAATTTATTAAAATTTATAGAGTTTGCTGAATTTATAGTATTTATTGAATTTTTAAGATTTATAGAAATTATCAAATTTTCAAAATATGTGACAGCTACAGAGTTTATGGAAGTTATGTAAAATTTTATTAATTTATAGAAATTTTAGTCTTAATTAAATTCATAGAATTTTAAAAATTAACAAAATTCTTAGGACTTATAAAATATATAGAATTTAAGCAATTTATAAAATTTAAATTACAAGTTTATAGAATAGACAGATTTGAAACAATTTCTAAAATTTTTAGTACCACCAAAATTCAAAGAAATTATATTACTTATAAAATTTACAGAATTTTTAAATTTTATAGATTTGATAGGCTTTATAAAATTTAAAAAATGTATATAGTATATCGACATACATATCTGAATTTATCAAATTTGTAGAATTTCTAGAATTTATAAAAATTTTATAATTAATTGAATTAAAACAATCGAAATATCAAAATTTACAGGATTTATAGAATTTACAGCATTTATAGAATTTATAGAATCCTTCTGAACTTACTTATAGGTTTTGTAGAATTTACTGAATTTAAATATTTAGATTAAAACAAAATTTTTTAAATATTGGTTTAGAGTTCATTTAGTTTAAAACACTTAATTACAGCTTTAGTCTTCGATTCCTATTCGAAATCATTCTGAAAATCGTTATGAAATCTTATATCAAAATTAATTCTTTATATAAATTTTAATTTTGCAAAACTACCTTAATAAACCCATTTGGTATAGAACGCGTAGAAGACAATTAGACAATTTGTTTGCAAATAAATTTTTCCTCTAATGCTTTTCATGAAAAAAGATGATACATTTATCAAAAATAAATTGTATGATGCAAAAAACTTAGATAAGCAAATCATACAAATTACCAATATACGCCAAATCTTCTACAATATTTATAAAATTTGTACTTGCTTTAATATGCAACATTTCTAAAATCGATCTTCTTTTACATTTTTTTTTTGCTTTTCGAGAATTTCGACGTTATCTAAACTGATTAAATTGTTTGTATCTTTCAAATTCTGTGAAAGTGCAGTAATGTTTGAATTTATATTTGGATGTGTGCCTCTTTCGTGTTGGTAAATCTGTTTCTCTAAAAACTGCTTTGTCTGCCCTGTGCATGTTGCGTTGCAACTGTAACATACTTGCACTTGATAAACAATATTTGATTGTTTTTTTAATGGTATTACATCTTTCAGTTTTGAAACATATTTGTCATTTAAATTTGAGGCTGCATGTCCTACAATTTTAAAATTATAATTCTTACAAAGGTGTTTTATTTTTTCAAAAAGATTTTTAATATACGGAATGGCCAAATAATGTGTAGTTTCTGTTTGGATTTGAAAATCGGGATTTAAGTGAAAATTCCTTTCGTTCCAAAATACGTTATAATTTTTCCGGATATTGGTTTTCAACTGTGTTTTATAATTTTTAAATTTGTATAGTGGAATTTAGTATCGGAAAGCTTTAGAATTTTGTGGGTCAACATTTTAATAGTGTTAGTTTTGTAAGTGGTGGGAACCTAAGGATGCAAATTTAGATATCTACCCGACCAAGTAGTTTAATGGTACCAATCACAAGAAATTTTGCCGTTTGGTTCATGAATCAAAAAAATGTCCAAAAAAGATATTTTGTTCTCTATTTCTTTTTCTACTGAGAATTTTATTCTGTTGTTTATTGAGTTAAAAGCTTATAGGTAATATTCAATCTTATCTATTGGTACGAATATTCGTACGGACTATATCATAAACATACCTGTACTAAAATAATGGTTGAAAATCTAAAGGGTATACAACTGTATTTTCTAAATTTTTCATTAGTAAATTTGCAATAATGGGACTTATTGGGGAATCCATAGCTGAGCCAAAAAATTTGTTTCTAAATTTTGTTATCAATAGAAAATTCTGAATTATTTAAAACTACATTCAAAGCAGTAAACAATTATATTTTTGTTAGTTTTGATTTAGAATTTCTTTTTATATTTCTCCAATTTTGAGTAATAATGTTCTTTACAATTTGGTTATCCATATTACTAAATAAAGAGGTGACGTCTAAAGAGATTAACAGAAAATTGGGAGGGATGGTTACATTAACGATTTAATTATTGAAATCTTTTGAGTTTTGAATAAAAGAATTGGTTGTCCCTAGGTTTCAGAATTTGCCTAAAAATGATGCTAAAGAATATGTGGGATCGAATATGGAACTGACAATTGGCTTATATGATAAATTTGGTTTATGGATTTTGGGTAAGCCATATAATTTTGAAATCACTAGAGTTTAACTCGTGAGTTTTTTCTTTGTCTCTAAACCTATCTTGCCAAAACCTTCCCAATCTTTTACTATACAATTTATTTTTGTGGTTCATTTTATCCATATAACCTATCCGTAATGTTAAAACCGTTGTCTAAAACCAATGTATCATCTTAATGTTAAAAAATTGTCCGCTCTCTTCACAATAATATTTGGGTTGTCTATTAAAAATGAGTTAGTTTGTTTTACGTAACTTAAAATTATTTCTTCAAATGGTGTTTATCATAATTTTCTGAATTTCTACTGTTTTTGAAATTTGATAAAATGTATATGAAATTAGTCCGAATATTAATGCGATCATTATCATTCAATAAGTTGGTGGACAAAATTTATTTCCTAAGCTTAAAACGAATTTGACGTAAAACGGAAGATCGATATTAGAAAAATTTACCAGCCATTTGTCTCAAGTACAATGTAATCCACTCATATATGACTGCTGATAGTTTAGAAAACTCTTCATAAATGTTGACCGGTAAGGTTTCTTCAATAAACCGGTTAAGTCAAACCAAAATGTTTTTTGTTGATTTTATTGCTTTTATACTTTCGGTACCCAATTTCTTCGCTAATTACACCGAATATACATGTTTTCTCCAAACGTTGTAAAACATCTTTATCTATGTTACAATTATTTTGTAATTATCTAGTTTTGGAAAACACGTTTTCTCTTCTAGACTGTAGCAAGAAATGTTGCATGGTTATGAGCTTTGCCAGATGAAAATTCTTGTTGATGAGCGACTTTATGTTCCGAAGAAACTTCGATTCTGATTTGCGGTAATTGTCTTCATTTTTCAACCAGGAGACTTATAATCAGTTTGGTTTTATTGAGCCAATAATTTAAATTAAAAGCAAAATTTTTTAAATATCTAATGATTAAGAATAGGAATCGAAAGCTAAAGCTGTAGTGAAGTTTTTTTAAATAAGGGCTCTTTAACCAATATTTCAAAAATTTTGTTTTAAATTAAATTATTGGATCAATAAAATAAAAATAATTAACTATTTAGATCATTTACGTAATATCTACAAATACATACAATAAACTTTTTAAATTCTTTAAATTTTTTTAAATACTATAAATTGTGTTAATCCTATAAATTCTTTGGTTTTTATTAACCCTAAAAGTCGAAAATTCAGTAAGTTCCCTAAATTCTTTCAAACCTATAAATTCTATGAATTTCTTAATTTTGAATTTACGGTTGCAAAAAATTAAAGAATTTATTTAATTTATAAAATTTATAGAATTTTAAGAATTTAAGAAATTTAGAGGATCTATAGAAATTATGAAATGTATAGATTAAGTAAAATTTCTAAATTTTCAGGGGTTTATTATAGAATTTATGAAAATTTTACAATTAATCGAACTGAGAGAATTAATAAAATTTATGAATTTATAGAAATTATGAAATTTTTGACAAAGTAAAATTTGTAGATGTTTCAATAATTTTAAAATTTAAGGAATTTGTAGAATTGATTGAATTTATAAAATGTATAGCAAATTTTAAATATCATTCAAAATTATTAAAAATTCCTAATTCTGAAAAATATATAATAATGTTCATTAGAATTGCTCCAGTTTTCTGAAAATGATGAGAAGAACCTGTTCCCTATGTAGGGTTTGGATGGGTTAAAAAAATTTAACCCATCCCTCGATTTACGAAATCTCTTTTTACGAATTTTCGGAATATTTCCGAAAAATTCGGTTAACGAAATTTTGATTTACACTCATCCCTAGCTTAACGAATTAATTCGTCCCAAAAAATTGCACGTACATCAAAATTTCGTTAACCGAATTTTTCGGAAATATTCCGAAATTGATAATGACCACTCTTCAATACCATAGGGGTGAAATTAGTTGAAGATTGAATTGTGTGATTATATACCAAGATATCGTCTGTCATAATTTCATCTGGTCTTTTATTTGGGGATTTTGAAAGCAATACTCGGTAAATTTCGAGCATGGTTGAACTTGAAGCGTTCAGCTGGGGAGTTTCCATTTGAATTTTTAGGAGTGGTAAAGTTTAACTCAATATTGTGTACCCTGCATAAATCTTTAAATATATTGGTATTAAATTCGGTGCCATGGTTTGTGACAATTTTTTAGGAATTCCATGAATTGCCATACATATATGTTGTCATTAATTGGGTGATTTCAGTACCACTTGAGTCTTTTACTTGAAATGCTTTGCCGTATCTACAATAGAAAATTTATCTATAATCGTTAGAAATTTATGATTTTGTATAAAGATTATGTCTATATGGATTGTGTCTATCGGTTTTGTTGGGGTTACGGTTATTTCTAGTTTTGTGTCGTGTCTCCACCTATCGTATTTGTTTATTAAGCGTACTTCACATTTATTAATGAATCTTTGAATCAAATTTCTGAGTTTTGGAAAATAGTATTTTCGTTGAATTGGTTTGCAATTTTCTAGGGTTCCGCGATGTCCGTGATTTTCGTGAGTATTTTGAATTATTTTTATTTGTCGAATAGGGTATTCGATATCTTCTACCAGTATTTTACATCTTAAAATCTTAAATTTGGATCCTTTATACCTAGATTTAAACAATGTATTTAAGATACTACAGGTTCCTTGGTCACATGCTATCCCAGTTAGCTGATTTGGTTATAAATATTCAGTGATTATATCTGCTAATTGTTCTGTAAATTGTTTGGACTTAAAGGTATAACGTTTCTTGCATGAGAATAAAATTTTAGTTTCTAACTCGAAATCTTCCCGAACATTCAACTGTGGTTTCAGGATAATTTGTCTTGAAATCTCATTCAGGTGGTTAGAGACTAAGGTAATTAGGGGCTCATCGCTAGATGATAATAGAGATGTACTAGAAGTGTTGGTTTCGACATTAACTTCGATCCGTGAGAGGGCGTCTGCATTCGAATTTAAGGTTTCTTTTTTATAAGCGATCTCATAATCATACTTCTCTAATTTGAGGCGCCAACGGATTAATTTGAGTTAAGATATTCTAGATTGAAAAGCCATGTTAGGGGCTTATGGTCTGTAACTATTTTGAACTTTCGACCGAATAAGTAATTTCGGAAATATTTACATGGCCAAACTATAGCCAGCATCAGCTCTTTTTCAATTGTGCTATAATTCTGTTCTGTTTGAGTAAGGGTACGCGAAGCGCAACAAATGGGTTTATCTAATCCAACTTGTCCTTAGGATAATACTGCACCGATTGCAAAATTATTGGCATCAGTAGTAAGGATAAATTCCTTACTGAAATAAGGATATTGTAATATAGAATTACTGCACAACAGTTCTTTACATCTGTTGAAGCAGTTGATGTAAGCTTCGGCTATCACAATATTCTTATCTTTCCTTAAACATGATGTGAGAGGTTTTGTTAGGTCAGCAAAGTTTTTAATAAATTTACGATAGTAACCGATTAAACCTGGAAATTCCTGAACTGCTTTTACTATATTACCTAAGAAAGCTAATTCCTTGTGAAGGAATTCACTCTTATCGAGTTGAACTTTGAGGTTTGCTTTTCTTACCCTATCGAATACGTTTTTCAGACTTTGAATGTGCTCTTGAAGGGAAGTACTGAAAACGATTACGTATGTCATCCATAAACATGTTCTACCTTGAAGATCTTGTAGAACGTTATCCATCACACGCTGGACTGTGGATGGTGCATTTTTAAGTCCAATTGGCATTCTGATATATTCATAATGCCCAATGTTAACGGTAAATGCTGTCTTCTCTATATCCCTGGGGTTCACTTCTATTTGATGGAACCCACTTGCAAGATCTAACGTCGAGAAGTACATACATTTCCCGAGTTTGCCTAGTATCTCCGTGATATTAGGCAATGGATATCGATCTTCTATCGTCTGCTCATTGAGTTTCCGATAATCAACAACCAATCGTCATTGTTTTTTGCCACTGGCATCACTCTTTTTTGGGACAATCCAAATAGAACTACTCCAAGGTGGGTAGCTTGGACGAATGATACCTTCTTGAAGCATTTTGTCTATTTGTTGGGCTACTTCGCCCTTGTGAATATGAGGATATCGATATTACTTCGTGAATATTGGTTTGTCATTTTTTAGATCCATACTGTGTTTTACATTGTTAGTAAAACTTAGGTGTTGAGTTTCCCTTTTAAAAATAGATTCGTATTCTACACATAGATTTTCAATTGCTTTGGTTTCCTCTTAATTAAGGTGGGAGGTTCGAATTAACCTTCGGAGAGTCAGAACTTATTGACGAATGATTAACCTCGATCTGATAATTTTCAGAGTGTTCAACTATGATCGATTGCTCGAATAAAGCACTTTGCTGCTCGTTTGAGAAGTTGATAATCTCTACAATTGCCTGCCAGTTATGAGAGGTATACAATCCTTCTGGGATTATCATATGTTCATTAACTTGTATAGGTTTGATGTAGATTTTTTCGTTTTCTACATCGACAGGTACTTTAATTACCATTTAGTTCCTAGGTGGTATATTATAGACAGGGGAGTGGTAGGTTGGTTTATAGAGTAAGGGTATTTTAACCTTATCCGTTTTCAAAGTAGAGTTGGAAAAATCTAATTTAATTCCAAGTAGTTTAATTACGTCAAGACCAATAAGTCCGTTGAAGTAGTTACGAAATTTAAATAGTAGGAATTTTATTGGTTCTTTTGTTTTGAATTCCTTAAATTCTGGAATTACTTGTTCCGTTAAGGAGTGTTCTTTGAATAGTGTTTTCTCCTTGATAGGGTCGATTTGTTGAATTTTATTAGGGATAATAAATTTTGGGTCTATGAAACTCTGATTGGCTCCTGTGTCAATTAAGAGATTTAATTTGGTTTTTGGATTAATTTTAATGTGAATATATGGTGAAGGGCTTACTGTTTGGTGCGAATTAAGATTCAAGTATCCGTTGGGTTCTCCGAGACGTTGGACTGAAAAACCGTTTTATCTGAATCTAAAGGAATGTCCGATGTTTGATTGAGGTTTGGTTCAACATTTTGGATATACTCCGAGCCATTGGGTGAACTTTCTGGGTACATATCTAGTTTAGTTTCATCTAGTTATTGTACTTGGGTACCATATACATCATAATGATCATAATATTGATAATTCGAGTTATAATTTTGGTGTTGCTCTATATTGAAAAATTCTTCAACTTGGTATTTCGGAGGTCCAGTGGAACGAGAGAAGAAATTTGAATTGTTTGGTGGAAACCGTGTAGGTTGTCTATATCTATTTGAATTTGAGGTGGTGTCCATTGATTATATCTTGTTGTTCTGTAGGGGTATTAGTGGTGGTCTAGGTTTATTATTAAAATAATTTCTATTAAATTGTTGGTTGTTATGGAAACTTTGATTTTTGTTGAATGGCGGGAAATTTGAATATGGTTGATCTATGGGTCGATTAAGAGGTTTATGATTAAAGTAAACATTATTTGAATTCATGGGCTTTGGCACATATTGATTATACTGCCATTAGGGTGTATGATACTGATTGAATCTGAATCTCAGGATATTACTCGTCATTCTCGATGAATGAGCCAAAACTTGATTTATTGTTTGTGGTTTCTTTATGTACATCATGTTTTGTTTTTGGAGACATAAGTTTAGAGCATCTGAAATCGTGTTCGGATTTCTGGCTCTTATTGGGGAACCCATTGGTTCTCTTATTCCGGCTAGGAACGTTGAAAGGCACATTTCCCGGTATAATGTTTCTTTTGTATTTTTTACAATTACGGGTGTAGGACTGAGCCTAACATTATTTAATATCGTCGACTGAATGTCCATTAAGCGACTATAGCACTTTTCAATAGTGTGTAAATTTCTTATTAATGACCCGTGGGGCCATATGGCTAAGACTTCATCAGCTTCATCCGTGATTTTATTCCCGATTGCCCTCGCAGGAATGTAATGGGTATATTGCCAACTCCCATTATGGCTTCAGATTGTTCGATGATTTCATCTACGTTAGTGATAAAATCATGACGTGTGTGCTTAGATCCGTTAAACTTCGGAAGATCCTTTATAGAGTCCGGTAATTTCATAGTCGTGAGAACGGCGTTTAGTCTAACCATAGCGTCTTGAGCTTCGTGAGCCATTTCTGTTTTGTTTTGTAAGCCTACTATTAAATTATCTAGATTCTCAAACTAATCTAGATTTTCCTCTTTAGTTATTGATAAGCTTCTAGTTGTACAAATACAAATATAAATATTCTTGAAATTTTTCTGACATTTTTCTGTCATCCTTCCGCAAAGGGTACAATGCTAAGCGGCTTTGGGGATTTCTGTATTTTAGTGTGTGAAGAGATGTATTGATAAAATAAAGTAATATTGTGTACGATATTTGGGGAGCCTTGGTTTTAACTTTTTAAATTTCAAAAGTCGCTTTAAGAAACATTTTATTAAGCAGTACTTAGAGTATTGAGCGTGACAAATGAAATCTTACGGGATAAATTATTGATTCAATTGCTGTATGTACCGAGCACACACGATTCTTGAGAATTTAATTATAATCTATAATCAAAAACGCCCTTGAGGTGCCAATCACAACACATGGATAATCAAAAAAAATTTTAGCCTGCATATAGAATATTAAGTTTCTTGAAAAGCGTTAAAGAAATCTGCATCAACTCATTCAAATGCATCGCTTAGTATCCGTTATTAAAAAAATTATCGCATTAACATAAATACTGAAAAATTTAAAATCATTTCACCTTAGCTCAAGATCGCAGAAATTAGTCGTGGCTGGTTGAGGTTAAATAAATACGTGTGTGAATACTACTTCGTATTATGAAAATAATTAAATAATCCAATTTTATTTACAAAACCAAAAAATTGAAGAGTTAATTACCATAACTTAATTGTACATGAAAATCGTTGCAATCGTACACCTAAGGGTGTTAAGTAGTAAATACAATAAATAATAATTATAGTTAAGTGCGAATGCCACTCGTCTCGATAATACTGGCCGCAAGGAATTTAATCAAATTAAATTATATTTTGACGGACACAATACGATTGCCGACATATTATGCATCCAAAAACGGATGTTGTTATACATTTAACCGTATGTACGATTATAAAATATTTGAAGATGTTGTTGTCCATTTTAAAATGCAACTTATTTACATTCATACATTTTGATTGCCTTTATAACATACAGAACAAACAAAATTATTATAAAATCGAAGGGGGGAAATACATGCATATATAAAAATACAAAGTTGAAATGAAAACAAGAAAATTATGCAAGCATGCAAGGTGTACGTACATGCTGCATAAGTTGTTTTGTTATACTACATGTATGCACGTTACAAAGTTCTCTGTACTCGTATATACAGTATGCAAAGACAATTATTGCAACTTATTCATGTATATGTTATATGGTTAGTAATCGTAATACGGTTTATTGTTATGTTCTCTGCTTTGCTGCGCACATTAGAAATTGTATCTGGCCTCTATATGGAGGTATAACATACAAAGTAATTATAATTATTTATGTTTAATTGTAAAATACGTGGTGGATTTATCTTTTTGTTTTTTTAATTTTGGGAAATGAGACTAATTAAGTTTTTGTATCATATTATTAATAAGATTTGTATTGTTGCATTATATTTCAAGCTGTTCAAGGTAAATGCATATAGGTAACTACCGCTTTTATAAATAAACATACATTTATGATAATTGAAGCATATGGAATAAGCATAATTACTGAAAATTTAACAATTGATATGTTACATGTGCAACGAGCTTAAAATTATTATTTTTTGCACATATAACTACCTAATTGATTGATGGTTATGATAATTTTTTTGTTTGTTTGTTATTATTTCAAATTTAACAACTGAAAAGGAAATTGTATAATTAAATGTAATGTAGATTGTATTTGTGTATTTGGCAGGGGTACAACATTAACTAACTAACTATGAATTAATTAGACTTTGAAACAATAGGTGATAAATTTTTATCGTACATAAAAAATTATTTAATGACTTTTTTAGGCAATCGATAAATAATATTTGATGGTTATATCAACGATACTGTTAGCGTGCTGGTCAATCTTTATTATTTCCGGGATTGATATTTGTGGTTTTGTCATACTCACTACTAGTTTTGAATAATGAATTAATTGTTTGTTGAAATTACAAAATGATGGATGAGTAATATGATTGTTTCCAAATTTATTTGCGGTATAGCACCATGTAAATTTGTAGAAGTTAAGTTATACGGGAGGGAGTGAACCGTCTAAAGCTCAATGGTCGTTCCAAAATAAAGATTTAGAATGCACGAACTGATTTGTTTTCTTAAAATACAAATTCTGCGTTAATAAGAGTTATATTATGAAATTGGTGACCAATTGGTGACCCTTTTTCGTGTTACAAATTATTCAGCATACGAATATTTCACGAGAAAGTCTTTAGTGTTTCTTTGGTAAGGAGATATACTTACATAAGCAGGTAAAAATAGCTCATATAAGAATGCTTTGGAATAAGACAATGCAGAGAAACCTCACTACAACCGACAACGATGGGACCAATTAGTTGCCCGTTATAGTGAGGTGTCCCTTGAACTAAGGTTTTGTGATTTTTTTTTATAAAAATTTTATTGGGTTTCTATTTCTTATCCGATTTTGATGAAATTCAGCATGCACGATGGAAATGGGATTCTAAAATGACTTTTAGACGAAGTACTGGAATATTGGCCATATACCCATAAACCCGGCATGTTTAAAACAGTTAATGGTAGTAGCAACAGATACATTTTACCAAGCATACTCTATCTACTTTACCGATTGTAATAAATTTACTGCCATATTTTTACTCGGTGTGGATATTTCAGTACAAGCAATCAAATATTTTAGTAATTTATTATTATTATTATTAAATCACAAAAATTCTCTCTAATGTTGGGAAATTCTGCCATTTTATATTGTGAAGTAGCCAAAGTTTTATTCGGTGTTGCTTTAAAAAAACAACGCGGTTTTATCGAGATTGTAAATGCAATTTTTGTCGTATTTTTCACTTACACTAACCAGCCGCGATTTTCAATTGTTTGTAACAGTTTGTTCAACTTTGCGCCTTCCCCCTTTGTGTTCCTATAAACGATATTATGACGCTCTTTAAACCTCTGAAGCCAGCAATTAGAAGCATCGAATCTTTTGCACAATTCCGCTATTTCTTTGGCTTTTACTGGATGGTTGTACCAGATATTGGCAAATTTGATGTTCGCACACAACAAAACCAGCGAAATGATTCAATCTTTCTCTTTAAATTAATATTCAATTCCCACTGTTTGGTGAAGTTATCAGGTTTAATTAAAATGGTTGAAATCTGACTCTTACTGACATTGAATCTTTCAGCCAGTTGACGCACAATTCATTTTTCTTTTTTATTTACTTCAACAACTTTACATTTTTCTTCTAAAGTTAAGAATCGTCTTTCCCTTGAAGATGATGCACTTATAATTCTAAAAATATTCAATACGTAAAATCTAAGTCAGTTGGCTTAGTTTTTATTGTGCAGTAAAATCTCGATTTTAATGGAAATAATTCAGATTTAAGCGATAATTTTTTTTATATTTTATTTATAATTTTTCAGAATATCTGGGTAAGTCATGATAACCTTATGTTACTTTCGGTTAAAAAAACCGAATCATTTTCTGGAATATGGCAAATTGGAAAAGAACTTGGTTAGTTCTTATCCACTTATAATGCAATTCGGGATTCTAAAATGATATTTGGAAGAAGTTCTGAAGTTCTTATTTCTCAACGTTTAATGATGAAAATGGGAATCTAACATGATTTTTAAAACAAGTTCAGGAATATGGAGGTAAGTACTTGGTTATTTCCTAACCGATATTATGCTGAAATTCACCGATTATGATGAACAAGTCCTTACAAATAGCAATTAACCATTTTAAAATTTTATTTCTATCGAACATCCGAAATTTCATTCAAATTGGAAAAATGGTAATTCGGAAGTTCATTTAAATTCTATTTAGTTCTATTAATCAAGAAGTTCATTTAAAAATCAGTTTAGAATCCTATTTTCATCGTACATGAATTTCAACTTAGTCCATCATCTAACAATTCTTTAGAACCTCATTTCTACCATATATGCTTAATTTCATTAAAATCGGTTAAGAAATAACCATGTTCCTTCTAACTGCAACATACCCAGTGTTTAAATATTCTACATTCGGATTTAAGGGAAAATCGGAAATAAGGGACATGTCAATCTCCAATTAGTCCGTTAAATCGAGATTTTACTGTAATTCACATAAAACTAATAACAAACGATTTAGTTTCACTAACCTGTTTTGAATAATTACTTTTGCTACATATAATAAATTGCACATGACTATCTATAATCTATATGTTTTTGTAAATGAACGTACAATCGTTATTACATGTTAAATACACAAATGTTACTATTCGTCTTGCATTGGATTTCCATTGGAAATGCTGAGGGTAATCAAAATCCGAAAAGAAGTGGCCAAGTTCCTTCCTAATTTGCCATATTCCAGAACTTCATCCAGAAATCATTTGAAAATCATATATCTATCGTACATGCTGAATTTCATCAAAATCGGAGAAGAAATGGTCAATTTTCTTCCTAATTGGCCATATTGCAAAACTTTATCTAAAAATCATTTTAGAATCCCATTTTCATCAAAATCAAATAAAAAATTGCCAAATTTATTCCTAATTGGCCATATTCCAGATCTAACTAATGCTCCTATCATCGCAGAAATGTCTACTTAACTAAGAGAGGTTTTCATGGAAAGCTTCAGTTTTGCAAGGGACTTAAATTTGTGTCCTTACTTACGCAAACACAGCTAAAGGTAGCGAATCCATCCAGGATCCTCGACATAAGGGAGCTTAACCAGAAGCTAGCGGATTTACCCGTCAACAAGACATACTTCGAAGAAACTTTGGCCAAAGAACGGCCACTAAAGTTATCAACGTATGAGGGTACTTCAACATGGGAGGAATACTTTACGCACTTCGAACTGGTCGCGGATGCTAATGGATGGTCCACTCCTCAACGAGCCATACAGCTAGGGGCGATACTATGTGGAGACGCGTTGGTTGTTCTTTCATCTATGGAACCAGCGGCACGACGAGATTTTCACTTATTGTGTAACTCGCTATCAATGCGATTTGGGACAGAGTACCACGAGAAAACCAGTCAGACCTTTCTTCGCTGTAGAGCACAACAAATTAAAGAGAGTTTATCCGCATTCGGTATGGATTCGGTACCAAGCGAGGCATTGGATCGAATCGCTCTTATGCAATTCATAGATGGCATTTATTAAAGTGAGGTTCAAGATTTAATCAGAATGGCTAGTCCCGCAACATTCCGGGAGGCACTGACCAAAGCTGTCGAAGTGACGGCCGTCCGACAAGCGACCAGAATGAATTAGCGTAAAATCCGTGAAGCAGTTCTCGAGGAGACGGCCGAAGTGGTAACCGATGAAATAACTATCGATACCTTCGGTAAAGCAGAGGTAACGTCACAAGGCAAGCCAAGAGGAAACAGTTCACGATATCGTTACAGGGGGAAGCCGAAGCCTCAGTTGGAGACAAAAGACAGAAGCGACGGTAGTGAAAGTCCCTGTGAGCAAAAACCGAGTGCGAACCCGCCGTCGGAAAACTCAAATTAGTCGTTGCTGCGGGGCTTCCGGCGACTTAATCAGAACCAAATGCCCCAAATAAGATGACTATTCTAGCGACAAATGGAGCCTCTATGACAGCTAATGGCTTACTTAACCAACGGAAGTGCACATTCGTTATCGACACTGGTGCAACAGTGAGTTTAGTTAGCAGCAAATTCCAAAGAACATGGCCCAACCCCTTGCGACCATGTAATTTACGAATCAGAACCGTGACTGGGGACCCTTGCCCTATCAGTGGTGCAACCGAGCCAAACTTCAAACTGGAGAAGTTCGCTAAATCCACGAATTTTATCATCGCCGATATACAGGATGATGCAATACTAGGCACTGACTTCCTAAAAAAATTTCAAGGACAGATTAACTTGGCGGAAGAATGTTTGTTCCTCGATAACCAGAAAATTCCAATCGCTATTGCAAGCGGCCTAGCCGTCGCCACTTCGTCGAAGGTGAACCTACCTCCGAGGTCTGAAACATTAGTTTCCGTTAAAATTGCCACCAATCAGGTAGGTGTTCATCTGATCGAACATCCAACAGAGTCAAATTTGCCTGAGGGAATACTAATTGCGAGAGGACTGGTCGACCCGAGCCGCCACCTACAGCATGTGCGAATAGCAAATACGATGGATCACGAGAAGATACTCCCGGAAAATACTCGGGTGGGCGACATGAAAGGTGTGGAGATCATTCCACCTGGCAATTGGGACCACGCTACAGAGGACCAAATGGGTGAATTGATTCAAAAATCATTGGAAGGCGTACCGAACGAGTCACACAATTTGGTTACACAATTTTTAACCGAGAATAGGGATGTATTTGCTCGTTTTCCCGGAGACTATGGGAAAACAACACTAGTGAAACATGGAATCGACGTCGGAGATGCAAAGCCAATAAAACAGCCGCCTCGCAAAGTACCCATTGCAAAACGGGACGAGATGAAGATTCTGTTTGCCGATATGAAAGCGAAAGGGGTCATTGAGCCAGCCATTAGCCCCTGGTCCTCCCCAGTTGTACTCGTCAGGAAGAAAGATGGATCGTTGAGGTTCTGTGTTGACTACCGGAAACTTAACAACGTCACCCAAAAGGACTCATTTCCCCTACCTCGAATCGATGTTACACTGGATGCAATGAAGGGTGCCTGCGTGTTTTCCACTTTCGACTTGGAGTCGGGCTACTGGCAGGTCGAACTTAAAGCAAAAGATCGACCAAAGACGGCATTTTCAGCTGGGGAAGGTCTTTGGCAATTCACTGTCATGCCATTCGGCCTCTGTAATTTCCCGGCCACGTTCTCGAGATTAATGCAAATGGTGTTCGCCGGGCTGCCTTGGGAAACCTGCCTAGTATATTTAGATGACATCATCATCTACGGAACAGACATTGGCGAACTAGTTAGCAAGATGAGGTTAGTTTTCGAGAGACGAACGGTTGGGTAATTTGAAGCTGAATCCGAAAAAGTGCAATCTATTCAAACGGCAAGTGCATTACCTCGGGCATATCGTGAGCGACAAAGGAATCCGGACTGACCCGGCTAAAGTAGCAACGGTTCGGGATTGGCCACGCCCAGATGGAAAAACGCCAATGCGTAGCTTTCTTGGGCTTTGGTCCTACTATCGACCATTCATCAAAAATTTCACTTCCATTGCTAAACCATTATTTGAGCTGACAGAAAAAACCGTAAATTCGAATGGAACGACAAAGCAGACCGAGCTTTCAAAGAGGTGAAACAGCTACTCACCTCAGCACCAATTTTGGCTTATCCTCAACTCGACAGGCCATTGTTGACACAGATGCCAGTCTTTTTGGAATAGGAGGTGTTTTATCACAAGAAATAGAGGGCAAAGAAAAAATGATAAGCAATTTCTCAAGGACTCTGCGGAACGCCGAAAGAAATTACTGCACCACGAGACGAGAGCTGTTAAAGCCATTGCAGTTGTGAAAGCCATTCAACACTTTCACACTTTCATGCGTCACTAACCTGGTTGTTAAATTTCAAAAACCCGGAAGGGCAAGTCGCCCGGTGGATAGAAATTCTACAGCAATATGATTTCGAAATCCAATATCGCCGTGGCCTAATACACGGAAATGCAGATGCCTTCTCACGTCGTATCTGTCCGGCGGAATGTCGAGAATGTAATCGACTTGAGGCTCGAGAAGAGGAGACCACCGTTCGTATGACAAGATTGGACACGGGCGAAGAACGCTTCTCCAAAGCACAGCAAGAAGATGACACTCTAGGGCGAATTTACGAATGGAAGCTAAGAGGGACGCGTCCTACTTGGGAGGAAATCGCTGCACAGACTACAACAATCAAACGATATTGGGCACAATTGGATTCCATAATACCACAAGAGGGACTCCTCAAGCGGAAATTTGAGTCAGCTGATGGGACATCCGTCCTCCTTCAGATCCTACTGCCAAAAACATTGATCGAAGAGGTTTTGAGCGACGTCCATGATGGGAAAACCTCTGGACACTTTGGGATATCGAAAACCAAACAACGAATCCGAGGCAAATTTTACTGGCCGGGTTGGATCCGGGATCTCGAACGTTGGTGCCGAAAATGCAACGTCTGTGCCGCTCGAAGAAGCCCACGTCGCCGAACACGTGGACGCCTGAAGCGTTATGTGCGGGGTGCCCCTTTCGAAAGGATTGGTATTGACATCAAAGGCCCTCTTCCAGTTACCGAGAAAGGAAACCCATATGCTCTAGTCATCACGGACTACTTTACCAAGTGGCCAGAGGCGATAGGAATACCAAATCAGGCAGCCGAAACGGTGGCAGATACATTAATTCGAGAAGTTGTCTCGCGTTATGGTGTCCCTCTCGAGATTCATTCGGATCAAGGCCGAAACTTTGAAGCTGCAGTATTCAAGAAGACAATGGAACTTCTCGAGGCAAAAAAGACGAGGACAACACCATTACACCCGCAATCGGATGGAATGATCGAGCTTCACAACCGCACTTTGGGTGATTACTTAGCCAAGTTCGTTCGCGAAAATCAACGTGATTGGGACCAGTTACTTCCGCTATTTATGTTGGCTTATCGTTCATCAGTCCACGAATCAACGGAGATGACTCGCCGCTGAAATGTTGCAGGGACGTAAACTACGTCTACCCGGTTGCTTATTGGTCGGATCATCCCCCGAACAAACGTCAGCGGGCGGCTACGCTGACGATCTTCGACTACGTATGGAGCGAATTCATGACTTCGCTCGCAAGCACCTCAAAATTTCAACCGACCGGATGGCGAAACAATACGACTCAAAAGCGAACCCAATACAGTTCAGTATCGGAGATCTAGGGTGGCTGTATAACCCAGTCAAAAGAATAGGAGTTTGCCCAAAATTGCAATGCGACCGGGATGGACCATACGAGATTATCGGGAAGTTAAATGACCTGATTGTACGCATAAAGAAGCCTACGGGGAGAGCAAAGGTAGTTCACGTGGATCGATTAGGACCCTATCACGGTAAACTGGATAGACCACTTTCCTAAATTGCGACGGGACGTTCGCAAGTAAGAACGGAGCAGTGTAACAAATGCATATTCGCCTGGATGACCACTTAATAAAGAAATGACATACAGACAATTTAAATATAATTTTATAATTTTTAAAATAATTCGCTAAGTTAAACAGGCTATTTGTGATGTAAAAAGAAAAATAAAGTTACCCTAATCAGCTTTTTGGTACAAGGGAAATTGGAACTATTTGGGTGTATTTTCTTCCCTTAAGCAAAGTCCAAATCTCAAATCTCCAAACAGAAATCCTCGTAGAGGAAGGTCAATAACCTTGCTGTTTGCGGAGTTAATGTAAAGAGACAAACGGCCTCATTTGTTTTCCATCCTCGTGAGTCGTCGGAGGTAACAATATAATTAATTTTAATATTTACGTTGTAATATTTCAATATGCTGTAATCTGTATTGGTCGATACTGGGTAGGTGTTTCATAAGTGTCTATACGGCTGTTTTCGAAACCGATACTTATTGGATACTTCGCCCCTCCGGAATAACAAAGATGTAAATGCATTTTTAAAGTTTGTGAAATTTTTAAAGTTCAAAATGACGGCTATAGAATACAACTTTTGCGGAATTTAAATGTTCGTATTAACGTATAACAGCAACGTACTGATCTGGGACGTATATCGGCCCAGATTTTCTCGCTCCTTTCATATTCTGCTCTATAACAGAATGGCCTGTATCTCCCTCATTTTAAGTGTGGCCTCTTATAAGAAATTTGTGGGTTATGCCGTTTATATTTAAATAAGTAACTGCATATAGAAACATAGCCATTACGAAACTGAAATAAAGAAGATCACTATACAATTAAACAAAAATTTAAAATTATATACCTAGAATACCAACCGGTTGTTTTGCTGGAATGACTTTGTTCTATTTCTTTTAAATATTTAAGGACACATGAACCGATTTCAATTAATTCTCGGTGTCCCAAACCTTCGTGCGTAAAATTAAACTTGGTAGTTTTTGTATTGGTATATGTTACCTGAAAACAAGCAATAATTTTAAAGCCGCATTTCATTCCCAAAATCTGTTTGAAGATAAAAATTCAAAATGATCGATTTGAATATCAAAATTACATATATGAACATCTATAAATGCTAGAAATTATCGCTTTTATTAGAATAACACTTTATTTATTTTGACAATCAGATCAAATTAAACTTACGGGAGATAATCAAATTATACTTACTGTAAAATTATAGCAGTTCAGTTTTGAGTGGTAAAAAAATGCGGAAGAATCGCCTATTGGGACAGGCATTACAGCCTGTAAATCGTAAATTGCAACTATTTTTGGATCGAACCGGATTCCTTGCTTTTTCAATGTCTTTTCCTTTCTCTTGTCAACTTAATTCTTTCTGTTTTTGATGTTCTTTATAGCTCTCCTCTAATCTGAATTTGTCATGTGCAGTTGAGTTCTTGAAAGCTTTACCTTGGTCACATTGATCCTTTTTTGGAACATGAGACCCAATGTTAAATTCAGTGTTGAATATGTAAGAATACGCATCATATTTCACTGATAGCTTATCAGCCAACTTACGTAGAGCTTCATAATTAACATAAACCATCTATAAATTCTCGGTTGTTGGTAGATCGAACATATAGTCACTTTCTATTCTATAGGTATAGAATTTATGTGTACCCGTTCCGATTCTGTAATTTCTTCGTCTAGTTTGGAATGATGATTGTGTTTGCCTCGATTGTCATCTGGTGTTGCTTCGATACCACTAAATTTAGCCTCCACAACAGTGCGAACAGATCTCGCTTTGATTCCTAGAGTACTCATTAGGAACGGCTTACATATTTTAATTTTTTTCTCCATCTTGAAGAAAAACAAATTAACAGTTTGGTTTTCTGAGCTGAATAGAATTCATCTTCACCCTTCTATATTAAATCTGTAAGATCTCGATACATGTACCCAAAAAATTGCGTTCTTTTCCAATGAAGGTAACGACCAATATTGTTGAATTAAGATTTTCCTTCCATCTTCTGGTACTTTAGTCGCACAGCTAAGTCTGCACGAGAAGATAAATATGATTTACCGTAATTTTTTAACATTTTTCGTTTGTTATTTTTCCATTCCCCAGGTTCTCTTTGCCTTTTCCCCCTTTTTTCTTTGCTGAAGAGTGGTTATAATTTACAATAGAATTTACATTATCATTTTCTGAGCTGCCAGTATTTTCATTAATGTCAGTATTTACAGAAGTATGTTTTCCATCCTCCGAGTCGTTATCAGGTGACAAAGATAAATCGATTTCTGCAGGAGGTACATATTCATCACTGTCATCTGCATAAAATGGATCTTCATCTGACGAGTTTCCTACTTTATAACTTGAATAGTTTACTCGCTTAAATCTTAATTTCAAATTCGGCTGTTGTTCCTTTTGAGAAATTTGTGAAACTGATAAAGAGAAAGTTTCTTGATAAATTCGGCATAATGTTGCAAAAATGAATTTTTTGTAATTAACTGTTTTACGCATACCTTGGTTAGATTGAATATTTCAAAATGAGTTAAAATCCATTATCGTAGAATCCACTTCTTGTAAAATACATGAATTATTTTGCAGTTTCACAGGTACCTTAATATTTAGCGAAATCATGAAGGAATTATGTTCTTCAAGAAAGCTTTCATTTTCGTTCGTTACGATTATTTTATCTAAAAATTAAGCCATTTGTAAAAAAAAATGGATTTTTTTTACTAAAATAGCTATCAAACAATACTTATACGTACTTTCATTCCTTTAGCATGTTTTAGGAGGATTGTTATTACAATCAGTCTTTGTTGCTGAATTATTTTTCACATTTTCCGTATTTTCTCCGGTTTAAAAATTGACAAGTTTTTGATGTAACGGCCACATTTTGTTCTTCTAGTGCTAATCGCATTAACTTTAGCCCTTGATAACTTTAGCATTTGTTATGTGGAATAAGTAGGGGCTTCTATTTACTACCTCTTCACCAATTCTGAACGGGGTTCGCTTCTTAGAATTTTTGCTACATCACTAAATGTGTTGCCTTCCCATAGTTAAATTTGAATAAAAAAAAAAATAAAAAAAATCTTTTGATCAGGATTATGGTGGGCCTGAAAATTAATTATATCGGTTAGCTCATACTAAACAGACATAAAAAATTTCCAAGCCCACCAATTCCCAACTCTGATCAGAAGACCTTTTTTTAAAATATTTTTTTTATTCGCTTTTAACTAAGGGAAGGCAACATATTTATTGATGTAGCAGAAAATGTAACAAGCGAACTGAGCAAATAGGTAGTAAATAAAAGCCCCTACTTAACCGATAAATCAAATTTTTAGGCCCTCCATAATCCTGATCAGATTTTTTTTAAATTGTTTTTTATTCATTTCTAACTATGGAAAGACAACACATTTATTGATGTAGCAAAAATTCTAACAATTGAACCTCGTTCAGAATTAGACAAGAAGTAATTAATGGAAGCCCCTACTTATCCCATATAACAAATTTACAGGACCACCATAATCCTGATCAGAAGAATTTTTATTTTTTTTTATTCATTTTTTCTATGGGAAGGCTACACATTTATTGACGTATCAAAAATTCTATAACGCATTTTCTCTCGAATAACATGTCTGGGATGGATTTTTAAGTTAGTACACTTTAAAAGTGTAGAAAAAAGTCTTGAATAGGTTTTTACGCTTGTGTTGTCGGAGGTAATTTCAAATTTTTCTAGGATGAAAGTGTGGGATAACTTTAAGAGGGTGTCTTTATCCAAATACAAGTTTTAGCACACAATTTGGATGAATGGAATAAAAAGAAGCCACTCATTTTGTTTTTTGATTTTATTGTATTTTAATTAATATTTCAGGTTTCTTATGATGTTGTAAATCTAAAATCCAACACTCAAGAATAATAATTTATATTAAAAAAGTTATCTTTATTTGTACCTAACCAAATTTAATTTTAAAAGAGCATTTATTTAAAATAAAATATTGTAAAATTAAATGAAATCATACCATCTATTTAACCTGTATTTTACCCATACAATATTAATTACTATCATAAATTAAAACAATCACTCTTTAACACAGATTGTTACATGCCTTTGACCGTATTTAATCGAATGTGAAAAAATCACTATAAAGCATGACATTGAATTAAAACCCACTACGGGTCTCAATCAGTTTAATAATAATTAACTGGCACTTCTTGCTCACTATAGTTAGCTCGCGTCTCTTTTTTTACACCCACCACCAATCAATCTACTAATTTCAAATGTCTTTTAAAAATAATATTCACCCAATTTTCTTTAAAACACTTAAAACATTTTCACTTCATAAAAACAAAATTGTATTAAATCAATGAAATTCACCAATACTTCTAAAAAAATTCCCACTCACTTAATAAGCTCATAAAATGATTACAAAATTATAATTAAAACATTTTATCAAATCATAAAATTTCCATTTAATTTATAAGTATACATAAACATACATCCATTCATACATACAGAGATCAAGAATTTTTGTAACAGCTTGTGATTAAAATTGTGTCAATAAAATACGAAAAATTTAATTAAAATGAAAAACTATTAATTAAATGGGTATGTATGTATGAGTTCTAAATTAAGATAAAGAATAAGAAGAGTCACTATACATAAAAGTTAATATGTATCAAAAATGTGTATAATAATAAAATAAAAAAACTAGATCTATAAACATGAAGTACATCCAAGAGTATGCATTTACATAACACTTACTTAACAAAAAATTATATTCTTGAAAGTAATAAATTATAATTAAAATTCTGTTTTTTTTTGTATTCTCTGCATATAGAGCACAATATTCTTCCTTCTTCTTAAACATACGTCTCGTCCTCCTTTTCATTACAACATTATTTTTAAATATAATTTTAATTTTGTTATTTTTATTTATTAGAGTTTGATAAAAATGAAAATATATAATATTTCTAGTTTATAATATTATATGTAGTAGATAAAATTACTGTATTAATATTAATTATTATAAGTATGTTCTCGTATAATATACAAAAATTTAAATTTATTGTATTCATACTTCCTAGATGGAAGTACATTTTCTGTACTTTATGTCTTCATTATTTCGTAGTATAGACTATAGAGCAACAAATTGGTTGGGCAGTAAACACCTACTTTTTTTTATTCTTGGATGGTTAATAATTCGGCAGAACAAAAAATTAATATATTGGCACTATTCCCAATATTAAAAACAAGAAAATTCAAAATCTTTGCCACGTAATTATTTAGTTTGGGGTAATGTTTATTTTTTTTAGCACATTACTTTATGTGCTGGTTTCAAAATAGAGTTGTGCTTATATTTTTATATATTTTCAGTGCTGCCCGAAATTTTTGTTGTCAAATATAATAATACAATTGTTATTTTGTAAATAAGAAGGGTGGCGAAAGTTCATTAAATTTGCTTCTATTACAATATGTTTTTACTGAATGTGTTGGAAGTACATTTGAATATGGTTTATTGATATTTATGATGAAGTAGTGTCGAACAAGCCAGTATTTTATAAAATACAATCGTTTCTGTTTCTTCAGGTGGTTAGGCATCAGAGTAAAAGGAATACGTGAGCCCGTGTTTTTCAACGGCGGTTTGGAAGTTAACAAAGAGGTTTACATCACAAAATGTTTACCAGTGCTTGACACGTTTTTAAAGAAACATCACCAGCATGATGAATTTTTGTCAGATTTAGCGTCCCTACATTACGCTAATGAAACTTTGACCGAATTACAAAAAACGTAAATCAAATCGTACCAAAAGTTCCATAACTGCGGCCGATCGAAAACTTTTGGGCTACGTTGAAGGGGAAAGTCTTCCACAATAGCTACCAAGCCAAAACATCCAAAAAGTTGATCGTAAAGACCAAAAAGGAACTGAAAACCATTGCGCTGATGGAATCCAGAGAGCCATCCGAGAAATGCCCATGAAAGTCGGCCAGGCAACAAAATTCGGAGTGGACTATTTTTTTAAATAATGTAAATGTAATAAAGTTCTTAAAAATTAAAAGAAAAATTTTAAGAAAGATAAGCTGGTTTTGAAATATGCTTGGATGCTCCAGTTCCATTTTAAGCCATACGTTAAAATCTAGAACCGGTTTAAACCCAAAAATTTGATAAGCCAAAATTTGAAATTTCCTATATATTAAATAGCTAATTTTTAAAATTTTTGTATTCCTAAATTCCTAATTTTTTTTTTAAATTAAGCTTCAAATTTTCGGGGATTTATATCAGAAATCGATCTTAATTTCCTAATCACATAGGATGAAAATGCCTTCCAAAAAAGAGTAATTGTCTCTAAAAAGCGAGTTAAACAACGTAATTTACGAGCATCTATATGTTAATCCGCTAAACATATAAAAGTGTAGAGCAGACATAAAATACAGTACAGAAAGTCAAATTAAATTTTCAAAGGAAGCCAATTTACGCTACAGGTAATGCTAAACAGGTTACCCTTACAGAGCCTTAAAAGTTATTGAAAACCAATCTAGCTTGCAGCGAGATAAATAAAACCAATAAAAAGTCATCGGTTTATCGTCGAGATATTAATTATTTGTATTTTATATTTTATGTTTTATATTTTATATTTTATATTTTATATTTTATATTTTATATTTTATATTTTATATTTTATATTTTATATTTTATATTTTATATTTTATATTTTATATTTTATATTTTATATTTTATATTTTATATTTTATATTTTATATTTTATATTTTATATTTTATATTTTATATTTTATATTTTATATTTTATATTTTATATTTTATATTTTATATTTTATATTTTATATTTTATATTTTATATTTTATATTTTATATTTTATATTTTATATTTTATATTTTATATTTTATATTTTATATTTTATATTTTATATTTTATATTTTATATTTTATATTTTATATTTTATATTTTATATTTTATATTTTATATTTTATATTTTATATTTTATATTTTATATTTTATATTTTATATTTTATATTTTATATTTTATATTTTATATTTTATATTTTATATTTTATATTTTATATTTTATATTTTATATTTTATATTTTATATTTTATATTTTATATTTTATATTTTATATTTTATATTTTATATTTTATATTTTATATTTTATATTTTATATTTTATATTTTATATTTTATATTTTATATTTTATATTTTATATTTTATATTTTATATTTTATATTTTATATTTTATATTTTATATTTTATATTTTATATTTTATATTTTATATTTTATATTTTATATTTTATATTTTATATTTTATATTTTATATTTTATATTTTATATTTTATATTTTATATTTTATATTTTATATTTTATATTTTATATTTTATATTTTATATTTTATATTTTATATTTTATATTTTATATTTTATATTTTATATTTTATATTTTATATTTTATATTTTATATTTTATATTTTATATTTGCGATGAGTTTTTTTCGACCTAATCTTTTTCATTTCTTGAGCACAGATTTTATATTTTATATAATAAATTCCTTTGTAAAAAGAAGCTTTTAAAATAAGCACTAAAAATTAGAAGTTAAAGATTTGGTCATATTTTAGAAATGTATCAAACATTTTTCATCGCACATAACGAATCTCTTCTAGTTGGTATTTTATTCTAAATAGCAGTTTAGATTTTCAAGTTGCCAGTGTAAATGTCACCACCGTTACAATCTTTTATACTATGGTCTCTAAATTTCAAAGGACACTCCTTTTATTTTTGACTAGTTCCAGGTCGACCCATTATTCCATTTAGGCTTTCAAGAGTAAATACGCAGTTTAGTATCGAATGGGACAACTAGTCCTCATGTAACCCAAATTTGGAAGGCTCAATAAAAAATATAAGTGTAAAATGTAAATGATTCCAGTACGTTATGCATAAAGAAAGGAAGATTTTGTAAACAGCTTTAAAACTGTTTTAGAGGGTTGATGTAAAATTAAAATTACCAGTTACATTTAAATCTGCGTAACAAAGAAAGCTAAAAGTGAATTAAAAGCCCGCGCCCGATCATTGAATATGTAAATTTATTAAATAACGGTATTACAAATAAATGTTTCCGTTAGGCCGCCGTCTTTTTCACCTATTACAACAAAATTATTTGTATCAAAAAAAAAATAAAATTCTTACAAATAACATCTATCTATAATCTTAAACAATTTATTCTCAAAAAGAAATTGTACGAGAAATCACTAAAGGTATAAATGTCAAAGTATCGTTATACAAAGTAGTTCATGAAATCATAAATTATATATTGTTGTTTTATATTTAATATACGTATTGGCATTCCAAATTTTTTTTTGTCTTTTGTTTTGTTTTATGTTGTGTCTTAGATCCGCCATCATAATTCGAAACTAATATTCCATTACTCAATTATAATTGAGATCATCGTAAACAAAAAAAATAAAAAATTTAATTTAATTTCAATCACGTTATCACGTTAAGGTTGTTCAAGCAAAAACTAAAAGACTTTAAGCGAAATAATGGTTTAAACCGCTATTACTCCGTAAACACAATCATAAAAAATGTGAACAATAGGCTTAATCATCCGTTTTGATTTACAACTTTCATTTGATTTGACACTCAAAATTTATTACCATTTATGTACAGAAAGTACTTGTTGTTAAGAAGAAAAAAAAACCGCGCGATTTTATTTAAATTTCCAAGGAAATTAAATGTATGTATATAGCGACGTTATACTATTTTTTATCTTCGAATATGGATAGGGTTACACAACAAAATCAATTATTGAATAATTTTAAATGACTAATCAATAATATATAAACCAATTTGATGCTTTGTTTCTCGTATTTATTTTTATTATTTTCTAATACACTTTGCATTCTAATTTTTATTTCCCAAGACGAAACAATAATAAAAATATTATGCGGCGATGATTCTTATAACCTATGATAAATTCTTAGAAAATTTTTTTGTTGTTGAATTCCGATTAGAAGTTTTTATTGTTTCAAACATTTTTACATGCAGACAATTTTTTTTTTGCTCTGTGCATACATACATAATGAGGTGATGAACTATATTTTAACGCGGTCATTTGATTACATATCAATAAATTTTTAAATGATTCAGTCACAAAGATGTAATGGTTATAAATCAATTTAAAGCAACCGTAAATTGTCTCTGTGGCATAGTTTTGAGTTGGAATTAGCATTTTTATTTGTGTACTACATATACATTTATAATATGAATGGAAAATATTTTTCATTTTCTTTGTTCAGTGCATTCTGCAAATAGAAATTTTTTTTTCGAGAATCCTGATCACTATATCGCTACTGAGGTACAAAGAAAAAAAATTGTCAACACTTATGAATTATTTTCAATCGAAAATATCATATTTATGTGGAAATCCCAGAATCAATGACAATTTTAAATCGAAACTAAACAAAAATAAAAATATCGTCCCTTGACGCTGTCGTCATCAAAGTGAACAAATGCACGTAAAATTCCTCAGAAGCTAGAAAACTTCATATTCCTATGTTATTTATAAATTTCTATTGATTAACAAACAGCAAACATTATACCTACCCAGCATGATCAAACACTAAAGGCAAATTATACGACAAAAATGATTTCTTGTGATGAACACATCACATCATCACAGGAACCATCGTTGAACCGAACACAATCAAAAAGACACAAAAAAAAGTTAAAAATTGAAATTCATTTCACATTCCATGCTCTTTTTGGTTGGAAATTAATTTAAGTATTTTCATTCATATCGTGTATTTGCTGCTCCAGTCCGACAACAACCAAAAAAACAAAAAGACATAAAAATCCTTATGCCTTTTAGATTATTTTAATATATGTATAATACATATACACTAATATTTTATTTACCATTACTACTTATACCTAAGATTTTAAAAATCTATAAATGTTTGATGATTTAATTTATGTTTAATACTTGCTCGAACTTAATGGATGGAGAACGTTGAAGGATTTGATTTTATAAATACATCTCGTGTAGTATTTTTCTATTTAGTTTTTTTCTGGTTGGTTTTGTTGGTAATAATTAAATCGGGGTTTTTCTGTTAGCGCCATGTAATATTTTTTTATACTTATAAGTTATAAATACAAGATCAAGCACATCTTCAATAGGGAGGCCGAGGCATGTTTGATCACGTTTGGATTTTTATGAAAATAAATTTACGTCATAAAAGGAGTAAGTTGATGTACATTGTGTGGTAGCTTGTTTTATTTTCCAGTATTTTCTAATACTAATAGTAGAATTAAATAATGAATTCAATACGTGAAGTAAGTAAAATCCAAAATATGATAGCGGATGAAAAAAAGTGGAATATTTTACTTGAAGAAAAGCATGAACCTTCCAATATTTAATATTTAAATATTAAAATTTAAATATTAAATATTAAATATTAAATATTAAATATTAAATATTAAATATTAAATATTAAATATTAAATATTAAATATTAAATATTAAATATTAAATATTAAATATTAAATATTAAATATTAAATATTAAATATTAAATATTAAATATTAAATATTAAATATTAAATATTAAATATTAAATATTAAATATTAAATATTAAATATTAAATATTAAATATTAAATATTAAATATTAAATATTAAATATTAAATATTAAATATTAAATATTAAATATTAAATATTAAATATTAAATATTAAATATTAAATATTAAATATTAAATATTAAATATTAAATATTAAATATTAAATATTAAATATTAAATATTAAATATTAAATATTAAATATTAAATATTAAATATTAAATATTAAATATTAAATATTAAATATTAAATATTAAATATTAAATATTAAATATTAAATATTAAATATTAAATATTAAATATTAAATATTAAATATTAAATATTAAATATTAAATATTAAATATTAAATATTAAATATTAAATATTAAATATTAAATATTAAATATTAAATATTAAATATTAAATATTAAATATTAAATATTAAATATTAAATATTAAATATTAAATATTAAATATTAAATATTAAATATTAAATATTAAATATTAAATATTAAATATTAAATATTAAATATTAAATATTAAATATTAAATATTAAATATTAAATATTAAATATTAAATATTAAATATTAAATATTAAATATTAAATATTAAATATTAAATATTAAATATTAAATATTAAATATTAAATATTAAATATTAAATATTAAATATTAAATATTAAATATTAAATATTAAATATTAAATATTAAATATTAAATATTAAATATTAAATATTAAATATTAAATATTAAATTTTAAATTTTAAATTTTAAATTTTAAATTTTAAATATTAAATATTAAATTTTAAATTTTAAATTTTAAATATTAAATATTAAATTTTAAATTTTAAATTTTAAATTTTAAATATTAAATATTAAATATTAAATATTAAATATTAAATATTAAATATTAAATATTAAATATTAAATATTAAATATTAAATATTAAATATTAAATATTAAATATTAAATATTAAATATTAAATATTAAATATTAAATATTAAATATTAAATATTAAATATTAAATATTAAATATTAAATATTAAATATTAAATATTAAATATTAAATATTAAATATTAAATATTAAATATTAAATATTAAATATTAAATATTAAATATTAAATATTAAATATTAAATATTAAATATTAAATATTAAATATTAAATATTAAATTTTAAATTTTAAATATTAAATATTAAATATTAAATATTTAATTTTAAATTTTAAATATTAAATATTAAATATTATATATTAAATATTAAATATTAAATATTAAATATTAAATATTAAATATTAAATATTAAATATTAAATATTAAATATTAAATATTAAATATTAAATATTAAATATTAAATATTAAATATTAAATATTAAATATTAAATATTAAATATTAAATATTAAATATTAAATATTAAATATTAAATATTAAATATTAAATATTAAATATTAAATATTAAATATTAAATATTAAATATTAAATATTAAATATTAAATATTAAATATTAAATATTAAATATTAAATATTAAATATTAAATATTAAATATTAAATATTAAATATTAAATATTAAATATTAAATTTTAAATTTTAAATATTAAATTTTAAATATTAAATATTAAATATTAAATATTAAATTTTAAATATTAAATATTAAATATTAAATATTAAATATTAAATATTAAATATTAAATATTAAATATTAAATATTAAATATTAAATATTAAATATTAAATATTAAATATTAAATATTAAATATTAAATATTAAATATTAAATATTAAATATTAAATATTAAATATTAAATATTAAATATTAAATATTAAATATTAAATATTAAATATTAAATATTAAATATTAAATATTAAATATTAAATATTAAATATTAAATATTAAATATTAAATATTAAATATTAAATATTAAATATTAAATATTAAATATTAAATATTAAATATTAAATATTAAATATTAAATATTAAATATTAAATATTAAATATTAAATATTAAATATTAAATATTAAATATTAAATATTAAATATTAAATATTAAATATTAAATATTAAATATTAAATATTAAATATTAAATATTAAATATTAAATATTAAATATTAAATATTAAATATTAAATATTAAATATTAAATATTAAATATTAAATATTAAATATTAAATATTAAATATTAAATATTAAATATTAAATATTAAATATTAAATATTAAATATTAAATATTAAATATTAAATATTAAATATTAAATATTAAATATTAAATATTAAATATTAAATATTAAATATTAAATATTAAATATTAAATATTAAATATTAAATATTAAATATTAAATATTAAATATTAAATATTAAATATTAAATATTAAATATTAAATATTAAATATTAAATATTAAATATTAAATATTAAATATTAAATATTAAATATTAAATATTAAATATTAAATATTAAATATTAAATATTAAATATTAAATATTAAATATTAAATATTAAATATTAAATATTAAATATTAAATATTAAATATTAAATATTAAATATTAAATATTAAATATTAAATATTAAATATTAAATATTAAATATTAAATATTAAATATTAAATATTAAATATTAAATATTAAATATTAAATATTAAATATTAAATATTAAATATTAAATATTAAATATTAAATATTAAATATTAAATATTAAATATTAAATATTAAATATTAAATATTAATCTAATCAAATTTAATCTTGCTATATTCATGTTAATATTTTTATTTACCTATATTTTCTTGCACTTGCATATTTTAAAATTATTGTAGAAAATCCTTGTATGAAATCGTACTTATTTGGATGTTCTTGTTTATTAATAAATACAAATAAGAAAAAAAATCCATATTTAAGCAAATTTTAGTGAAAATAATTTTACCAGATCAAAGGTGAAAAATATCAACAAAATCTACCTTATGTGTAAAAAATTTTTATAAATATTATCTTTAGCTCAATGACATATTACTACTTACCAAACAGAAATTGGATGCCTTTTTTGAGATCATATTTACAATATTTAATCTACATAATTACTTTGTTTGTGTAATATTTAGGCGGTTGGCTGACGTTGATACCTTGACAGATTTCGAGACAAGTGTACGCGTGAAAATATTTCATATTTCTAAGTTGTTTACACAAACCAAAAAATCGATTACAAAATTCAACCATTCTAAAAATTTGGTTCGAGGTGTTTAAAACTCACACGTTAGATTGCATAATTATTAAAATTGTGTTAGAATATCCAAAAAAAATAAATTAAAATATAAAACTCATAATTAATTTTAAAAATGTGATATTAATGGCAATCTATTACTTAATGGTTAATGATTCAATTTTTTTACTCATTAAAAAAAATTAAATTGTTTTACCCCTCAAGCTATATTTCTATACTATTCAGCTTTATGACCATTTTCAGGTATCGCGGTGATTGCATATTTTGTAAATTGATTAAATTATTTATTTTGTACCCGCAGTATCTACCGATCTGTGCGATTGTTAAAAAAAAATTGTGATGGGAATTGCTTAAGATTTACAATATAAAATAAATTATATTTAATTTAAATTTATTTAAATAAAACAAAAAAAGTTGTTTTACCGCGATCATTCAAGCGCCCCGACACACAATCAATCATTTGATCCAGTTTTTTTTTTTTTTTTTGTAAACAACTTAACATTTTTTATTTAATTTTTTTGTAATATGCAAACAAAACGGTGTACGTTGCGGGACGATAACAAATTATTTTGTTTACATTAAATCTGGAACATAAAATGTAAATTTATGAATAAAAAAAAAAGATTTTTGTTTGTTTTGTTTTAATACATTACATGGTACACACAGCAAGTGAAAGTGTGACAATATTTTAATTCATTTTGTTTTCTCGAACGCTAATTTTAAAGGCGGAATCGTATATAATTTTCTATTTCTTCTTTTTGCAATTGGGACGCGACTTTTTCCAATGTTAATTTACATTTTTTACCGAACATGACATTTTTAGCAAATCGGTTTTGGTGGTACTGTGTGCGCGGAGAATGACTTGGTAATTTTTGTTTTTGTATAGTAACATTATGCTTGAGAATTTACATGATTGGGAAAGGTGTTCACGATTTACAAATATTATACACACACACACACACAGTTGTGTTCGAGTCTTTCAAGAAATTCACAAAAAAAAAAAAAAAAAAAAATATTACATGAATATGATCAGTCTTTTACGGTTGTGAAACTTTCATTGCGGTTTAGACTCAAAGCGTTTTTCATGATTATTTAAATTATAATTAATTTGACGAAATTAGCAACACATTTGTGAATAAAAGGAAAGTTTCAAAAATACGTTTAAGGTTCATATATAGTAAATTTTATTTGAAATGTGTACTTTAGTTGCAACTTTATGCTGGTATTAAACACAACTTTATAATTATTTAATGAAACTTTTACATACGAATTGTAATCTATATTTGATTTGCTTAATTAAAATTTAGATGTAAAGCTTAAATTTCTTGCTTGTATCAGTCGATAAGAGAGCGTTCAGAATGTAGATGTAGTGTGAGTGTAGATTCTTGAGGTAGAGTGTTAGTGATCTAAAGAGTACAAGAGTACAACATTTAGAAGTTTTTAACGCAGTCTAGTTTAAGGGACTTTCTAAATTCGATAACACAATTGACCTGGAGGCAAAGGTGATAAACTCCCTTTGGTATTTTTTTTATAACAAGACATAATTTCTGTTAAAAAACGTAATGCGATTTACCTTTATCTTACCATCAACTAAAAATCCTGAATATTATCTACAAATACGCGGGTATACAAATAAAATTGCGAATGTATTTCGTACTGGATTTTTTTAATACATATGCTTGTTTTGTGGTGAGGTATCTGGGACAGTGGCGTGAAGAAGGGGTATCGGGGGTTTAATTTATCCTTCCCTCCTTCCATCAGTGTCTCTGATGGAACTGGCAATTTTCTGAACGTACTTATCCCATAATCTATTGTTGTCATGAAAATATGATCTTATAGCAGTCATAATCATGCGATTTACTCACTCTGACGCGTTCATAACCCAGTATAATTATGTTTAATTGTACGGTACTGCTCCATGTCTTTAAAATGTTGACTACTAAATTGAGTAGATGTACTTGTAGACACCGTTTAGAGGAAATAGCCCTTCTTTTAAATAGTCGAGAATCTTAATTGTAGTGTAGTGTTATCCTTCGAAGATTTTGGATATGACCACAAAATATTTATATAAATTCTCTGTCACGGACGGTTTACATTCAAATAGGCACCCATAGGCGGTTTTAAACTCCTGTTTGGAGGTTTCCTACTCTTACATACTGCACAATTCGATATATAGTCATGAACGTCTTTTGCCATTCCTGGCCAGAAATAGAGACGCCCTAGACGGTCTCTAGTTTTTACGATATTACTATGGGAAGCGGATGGCTTATCATGATTTTGGCAACTCGGTTAATTTAACTCTTGCCTTAGGCTCTATTCACAAATAGAAACGATAATTTTGAATTTGAAACGAAGGGAAATTATGAGGGCATTTTATAATCTTTCCTTTAAACGATTTGTATTCCTCAGGTAAAGAAAGTAATAATTGAGTATATTACTTTCGCGCACCATTTAGTTTATGCTAAAGGAATGCAATGGTACGCTCATTGTCATCGCCATCTTTTTGATAAAATACATCTCTAATACCTTCCGTTCAGGCATCATATCTAATAAAAATTTCTTTGGAATAATCTGGGGTTATCAGTATAGGCGCAGAGGGTAATAGGTGTACGAATCATCAGCGTCCTTATTCCAAACGAATTTTACTCCCATTTTGAGGAGGTTTGTTATTGGAGCAGTCACTTCAGAGAAATTCGGAACAAATCTACTATACCACCCTGCCATACTCAAAAGTCTTCGAGTTTCCTTGATAGTTGAAGGGGCTGGAGATTTTTGAATTGCTTCAACTTTATCCGGATCAACACGTAAACCTTTCTCACTTAGTAGAAAACCTCCTCTCCCCTAAAGAAATTGTCTCGTCGCGGCAAACAACGCGTAGGAGCATAAAAATTGAAACGCGTAAATATTTCATCACAAGCAATTCGTGAGGCCAAAACATCACGCACAAAGATAGCTGATGCTACTGAACAAAAGACTGATAATTGTAAAGATTTTAGTGTGAGAAGGTCACAAAAGTCTTTACACTTACACTTAATGACACTGAATGCTACACGTACTCGTTCATCTGATCCGGGAAATACTTGGATTACTTTTCCTATTCTCCATTGATTTACTAGCGGATTTTCTTCCTTGACAAGCACCACGTCGTTTATTTGTAAGTTGTCCTTGGGTTGGCTTCATTTCACGCGAGCTTGCATCGACGTTAGGTACTCTTGATGCCTAACAGTTCCAGAATAACTGAGTATTCTTTTTTGTATAGCACTCCAATGGTCTAAGCGGTTAAACGGTAGCTATGCGATATCTGGCTGGGGAATGGTTGTAATCGGATGTCCAATTAAGAAATGGGCTGGTGTCAGAGGATCGAATTCATCGTCGGACAGCACATATAACGGCCTTGAATTTAACAGGCCTTCAATTTGCACGTGCCATGTTACCTGACAATCTTTCAACATGGAATGAGATATAAGAGTTTTAAATTATTTTTAATAAAAATGTTAAGTTCTTTTAATTTAGTGCTTGCGCCTCGAAAATTGCTACCATTATCCGAAAATATGTCGGTGCTGACTCCTCTTCTAGCAAAGAAACCTCAACTAATAGGCTTTGACTTTCGAGTCAGTTAGTTGGTTTTATTTTTATATTTTTTTTTCTTAAATTAATTCAAAGTTTCAACCAAATAAAAAAAAAATTTTAAACTTTCGGATCGAGCACAATGGCAGAATGCTACCATCACACGGATCCCTTTCTGATACCGCTCAACGTAGAATTTCAGAATTTCAAGTGGCGCATGAGAAAAATTCGAAAATCTAAGCGAATGATGTAAATCAATAAAACAGCTGTGTTGTGAGTGATCCGGTCTCTAATCCTGCAGTTTTTCTTTTTACTTTTTACAATGTTAAGCCACTTCATACACCACAATCTGTTGCAAATGAGCATATGCTCAAAACCGAAAGTGGATGCATGATAGTGGTATTTAACACAAAATTTTTGTATACATAAATAAATAAATAAATAAATAAAATAAAGAAACGATTCAACGCACCCAAAAATGATTGGGTTGTTAAATCACTTACGATTTCTAAATGTACGGCTTTGGTACTTAAACAAACTATCAGACATATGTATGATTTTTGAAATAGTTGACCTCTCCCACGTCTCACGTATGTCTTTATCGGACCCGCAAAATCAGGGCCTATTTTCAAGAATGGTCGGATTAGTTGCACTCTCTCTCTACGTAATCTACGCATTATTTGGCTTTCGGTCTTCGGTCGTTGTTTAATGCAATATACGCATGTTCGAATGGTGGATTTTATGAGATTTTTTGCTCGGATAATCCAATATTTTCTACGTAAGAGGCTCATGAGCAGAGATGCCCCGCAATGTAAATAGGTTTTGTGGTATTTCTAGACGATCCTTTTGGCTACTTCGGATTTTCCTGATAATATTATGGGATGAAGTGTGTCAAATGGTGTAATAGCCTTGTGAATGCGACCCCCAACTCGTAATAATCCATTACTGTCCATAAATGGATTCAATGATTTTAATACACTGCTCGATAACACACAATCGGTCCTTTTGATCGCTTGAATATCTTCCGCGAAAACCTCTGCATGAGCACATCGTAAAATCACAGTCTCAGCTGATACCCAATCGGATCAAGCCATAAATGGGGACGCCAGTTTGCATTGTTGACATTTTAGGAAAATGAATTTTTTGATGTATATTAGTACACGTATCACTTTATCATAGCTGGCGTACTTCTCTACCAATAACTTGGATGTTTTGTCTTCTTTACAAAATACTTGCGGGTTCAGCTTTTGTAGAAATTGGCCACTGATCGGGTTCTAACTGCAGGAACATTGGTCCATTCCACCAGAGCAGATGATTTTTTTAGTTCTATTGGGCTTAATCCTCTGGTGGCACAATCAGCAGGATACTGTTTGGAGGTGATATGCCGCCAATTCGAACGTTGCAGTACTTCCAAAATCTCACTCGTTCGATTTGCCATGTAGGTCTTCCATTTACGTGGTGGCTCAGAGAGCCAATCGAGAACAATTGTGGAATCCGTCCACACAAAAATTTGATAATCTGGTAAACATAAGAGATGCTGGACCCGTTTGATTAATCGGGCTAATTACAATGCATCGTTTAATTCTAAACGGGGTAAGGAAACATTTTTAATCGGTGCCACTTTCGTTTTTGCAGCGATTAAATTTATAACATAGCTTCCATTGTGATATGTTCGAAAATAAACACTAGCTGCAAGTGCCGTTTCACTCGAATCACAAAATCCATGTAATTGTTATTCTTGGATAGTCACAAACAGCCATCTCGGTATTGCCAGAGTGGATAGATCGGTCATTTCGCTTCGAATTTTCACCCACTGCTCTTAAAGTTGAGGTGGTAATTTGTCATCCCATCCTATATCTACCATCCACAACGCTTGGAAGAAACATTTAATTTTAATGACAAACGGAGACGCCAAACCTAATGGGTCAAAAATTCGACTAGCTTCTGACAGTAGGGATCTCTTCGTGTTTGGTATATTATCTTTCAGCGTAACGTTATATATAAATGTATCTGCAGCCGGTTGCCACTGTAAACCCAACACCTTTATTTCGGCTGGATCTTCCTCGAGGGTCTTGGGAAAGGATGCATTTGTTTCAGCAGCTATAATTTCCTTCATAAATTCTGGAGAGTTGGAATGCCATTTTCTAAGGTTAAATCCGGAGTCCGCCATTAGAGATGCCAGTTGTTTTGCTAACTTGACTGCTTCAAATACGGATTGCGCGCCGGTTAACAAATCATCCATGTACATGACTCTTGATAATGCTGCAGACGCACTCGGATACTGTTTAGCGTTAATTTCGGCGATGTATTGGACCACTTGATTTACCAAATACGGCGCTGAGGACATGCCATAAGTTAACGTTTGTAGTTAATAATGTTTTATATTTTCCTCAGGTGCATTTCGCCAGACGATTCGCTGGTATCTTCGTTCATTGGGATGTATCCAAATTTGGCGGTACATTTTTTCTGCGTCGGCGGTAAATGCAATCTTTTTGAGTCGGAATCGTGTGAATATATCCCCCAATAGGTTTTGCAGTATTGGTCCTGTTAACGAGTTATCATTCAGTGAGTAACCGGAATTTGTTTTGGACGATGCTTCAAAGACTACCCGTAATTTGGTGGTGGTCAATGAGTCTCTCCAAACCCCATGATGTGGCAAGTAAACATGGTCGTAACTACCATTTGGCGGCTCCACTTCTACCATATGTGCGAGTCGTTGGTACTCCTCCATAAAATCCACATAATTCTTCTGCAAATTGCTGTTACTTTTGAACTTTTTGTCCAAGAGTCTCTTGACAGCGATATGTAGTGACTCTTTCAATGGTTTCCTTTCTTCTTTAAATGAAAATCTTACCATTTAGTTGGCTGTCATTTAGTTTTATAGTGCTTGTTTTAAATAATTGTTCGCATAGCTGGTGTTCAAGCAATAATGGAGTTGAAATGAATACTTCCTCGGATTCCCAGAATTTTCGTAGGGTTTTATCTAAATTTTCACTTTCGGATACCATAGAAGTGTTACATTGATTTAACTCATTAGAACGTAGTTATTGCATGTTAACACCCATCCAAACTGTGTATTATGAGCATACATTTTGTTGTCGGAACCCTTTAACTGCTCTGGTTTCAATATATCAAAAAACTTGTCAGCACCAATCAGTAAGTCGATTTTGGAGACTGTTTTGGAACTTATATGAGCTAATGCTAAATTTGAATCAATATCTTTACATTTCAACCAGTCGGCGTCCTTCGGTATTGAGTTGATCGTTGTAATGACCGGTATCACGGTAAAATGTGGTGTTATAACTAGATCTACTATACCTCTAGTAGTAAGAAGCTTCCGATCGGCGAGACCTTGGATGCAAATTCTGCCATTTCTGCGTTCCAGTCCCAAATTTTGAGCGAAAGTTTCTGTTATAAAGGAATTCTGCGACCAGGAATCCAATAATGCACGACAAAAGTGGTAGAGGCCGTTTCTATCCTTCACCTTCACTGTAACAGTAGGTAATATTGCAGATTGGAATTCTTGACTAGAATGGAGACACAATTTTTGCTCGACAGAATTTTCTGGTGGAGGTTGACTAAGTCCACATAAATTGTCAGATGATTCGGCTGGGTTATTGCTGGAAGTCTTTTAACTGGACGAACAACTGTTATCGGTGGATGAGTGTAAAAGTGAATTGTGTCTTCGTTTACAAATATAACATCGTCCTTTGGATATGTATTGATAAACGGGATGAGATGGACTGAGGCAATTAAAGCATCTATTTTCTGTTTTCATCAATTCTCGGCGTTGCTCAACTGTCCATTCCTTGAATTTTGGACATATATATAGAAGATGGTAATCCCCCTTACACACGGTACATGATTTCGCGGGTTGTGAAAATGATTGGTGGATAGGTTTCCCTAGGGTATGTGCCGTCGTAGATGGCTTCACATGAGCACCTGTTCGTCGGGGAGAACCTTTCACTGAGTCCAATGCATCGGCTTTTTTCATTAAAAAGTTAATTAACAGCTGGCAGGTTGGAAATTCAATATTAGCTGTTTCGTTTGCCCATCTATCTCGGCTTTCGTCATCTAATTTTTGCAGCAATAGATATACTAACCAGAGGTCCCTGGTTTCAGCTTCAGGCCCAATCGCCTTTAGTCCTCTTATCACTTCATCTGCGGTGTCCATGATTCAGCGAATTTGTTGCGAGTTCGGATTACTAATCGTTGGTACGTACGTCCATGAGTCCCTTGATGAACGATTGGACAGTATAATGTTTTCGGTCATATCGGGCCTTCAGTTTGTTCAAGGCCTCAATGTAATTAGCGTTCGATATAGGCAGATGCTTCAGGAGATTAGCAGCTTCATTTCTCAGCAAGCCCTTTAAATATTGAAACTTCTGGGATGGGTTTAAATTGGCATTATCGTGGATTGTGGATGAGAACAAGTCGTAGAACGACTGCCATTCGGTGGAGTTTCCGTAAAATGGCGCGATATTTATATTGGGTAGTTTCACTTCTATATTTGAGCTTCGCGCTTGTTCCCCTTGGGTTTCGTTTAGATCCACTGAGACGTAATCGTACTCTTAGTTGCTCCACATCAAATTGGGATGGTTCAACTTCTTTCTTAGCACGCGCATATTATTTATTATTTTGGTTAAGGATCCCTTAATATTCGCGCGTCGTTTCACTTTTTTGCACGTGGTTATTGTTACAGAATGTTCTTTTCACTTTAATGCCGCACAAATCACAATCGATATAGGTATAACACGGTTGGTCGAGGAATAACTTACGTTTATAAATTTTCAGACATTATTAATAAAATTTAAAAGATTTAAAGAATTTATAAAATTCATAAATTTTATTTTAAATGTTTTGAATTTGTAGAATTTATGGGATATATAGAATTTATAACATTTGAAGCGTTTATCGAATTTACTGAATTAGTATCATAGTATTGATAGATTAAAGCAAAAAACCTTCTTTGAATTGACAAAATATAGAGAATTTATAGAATATATAAAATATATAAAAATTTGGGAGTTTAAATATTTTATTGAAATAAATTTTAAAATAGTTCAAACTCGAGTTTTATAAGAACTTGAAGAATTTATTTAATTAGCAGAATTTTTGGAATGTTAAAATTTATAGAAAAGAAATTTATAACATTAATTCAATTTATAAATTCATAAAATTTAAACAATTTATACGGAATAGCTTATCAAATATCATGAATTTTAACGATTTAATAAATTTAAGAAAGTATGAATTTTTATACTGTATAGATTTTTAGATAATTTGTGAGACTCGTAGAATCAAAAGAAATGTTAGAATATATAAAATTTACATAAATTTTTGAGCTTTTACGGATGTATACGAACCATGGAATTTTTAAAATAAGTCAAATTTGAGATTGTAGAATTTATAAAACTTAAAGAGTAAAAACAATTTATAGGTACGAAATTACTGACAGAATCTACCAAAATTAAAGAATTTATAAAAATTTTAGAATTTATTTAATTAGAAGAATTTTTATAATTTAAAAAATTTATAGAGTTAATAGATTTTATAAATTTCTTATAAAGTAAATTTATAAAATAAAAAATTAACTTATACAATTTAAATAATTTATGGAAATAATTAAATTTATAAAACTTCTAGAATTTATAGAATTATTACAATTTATAAAAATTTTTGAATTTACTGAATTTAAAATTTTATAGATATTAGAAAAATTTTGGAATTTAAAAAATTATTGAATCTTTATGATTCAATAAAAACAAAAAAATTTAAAAATATTTCAAATTGAGAAATATTTAAAAAAAATCTACAATTTGTACAACAAACCGAATTGATGAAATTTAATTAATTCATAACATCTATTGAGTTTAGAGAACTTATAGGGCTATTATAATTTATCTTTAAGATTTATTGAATTTATAAAATTTGTAGATTTTGTGGAATTTATTGAATTTAAACTTATAGAATTCAAAGAAATTATGAAAAATTAAAATTTATGTATTGTGCTTTAAAAAAAAATTATCAGCGCTGCCCAAGCGTGGGGACAAATGAACTAAAATCGATATTGAGAAGTCCCCCATTAGCTCAAATGCGCAACGGAGTGAGCCTAGCGGGCTAAACTATGGTAATATAAACTACGTTTCTCGCTTAGCTTAAATTTCGAAAATTCGAATGTTGACTGTTATACACCAACATCACTATGATTTGGATGCTACCGTGTTTCTGATTTAAACCACATTATTTAATCCAGAAATTCAAAAATTATGGGTTTTCGGTCGTGGTTTGTTACAATCAAGCATGTGGCCAGAGTTTTACAAATTTGCATGTGACGGGTTTTTCTTATATGGCTGGCGCATTTTATTGAAACATTAAGTATATAAATTAACTAAGCTCTTAAATCTATTTTTGATCTAATTTAAATAATACTGTAGAGGAATATGAAAGAACTTTTGAGATTAACTAGATCTATGACCTGTACGTATGGCAACGGAACAGAATTTACTCCTAATATTTTGGGAAAAATTGTTCGAGTTTTTCAAATAGGTATAATGCGTATAACAATTCGGACCATAATAATTGACACAATGAATTTACGCAATATATTTTCAGTTTTACAAAACAATTGCGTGTATGAGTAATATAAAAAAATAACAATATTATTAAAGATATTGACATTCTGATAAAATTTATTAGTTTTTAATCGATATAATCATGAATGCCAATCATACATTTTATTTTGTTCCCAAATATTTATGACAATCGCGCGACTCGATTAAAATATCAATTATGCCATATACTTCTATGCTATAATGCCGCTTTGGTAACTTTGTTGTAATGCGGTTACGTAACCGAAAACCAAAACCTTTTCACCGATTTTATTGTTGTTTGTTTCTAAACAATAAAAATGTCAATTCCATGAATTAAAAAAATTTTAAATCGTGATTATTTTTTAATATTATTTATAACATAAAACTTTTTCTTTTGCACAAATAACCTACAAAAACAGAACAAAAATAATTCGTTGAGTCAAAAATTTGAGAGACGTGACAAATTAACTTGTATTTGCATATAATTATCATCAAGTTATAATATATTTGTAACATGGAAATAATTGATGATCTGTAGGAAAACACAGTTACTGAATGCATAATATGTTAATTTAATTTAAATATTAACTTGTAATTTATCTCAGATTAATTTATAAAATAAAAAATTGTTTCTGTTTTCCTATATACTATATGCACATTTTGATTTATGAATGAAAATTTATAAATTTTTTATATTGTGTGGGAAAGCTCGTTGATAATACGGTGTGAGTATTAAGAAAATAACACACATATTTGTTTTTTTTTTTTTCGTTTTCCTTCTCTGAAATTAAAATATAAGAATGACAGGTAGTTTGTGTCAATCAAAAAAAAAAAAAAAAAAAAAAAAAAATTATGGAATTTCCTTTTTGTAAAACAAAAATTCCAAGATTGTGCTCATGTGAAAATATCGTATACTCACCTTATGTGGAACAAACAAATTTTGTTTCCTCAAAATCTGAAATTTCCATTTATGTATAATTTATTGTGTCATTGCGCCCTACCCCCCATAAAACAAATCGGGCAACAAGACCATAAAATTCCAAAGTGTGCATATACCTATGCATATCAAGAATTTAAGTCACGCATATTTTTTTTTTTTTTTTGTGTTGTGTTGAAGTAATAAAATTAAAATTATTCTCGAATATTTAAATTAGCAATCTGGTACGGAGACGATAATGTATTGTACATTGTACAACTTGTGTGTTTCAGAATTGTCTATGTCCGCGCTTGATATTTTTAATTTTTGTACATTATATGTACTTGATTCACCAAGTAATGTAAACAATAAAAAAGTTATATTTAAAAACCAAATCATGGACATGCATAAAGTTGGAATAAAAACGATGTTGGATTTAATGACTTTGCAAGAATAACCATTAATGATTTGGATTTATTACCATTTCATTCTCAAATTAAAATTAAAATTTTTTTCTTTTTATTAAACTGAACTGCAAAGTAATTATATTTGCTTAAGTGATTTTTAATGATTACAATATGAGTACGCATACGAATGTTTATAATAATCTTATATTGCGCGATCATTAACTGTATTAAGTGTTATCTGGTTTAATATTTTGTACTTATTTTATCCGTACTTGGTAATAATATGTAGCTACGTGATTGTATGGATGGATACGGAATCACAACTCAGTTTGTTCCGGATTTGTAAAGTAAAAATGTTGTTGTGTCAATCAACTTTTGTTTGCCAATCTCGAAAGCAGAAGGTTTAGAGACTATACGTTTTTTAAAACTATAATGTCATTCAACACGTGTGTGTACATGTGATCAACGGTTATTCAAATTTTCTGTAGTGGTTTTGGGAAAATTTTCATGTTCAAGCTGCGACTGATGAGCCTTGCTTCAGGAAACTAGATATACCACTTTTTTAATTAAAACTAAATACCATACATACAAATTAAGTTTTTTTTCATTTTTAAATAAATTGTTTTAATTTATATGGATTAATGTACAATATCGTTCGATCACTGACTGTATCAATCTATCTGCTTTTCTAGACCATTTATGAAATGATTTTTTAAATTGGTTAAACAGTAAAATGAGAACTGAGGGACTGTTCATCAAGTCTACCATTAAATGAGTATCGTACTATATTAGAACTTGACGAAAGCAAGCAAATTTTAGTGTTTCGCCGGATGAAGCCTGCACCTGTTTTGATTTTTAATCTTCTGATGTTGTCATCTCCTTTAATGGTTGCCAATATTCGAAAAATCACCCACTTGATACCGGGTAGAGATGCTTCCTTAAGTAGAAACAGTTGGTTAGCTTCAAAATTGGGTACTTGAAATCTCCATTTGGAACGTTACTGAAGTGAAGAAATGTATTCTGTTTTGTTTTCAACTGAGCAATCGATTTATTCGAATGTTGCCTTAACATGGTACATAACAGTTTTCAATTCTTCGAAACTTTAAATTGTATTTCCAACTACCTAGATTTTTGGTGCGTTTTTATGGATTTAATTCCAGCCTCCTACAGCCCACCAAAATGCCGGGAATTTGTTAGGTTAAATGTCCGCTAAACTCTTGCTCGGCTTAAATATTCGGCAATAGCTTTGTTATGTCCATCACAATGCAGCTGTTTGAGTAATGTTGATTGATCCTTATTAGCAAAAATAAATGTTGAGCCATTATCAGAGTACCTGACAGATAGCAAACCTCTCCTATCTACAAATCGCATCAATGGTGCAATGAAGGCAGATGTAGTAAGATAAGTCACTGCTTCTAGATGAATGGCTTTGCTTGCCATGCATATCGAAAGCACTATAAAGTCCTCGTTGACCGTATTTTATTGCATTTTAGTTTTATTGGCCGGCATAATCAATCGCAGTATTTACAAACGGTCAGACCGAATGAACAAAATCGGCTGAAGGAAAGTTTTCCATTAATAAATTAGACGCTGTTTCATGCTGTCGAAAGCATATTACACAACGAGTGTGAAGTTTATGCTAAAAAAAATAACTAAACAATACACTGTTAAATTAGTTATATTTCCAATTGGAATTTAGATTATATGAAAATTTAAATTTTTTATAATTTTGGATTTTTCATACTATCAAACCCTGCAAACGGAAACAGGTTATTTTAATCATTTTCAGATAGCTGGACCATCTGTTTATCTCGTTGGCCAAAATCATTCAATTTTATTGAACCTTACTGTGTTTTAGATAATTTAAAAGTTGACTGATTTTTGATAATTAAATAATTGTTTAGCGCCAATCCTGGATATGTCCCGAAGGTCCCACACATTTTCTAGACTAACTAGGCCATATAGCTGTATATGTATGTCACCAAGCTGATCCAATTGTGATGAACATACAATTTCACAGAATGTGAATTTTTTAATAATTTTGGATGATTTTAAAAGTTGTTATATCGCCAACAATACAAATATCAACGAGGTTTTTCCTTCATTCTCGAATAGCCCTTATTTTCGGATAACTTGGCTATATGCCAATCTACGTGGCCAACCTGATCCAGTTGCGATGAACTTTACTATACTTCACAGAATTTAGAATTTTTAATAATTTTGATGGTTTCATAAATTTTTGTATCTCCGATCACAGAGATGTCCACAAGGTCTCGCCCATATTCTCGGATAGCTTTGCCATTTGCCAATATACGTGGCCAACCTGATCCAATTTTGACGAACTTTACTATACTTCACAGAATTTACAATTTTTAATAATTTTGATGGATTTATAAATTTGAACAACAGTTGAGCGAGACAATAAACCAGTCAAACCAAGAAATTAAACATCATATGGAACAAAAACGTGGGGAAATTAATCACCAAATTTTGGATGGTAAAAGAGAATGGACGAGAATCTTCTTGAATCTAATATACATAGCCAAGTAAAGAAGCTGCAAATGTACGTTCAACATGTTGAAGAAAATTAGAAACAAAGGTGCAGCCGGTCGAAGAAAAATTACATGGGGAAGTCCAATAGGTTAAAGAAAAATTTAAACGTCTCGAGATAGAATTAACTGACAAAACAAGTGGAACAACGACGCAAGTGTTTCACACCATTCACTGAATCAAATTAAAGCCACCAACATTCGACGGAACAACATCTTTCGTCATTTTCAAATTTCAATTTGAAACGGTGGCCAATAAAAATCATTGGAATAATGAACATCGCGTTGCGGCGTAATAGTGGCTCTCAAAAGCGAAGCAGCAGAGGTTTTACAACCCATGCATTCCCGGTAATGCAGAACATGAAAAATCCCGTCTTACTTACATTCATGTCACGAGTCTAGAACGAGGCGGTAGCAGCGTAACAATCAAGGGCGATGTTAATGGAAGAAAGTGTTTCATCACGCAGGTTACTGGAGCAACGCACACGATTGTCCGGGAAGACTTGGTCGGAAGAGCTGTGCAGCCGGCTGATGGGTTAAAATTAAGAATAGTAAATAGAGATAGAGCAATAATAAAAGGAAAGACGATCGTTAACATAAGCATATGGCCAACCTCTTGTGGACATCTCTGTGATCGGAGATACAAACATTTATAAAACCATCAAAATTATTAAAAATTCTAATTTCTTTGAAGTATAGTAAAGTTCATCGCAACTGGATCAGGTTGGCCACGTAGTTTGGCATATAGCCAAGTTATCCGAAAATAAGGGCTATTCGAGAATGAAGGAAAAATCTCGTGGATATTTGTATTGCTGGTGATATAACAACTTTTAAAATCATCCAAAATTATTAAAAATTCCACATTCTGTGAAATTGTATGTTCATCACAATTGGATCAGCTTGGTGACATACATATACAGCTATATGGGCTAGTTATTCTAGAAAATGTGTGGGACCTTCGGGACATATCCAGGATTGGCACTAAACAATTATTTAATTATCAAAAATCAGTCAACTTTTAAATTATCTAAAATACAGTAAGGTTCAACAAAATTGAATGCTTTTGGCCAACGAGATAAACAGATGATCCAGCTATCTGAAAATGATGAAAATAACCTGTTGCAGGGTTTGATTGTACGAAAAATCCAAAATTACAAAAAAATTTTAATTTTCATATAATCTAAATTCCAATTGGAAATATAACTAATCAGTGTATTTTTATATGTACCAATGATAACTCGAGAACGGCTTGTCTGATTTGTATTTTCTTTTTCACCAATCTGTTTTTATGGCCAATGCGGAGATTTTAAAAGCTTTCGGAACCTGTACCTCAAGAAGTTGGGGTACCTGCCATAATAATTAACCCAAAATCACTTGGTTTTAGAAATACTTACCAATTTTTATGTATGCTGGTTTGAATATTGAGTTGGATACTGAATTTGATGTTGACTTGATGATTAAGTCAGAAGTCATTTTGTGGGTTTAGTTAAAGTTGAGTTGGAGTTGAGTTGGAGTTGCATTAGGATATAATGAGCAGTTGACCTTGTTGGAATCTAAAAAAGAGAAATAATCAGTAACCTCAAATTGTATATTGTTTTGTTCGGCGACTTAGCTTTAAAGTGTAATGCCAATTTCAAGTGGTTGCAAATCTTAACTTTTTTTATCTAAAATCAAAAATTTAATTAATTGTGATTTAATTAATTGTAGCTTAAATAAAATAAGTGGTAGTTGTTCTGAATTAGGCGCGATAATTATACAAACTGTGTGGTTGTGAACATTTGAGTAATAAGTGAATTGTGAAGTGACATTAAGTGATCATGGCGAGAGAAGCCAAATTAAAATTATTAAAGGCTATGCGAGGCTTTATATAGGGCCAAATGACAAAGATTGATAATTTTTACAAACTGTCGTCGATAAGGAGGATTTAGACGGGTTTCAGTCCAAGCTCACACGTGCTAAGGTACCACTCAAACAATTTGAGGAGATTGAGAATAAAATGTACGAGTTGGATCCCATACCCATGAAAGCGCTATAATTGACTTCGCTGAACAGGAATAGGTAGAACTGCCTCGTGTAGGCCAAGTTAATTAGATATACACACATTTTTTAAATTTGCAGTGATTAACTAGATATATTCGAAAATATAATGCAGAACATCAAAAATCTTGTGACATTACGGTAAATCACAGCATGAATACATCAACAGCGGCGGTGAAGGTGAAACTCCCTGCTATCACCGGCTCAAAAATTCCAATACCTAAAGGGTTTCTTGAAAGGAGATGCATTCAACCATCTGAAGCATATTGCGGTATAACAGAAACCAACTATTTTGAAGCCTTCAGAAAATTATGTGAAAGATGCGACAGGAAAAAGCATACCATTAGAGCATTCATTCACACATTCGTTAGTCAACCATCGATCAATCAGGCCAATGCAATGAATATTTGAAAACTATTGGACACTTCGGACTAGGTTATTAGAGAGCTGAAGGCATTGGGGAAGGAAGCTGAATCCAGGGATGTTTGGTTACTTCACATCTTAGAAGAAAAATTGGACCCGTAGACCAGAGCGTTATGGGCCCAAACATCATACACTAAGGACTTACTAACCCTGGACGACCTGTTCAAGTTCTTACTGAACTGATTCAATACGCTGGAGACATTAAAGCCACGTTCAAGTGACAACTGAAGTTAATCCGTGTCCGCTATGCAAAAACGAACATCCGATATCAGACTGTGGTAAATTCAACACGCTGTCAATTTTGGAACGGAGGCAGGTCATAAAATCAGATAACCGTTGTTTTAACTGTCTCATAAACCATGTGGTATTCAGGTGTTTGTCGAAGTCGAGATGCAGCATTTGTGGGAAAAAGCATCACACGCTACTGCATTTTGGCGATCCAAAGGACCAGTCTGGCATACAAAATAATTCTATTCTTCCCACAGCTCAAGTGAAGTTAATCGAGGAAGAACATTATTGTAGGATTCTTCTGAATTCAGGGTCAATGTCTACGTTTAATTTGGAAAGATTTTGCAATCGACTGAAACTCCCACGGCGACATAACAAGACGATGGTATATGGCATTAGCGGAACAGGATCTCAGGTCACTAAAGGCAAAGTCGACATATCTTTAAGAGCACGGGAGTTACCCCAGAAGCATACAAACCGAAGCTTTGGTAGCTATGAATTTAAATTTATTTGTTGCCTGAACTGCCATCAACACATTGCCTCACGAGATGTCGAAGGTTTAGATTCCGCCTTAAAACTCTTTTGGGAACTAGAAGACATTCCAACGTCCAAGGTTTTCACAAGTGAAGAAGATGAATGTGAGCGTTTATTCAAGGTAACGACATGCAGAACTGCAGATGCCTATAAAGAAAGAATTCGAAGATCCCGAGTCATTCAAGGAGGAGTATCGTCAGCTTGGCCATATGGTGAAAATTACCAATTCAGAAAATCCATGTCAATTATTTACCACACTATGGAACTATTAAGTCAACAGGTGCAACTGCAAAAATCAGAGTCGTGGGAATGAAATTGCAAAAATGGTTGTCCAATTCCATTGAATGTTTGCACACGACACCGGTAGAAGATCGAATTGTGCCAATAAAGGATATTTTCAACGGAACAACTATGGTGAAGGTTCTAGGTTTACAATGGAACCCGAATGAAGATAACTTCACATATCGTGTCGAGCTAGACATTCCGGTATACACAAAACGTAAACTACTATCAGAATGTTGTCAGATTGTTGACCCGCTTGGATGGTTGGTACCGGTTATTGTCAAAATTAAAATATTATTTCAATCTTTGTGGTTACTTTCTTTAGATTGGGATGACGACTTCCACCAGCGATAAAGCAACAATAGCTAAAAATCTGAAGCACTTGGAGAAGGTAAAGATACCAAGATGGCTACACACACCACAAAACGATGCTGTGTTGCATGAGTTTTGTGACACCATTGAACGGACATACGCGGCAGTGGTTTATATACGATTACCCAATAAGGCAAGAAAATATAGTTGTCACAATATAGTCGCAGCAAAATCAAAGGTGGCTTCCTTCAAAACAATTTCAGTCCCACGTTTGGAGTTATGTGTAGCGCTATATCGAACCTTATAACTTCTGTGAAACAGATTATTGAAAACCATACTACGAATGTTACTTGCTGGACAGATTCGATGATAGTGCTTGATTGGTTATTCGATGAGCTAAGTCGGTTTAAGATATTTGTGGGAAATCGTACCTCTCAAATTTTTGATAAAATACCCAGAGTAAATTGGCGGCATGTTCCAACATTTTACCAGAGTGGCTAAGCTTAGATTGATAATATTGGACATGCCAACAAAACAGTTATGGGTGCAAAGCAGCAGAAAGGCAGGACTCAACTCAAATGATGATAGCAGAATGCAGTCCAATAGAATTTCCTGTCCAGTTATTTGAAAGAATATCATCGTTTAAGAAGACAATCAAAGTGGTGGCAATGGTGAACCGGTTTCTGCCTAATGCTGGAAACACATGAGCAGAATTTCTGCTAGCATCGCTGCCGGCAGAAATTCGGGTGAACTACATGAGTAACGTTTTTGATAAGCAGAATGCTTTTTTGTGGCATTTATTTGATACATATTTAATTTTAATGTACAATTATTTTAAATGAATTGTGCATTATTTTGTCACAAATTAATTTATTTGTATCCTCCATTTTGGCACTTGTCACACAAAACTTATTTTCTGTCAACAAATTAAAAAAATTGATTGGAAAAAAATACAAGTATACAAATTGTATGATACTAGATTTGTTATCTTTTACGTAATGTAGCCTACTGAATCGCAGCAAAATTAGAAATAGAGACATGAAGTAGAGTTCTACATGACAAGCAGAATACATGTATTTGAATGCATTTAAACTTGTGTATTCTAATTTTGCTGCTTACAGAATTCTGCTCATGTGTTTCCAGCATATTGCTTTACAATCTGCTAGAAAGGGCAATGGCGCAATACTGAAGGGTTCAATAACATTAGTTGAAACGCATAGACAACTCGATAGTTGTTTCAATTGCGAATAAATAATTGAAGAGAAAAGACATAAAAAATAAATTGAATATTTTTGTGGTTTCAAATAAACTATTGTGGAAGTTGTTTTTTTTTTTGTACACTTTTATTCTGAGAGCAAACCAACTAACGTTGAAGGTTCTGGGTTAAAAAGGTCGAGGAAATCCCAGTAAAATACAGACCTGTTTTTTATATATTCAAGTATTGGATTGAGTTGGGTTTCATTTTCCGGTTGAATTGACGCTGAGTTGGAGTTGAGTTTGGGTTGGATTAGGGTTTAGTGAGCAGCTGAGAAATCTAGTTATATATATGTGGGTTTCAAATCCCTGAAAAAAAAATTGTGATATACATCCCTTAGTTTTTGTAGTAGACAACCTATTTTTGTTTTAATATTCGGCGATATACGTTGAAAAAATAAAGACGCCTATATAATTTTTATTAAATATTCTAATAATAAAATCCCACATTTTGGGAGCTCAACCGGGATCTTAGTTGATAGACGTGACGGGTAATTGTTTTCCATAAAATTCTGATGGAATTTTAGACGGGAAAGCATTTATTTATTGAAATAAGTTTAATAAAAAAACGTACGTCTAACGTGATATAAAAAAGGACATCTTGTTTTGTGCGCAGTTTCTTTGTTTAAGCAAAAAAGAAACGAAAACCACAAAAAAAAAAAAAGGAAATAATAAGAGTTGTATTTTGTTGTTGGCAATTTTATTGCGACGTTCAACGGTAAATTGGTTTTGTGAATTTGCATTTGTTAAAAATGGAAGAATTTGAAGCAAAAACAGTAAAAGCCATGAAAGAAGAGTTATCCAAGTTGGGGCTTAGTCCGGATGGAAAGCGAAATGAATTGATTTAAAGCTATGAACGAGCGACGACGCTAGTCAAGGACAGTTTCACAAAAAACGTTTGCGGTTCCGAATTTGAAAGTAGAAACGATGCGGATAGGTATGCCGAGAAAAATAATTTCGCATTTAAAGACGTAGAAGATTCGGTATCAAAATTTAGCGGCGATGACAACTATCCGATTAAAAAGTGGTTGATAGAGTTTTGTGAAACATCAGAACTATTAGGTTGGAGTAACTTACAGCGATTTGTGTATGCAAAGCGACTTTTGACGGGCACAGCCAAGATGCTATTACGTTCTACGAGCGCAAAGGATTGGGAATCATTGCAACAAGTGTTACTCGACGAATTTCATGTGAATGTTAGTAGCGCTACTGTTCACCAGATGCTAATAAAGGCTAAAACGAAAAAAGATGAAACTATACATCAGTACATTTTGCGTATGCGCGAAATTGGTGCATTGGCTGACATCGAGAACGAAGTAATTTTGGAATACATCATTGATGGTGTTTGTATTGTGGATTCAAATAAAATTTGGTTATTTGATGCCAATGATTTTAAAGATCTTCGACTGAAGTATGAAGCATTTGAAAAGTTAAAAATTATATCGATGAACAAGGCTACCTCAATTAATGTTAAACCTAATCAACAACTGGAGCAACCAGTGCCGAGTGGTAATAAATCAATAAATCCCCGACGTAATAAGATTAAGTGTTACAACTGTAATGAATACGGTCATCTGTCGAAAGATTGTCAAAGGAAATCCGATGGCGTAAGGTGCTTCAAGTGTAATACGTTTGGACACAAAAGTTTCGAGTGTCCTACTTCATCGAAAACGAATGTTAGCTTGTGTACGAGAAAAGAAGATCGAATGAAAATTGACGTATTAATTGAAGATATGAAAGTGTGTGCTCTGATAGATACGGGAAGTTCCGTAAATTTGATCCGATATGACGTATATTTGAATTTGAATACTATGGAACCTCTGAAATCCAGAGCAACGTTGACGGGACTTGCTGGTAAGAAGATTGAGACATTTGGAAAATTTGATTAAAGATGAAATTATTGATGTCACGCATATTATCGACCGAAGTGATGCTCAGGTCGTTAAGCAATTATATCAGCAGTATTCACCGACACTGACGAAAACTTCAGATGTAAACTGCAAAATAATTTTGAAGGATGAAACGCCAATTAGTCAGAGTCCAAGACGTTGGCTGAAAAGCGTAATAATCGAACCTAGTTCATCGGAGTTCTCTAGTCCAATTGTTTTGGTTTCAAAGAGAGACGGCTCAAAACGTTTGTGCGTGGATTACCGGAAGATTAACCGCCAAATTGTTAAAGATCGCTTCCCCCTTCCGCTGATAGAGGATCAGCTGGATCGGCTACAAGATGCTCGGGTATTTAGCTTGCTCGATTTAAGAAACGGATTTTTCCATGTCGCTGTTGAAGAACGAAGTCGCAAATATACATCGTTTGTGACACCAACAGGGCAGTACCAATTTAGGAAAGTACCGTTTGGGCTATGTAACAGTCCTGATGTATTCATGAGGTTCGTGAATAACATCTTTCGTGATTTAATACGTAAAGGGATAATGTCGCTTTATCTCGACGACATCATTATTCTGGTAACTGATAATGAATCAGCGATTGAAAATTTGAAAATTGTACTGAAATTGACTTCTGAATATGGACTCGATATTAACTGGAAGAAGTGCAGATTTCTTGTTAGACGAGTGGAATATCTCGGGCATGTTATTCATGACGGCAAGATAAGTCCATCGGAAAGCAAGACGAGGGCCGTAAGGAATTTTCCGCAGCCCAAGACAAAGAAGCAGATTCAGCAATTTCTCGGTCTGACGGGATATTTTCACAAATTTGTATACAATTATTCGGTGATCGCTAGGCCATTAAGCGATTTGTTGAGGGAGGGGGTGGATTTTGTGTTCGGAGAAGAGGAGATAATGGCGTTTAATTCGCTAAAACGACATCTAACGAGTAATCCTGTGCTTTAATTATTTAGATACGGACTGCCCACTGAACTCCGTACAGACGCTTCAATGCACGGCTACGGTTCCATATTGATGCAGCAGCATGACGATGGAAAGTTTCACCCAATTTATTACGCAAGCCGCAGGACGACAGACGCAGAGAAAAAGTATAGCAGTTATGAGTTGGAAGTGTTGTCCATCATTTACGTACTTAAAAAATTTCGCGTTTATTTGATTGGCACGCATTTTAAGATTATTACGGACTGTGCCGCATTCGAGATGACGATGAAAAAACCAAGTTTGACGCCTAGAGTGGCAAGATGGGCGCTGTCTCTCGAAGAATTCGACTACCAAATTAATCACCGACCAGGTACCCGAATGAAACACGTTGATGCCCTCTCACGCAATCCAGTTCTAATTGTTGATAACGATATTGTTTCTCGTTTGAAATGTGCTCAGCAAAGTGACGGGTTCATCGCTGCAGTGATAAAATTACTTGAGAATAGCCCATACAAAGATTTTATGGTAGAGAGCGATCTTTTGTAAATAACAAAATAAAAGATGGTAACCAACTGATAGTCGTCCCGCGTAAAATGCAAGCAGAAGTGATAAAGCGTAATCACGATATTGGTCATTACGGTGTACGGAAGGTGCAAGATCTGATCGAACGAGATTTCTGGTTTGAAAAGATGTTTGACAAGATTACAACATGTGTCAAGAATTGCGTTCAGTGTATCTTGTGCAACCGAAAAGCAGGTAAATAAAAAGGATACTTACATCCAATCGAAAGGGAAATCTACCTCTTCACACTATACATTTAGATCATCTCGGGTCAATGGCGACAACTAAGAAGCAATATAATCATGTGTTAGTAATGATAGACGGTTTTACGAAGTTTGTGTGGATATATGCGACGAAATCCACAACGTCGAAAGAAGTGTTGGAGAAACTCCAAAAGCATAGAGAAGTGTTTGGTAATCCAATGCGCATTATGACTGACAAGGGAACCGCATTTACCAGCAACGAATTCAAGGAATATTGCGAAGTCGAAGGTATCGAACATGTTGCGATAACTACAGGCTTGCCAAGAGGTAACGGCCAAGTTGAGAGAATTCATCAGTCAATAATATCTGTCCTCTCGAAGCTATCGATAGACGCTCCAGATCGATGGTTTAAATTCGTCGGAAGTGTGCAATAAAGTCTTAACAATACGCTGAATCGAAGCATTAGTGCTACTCCGTTTGAGTTATTAGTTGGCACTAAAATGCATCAGAAAACGGATACGAGAATTCAAGAAATTATTAATGAAGAAATTATTAAGAATTTCAAAAACTCTCGAGATAGTTTAAGAGAAACTGCGAAGAAGCAAATAGAAAAGATACAAATTGAAAATCGACGATCATTTAGGAAAAACCGAAAAGCTCCTACGACCTACAAAGTCGGAGATTTAATAGCTATAAAGAGAACTCAATTTGGACCAGGTTTAAAATTGAAGCCAAGATTTTTCGGACCATACAAGGTGTGCAAAGCTAAAGAAAATGAACGCTACGATGTAGAAAGGGTAGTTGAACACGAGGGCCCTAAGAGAACGTCAACAGCAGCCGAGTTTATCAAGCCTTGGTTGGATTCGTCGTTCGAATCATCCGGGTCGGATTAGGAGTAGGATGGAAGAGTGTGGGTTTCAAATCCCTGAAAAAAAAATTGTGACATACATCCCTTAGTTAAAAAAAAAATTGGAAAAACCTGTCTTTCTATGTGGTGTTGAGTAATTTTTCGTAAATACTAATACAGAAATTACACGAATTAATTCAAATTAGAGTAAATAATTGTTAATTGGAAGAATTTTTAATATTCAAGTACTAAAAGTATTAAGTGTCTTTAAATGTCTATAAGTAGCAAAGAATAATTAAATTATGAAGGCATTAACGGTTTCGGTGTTTTTTATTTTGGGTAAAGAGTGATGAGGAAGCGATGGGTGCACAGTTAGTTTGCTTTAAACAACAGTAATTTATTAAAATCCTAATTTTTTTTTCTTATCTCTTCATTTAAAAGAAAAAAAAGTATTTCGCTTTCGTTTGACTGGCCTTCGTCCGATACAAAAGTTTTGGTCTATAATGAAGCTAGACGTAGCAAGAAAGCGCACAGAATCAATTGAAGATTTAAAATGTTTGTTGGAAATCGACATGTCTTCATAAAACTAAAAACGAATACAAAATTTAAGAATCAATAAAAACTTCGATTTGATTTACATTTTGTTTAGAATAGCAATTTGCTTAAGTAATTTTTGCTGCCAAATCGGTTGCAGAAACAGTCATTATGTAAGTTAAACGTTGCAGAGTAAAACAAACATAATTCATTTTATATGGAAATAATTCATAAATTAAAATAAAAATGGTAAATAACGATCTTCCTCAGACGAAATAGCGCATATACATAGTATATAATAAAGAATTTACCGACTGTTGCGCAAAAATGTTTATGTAAGTACTTCCCGACATATTATTCAATTTTAGCATATTTCCAATAAACACAAAAACTTTGTTCGTGTACAAATAAAAAAATATTACATTTTTTTATGTTTTATGTCCTTGCATCAATCACGAGATCATTTGAATAAAACAAATAAAATATTGAAACCAAAAAAAAAAAAGTTAAAAATTTTTCCTTTGTTTTATGAATTTTCCGTATGCTATGAACAATTTTTTTCTCTATGTTTCTTGTGCAAAATAAAAATAAAAAATAAAAACTGACGACTAAAATGGTGTAATGTGAATATTATATTTTGAATTTTTTTTTGTTTGGTACAAAAACAAATAAAAAAATTATTTAACCGTCTTTTTGGCGCCCTTTTCTTCAACTCAGTGAATGTACAGTCAAGTTTGTTGCCACTTTGATTTTTTATTTTTCACTAGTTTTTTACAAATATTTTATTGATTTTAGATGAAACTGATGGATCATTTTTCAAATTTTCTTGTATAAACAAATGTATACGGTGGTGGAAAGTTTAATATTAAATTGACGTACATCTTTTAAACCTGTCTAAATAAATCTCTGGTATGCAAACACAATATTAATCTTCGTCGTTTATGGTACCCATCAAAATTACATGAAATGAGTGACATTTCAGGAAGAAAATCTTTTGTTGCTTTTTAAATTTACCACAAATCAATAAAATAAAAAAATGATAAGCGAACATAATTTATACATTAAAATTTTACAAATTGATTATAAATTATATTAATACATTTATAAGAAGTAACTGAAAGGCATGATTAATTTAACAAACCGCACCTAATCAATTCTACCACTCGCACATCTATCCTTATCGTCTTCCTCAAACCAATGAACATACAGTAACAATTTATACAAATCGTACAATAATGTTTTCCTGGCACCGCATATCTACCCTCGACTAAGAATGTGTGTGTGTACATAAAAATAAATTTAGTTGATTAATTAATTTGCGGTTAATTTTCTTCAACGTATAAATCAACTAACTCTCTACTATATAAACACAGTCAGAGCTATACCAACCTCAACTTGATAAATGGGTTCGAAATGTTTCGAGAGATTTTTATTAGACAAAACAATAATTTATTCGTTTTACTATAACATTAGGTGTACAATGTACATAGTAATTCCGTAACATGAAATTAAGAAGCGGAAAACTAAAATAAAATCAAAATACGATATTTTCTTATTTATTTAATATTAAAGAGACATTTTATCAATTTATAAAAAGTAAATAAATAAATGAAAACAGAGAAAAGTATCTAAAATAAAAAAAAAAAACATAAAATAGTTTTACTGATAAAAATTGATAATTTCGTTAATTAATGAATTATAAACATATTTAAACGAGAACAAATAATACGAGAATTAAAATAATTTAAGATAATATTACAGAATTAATAAATATTTCGTGCTGCTTTTGTTGTTGTTTTGGTTTATTTAAAAATGCATTTAAGAAATTGGTTTTTTTTTTTTTTGTACAAATTTGTTGTAACGTATGTTAATTTATAGATAACATATGGGTGGCCCAAGCAAGTAAATATTAAACGTAGGTGGGCGACTTTAAAAATAAACAACTTATTAGTCAATTTATGTGAAATTATTTGTATTTCAGTTGTAAATATAAATACTGAGAGTATGCTATTGTTAGCGTATAATTGGAAACGAGGTGAGGTATTTTTTTTTTTACTTTATTTTTGGCAGTTCGATAAAGTATTTATCTATACATACTATAAAGTACGATGAGTGTGTTGTTTTGTCTAATTTAATGGATTGTGTCCTTAGAAAAATATTGTTTTAAACAAATATTTTATGTAATACGCAGTTCTTTGACTTTCCTACTAATTTATTGTGTTGAATCTTAGCCAGGAAATTTGTGAAATGAAATCATTGTAGTATAGATTAATAAATGTACTTTGAGATCAAAGAACTAAATCACGGTTGTCGCTTTGTGAAAGTGTACCATGAATCAATCGGGCCTATTCGATATATTTGTACATGTAGTTAGCGATGAATTTGTGAACTTTCCTAAATTCAACTATTTTAAATTTTGTATTATGCGGTATTGTTTTTTCGAACATCGGAGAGATAATTTAATCTTCAAAAACCAGATTTACAAACCGACAGGAAATTTTGTGATCCAATATCAATCATCAAATTTATTTAAAAATGTTTCTAAACCTGAAACAAGTTAACTTTTCGCCTAAAATACAAAAACTAGAAACCAATATTTTTGTTTGGCCTGTTGTCGGTTACGGTCAAGTTACATCATTTGAAAATTAAGAAAAACATTTGTACAATCTAAATTTTTTTTTTTAATTTTGAGTGATTATTTTGTTTTTTAAATCAATAGATGTCATTAGATGTCAAATTGACAAATTTACAAATAAAGTTATTTGTTAACAATTATTTATAGAAATCTTAAATTTGAGATTAGAAATCTTACTTGTTCTTTTAAAAGTAAAGGTTATCACTCTAGCTCAACTTGGTATCATTCATGATTATTACTTTTAATGATAATTACTCAAAATAATTTTAGGCGATTTTGAATTTTTATCCTAGAAAATTTAGTTCTTAAGGCAAGCAATGTTTAACCGTTTTTTATTTTTTTATTATACCATGTGTCAAGTCAATGGTAATTCAACTTGCGAAGTGATATATCATCAACATTTTAAATTTTACCGAAGAAAGATATCAAAAATTTAATTTCATGTAAGCGATTCTTTTAAAAACACTTAAGCGATTTAGTTATCTTTTGAGCATTGCATATTTTTCGAGGCACATAAATGTACCTAAGTACAATTATGCGTCTTTCGAAATATTAGTGTATTAATTAAGCATTTTTAATTAAATAAAAACCCAAAAATGTACTTTCAATTTGTGGCCAAACCTACAATAAATAAAATGATTTATCAAAACTAAATCAAAGATAGCTGTTTGAATTAAAGTTGTGTTTTGTTTATCTTTATTACTCGCACAATACAAAATATAACGATAAACAATTTAAATTTTATTATAAATGAAATACAATTAAAAATATTAAAATCTTATAAAATGTGACAAAATAACAAGAACAAATATTTAATTGCTGAAAAATGTGTAATTAAGTGGCTTTGTAGAAGTAAAACTAAAACTAGTAAACTAATTTATTACCTAATCGTTGGTTGATACAAAAAATACTTTTATTGTATCCGAGAAATAGTATTGGATCAAATTAGGCTGAAACTGAATCTCGTTGAGTTGTTTTTATTAAAATTTGTTTTCAAAGCTATTAAATATTTTTGAAAAGCCTTATACGAAGTTCCTATTTCTTATTTATTGCACAAGTAGAAAGATTACGTCATCATTCCGGTTGTAATTAGAAATATATTTAGGTGTATATAGTCTATTGAGTATATTGAGAAAATTTTCAGGATTACTAGTTTTACTAATAACCAAATGAATTCAAATATTTCTCCGAATCCGAATATATTTAGATACCTTTACGAGTTCACCTATTATAATGTTGGTTCCAAACACTTGCGGTGTTTATTTTGGATTTTTGAAATTCCATAGTACTTTTTGAAAAGCATACCGATTGGTAAAATAAGCTATTTCGAAATACTTATTAAATGGTAACTGCATATTTTGTGAATATTTCTAATAGCGGCTCACTGGATGAATGAAGCGAAGACCAAATACATGGTGACCGCGAGAAGGCAGACTCGTGGGGACTTCATTTCAGGAGATACTCAATATGAAAAGGTAAATGAGTTTAAATACCTAGGATCACTGATCACTGAGCAAAACTCCGTTTCTGTGGACATTTCATCGAGGATCGCAGCAGGCTACCGAGCATTTTACGCCAATATCAAAATTTTCAAGTCTCCTCATATATCGCGCATTTTCATTTTCATTTTCATTTTCATTTTCATTTTCATTTTCATTTTCATTTTCATTTTCATTTTCATTTTCATTTTCATTTTCATTTTCATTTTCATTTTCATTTTCATTTTCATTTTCATTTTCATTTTCATTTTCATTTTCATTTTCATTTTCATTTTCATTTTCATTTTCATTTTCATTTTCATTTTCATTTTCATTTTCATTTTCATTTTCATTTTCATTTTCATTTTCATTTTCATTTTCATTTTCATTTTCATTTTCATTTTCATTTTCATTTTCATTTTCATTTTCATTTTCATTTTCATTTTCATTTTCATTTTCATTTTCATTTTCATTTTCATTTTCATTTTCATTTTCATTTTCATTTTCATTTTCATTTTCATTTTCATTTTCATTTTCATTTTCATTTTCATTTTCATTTTCATTTTCATTTTCATTTTCATTTTCATTTTCATTTTCATTTTCATTTTCATTTTCATTTTCATTTTCATTTTCATTTTCATTTTCATTTTCATTTTCATTTTCATTTTCATTTTCATTTTCATTTTCATTTTCATTTTCATTTTCATTTTCATTTTCATTTTCATTTTCATTTTCATTTTCATTTTCATTTTCATTTTCATTTTCATTTTCATTTTCATTTTCATTTTCATTTTCATTTTCATTTTCATTTTCATTTTCATTTCATTTTTTAATTTTTAATTTTTAATTTTTAATTTTTAATTTTTAATTTATAATTTTTAATTTTTAATTTTTAATTTTTAATTTTTAATTTTTAATTTTGAATTTTGAATTTTGAATTTTGAATTTTGGATTTTGAATTTTTAATTTTGAATTTTGAATTTTGAATTTTGAATTTTGAATTTTGAATTTTAATTTTGAATTTTGAGTTTTGAATTTTGAATTTTGAATTTTGAATCTTGAATTTTGAATTTTAAATTTTGAATCTTGAATGTTGAGTTTTGAATTTTTAATGTTGAATTTTGAATTTTGATTTTTGAATTTTTAATTTTGGTTTTTGAATTTTGAATTTTGAATTTTCAATTTTGAATTTTGAATCTTGAATTTTGAGTTTTGAATTTTGGATTTTGAATTTTGAATTTTGAATTTTAAATTTTGAATACATATTTAATTATGAATTTTTAATTTATAATTTTTAATTTTGAATTTTGAATTTTGAATCTTAAATTTTGAATTTTGGATTTTGGATTTTGAATTTTGAATTTTGAATTTTGAATTTTGAATTTTGAATTTTGAATTTTGAATTTTGAATTTTGAATTTTAAATTTTGAAAACATTTAATTATGAATTTTTAATTTATAATTTTTAATTTTGAATTTTGAATCTTGAATTTTGAATTTTGAATTTTGAAATTTGAAATTTGAATTTTTAATTTTGAATTTTGAATTTTAAAATTTTTGAATTTTGAATTTTTAATTTTGGTTTTTGAATTTTGAATTTTGAATCTTGAATTTTGAATTTTAAATTTTGAATCTTGAATGTTGAGTTTTGAATTTTGAATTTTTAATGTTGAATTTTGAATTTTAATTTTGACTTTCGAATCTTGAATTTTGATTTTTGAATTTTGAATTTTTAATTTTGGTTTTTGAATTTTGAATTTTGAATTTTCAATTTTGAATTTAGAATCTTGAATTTTGAGTTTTGAATTTTGGATTTTGAATTTTGATTTTTGAATTTTGAATTTTAAATTTTGAATACATATTTAATTATGAATTTTTGATTTATATTTTGAATTTTGAATTTTGAATTTTGAATTTTGAATTTTAATTTTGAATTTTGAATTTTGAATCTTGAATTTTGAATTTTGAATTTTAAATTTTGAATCTTGAATGTTGAGTTTTGAATTTTGAATTTTAAATTTTGAATTTTGAATTTTAATTTTGACTTTCGAATCTTGAATTTTGAGTTTTGAATTTTGAATTTTTAATGTTGAATTTTGAATTTTGATTTTTGAATTTTGAATTTTTAATTTTGGTTTTTGAATTTTGAATTTTCAATTTTGAATTTAGAATCTTGAATTTTGAGTTTTGAATTTTGGATTTTTAATTTTGAATTTTGAATTTTGAATTTTAAATTTTGAATCTTGAATTTTTAGTTTAGAATTTTGAATTTTTAATGTTGAATTTTGAATTTTGTATTTTGGATTTTGAATTTTGATTTTTGAATTTTGAATTTTGAATTTTAAATCTTGAATACATATTTAATTATGAATTTTTAATTTTTAATTTATAATTTTTAATTTTTAAGTTTGAATTTTGAATTTTGTATCTTGAATTTTGAATTTTGAATTTTTAATTTTGAATTTTGAATTTTTAATTTTGAATTTTGAATTTTGAATTTTGAATTTTGAATTTTGAATCTTGAATTTTGAATTTTAAATTTTTAATTTTGAATTTTGGATTTTGAATTTTAAATTTTGAATTTTAAATGTTGAATTTTGAATTTTGAATTTTGAATTTTAGTTTTTGAATTTTTAATTTTGAATTTTGAATTTTGAATTTTAAATTTTGAATCTTGAATTTTTAGTTTAGAATTTTGAATTTTTAATGTTGAATTTTGAATTTTGTATTTTGGATTTTAAATTTTGAATTTTGAATTTTGAATTTTGAATTTTAAATTTTTAATTTTGAATTTTGGATTTTGAATTTTAAATTTTGAATTTTAAATGTTGAATTTTGAATTTTGAATTTTAGTTTTTGAATTTTTAATTTTGAATTTTGAATTTTGAATTTTAAATTTTGAATCTTGAATTTTTAGTTTAGAATTTTGAATTTTTAATGTTGAATTTGGAATTTTGTATTTTGGATTTTGAATTTTGATTTTTGAATTTTGAATTTTGAATTTTAAATCTTGAATACATATTTAATTATGAATTTTTAATTTTTAATTTATAATTTTTAATTTTTAAGTTTGAATTTTGAATTTTGTATCTTGAATTTTGAATTTTGAATTTTAAATTTTTAATTTTGAATTTTGGATTTTGAATTTTAAATTTTGAATTTTAAATGTTGAATTTTGAATTTTGAATTTTGAATTTTAGTTTTTGAATTTTTAATTTTGAATTTTGAATCTTGAATTTTGAATTTTAAATTTTGAATCTTGAATGTTGAGTTTTGAATTTTGAATTTTTAATGTTGAATTTTGAATTTTGATTTTTGAATTTTTAATTTTGGTTTTTGAATTTTGAATTTTGAATCTTGAATTTTGAGTTTTGAATTTTGGATTTTGAATTTTGAATTTTGAATTTTAAATTTTGAATACATATTTAATTATGAATTTTTAATTTTTAATTTATAATTTTTAATTTTTAAGTTTGAATTTTGAATTTTGTATCTTGAATTTTGAATTTTGAATTTTAAATTTTTAATTTTGAATTTTGGATTTTGAATTTTAAATTTTGAATTTTAAATGTTGAATTTTGAATTTTGAATTTTAGTTTTTGAATTTTTAATTTTGAATTTTGAATCTTGAATTTTGAATTTTAAATTTTGAATCTTGAATGTTGAGTTTTGAATTTTGAATTTTTAATGTTGAATTTTGAATTTTGATTTTTGAATTTTTAATTTTGGTTTTTGAATTTTGAATTTTGAATTTTCAATTTTGAATTTTGAATCTTAAATTTTGAATTTTGGATTTTGGATTTTGAATTTTGAATTTTGAATTTTGAATTTTGAATTTTGAATTTTGAATTTTGAATTTTAAATTTTGAAAACATTTAATTATGAATTTTTAATTTATAATTTTTAATTTTGAATTTTGAATCTTGAATTTTGAATTTTGAATTTTGAAATTTGAAATTTGAATTTTTAATTTTGAATTTTGAATTTTAAAATTTTTGAATTTTGAATTTTTAATTTTGGTTTTTGAATTTTGAATTTTGAATCTTGAATTTTGAATTTTAAATTTTGAATCTTGAATGTTGAGTTTTGAATTTTGAATTTTTAATGTTGAATTTTGAATTTTAATTTTGACTTTCGAATCTTGAATTTTGATTTTTGAATTTTGAATTTTTAATTTTGGTTTTTGAATTTTGAATTTTGAATTTTCAATTTTGAATTTAGAATCTTGAATTTTGAGTTTTGAATTTTGGATTTTGAATTTTGATTTTTGAATTTTGAATTTTAAATTTTGAATACATATTTAATTATGAATTTTTGATTTATATTTACATTGAATTTTGAATTTTAAATTTTGAATCTTGAATGTTGAGTTTTGAATTTTGAATTTTAAATTTTGAATTTTGAATTTTAATTTTGACTTTCGAATCTTGAATTTTGAGTTTTGAATTTTGAATTTTTAATGTTGAATTTTGAATTTTGATTTTTGAATTTTGAATTTTTAATTTTGGTTTTTGAATTTTGAATTTTCAATTTTGAATACATATTTAATTATGAATTTTTAATTAATAATTTTTAATTTTGAATTTTGAAACTTAAATTTTGAATTTTGAATTTTGGATTTTGGATTTTAAATTTTGAATTTTAAATGTTGAATTTTGAATTTTGAATTTTGAATTTTAGTTTTTGAATTTTTAATTTTGAATTTTGAATTTTGAATTTTAAATTTTGAATCTTGAATTTTTAGTTTAGAATTTTGAATTTTTAATGTTGAATTTTGAATTTTGTATTTTGGATTTTGAATTTTGATTTTTGAATTTTGAATTTTGAATTTTAAATCTTGAATACATATTTAATTATGAATTTTTAATTTTTAATTTATAATTTTTAATTTTTAAGTTTGAATTTTGAATTTTGTATCTTGAATTTTGAATTTTGAATTTTTAATTTTGAATTTTGAATTTTTAATTTTGAATTTTGAATTTTGAATTTTGAATTTTGAATTTTGAATTTTGAATCTTGAATTTTGAATTTTAAATTTTTAATTTTGAATTTTGGATTTTGAATTTTAAATTTTGAATTTTAAATGTTGAATTTTGAATTTTGAATTTTGAATTTTAGTTTTTGAATTTTTAATTTTGAATTTTGAATTTTGAATTTTAAATTTTGAATCTTGAATTTTTAGTTTAGAATTTTGAATTTTTAATGTTGAATTTTGAATTTTGAATTTTGAATTTTAAATTTTTAATTTTGAATTTTGGATTTTGAATTTTAAATGTTGAATTTTAAATGTTGAATTTTGAATTTTGAATTTTGAATTTTAGTTTTTGAATTTTTAATTTTTAATTTATAATTTTTAATTTTTAAGTTTGAATTTTGAATTTTGTATCTTGAATTTTGAATTTTGAATTTTTAATTTTGAATTTTGAATTTTGAATTTTGAATTTTGAATCTTGAATTTTGAATTTTAAATTTTTAATTTTGAATTTTGGATTTTGAATTTTAAATTTTGAATTTTAAATGTTGAATTTTGAATTTTGAATTTTTAATTTTAGTTTTTGAATTTTTAATTTTGAATTTTGAATTTTGAATTTTAAATTTTGAATCTTGAATTTTTAGTTTAGAATTTTGAATTTTTAATGTTGAATTTTGAATTTTGTATTTTGGATTTTGAATTTTGATTTTTGAATTTTGAATTTTGAATTTTGAATTTTAGTTTTTGAATTTTTAATTTTGAATTTTGAATTTTGAATTTTAAATTTTGAATCTTGAATTTTTAGTTTAGAATTTTGAATTTTTAATGTTGAATTTTGAATTTTGTATTTTGGATTTTGAATTTTGATTTTTGAATTTTGAATTTTGAATTTTAAATCTTGAATACATATTTAATTATGAATTTTTAATTTTTAATTTATAATTTTTAATTTTTAAGTTTGAATTTTGAATTTTGTATCTTGAATTTTGAATTTTGAATTTTGAATTTTGAATTTTGAATTTTAAATTTTGAATTTTGAATTTTGGATTTTGAATTTTATATTTTGAATTTTAAATGTTGAATTTTGAATTTTGAATTTTGAATTTTAGTTTTTAGTTTTTGAATTTTTAATTTTGAATTTTGAATTTTGAATTTTAAATTTTGAATCTTGAATTTTTAGTTTAGAATTTTGAATTTTTAATGTTGAATTTTGAATTTTGTATTTTGGATTTTGAATTTTGATTTTTGAATTTTGAATTTTGAATTTTAAATCTTGAATACATATTTAATTATGAATTTTTAATTTTTAATTTATAATTTTTAATTTTTAAGTTTGAATTTTGAATTTTGTATCTTGAATTTTGAATTTTGAATTTTTAATTTTTAATTTTTAATTTTTAATTTTGAATTTTGAATTTTGAATTTTGAATTTTGAATTTTGAATTTTGAATTTTGAATTTTGGATTTTGAATTTTGAATTTTGAATTTTGAATCTTGAATTTTGAATTTTAAATTTTGAATCTTGAATGTTGAGTTTTGAATTTTGAATTTTTAAAGTTGAATTTTGAATTTTGATTTTTGAATTTTGAATTTTTAATTTTGGTTTTTGAATTTTGAATTTTGAATCTTGAATTTTGAGTTGTGAATTTTGGATTTTGAATTTTGATTTTTAAATTTTGAATTTTAAATTTTGAATACATATTTAATTATGAATTTTTAATTTATAATTTTTAATTTTGAATTTTGAAACTTAAATTTTGAATTTTGAATTTTGGATTTTGGATTTTGAATTTTGAATTTTGAATTTTGAATTTTGAATTATGAATTTTGAATTTTGAATTTTAAATTTTGAAAACATATTTAATTATGAATTTTTAATTTTTAATTTATAATTTTTAATTTTTAATTTTTAATTTTGAATCTTGAATTTTGAATTTTGAATTTTGAATTTTGAATTTTGAATTTTGAATTTTGAATTTTGAATTTTAAATTTTTAATTTTGAATTTTGGATTTTGAATTTTAAATTTTGAATTTTAAATGTTGAATTTTGAATTTTGAATTTTTAATTTTAGTTTTTGAATTTTTAATTTTGAATTTTTAATTTTGAATTTTAAATTTTGAATCTTGAATTTTTAGTTTAGAATTTTGAATTTTTAATGTTGAATTTTGAATTTTGTATTTTGGATTTTGAATTTTGATTTTTGAATTTTGAATTTTAAACCTTGAATACATATTTAATTATGAATTTTTAATTTTTAATTTATAATTTTAAATTTTTAAGTTTGAATTTTTAATTTTGAATTTTGAATTTTGAATTTTGAATTTTGAATTTTAAATTTTGAATTTTGAATTTTGGATTTTGAATTTTAAATTTTGAATTTTAAATGTTGAATTTTGAATTTTGAATTTTTAATTTTAGTTTTTGAATTTTTAATTTTGAATTTTGAATTTTGAATTTTAAATTTTGAATCTTGATTTTTGAATTTTGAATTTTGAATTTTAAATCTTGAATACATATTTAATTATGAATTTTTAATTTTTAATTTATAATTTTTAATTTTTAAGTTTGAATTTTGAATTTTGTGTCTTGAATTTTTAGTTTAGAATTTTGAATTTTAAATGTTGAATTTTGAATTTTGTATTTTGGATTTTGAATTTTGATTTTTGAATTTTGAATTTTGAATTTTAAATTTTGAATACATATTTAATTATGAATTTTTAATTTATAATTTTTAATTTTTTAGTTTGAATTTTGAATTTTGTATCTTGAATTTTGAATTTTGAATTTTGAATTTTGAATTTTAGTTTTTGAATTTTTAATTTTGAATTTTGAATTTTGAATTTTAAATTTTGAATCTTGAATTTTTAGTTTAGAATTTTGAATTTTTAATGTTGAATTTTGAATTTTGAATTTTAAATTTTTAATTTTGAATTTTGGATTTTGAATTTTAAATTTTGAATTTTAAATGTTGAATTTTGAATTTTGAATTTTGAATTTTAGTTTTTGAATTTTTAATTTTGAATTTTGAATTTTGAATTTTAAATTTTGAATCTTGAATTTTTAGTTTAGAATTTTGAATTTTTAATGTTGAATTTTGAATTTTGTATTTTGGATTTTGAATTTTGATTTTTGAATTTTGAATTTTGAATTTTAAATCTTGAATACATATTTAATTATGAATTTTTAATTTTTAATTTATAATTTTTAATTTTTAAGTTTGAATTTTGAATTTTGTATCTTGAATTTTGAATTTTGAATTTTTAATTTTGAATTTTGAATTTTGAATTTTGAATTTTGAATCTTGAATTTTGAATTTTAAATTTTTAATTTTGAATTTTGGATTTTGAATTTTAAATTTTGAATTTTAAATGTTGAATTTTGAATTTTGAATTTTTAATTTTAGTTTTTGAATTTTTAATTTTGAATTTTGAATTTTGAATTTTAAATTTTGAATCTTGAATTTTTAGTTTAGAATTTTGAATTTTTAATGTTGAATTTTGAATTTTGTATTTTGGATTTTGAATTTTGATTTTTGAATTTTGAATTTTGAATTTTGAATTTTGAATTTTAGTTTTTGAATTTTTAATTTTGAATTTTGAATTTTGAATTTTAAATTTTGAATCTTGAATTTTTAGTTTAGAATTTTGAATTTTTAATGTTGAATTTTGAATTTTGTATTTTGGATTTTGAATTTTGATTTTTGAATTTTGAATTTTGAATTTTAAATCTTGAATACATATTTAATTATGAATTTTTAATTTTTAATTTATAATTTTTAATTTTTAAGTTTGAATTTTGAATTTTGTATTTTGAATTTTGAATTTTGAATTTTGAATTTTGAATTTTGAATTTTGAATTTTAAATTTTGAATTTTGAATTTTGGATTTTGAATTTTATATTTTGAATTTTAAATGTTGAATTTTGAATTTTGAATTTTGAATTTTGAATTTTAGTTTTTAGTTTTTGAATTTTTAATTTTGAATTTTGAATTTTAAATTTTGAATCTTGAATTTTTAGTTTAGAATTTTGAATTTTTAATGTTGAATTTTGAATTTTGTATTTTGGATTTTGAATTTTGATTTTTGAATTTTGAATTTTGAATTTTAAATCTTGAATACATATTTAATTATGAATTTTTAATTTTTAATTTATAATTTTTAATTTTTAAGTTTGAATTTTGAATTTTGTATCTTGAATTTTGAATTTTGAATTTTGAATTTTTAATTTTTAATTTTTAATTTTTAATTTTGAATTTTGAATTTTGAATTTTGAATTTTGAATTTTGAATTTTGAATTTTGAATTTTGAATTTTGGATTTTGAATTTTGAATTTTGAATTTTGAATCTTGAATTTTGAATTTTAAATTTTGAATCTTGAATGTTGAGTTTTGAATTTTGAATTTTTAAAGTTGAATTTTGAATTTTGATTTTTGAATTTTGAATTTTTAATTTTGGTTTTTGAATTTTGAATTTTGAATCTTGAATTTTGAGTTGTGAATTTTGGATTTTGAATTTTGATTTTTAAATTTTGAATTTTAAATTTTGAATACATATTTAATTATGAATTTTTAATTTATAATTTTTAATTTTGAATTTTGAAACTTAAATTTTGAATTTTGAATTTTGAATTTTGGATTTTGGATTTTGAATTTTGAATTTTGAATTTTGAATTTTGAATTATGAATTTTGAATTTTGAATTTTAAATTTTGAAAACATATTTAATTATGAATTTTTTATTTTTAATTTATAATTTTTAATTTTTAATTTTTAATTTTGAATTTTGAATTTTGAATTTTGAATTTTGAATTTTGAATTTTAAATTTTTAATTTTGAATTTTGGATTTTGAATTTTAAATTTTGAATTTTAAATGTTGAATTTTGAATTTTGAATTTTTAATTTTAGTTTTTGAATTTTTAATTTTGAATTTTTAATTTTGAATTTTAAATTTTGAATCTTGAATTTTTAGTTTAGAATTTTGAATTTTTAATGTTGAATTTTGAATTTTGTATTTTGGATTTTGAATTTTGATTTTTGAATTTTGAATTTTAAACCTTGAATACATATTTAATTATGAATTTTTAATTTTTAATTTATAATTTTTAATTTTTAAGTTTGAATTTTTAATTTTGAATTTTGAATTTTGAATTTTGAATTTTGAATTTTGAATTTTGAATTTTAAATTTTGAATTTTGAATTTTGGATTTTGAATTTTAAATTTTGAATTTTAAATGTTGAATTTTGAATTTTGAATTTTTAATTTTAGTTTTTGAATTTTTAATTTTGAATTTTGAATTTTGAATTTTAAATTTTGAATCTTGATTTTTGAATTTTGAATTTTGAATTTTAAATCTTGAATACATATTTAATTATGAATTTTTAATTTTTAATTTATAATTTTTAATTTTTAAGTTTGAATTTTGAATTTTGTGTCTTGAATTTTGAATTTTTAATTTTGAATTTTGAATTTTGAATTTTGAATTTTGAATTTTGAATTTTGAATTTTGAATCTTGAATTTTAAATTTTGAATTTTGAATTTTGAATTTTGAATCTTGAATTTTTAGTTTAGAATTTTGAATTTTAAATGTTGAATTTTGAATTTTGTATTTTGGATTTTGAATTTTGATTTTTGAATTTTGAATTTTAAATTTTGAATACATATTTAATTATGAATTTTTAATTTATAATTTTTAATTTTTTAGTTTGAATTTTGAATTTTGTATCTTGAATTTTGAATTTTGAATTTTGAATTTTTAATTTTTAATTTTTAATTTTTAATTTTTAATTTTGAATCTTGAATTTTAAATTTTGAATTTTGAATTTTGAATTTTGAATTTTGAATTTTGAATTTTGAATTTTGAATTTTGGATTTTGAATTTTGAATTTTTAATGTTGAATTTTGGATTTTGAATTTTGATTTTTGAATTTTGAATTTTTAATTTTGATTTTTGAATTTTGAATTTTGAGTTTTTGATTTTGATTTTTGAATTTTGAATTTTTATTAATTTTTATTTTTAATTTTTAATGTTTAATGTTTAATGTTTAATTTTGAATTTTGAATTTTTAATTTTGAATTTTGAATTTTGAATTTTGAATTTTTAATTTTGAATTTTGAATCTTGAATTTTGAATTTTAAATTTTAAATACATATTTAATTATGAATTTTTAACTTTTAATTTTGAATTATGAATTTTGAATCTTGAATTTTGAATTTTGAATTTTGAATTTTGAATTTTTAATTTTGAGTTTTGAATTTTGAATTTTGAATTTTGAATTTTGAATTTTGAATTTTGAATTTTGAATTTTGAATTTTGAATTTTTAATTTTGAATTTTGAATTTTGAATTTTGAATTTTGAATTTTAAATTTTGAATCTTGAATTTTGAGTTTTGAATTTTGAATTTTTAATGTTGAAATTTGAATTTTGGATTTTGAATTTTGATTTTTGATTTTTGAATTTTGAATTTTGAATTTTAAATTTTGAATACATATTTAATTATGAATTTTTAATTTATAATTTTTAATTTTGAGTTTTGAATTTTGAATTTTGAAATTTGAATTTTGAATTTTGAATTTTGAATTTTGAATTTTGAATTTTGAATTTTGAATCTTGAATTTTGAATTTTGAATTTTGAATTCTGATCCTAATTTGTGAATAAAGAAACTGTGTCGGTTAATTTATTTTAAATTAAAATAATTAATCTCAACATCTTATAAACGTAATCACCAAAGACACCTACGGCCGTGTAGACGATACAGACCATCTCGATTTTGTTTTAATTCTAGTGGCTTAACACAACATAAAAGTATATGATCAAATCTCATCTTCAGACGTTACCACTATGTAGATTTCAAGAAGCACAAATTAATTAAAAGTGTGTAGATAAATTTATTAAGTCTATTAAACTCCAATCTGTTTGAAGGAATAATTGAGCCCAATAGTTATCATCCTTTTTGGAGATGCTAAGTTCAGCCGTTGAACTCAGATTGTCGAATGAGATTTAAGTCATTCTTGTATATTCAAAAAATAATTCATGAACATTTAGCCTTATTTCGGCAATCAAGATATAATTGATCTCTCAAACCTTCCTCGTCTTTGCCACCACCTTTGGATATTTCTGATGCTCGAGACTAGGCACAGCACAAATCCTAAGTTTACAATACAATTTTGAGCTTCAGTCATAGTAGCAGCGTATTTTAAATTTTGCTCCGCTCAAGGAGGTACGATTATTAAGATATTAAATTACAAATTTATATTAGAATCATTTGAGCGATTTTCGTTTGAATAAAAGGATTTTTAGAATTACAATAAAGAACATAAGGTAAACAAATTATGGTGAAGTCTGCAAATATTTTTTCAAGATAAATATTTATTTTTAAAGAAGATAAAGATTTCTCATTCATTATTGCTTTGACAATAGGAATTACTTATAAAAATGCTCATCTCGTGAATATTTAAACTGCAAGTCTCCAAATAAAAATCAAAGTTTTCAATTTAATCACGATTTTAAAGTTTTATTTTAACAAAACAAAATTTATATGTATATGTATAAAATAAACATATTTAAAACAAAAAATAAAAAATTGTTATTTTAATGTAAAATTTATTCTAAAAAATATAAAATACAAATAAAATCAATTTTTATGTGCATTCTTATGACATTTTTTTTTTTTCGTTCTGTATTTTGTTTAAAGTTTTCTGGTTTGGTAAAAATTTGTTATAACAAAAGTAATAAAATAACTAACTAAAGTCATTAAAATATAAATAAAAAATAAAAAATAAAAAATTCAACATACTACATATATTTCAATAAAGTATTTTATTTGGTTTGTGTCTTTGGGATTTTTTTTTCACCAATATTTATTGCCACGTTTATTTATTGCAATTGCATCGCGTCTTTTGAATCGATTGCTGCAGTATTTACAAAACATAAAATTAATGGTATGTTGCCCGCCCTAAGAAACGAAAATGTTGATTAGTGCAAATTGGTGCTGTTTGTTTAAAGAGAGCATTGCTAATTAGAATTTATTTTTAAAGAACATTAAAAGTGTGACGATAAAAAAATTTTAGTTATAAGTTTATGCAACACATTATTTCGTGACTGGTGCGGGAAGTTATTATAGCCTAAATACATGTAGTAAGCGGAAAGAAGTGTTCATTTCGCCCCTTATACAAAACACTACGGATTTATATAAATTCAAAATCAAAAATAAATATTTAATCTAAACTAGACTATAAAAAGCTCTTTGGATATTTATGAAAACACATAAACAACAACAACAACATTTATTTTAAATCGTAAACATTTTTTTATCGATATATATAAAATTTCTCTGCTTTTTCGCTTAAGATCACAAACTGATAAAAATCAGTTTTATTTGTTGGTATTTTTTTATGCGATTTTAAGATTAAAAACAATCGACAGAAATATTATAAATAAATTGTTTTGTTATTTTCTTGTTTTAATAATAAATTGGTGAACATTGAGAACAAAAAAAGCTAACAGATTTATTGATAAGCTAAACTATATGAGATCATATTTGCGCACATTATTTTTTGTTATTTTTGTTGGTCCACAATAATCATATAAACCTCCATTAATCAATAAAAAATTTAGTTTTTTGTATATATGAGTGTATTGAAATTTTCTATCAATCAGATGACATAATCATTGATAGATTTAGAAAATTATAAAATAAAAATTTTATACTATACGCAAAAAACTCTACAAATTGAATATTCAAAACGTTTGTTTTAATATTCTCACCGATTCTACATTTAAATTATCATTAATCAAAATGTAAAATAAAAAATCGAAATTGTTAAATTCGTTTTAATTTTTTTTTACGATTTGATCTATCTATCGCACAATTAAATTTCAATCGATTTCAAAAATATGTATGACAATTTTCTTTCACATACAGCGAAAAATGATTAATGATGTCAATCTAATTGTCGAATATTAATAAAAAAAAAATTATTTTTATTTTTAGCTAGAAAAGATTTTTGATAACCTGTTTTGATTGTTTATAGAAGTTATTTTTTACTGTATTTAGTGTTTGCGACAAGCAAATTAAGGGTATGTGAAGAATGAATTTAGTTCATATACGTGAGCAAATTATTTACATTTTGTCGTGATAACGTCTTACACCGCATGTTCAGAAAGTTGATACGAAATGTTGCCATGGGTTGTGGGCAAATACTCATCAACTGTTAGCATTACCTTTAATTTAAATGTATAATTTTTTAGGATGGTCCTTAGGATTCATGCCTCACGCATAATATTATCGCAATGACGTCGTCAGGCAGCGAGTCAATTTTTGTGTAAAGCTGGGCAAGTATCAATTTTCGTGTAAAGAAACAGTGGTGGTAAATTTAAAATCTACAAAATAAATATTTATAATGCTTGAGAGCATTATTTATCCAAAAACCCACGGAAGTATCATGCGACCATATAATATCCAGCTGTCCTTTTTAGAAGTGGAACTACCTCTTCCCCATCCAGCGCAAATATTCTTCTCAAAGTCCTCCATAGCATCTGATTCGTCATCTAATGCTACAGCAATATCAACATCTTCAGTTGATATACAATTTTCTTACGTTTCTTATAAACGTTTACCGTTTTATTTCTGTTTGTTATTTTGCGCTTTATTGATTTTAATTTAAGTTATTTGATATTATCTGCCGCAGTCAATACATGAGTTTTTTTTTGCTTTCTGAAGTTAATTATTTTAACCTTAGAAATTGACGGTATCAGTGGTTAAGATTTTTCGAGAGGTTATGACACTGGTATTTTTATTATCAATCGTTTCCAAATCAGGCTGTTGATTTTTCTGGGGAGTAATCGATGACTAAAAAGATGAAATCTCTATCGATGAATTTTCAGCAAAATTTCCAACTGTAGGTGTCACCACTTAGAGACAATTTTTGTAGAGGATGGTTTAGGGCAGACGAAACATTTTTTTTAAAAAAACAAGTGTACCAACATATTTAAGATTCCATTTTTGACTTTTCAAAATTCGCATAGTGCCAAATTATTGATCATTAGAGGATGCTACAGTTTCAAGATAAAGAATAATATCTTCTTAAACGTTTAATTTTAAAACATATTTTTATAAAAAAAATTGGATTTAAAACAACCACTTATTAAATGTTCAAGAAGTTTCCAAATTGTTGTTACACTGTTACGATAACATTCTTCTAAATTAAAGTAAGCCTCGTTTTCATTATTCAAGTTACTTGATATCAAGTACTTGAATTTAACTAACTTGAATTCAAGTTAACGCTCATAAACATATATTCAAATTACTTTAATCAAGTAGTTTTTTAAAATGTCGTCGAATAAGTTGGAAAAGCCAAATTTAGATTAAAAAGTGTAGTCGATGTTCCACATAACTTCACAGGATTAGTAAATTTAAAAAATTATGGTTTCTGGACTACTCCACTTCATATTTGTAGATGTCCAAAATTTTAACTTCTATATTTTGGTTAAAGTACTTTCCATACTACTAAATTTTATAATGTGGCTCATCTCAGACGACTCAACTTGCATACTAAAGTTGAAAGGCTTTCTACTTATACTTGAAAATTGAAGTCTAGTAAAATTAACTTGAATTCAATCAAAATAACACGTTCATATTGGTCAAGTAGGTTACAGTTACTTGAATTCAAGTTACTTGATTAATGAAAACGAGGCTTTACACCCAATTTTCGGTAGTTCAAAGAAAAAATAATTTATTCCGAATCCAGTGTTAATTTCAAAAAGCACACAAGTGGTGCGCTTTTAAAACTTGGCACATATCAATAGTTCACAAACAAAAACAAAAACTTTAGCATCCAATCTTTGTCCAGGCGCTTTCAGGACAGTTTTAAATGTTGTAAAATATTGTATTACAAATATAAAATCTAAAGAAACTATCAACAAATCCCTTAAACGGCTATAGAAATTACAACCATGTTGGTGGTTTTTTTATTGGTTTACTGTTCAAATTAAGAGAGCTATTTTTAAATTTGTTGGGCGCACTCATATACTCTAAGTTCATTTTCTATTTATACGCTAAAACGTAGTACGCACTTGAAGTGAAATGAAATGTCTTATATCCTGATGATAATGGAATAAAACCATCGAAACGTCGGTGTATAATTAACCTTCGTGTCAACACGAGAATAAAACCACTTTTACCAACACGTTCAACCCCTGGTGTGTATGAATTTAATCAAGAGTTTTTCATCAAAGATGAATAAACATTAAATATAGAAACGATATCATAATGAAAATTTCATTTAACTTTATTAGAAAAAAAACGTCATTCAGTTACAAAAATCAAATACACACCCAGGTGTGACGTGTTGACAGGAAGGTTAAAAGATCGTAAGTGAAAAACAAAAAATAAATTATTACTTTTAAATCACATTTTAATTCCTTTTTAATCTTCACACTATCGCTTACCAAATGCTAATGATCCAATTCGAACTCGTTCGCTCCTTATAAGTACACTCAAACCAAATCTTCTAGAAATATCATAACTTTTCCAGTAATAATAGTCTGGAAATATTTAGAACAGTTTTATTATGGAAAATTTCATTTTAGTACAGTAATCGTGGTGCTATTAATAATTTATTCTGTTATTCCCTAGGTAACCGTAACACTACCTCTCACCTAAGCCTGCTGGTCCCGAACAGGACCTAAATCATCTGCTCTGAATAACGCCTGCCTCTCTAATTAAACCACCTTCGATTTACCTAGATGTCTCTATTGGATCCGATCAACCACGTTGTTCATCCTGGTGATGACAGTGTAAGGTCTTGCATATAGCCCCCATTAGTCCCCTTGGAAATGTGGGAATATTCGATTTTCCAAAAATCATTAGAAACTTTGTATATAATCAGCTTCTAAAATGTTATGTCTAGAGATGAACTGCAATGAGGTGATTTGTCGTAAGTTCACCGTGGGAAATCTGGGAAATTCGATTTTCTAAAAATCTCGAAAATTTGTGAGAAATCAGCCTCTAGAGTGTTATATCTGGTAATGAAAATCATTGCTGTGATTTGTCAATAACTATCGTATAGGAAATAAGTTCAGTTCAAGTTTCCCGTGGGAAATTTCAGGAAAAAACTGTTTTCCAAAAATCATATGAAAATTGTATAAACTCAGAGTATTATGTTTAGAAATGAATTTTATTATTGTGATTTATCAATAGCTTTGGCAGGAAAAAATTCTTGTTCATTGAAAATCTGGAAAATTTCGATTTTCCAGAAATCATTAGCAAATTTGCATAAAATCAGCTACTAGAGTATATCTGGAGATGTATTTTAATGATTTGACTTGGCAATAGGTGTCGCAGAAAAAAAAATTCAGTTCGATTTTCTAAAAATTATTCGAAAATTTTTATAAAATGAGCCTCTTGAGTGTTGTGTTTGGAATAGTGGGTCCTTCCCGGGAAATTGGTAGTTTTTTATATTCCCGACTCCCGGGAATTTTGATTAAAATCTCGGAATTTAGCAAAAACCATTTTTTGCATAATATTAAGGCTTTTGGCATATTAAAAATATAGTAATTTAAACCCATTGATGGATATTTGTTATGAATGCTTCATAAATTCCCTAGTAGCACTAATACGAACTTGAAGACGAAAACAATGAACAAAACGCAGAAGATGAGCTATTTCCGGCACTCCACGATGCACTCTCAGATGATGATGACGAAGATGATAACGACGAAGAGAAAGAAAACTCAATTTTTATTGGGGCTAGAATTTTCAAATTTATGGTCGCAATTTATGTGCGACAAGATATACTAGTCGCTAAATATGCAAATGTTTTTGTAACAAAATATTTTAATTTAATTTTTGTTCTGTGAGTTATGTTCAAAGGTTGTTCTTTTATACACAAATCAATGAGTGAGGATATCACAAGGACTTAAAAGCGATTTACCATTGACAGTTTTGTCGTTTTCCGAAAGAAATCTGTACTGGGGCGTTTCACATTTGTATAGGGGTAAGGATTGTACGAGACGAAGGCGGTTTGGAAGAACAAATCTAAACGTTTCCAAAGTCGATCTTTTTTGAAGTTTTCAGGTTTATGATGGTTTTGTTCTAATCTGGACTAGTTTGGTGGTTTGTGTCTTTCAGGTTTCTGCATTGAAAAAGTTTTTTTTCTAAAAATTGTTTTGTAAGTCCTGTACAATTGGCGTTGCAATACTTTTTGCGATTTGGTAAATAACACTTGACTATTTCTTTAACGGTATATGTAATGTTGAATTTTTTGGAAAACAAATAGTTGTTCAAAACATCTTTAAAGAAACAATCAATTTTGGAGTACTTTCATACCGACAAAGTTGTTCTAGATAGAATGAAAATTCTCGATAAACAAGATAATTTTGGAAGGGGATCAAATTTGGCTACAGACTGTACCGGATACGGGTTCAATCAATGTTGTTGAATATTGTGCTTGAGCTTACAACTCATATGATTTTTTCATTCAAAATGTTTTTGCTTCAAATATCGAATTTTTGTTGAAATATACAAACTTTTTTACTTGAGGTTTGGTGTGAATTTTTTTTGAAAAATTATATTGCTGTGCGTTTCCATGAAAACTCGGTTCTAGTAAATTTTGTGATTGATTTACTTTTTGATTTGTGTATGAAGGAATCAATTTTTAAGGGATTCTCTTTACTTTTTCGAACCCGGGAAGGGTTCATTTTCAAAAAATGTTTTGCTTTGGTTGAAGCGGAGTGAGGTACCTTTAACAAATTAAAAATATTTTCTAAATAAATATTTCATTAATCGTGGAGATAGAGTAAAAATTAAATTTAATATTTTTCCTGCCGCAACTGACCATTCTATAAATTGTCTATGCAATGGCAATGAGTACACGGTAAAAACAAATTCTAGTAATTTTCACTATAGTTGAGCATACTTGACAATCTAGTTGAATCTAGTTAAAGAACTTTACTGGATGTCTGTTAATGACAAAGTCAAGTAAATTTGACTAGAAATATCAATAAATTACGCGAACTTCTAGTAAATAATACTATTGTTATTCATAACAAGAATTCTGGTTAAAATATCGGATACATCATACTTTTAGAAGTTTTCTGGTAAAATTGAATGAAATTTTTTACTGAAATTTCAAGTGAAACTATGTGATTTCTGATAATTTTACCATTTCAACTAGTTAAGCAAAATAAAGAGGAAATCACATAATATAAAACGGAAGTCAGGTAGTAGGTGTTGCGACTAGATTTTATCAGTGAAAGTACTAGATTTCATTGAGTTTTCCATAAAAAACAAGAGAATTTTTGTTTTAAAATTTGATATATATTTATTAAAAAAATTCTTTGCACATAATATGTATATTATATATATATACATTATATATATATTATATCACATTTCAGCATTTCAGGTAAAAATAATAGTAATATGAGGTTATACTTAAATTATGTATGTACACTTGGGCAACGTCTAGAAGTATGGATAAAAATATAATGTCATAAAAATTATCCTATAACATTTATTTCATGATCTCTCAATCTCTCACTAAATCTATTTGGATATGTATTCCATATATTGCATGCACTAAAAATTAACTTTCGTTTTTATTGTACAGTTCGGTGTACAATTTTGACGCTCTTGCTGATGGTGTCACACCTTTTATTTTATAAAAATACACCTCCATAAAATTATAGAAATGTAGGCATTTTTTCGGGTATTTCAATCCGAAAACGTAAAAAAACTTTATATAGACTGTTGAATGCCTCTTTGAAGCTTTTTTTCTCCAATATTAAAGGATTCACCATCGATTATTAAATGTTAAATTCCATTGTGATTCATTGGTTCGCTTGCATAACAAATTAGGTATGGTTGTGTGTTTTATTATTGCAATCACCTCAATTGATGATTTTTGAAACTGAGAAATAAATATGAAATTATAATTTTATAGTGAAATAACTATAACTACAATTGATATACTAATTACCTCTACCCAATTGCAAATGCCGCTCATGCAAGTGACAGCAAACTCCCTGTTGGATGTATTTGATGAAATTTTTGAATTAGGATTGCTTCCAGTCTTAAATTTTACTGAAGTCAAAGCCCTCAGAAAATCTTATAGAATAGAAAAACGAATAATTTACGGTTTACTTATATATACACAAAATTGTCTACGAAATTTAAATTTACCTACCGTTCTCTATTATTTGAAAATGACCGACTTTTAATATACATATATTCCATGCAATTATTTTCTATGGTGTTATCTTGTTTGTTTAGTAACTTGAATTCGAGATCAATCTAAAGGAAATAGAACAAAAACAGTGATTCAAATATTAACATTTTAAGTATAATTATTTGGCATAATTTATAAGTTTGCTCTTAAAAGTTGTCTTTTACCGAATGATTTTTGAAACAGGTTCATAATAGTTTCCCTTGTTTTCATCTGTGGCGTCTTGCTAGCCTGGGTTTCTTAGATTAGAAAAAATACATATACATATATATATATATGTTTATATATGGGTCATTTTTGAATTTCGATCGACACGCCCCCTACAACTCTTCGAAGTAGTTAAAAAGAAATTCATGTTCATTTTTAGCTCTTAATATTAATATTAACCCGGCCCTCAAGGCGACGAAAGTTTTACATGGGAAATACATCTCGGTTTGCGAGAAAAGTGACACAACAAAAGTATCATATTTTATGAGGAAATCGATTTGAATTTATTTTTTTTTTTTTGGTATGAAATAGTTGAATTCATCAAATTCAACGTCACATCTATTGAAAACTATGGGTAGTTTAGAAGTGACACTATGCCAGATAAAAGATTGTTATATTTAAAGGATTTTTTTCCTATTATCTCAAAATTGGCCATTTTTGAGATGTGTCACTTTTCTCGCAAACCGACGACATGTATTTTTAAAAAATCAAACTTTGAATTTCTATAACATTGGTATAATTGATGAAATTTAAAATTTAGCATAAATGTAGCTATACTTATATAATATATAAATCGGTGCATTGGAAATATACTTAAACAGTTATTTTCTTATAGCTACTAATAGCAGAAAAATGAAAAAAGTTAATTCTGCATGTTTAGAAGTAAGAAAATAACTGTTTAAAAAATGTTTCCAATGCACCCATGAATATATCATATATAAGTAGCTACATTTATACCAAATTTAAAATTTCATCAATTATAATACATGTCGTCGGTTTGCGAGAAAAGTGACACATCTCCAAAATTGCCAATTTGATGAATTCAACTATTTTATACCAAAAAAAAAAAAAAAATTCAAATCGATTTCCTCATAAATATGATATTTTTAGTTGTGTCACTTTTCTCGCAAACCGACGATGTGTTTCCCAAGTAAAACTTTCGTCGCCTTGGGGGTCGGGTTAATTTTAATATTAAGAGCTAAAAATTTACAGATTTTTTTAACTTCTTAGAAAAGCCGTAGGAGGCGTATCGATCAAATTCAAAAATGACTCTTATAAGGACCACCTAATATTGTATATATTTGTAATACAGTTACGTTGTCTTCTATAACGCATACCTATATCATTTTTTTTTGCAACATATTTTTTTTCGTGCCGATTGGCAATGTTTTGCGTATATTGCTCAGCCGAAATTCGATCCGTCCTTCTGCCCATTTTTTAGCCAAATGGAACCTCTTGAATTGAACCATAAACTCTAAAATGCATATATGGATTTTCGAAACAAAACTAACAGAAACTAGGCTTACTTTCCACAGACGGACACCAGATCATCAACAATTCTCCGTGTTATATTTAACAGGTCAGTATGCCCTACCTCCCTTTGGGTTTCCAATTTTTGGTAAAGTTGCTGGTTTTTTGTGAATATTATGAATTTTAGATCCTTTTCCTAGAAATAAAATAAATACTGAATATTAAATTGTCCTAAGTAAATAGGTTTAAAAAATATTTCTTACTGAACTATAATATCCCGAAGCAGGAGGGCGCATTTAATCGATATATTCCATTGACACTTGGTTTCCTGATCCAGTTTCAGATATATTCGTGCTACACAATGGCTGTGGTGCTAGTAATAGTTGCAATACTTGTAATTTTTTCGTGGTCCAATTTTTAGTAAGGCTTACGAAGGCTTGTTCATCAATTTGCTGATCTAATTTTAATAAATAATAAGTATTATTAAAATGAAAGAAATGAATGAAAGAAAAATTGCACTTAATTTTGTTTTCAACAAAAGTATTTGTACACATAAATTTGTTCTCATTATTATTCGTGCAATATAGCAAACTTTAAAAATAAATTAGTGAATCAATTAAATTTAAAATATTTTTGGCTAATTAAGTAATGATTTTGTCAGTTATGTTTTGTATTCTCATGATCAGATGTGGTAAATCATAATACTATACAAAAAATTTTGTAACAACTGATTTAAATGTAATTTCTGCCTAAAATACAAAATGTTTTTTGGGTAATTAATTCAATTAAATTATAATTAATATTTTCAAAAAGTTTATTATTTATATAATTTTTAAAGTTGGTTGTGTTACGTTGCATTAAAAATTGAATAGGTAGGTGCAAATAAGTTTGTTAACTGAACGATTTCTATTTTTACACGATTTATTCACAAATGTATCCTACATAGCTAACTAATTTTATCACAGCAAAAATCTTTGACATTCGTAGAAATGTTCTATGCATTCAAGTATTCGATGGCGAAAATTCTTAGGAAACAACAAAGTAAAATAATACACGCTGATAATAATAAACACTAACCGAAAGTACCGATTTTACAAAATGGCAAATAACCACAAGCATTTTTCTAGGATTAAAAAAAAAATTAAAAATTACAACACCAATTGCATACAAAAAGAGAATTCGCAATTTTTTAAATTATACAGTACAATTGTTGTTGTAATATTTTTAATTTTTTTTAATTACCAAGAAAATACGCTTCATATTTTATCAAAATTATTCTTTTCCCAAAAATTTATTTTCATCGATATTATTATGAAAAAAAAACACTGTGTATCGCCATTTTTTTAGCGCGTCGTGTAAAAAGGATTTTTTGGTTACCGACGAAAAAAAAACTAAATTCACTAAACACATGCGATTTATTTTGTTAAATAATTATGCAAACTTACCAATTAATATTTGAATGATTTCGTCTGAAACCTCATTCTCCATTAATGTTGATTTAAATGCATCCATTTTTTTACTTCACTTTCCACACAACTTTTTTTTATTTTATATAGTATGCTTCACTTCTCACTTTCACGTCCGACGGTTTTAATATTTAACAATAGACTGATTCATCGACGAAGATGCACCAGATAAAACGATGTAAAAATGTGGTTAACGGTTAAAATTTTTACTGGAATTCAAGTAAAAATTATATTTATATCAAATTTACTAGAATTCAGGTGAAATATTCTGATTACTAGAAATCTGGTAACTATTTTGACCTGATTTCAGAAAAATTAAATAGTAATCCGTTTTTTTTCATAAAAATGAATGGATCTAGTATTTTTCTAGTTAATTTATTACTATTTTATTACTGGACGTCCAGTATTATTTACAATTGAACTAAAATATTAATAGAAATTAGTAAAAATCTGGTTTTTATTATAATTTGACTTGAAATCTATTACAATCATTTTAAAATTTAACTGGAAAGTTGATTTTTCCATATTTCTTACTAGAATTTTACTGAATCATAGTTAAAATTTGTAAAATCAGACAATCTAGTTGATATTTACTAGAATTTGTAATTACCGTGTACTAAATAAAGATTAATAAACAGAAAGTAAAACTTGAACAAGCAAAACCAACTTCTATAATAAAGGAATTAGAAATTTATAATTACTGGAATATTATACCAAACGATTCAGCTAACTTCAACTGAATCCAAAAGTGTTTTGCCTGCTTCCGACAACCATCACAAAAAATAGTGTTGCCATCTGCCCATTCGATGCCATAAATCTTAAAAGCCAAAATTATATTTATAAATTTCAGCTACAGAATCCGGGAAAACCCGGGAAATTCCTGGACTATATAAATGTTGATCTCGATTCCCGGGATTAGGAAAAGATCCGGGAACAGCACCGACTAGTCTAGAGATGTATTGCTGTGGTGTCACTTCTCAATAAAAATGAATTAAAATTAAAACTGAATTTTTTTCCTGCGGCAGCTATTTACAAGCCATATCAAAGCCATCCATCTTCAGACATGACACTCTAGAGGCTGATTTTCTTCCAATTTAAAATATTTTTTTAGGTTTAGCGAATTTTCCACAATTTTCCACGAGGAACTGGAGCCAAGTTTATAAAAATGTTGACAAAGGACATCAATGTTATCCTTTGGAATTTGAAAATTTTTATAAATAATTTGAATTTCATTTTGTGCAATAAATATCATAATTTAATATTTTAATATTATTAACTATGTATTATATATACATATATACGAGATATGTTGTGTAAATATTATTGTTTTGTGAATAAGTTTGTAAATAGTGTAAACATTATATTTGGGCTTATTTGACACTGCAATTTGTAAATATTTTTCTTTGTTCCGTTTTGTGTTAATATTATAATATGGAGTGCGATAAATGCAGCTTGCCATTTAGCAATAATCAAATGATTAGCTGGTTGCTTCATGAAGTTTCCTATCTTAAACAAAAGATCGGCATGAGTTTTGATTGTTTACCTCAGTTGAGATTGACTAATTATTACATATATGGCTTTAGATTTCTATATAGCATGTTTATTTATTTATATATATATATTTGGTAACATGAATTTGGAATTTTTACAAATGATATCCACTCCATCATAGACACTCTATTTTGAGCACAGAAGCTCATTTATAATAGAGCGTGAATGCAGGAAGTGGAGAACATAATTTTATTTAAAAAAAAAAATTAATTATTTCAGCCAAGATTACTTCTCAGATTGTATGTTCATTCATAATGGTTTATGCTTTTTCCATTTCTATGCTCTTTCCATTTCTCCTTTTCCAGTATGTTAATTAGTACTCCGTATTTTTATTTATTGAAGGCAGCCAATTGAACGATCTTGACCGGTAGATTGTACTTGAACACAAAGCATTCACTAAAAAAATAACGACATTCAGATTTATTTCTGTTTAGATTTATGTTAAATTCTTTGCAAAGCTACAAGTATAAATTCACAAATTAGTATTTAAAATTTTGTAAAAATTTAAAATGAAAAGATTTTTTTAACGTTGGGCTGACCCAAAAGTCATAGCCTATTTACTGTCTTTGATATACTGTAGGTGTGAATGAGGATTTCGAATCGCGGATTGAATCATATACTATTGGTGTCATCAATAATTGTGATCAACTTTTATGTACTGGTTTACCTTCATCCGCAGCTGTGGTTACATCGTCTTTAACTACACTCAAAAAAAAAAATTGTTTTAAATTTTTAATAACAGTGTTTCTAAATTCACAAAATGAACCAGCTTATAAAATCTAATATAAAAATTGTAAAATTAGAAAATTATTTTTTAAAACAAATACGAATTGTTGTAAAATTAAAAAATGATGCTGATAATAGCTTTTTAAACTTAACTAATTTCATTTAGTAGAAAATAATACAAGAAATTCCCGAACTACTAGTTTACATTACTAATTGGGTTTTTAATTTTAAAACTAATCATAATAAAATAATTCAGTTCAAAACAGTGTAGTTAAACATAAAACAATTTTTATAATAATGAATAATTTCATGTTAATTATTTCTAAAAGTCTTGATGACCTGCTTCTTACCTAAACGTCAAACAGTTTTGAAAGTACAAATTTGCGATTAAAGCTATAATTCGATTCATATTCGATTAAAAACAAATATATATAAAACAGTAAATATACTGACTCCATAACTACCTAGTGTTCAAGTTTTGTTGTTCAAATTGTGTTAAATTATTGTATTTGCTGAAACATACTGATAAGAGGTTTGCTACAAACAAAATGTTTGTAAATTGTTTTAAATGCACCGCTCATTTCAGTGGATTAGACAATTATATTAATCATTTGAAACTCGTGCATAGCTTAACTGAAAGTAGTGTATTTTATTGTACTTTTAATGAATGTATACAGTCATTTAATTCGATTTATGTATTCAAGAGACATATAAAACGAAAACATTCTATGACAACAACGAGAATGGATTTTATTTTAAATCTGGAAAGCGTGACAGAAAACACTAATGCAGCCCAAAAAAGTTCTAAAGTGAACTCAACGGAAACTCTACAGGAAGAAAACATTAGTTGCTGCGGAAGTGAATATGTTCTTAATACACATTTTGCATTGACTCCAATACCAGAAAAAAAAAATTTGGGGCATAATTGCTTGAATTTCACATTGAGCCTACATAACAATAATAATTTTTCTAGAAAAAATGTATTGTTTATCCAAGATAAAGTACAGGAGTTAATCATTTCACCAATTTTAAGTAATTTAAGGCAAATTGTAAATGATTTAGTACTTGAAGATGGCGTAACATTCGGTACAATAATAAAAAACGCCAACTTGAGCGAAAATCCGTTTGAAAAATTTGACACCGAATATAAACTATTTAAGTACTTAAATGAGCTTGATGTTTACAGACCACCGGTATGCATTACTATTAATAATGAAATCACTGAGACGATCTCAAATGGTGTCCCTAAGCTAGACGAAAAAAATTATAAAGCAATAATTTTCCCCATATCATTCCAAATAAAAAAATATTTTGAAACAAGCAACATTTTTGATTTAACAATCAAAAATTACGATAAATTATCTAAATTAGATTATTATGGAAATATTATAAACGGACAAAGCTGGAAAAATAAAATTAAAAATTATCAGGACAAAATGGTTTTACCGTACGTGCTATACTTTAATGACTTCGAGGTAAATAATCCACTAGGTTCACATGCCGGACCCCATAAAATATTAGGATGTTATTACAATTTTCCCGTTATTCCAGATCATGAAAAATCTCGATTAAATAATATATTTCTAGCAGCTCTCTTTAAAAGTACTGATGTCGACAGTTGTGGTAATGATGTAGCCCTGGCCAATCTTGTAAATCAGTTGAAAATATTAGAAACAAACGGTATCGAAATAAACCAAGGTTCTAATACACATAAAGTGTATTTTATACTCGCTGTGATAACAGGTGACAACTTAAGTCTGAACAAAATATTGGGTTTCACCGGGTCATTTTCAGCCAATTATTGTTGCAGAAGATGTAAAAGATCTAAGGATTGCTTGCACACTGACCTAGTGGAATATTCATCATATCTGCGTAATCAGGAGAATTATATAGACGACATTCTATTAAATGATTCATCGAAAACAGGCATAGTGAAGCCCTGCGTTTTCAACACTTTAAGCAATTTCCATGTCTGCGATAATATCGTTTTTGATATTATGCATGATGACTTTGAGGGGGTCGCTAAATATGACGTCTGTAAAATATTATCTTACTTCATCATCGAGAAAAAATATTTCACAATTGATATGTTAAACTATAGGAAACAAATGTTTAACTATGGACCTACTGAAATAGGCAACATGTCCCAAGAAATTTCTGCAGCGCATTTGAAAAATAATACTTTGAAAATGACTGCCCGCGAGATGATGACGTTCATCCATTTCTTACCACTAATGATAATGGAGATGGTCCCCTATGATGACTCATTAGGACATTTTTTAATTACGTTGGTAAAACTTATAGACGTAATTTTGAAAACCTCGTTTAATGAAAATGATATCGAAACTCTGGAAAATATAATATTTGAACATAACTCGAAGTACTTAAGTTTATTTGGCGGAAATCTTAAACCGAAATACCATTTCTTGCTGCATTATCCCAATGCTATACGATATAGTGGTCCTTTAAGGCAATTGTGGTGTATGCGGTTCGAAGCTAAACATAAAATTTTAAAAACATATGCTAATGCGACTACATCAAGAAGAAACATAGCACTATCAATTGGAATTAAAATGACCTTGCAGTTTTCACACATGCTTCTAAATGAAAGTTTTTTCCAAGAGCCGTTCGTTTTTGAATTATTAAAAAATAATGATTCAATTCCAGCTGAAATAACCATAACTAATGAGGAAATACAATTATTAAAATCTTGTTCATTGAACGGTATCACGTATAAAAAAGGCTATTTTTTGGTCAACACAATAGCAAGTATTACCGACATAAATGAAATAGACTGTTTAGCTGTGCAAAATAATTTAAATGTTTTAGTTTTATGTAAAAAGTGGGAAATTGTTAAGTTTGTTAATGAAATTCAAAGCTATATTGTGCGTACAACAAATGAAAAAGTTTTAAAACATATTACGGAATTTAATGTAATTCCTTTACATTTATATTACATGCCAAATGGAGAAAAGGTGATCCGACTCAAAAGTTTTTATTAAATCTGTATATTTTTCATTAACAAGTATATAACTCTACAAAATAAAATATATTTTAATCAAATAAATTAATTATACCACGTTTACACCAGTAGTATAAAAGTATGTAGCAAAAAAATATCATGATGTAAACGCAAAGTATAATAATTTAATACTTTATCGCATACTTTTTTGGTATTTCATTATAATAGGTATCAAAAAAGTATGCCACATAAAACAAAACAAGGAAAGCAAAAAAAAACCTGAAATGTCATTTTTTTGTTAATTTTTATCGAGATTTTTCGTGTAAACAGAATAAAATAAGAACAAAGAAATGTTGTAAATCTAAATAATTTCAGCGCACAATCAAAAAAATGACTTCTAGAAATCTCGAAATTATTTACACATCAAATAAACCATGAAATTGTATATTATCTGTCGAAACATAATTTGGGTTTACACCGCAAATACCAAAATAATATTTTGTGGTGTAAAAAGAAAGAGAATTATAGTATATTAGCAAATAAGTATTAAACTATTAAAGTACCTATGGTGTAAACGTGGTATTAGAAGTTTAAAACCTACAATGGTGTAAGAAGAATAACGTTATTTTAAAAATTATAACAATTATTTAATTCCTATTTGAATTTTACTTGTAGTGTTCTAAAATTAAAAACAGATCATTTTATAAAGTATAACAAAATTATTCAAATTTATAATTTTTAAATACAATTTATAACAGTGTTGTAAGTTTAACAAAATAATTTATCCTCTTTCATTCTCTTCTATACTACAAACAAAAATGATTTTTACTCTTTATTAATCCGTGATACTGTAAAGTCAAAATAAGTAGTGCGATTATTTTTGATAATTTTTTGTTTTAATAAGAATTCAGTTATACAGATTAATTAGTTTCATACAATACATATAAACTTAATAAATAAGTGCAAATATAAATAAATATTGGCAATGACTTCAAATTGTAGTGAAATATTAGAAAACGGGAGTGACAAAAATATGGAAGAGCACGTGGACGATATCCAACATATTTCGAATGAATGTGATCAAACAGAAACAAATTGGATAACTGGAAATAACGTTATTACGCAAATAAATATCAAGGAAGATACGGTGGTAAAATTAAAAGAATTAATCATTGATAGGTGGCATATGGAAGAGGAGGTTCTTCAGAAACTATTGAGTAAGTTTTGTAATATTTATTGGTTGATATATATTTTTTACTTAACCTATATATTTTCTATATTCATATGTAATTATACAGTCAAAAGATGCTCCATTCAAACACTAAAAAATACAAGTTACGAGGATTTAAAAATCGTTTTTCCAGACGAGGAAATCGGATATCGAGTAGATATAATTAATCATTTACAAGATTGGACAAAGGAAATGGTAACTATTAAATAAGAACTCAATATTGGGGTCCGTACAGATTCTATAAAAATCAGTTAAAGCTTTATTTCCATTATCATTATTGTTAATTACAGTTGATCAATGTTTTCATGTTGCGTGGTAAAATTAGTGGTTAGATCGCTTAATTATTATATCATTCGAATCATTTAGAAGAGTAGCTAAGTACGAGTATGTCTCTGCTAACTTTAGCGTTTTGTTTTATTTTTGCAACATAGTTTCCAAGCCGCCCCGGTGGCACAGTTTTTAGCGTGCTTGCTTTAAGCTCCGGAGATCCCGGGTTCGGTTACCGGCGGCCAAATCCCTCTATGGGATGTAGCGCCAGCGGGAAAGGAAAGGCAAGAAAAAAGTTTCCAAATTGAATTTTTGCTAAATAATGTCAAAAATATTTTGGTAATTTTTCGAGGATGTGTATACTTACAATTGAGATTCGCTAATTCAATGTTAATATTGATCAACCAGTTTAATTTTCCTAAAATAATAAAAAAATAGTAACATTTCTATGAAAGCCCTTGTACGATAAAATTTTGATAATATGTATTTACATATGCCTGTGTTTCTATTTAAGGGCATAGACTACACCAATTTGCATAATAGCATCCAAGGAAGCTGCACTGGTTGTTCCACAGGTACCGCATCTAGTTATTCTTATGCGTCAAGCGACTGGAGAGGTCACATATCCGATTGACAATCAATCAGTGAATTCTTCGAACATTTTGTGACTAACACAATCAGCGGTCGATCTCTGGTGGATTTTTATCACACCAACCAAAGTTTTGACGAATATCACCGAAAAACATTTATAGATACATTGGTGAAATTATTTATTACCAATTATAAGAGAAGAATGACCAACAAAGAGATTCAACAAACTTCTAGACTGATTAAGGCTAGATTTCCCAAAGAAAATATTGTAAGTAATGAACATAGTTAATTTTTAAATTTTTAAATAATTTACTATTCATTTTAAAGGAACTCTGGTACCTCCCACGGAAGGGAAAAGTAAACGCACGCGGGGCTTTATATGACAAAAATGTCAAAGTGTCAATTTAAAGCTAAAGAGTGTTCAATCGAATTTAAATACAAGGATTAGTGTAGAGAGCGCTACTGAAAATTCTGATAAAGGTTTGTAAACATAGTATAAATCGAATTAATACACTTCCTTATTTTATAATTAATTACTGTTTGTGCAGATTCTGAGATCAACAGAATGTGGCTGAAGCACAATAACGAGCCCTGGATTGAAGTAACAGAGCGCTAGCGTTTAACTGTCAATTCGCAAAGAAAACACGTTTTAAACTCTACTACTACTGCAGGCATTATTCAACTGTGGCCCTTATATTCCAATACTCTAGGCCAACATTTGATTGAAATCGATTTTGCTGCGCTATTTCCAGGGAACGAGAATAATTTAGTTAATAATTGGAACCAGTACAAGGTCAAAGCTAAATCAGTTTTTAAAACAATTAAAAATAAAGCGGTTAAACAACTTTACGATAAGTGGAACGAAGAAATTGAAGGTACCAATATTATAAGTGAAAAATCTATATTTTAAATACTATTTGATTTTTTTTTCAGAGAACCAAGACTATTTGTCAATTATTTTATTGGCCGGGTTGCTAAAACCGAAAAAAGTTTCCGTTAAAAAAAAAATTTGGCAACCCTCTATTAATGATGCTCAATTAAGCCTTGTTCTTCACGTGAAAACCCAAAATGACATTCATGGCGTAGTAAACAACATGAGAGAGAAGTATTTCAAGTTAAATATGACTATACAACCAGTAATTGTTGTAGTAGGAGAAGATGTAAACAACCTGAAAGACTTTTACGTATTTTTCGATTTTATAAAATTTAAAGTACCGACAATTCCAAAAGCTGTAGATGTTACTTTTAAAATTTTTAATGTCTTTAATTTGAAGTACCCATATGAATCCCAACTTATCTGGACGTTTATACAACAACATTTATATGGCATATATTTGCCAACCGACGTAATTGCACCCAGTTTGTCAAGTATTCTATTTGAAATAAATAAATAAAAATATAAGAATTTTCCAAAATAAACAACTAAATAAAAGTTAAAAATAACAAACAAATTGAAATAAAACTGAATTTTGAATTAAAATTATTTGTATTTTTTATTGTTTTCTTGGAAATTTAATAATTAGTACAGATTACAGAACCATAACCACAAATATTTGTATTAGAATGTACAATTTTGTGATATGGAAATAATAACATGACTGAGTTAAATTAGAGAAATGAAAAGTTAAATATAAAATTATCGTTTTAAAATTAACAACAACAGTTAATTTGAAACTAATATTATTATTGATGAATATTATAAATTCTCTTATGAATTTAAATGCTCCATATGTTTTTAATTGTAAACATTAAGTAGTGAAACTAAATAAATTTCTTATTTATTTTCATGTTTACTGTGTGTAGTAAAATTTATAAAGGTTTTGTTTAGAAAATGATGACAATAATTTATTGACTAATTTTAATAACAATTTTTGTTAGATTATACAACAAAATTTTTAGCTTATACTAATTTTTTTTTTGAGTGTAATGATGGCGATCATATTCCAGCATTTTCCAGTCCTACTAGTTTCGGTGCTTGTACGACTTTTGCTGAATTGGTAAAAAATCCTGCCATTTACCCTGTTACAGCATCGACAACACTTACTTTTACAACCAATCAAATATATGAATGCTAGTGAAGTTAAAGTTAAAACTCCACAGCGCATAATCTCTATGTTTCTCAGCGCATAATCTCTATTGATCTCATTGTTTCTTTCTAGAAACACTTCTCTTAATATTATACCTGTGCTTTATTTGGACAGCGATTTCATCTCATTTGTTCCAACATTAAACAATTTAGGGCTTATATTGAACTCAAGTCTCACTTGGAACGAGCATGTGCGCTCCTTATGCTAGCGTGGTAATTATAGCTTGTACACGCTTAGGTTGATAAAAAAGTTTTGCCCTGTTAACTTAAGAATTTATTGAGCTAAAAGTTTGGATGTACCCATTTTCAGCTATTGTGATTTAATTTATAACAAATGTGATAGTTCCTCAAGAACTATCCGTATATACTTGAGGTTACATTTAATAATTGTAATGCTAAATGACTGCCGTTTTTATTTTTCGTATAGTCAATTCGGGCATGCCATTGTATTTGCATGAAAAATTAAATTTTTCGCAGTCACTGAGCACAAAGAATGTTAACTTGCCTGCTAACAGAACTAATGTTAGGAATAATTCAGCATTGTTAAATGCAATTATCGCCTGGAATAGCTTGCCTTTGGAGCTTAAATACATCAGCTCTCTAGGCTTATTCAAAAAGGGGCTGTTTAAATTCATAACTGAACATCGATAATGTAAATAGTTTGTATATATTCTTTTTTCTATTATTATGGTGTTAATTTTTATTTTGTTCTCTTATTGTAAATTTGTAAATATGATTGTTATCCAAAAGCTTCGGCTTCCTTAACAATTAAATAAAATATTACTATTACTATTACTAGTATCCTTGTATGCTTAGTAATGTTTAGGCTAAACACTACCGATAGATAACGACTACTAACGACTTTTAATTTTTTATTTTCGGCTGGGATAACGCAATCTGCATTGTCAAATTTTTACTTTCGGCTGGCAACTTTCGGCTCATTTTAACAGTAAAGGAAATTGTAATTTTTACCAGCGCTAAAATAATGTAAAACATTTACATTACAGTAAATCAATAAAATAGCGAACAATTTTAGATATGTATGCTTTAACATATGCCTTATACAAGATAAAAATATGCTAATAGAAAAATTATATTCTAAGACGTACCGTGCTCTGTAAGAAAATATAATTTAGCTCTAATTAATTGTATAGAGCTTATTAATAGAGCTAAATGCTCTACAGGCAATAAGAGGAGCATAAATGTTGCGTAAAGCTGAAAAATATAAATTGTAAAACTATCGAGATAATTGTTTCTCTTTTAGAACTGTAAATTACTTGGGATTTTTTTTGTGCAGAAGACCTAGAGTTTGAATTTCATTTGTTGCTTAAGTTGAAACTAAATCGATGGAAATAGCCAAAAAAATTGGTTTTCAACCTGAAACACGCGCTATGTTAATTCCCATAAACTAGGTAACTACTTTTACATCTATTTTACATTAAATCAGGTTGGATTAATAAAATGGATAAAATTAGAAAATAAATGGCTGGTCTACGTCCTAGTATTTCTGTAATGCACCATTTGATATGATTAAATTTCTGAAATTTTACGAGAAAAAGAAGGCTTTTTCAAAAGTTCACCAACTAATTGTATGCCAAAATCTTGATCGTCTGCTTCACATCCGTATAATATGTATATATCAAAACAAAAACATTTTTGATATATTATACTAACGAGATAATATTGTTCCGCCACTTTTGAAATTTTATTGACATATATGCTTTAGAAAAAATTGGCAATATAGCAAAATTATTTTGCTAAACTACACACAATATAGACATAATACATTTTTTATTTTTTTTATTTTATTAACCTTTAACCCATAAATTTACAATCATTTACCAGAGTCTCGACTTTCCTGTCAAAACATTATAATTATTGTGTATCTTAAACATTGTTAAGAGCAAGAAAAGCAACAGCAATAATTCAATTGTTTAGTCTACATTGTTTATTTCTACCTCATTTCCTTTCCACATACATACTCGAACAATTCGTATTTAATTCGAAACATTAATTATTTTGTCTAGATCAATTTATAATAATAATATTCAAATTATGTAAAATTGTAATTAACTTTTATTTATTTTTATTTGTGTAACAAAATTCTCTTACATTTTGTGGTACACACTACACAGACAGACACAGATAACTTGTGTAAAGAAAAAGTGAAATTTGCATTAGGAAATACCATATTGGTGTACACGTACTGTTATAGGCATGTCTTAAACTAGTAATTAAGACCATCATTAATGGAATTCGTGCTAGAATTTCATGCTCGTATTTGACATAAAGAAAAATGTACCTAATACATTATTATGTAGTTAAGCTGAGATTTTTGAACGTCATGTACAATGTTACAATGTACATCTTATATAATTATTTATGTGGATATTTATTGATTGGTTTGTGATGAAAAGCTTTCTTTAGGTAATGATTTTTTTTTTTGTTTGAGGTAAAAAAAGTGATTGCCTCAAACTATCACAATTTATTTATATAGTTAATATTATAATGTATGTACTTGATAATTTTTTTTTTTTTTTTTTTGTAAAATTGTAATCATATAGAAATAACTAAATGTATTTTACTTACATGGTTTGAAACGTTTAATGAAAGTGCATGATTTATGTGTTATAAATGGATATAAACATATTTGTCCATGCTTATATGTGAAAATTATTATTTTTATAACAAATATTTATGTTGGTATAACTACAATGTATAATGTACATCATGCGCACTAGAACTGCAAAAAAAGTTATAGGAAGATCAGGAAGAAGATACTGTGCACTAAATTTCTTCGCGTATCTTATACACCACGAAATACAAAACAATAGCGAAATTAAACTATTAGCGGTTACTAGAGCAAACAAAAGCATTATATGAAATCCAATAAAGGCGTTTTATGAGATATAATTTCATAAATTCTTCGAAGAAGTGCTAGGCTCCCAATCATGTAAATTGAACACAAAAATTGATTATAAAACAAATACCACTGTTCTAAATAACACACAATTCAACTTTCACCGATATTACCCAAAAGGAAATATCTATATAGGGTGACATTTAAATCGATAGTGACGGTTAATGGTTCATTCAAAATTGAGAAAAATTGAATGAAAAAATAACAGTTTAACATTTAGAGCAGTACTTCTCAAACTTTTTCATACTGCGGTTCCCGAAATCGAAAAAATAAAATTCCGGGCTCTCAAAAATTTTATTAAATAATAATGAATGTACAGCTGAGTATTTTAGGTATTCTTGTTCAAGGGTCTCATATGTCTCATATCCGTATCCCGCCAATATAAAAAAAATTCTTCTACCAATCCAAAATATCAGGAGTACAAATTGAAAATGCGGGATTTTTTCTATTTTTGAACGTTTATTCTGAAAAAATGGTAACAAATGAATTATTCAAAGTATTGTCCATCGCTAGCCACAACTTTTTCCCATCTTTCTGGCAATTTACGGATACCGTCGCGAAAAAATTCGGCCGGCTTGGCTGCTATCCAGTCATCGACCCATTTTTGGGCTTCTTCGTAAGAATGGAAGCGCTGGTCAGCTAGGCCATGTGTCATCGATCGGAAAAGGTGGTAATCGGAAGGAGCAATGTCTGGGCTATACGGCGGGTGGGGTAAGACTTCCCATTTCAGCGTTTGTAGGTATGTTTTGACCGGCGCTGCAACATGTGGCCGAGCGTTGTCATGTTGCAAAATTACTTTGTCGTGTCTTTGCTCGTATTGTGGCCGTTTTTCTTTGAGTGCGCGGCTCAAACGCATCAATTGAGTTCGGTATAGTGCTCCTGTGATGGTTTCGTTCGATTTCAATAGCTCATAATACACCACACCCAGCTGGTCCCACCAAATACAGAGCATGAGCTTGGCGCCGTGAATATTTGGTTTGGCCGTCGATGATGATGCATGGCCGGGGTAACCATATGATTTTTTGCGCTTCGGGTTATCGTAACGGATCCACTTTTCATCACCAGTGACAATGCGATGCAAAAAACCCTTCCGTTTTTGCCGTTCGAGCAGCAGTTCGCATGCAAAAAAACGGCGCTCGACGTCTCTCGGCTTCAGCTCATACGGCACCCAATGTCCTTGCTTTTGGATCATTCCGAGGGCTTTTATACGATGGGAAATGGCTTGTTGTGTCACTCCCAATGAATCTGCGAGCTCTTGTTGAGTTTGACACGAGTCTTCATTGAGTATTGCCTCCAATTCAGCATTCTCAAACTTTTTCACTTGGCCCGGCCGCTCTTTGTCCTCAACGTCAAAATCACCACTTCTAAACCGCACAAACCATCTCTCGCACGTTGAAACCGATGGAACATGACTCGGATAAGTCTCGGAGACCAATCGATGTGCTTCAGCAGCACTTTTCTTCAAATTAAAGAAGTAAATTAAAACTTCCCGCAAATGCTGTTTTGTTGGCACGAAACTCGACATATTGAGAGCTCAAAAAAACTATGAATTTGACACTGCGACAAATTGACACATACTGAAAATTAAAGCTATAAGACGTAGCTTTGACATGAACATAGTCACAGTACTGCCTGATGCGTATAGCGTTAGTAACGCCATCTGTTATCAATCCCGCATTTTCAATTTGTACCCCTGATATTATTTCAGCTTCATCCGATTTTCAGGTAAAAAATTCCTATGCGTTAAAATTGTAGAACTCTAGATGTTGTTTTTTTTTTTATCCCAAAGAACTATGGGATAGAAAATTACCGAACTTTTGAATTGGAAAGTGGAAGGGGGGGGGGGGGGGGGGGGGATTAATAGGTACTCGATAATTTTTTAATTATAATATCCGTAATTTACCGAAAAATTGGCTTTTCGAGAAAAAAAATTAGAGAATATTCCTACTTCCCTTATAAATTCTAAGTGAACACACAATTTGTCAGGATTGAAATTTCAATTTTTTTCATCATTTTTTGTATTAGTAATTTGGAGCACAAACTTTGGTTCTTAATTTTTAGAAAACTGACTAACGTCATTATTTTATTGAGGTCTGCATAGCTAGAAATAAAAATAAAAATAAACAAAGCTTATCAATACATAGTTATGATTACATATGTCACTAAGCCAAAATTCATATTTTGTGCAAAATCGTCCTACGGCCGAAAAGGCACTCTCGATTCCTCGGAAGTTAGTTTTATAGTTAAACAGTGTTGCCAGGCTAACTAAAAAAAAATCCCTAATAATTGTTTACTTTAAACAAAACAGCTACTCATTTTATAATTCTAGTTAACTCTGTTACGTTGAATATTAAAGGGTTTTATTCTCCAAACCTGGTGCCTACTTTGAAGAGATTGATTTAAATTTGCAAAACAATAAAAAGATTTTTAGTCTCAAAATTAGAATGACATCAATGACGGACTTGACATTTTTATGTCTGGAGCCAAGGTAAAGGTTTCGACAAATTTATGAAATGTATTATTCAGGCCGTGAGTGAATATGTTAAAAATATTTGGTTAAAAATTTGGTGAAAATCAAATTATCGTGGTGAAATATTTTTATCTACCAAATTTAACATTGCTGTGTGAATTAGTTAAAAATTAAAATTGTGACAACTGAACAACAACATGAAGCGCATTTATAACAATCATTTTCTTAGCTTATTATCTATTTTATTACTTTATTAAAAGCGTAATTTATCAAATGAAGCTGTTTTAAAAAGAAACAGAAAGAAACACGTCGTGCTTATGTATCAACTGAACCAATATTAAAAAAAGGAGGTTATGTTTTTTTAACTGGCTTGTCAAATTTTATATACGGTGCCTACCATGATACATTTTTTATTTATTTTTTGTGGTGAGTAAATTTTTTAATTTTAACTTTAATGTCAAAATTTTAATGTTTAACTGGTTTTTAACTAATTCACTCACGGCCTAATTTGTGTATTATAGGCATTTTACTTAAGGATAGTTCCACAAGTTTTCGGAAAGTATCCAAAAATTTACCAATATTTCGCAAATCAACTGTTTTACCGAAAATCGATATTGGATTCCCTACAAAAAACTCGGTATTAGAATCCAGGAGTTTTCGATCTGTAGTTCTCAATACTAATCTGATATACAATTTAACCAAATTGAAATTGACAAGCTGCCATTTGGAATTTCAAATTTAATTATGTTCGAGTAACTTTTTAAAATTATATACTAAATACGTACATTTTCAATATACAATTTTGCAAATTCTCATAGACCTAGGTTCCTATAATTTTTAGTTTAAAATTAGCTCGTAAATTTCCGAAAATTTACTTCGAATATCGACCTCTAATTTTAAAATATTGTTACTTCATAAGCGGACTCAATTTTAATCACTATTTTTTTGCCCCGCAGATCAAGATGACCTGAAACTCCTGTTCTTGTTCATTGTAGAATCAGAACTTGCAGGGCTGGCTCGAGGTGTGGTCGAGGTGCGCGGCCGCCCAGGGCGCAATAGTTTTAGGGACGCAAAATTTTAGGCACAAATATATTTTACACTCAAATCGAACTTACTAAATTTTGAATATAAAATAAGAAAATTGTTTATCATCATGTATTCTCAGATACACAAACATTTTTTAAGTGTCTTTGTGTTTTTCGGTGCATAGTTTAATAATGATAATGGTGGAGCTAGTCAGAAAAGGGAAATGAGTTTCCTATCTGAACGGTTATCCCTTATCTGTAGAAGCATATTTGTATCATGCCATCTGATCTTACATTTCTCGGACAATATTAGTATTTTTCAAAAGCAAATAAAAACAAAAATGTTAGGATTGTGTGGCTGTCGTATGTATTAATAGTTATTTGTGAAATTTGTCAAAAGTTCCTTCGATCGAAAATTCCAATGAAAGCCCTTCAATAGCAGATCAGTTGATTTCTCCGTCTGTGTCCGACTATTTAATGTTGACAATTCCGCAGACTCAGATTTAATAAATTTTTCAGATCCAGCTTGATGGCCTAAAATCCTTAATATTAAAATTACAGATTATTTGGTCGTTCAAGGATCCAGGCAAGTTTAACTTATACAATATCCTCAAGATGCAAACAACCGTCATATTCCGTTCAACTGCTAATATCGAATGTGTACCGCGACAACGGACATTATATTCTGATACTGATGACAACGCATTTTTTTTCTGTTGTTTATGTTTTGATCGAGCTCGTACGAATTCGAAATCGTGTTTAGCAAATATTGATTTACAATAATTGAATCCATATATCTAAAGTGAATTAATTTCATGAAAATAGTCCAAATCGTATAATATGTTACCAAACGTGGATAGAAACGGAATCAAGACTGAAATCAGGATAAACCTTCGGTCGAGCGGAACAACTTATAATTCAAAAGAAAACAGAGCGTTGGAAAAATATTTTCAATAGATTGATGAGTATCGCTTTATATCTTATAATATGGCACTTCGCGGTTCTACTGATAAGTTTTATATTAAGAACCTAAAATATTTAGGACTAATTAAATTACTTGCCAAATTTGACCTCGTCATGCAGGAAAACGTTCGTCGAATCCTAAAAAAACGAGTTATCTTTAACCAATTGTGGAAAAAATGTGGTAAACAAAATTATTGAATTGATGACTGAAAGTCAATGTAAAAATAATTTAGTATTTTTCCATCATTACTGACTGTAATCCAGACATCAGTCATCCAGTGCAATTATCTCTCAGTTATTAACAAAAAGCAACAAAATAAAATTTTAGTGTCTATTATTAATCTCAAAATTATCAAACAAATGTAGAGACATTAACATCTTTACATTAGGTACTTCCTCTTTTCAGTCTATGCAGTTTAAATAGTTCCAATAAAATGTCGAATTTCAACTTACCATCCAACAATCTCGAGAACTTGCCTACCAAAATCCTCGTAATTGTGGAATTGATATACGCACGTCACATATCTTACAAAACCCATAACAGCACAGAAAACCGTAGCGGTCATTGATAATAGGCAGATTCAGAAATTTGGGTGCGAGGAAATTGTGCGTTTATTAAAGATATTAAGGTGAGGTTTGAAAGCTCCCTGGCAACAGCTCCACGGCTCCCTAAGGGACCGCGGCCCACAGTTTGAGAAGCAGTAATTTAGAGGAGTGTGTAACTTTGAGTAAAATCCCTCACTTTAAGAGGAGCAGCCTTGTACCATTTTCCAAAAGGGCTCAGAGATTTATTTGCAATTCTGCTAAGAGCTACTAAACAGGAAACTATACTTTGAATTACGAAATATGTTTAAAGATTATTTAGCACAAGATTTTAAGTACTACGAACAACTTGCCAACCCGCGTTATACCAAAATGTGCACAGATTAAATCTACGATAGTACCTTAATAAATAGAGAAAGTAAAATAGCTATAAGCTAACCAAAATTTATGAAGAAATAACTTTTCTGGCATGGTAGTCATACTTTTAGCTAAAAGTCAAACAACTAATTTAACAATAAAATGTCCTATTTAGATTTAGCTGCTAATGAGGAAGCTATATTTATTTGTAAAATAATTAAAAAATTTGGTACGGGGGAAGTTTATAAAACATATAGACTTAGACTCTAGCCAGAAGTCGTGATATCAATCTGATCTGATCTGCACAGTAGACGAAAAAATGTTAGATACCACAACAAAGGCTTAAAAAAAAAGGGTTAAAAAAAAAATAATGCCAAAAAGTGAAAAGCGTACAAAGAAACCAGTGACACCTAAAGTTTTCCCGCGACCTAATTTTTGTGCAAGCGTCCCGAATAATTATTATTTTTTTGCTCGGATTATAAGAGCCAAATAAAAGAGGTGCAGATCATCAACATCAATCCAAAATCAGGATGATTCTTTGTACATTTTATTTATTGTTATTTAATTATTATTATTTTTCTTTGATAATTAACCTATTATCTACAAATCTGATTATATTTTATTTAAACAAGCTTTAAGTATATTTACATTATTAAACATAAAATAATTAAGAAAAACAAAAATTATATTAAATTAAGAGTGGACCGCTGATCCTTAAACCAAAAATTTTAAATGGTGGCACAGCATGCTTAGTTTTTTTTAGAAATTCAGCCACCATATTGTTTCTTTATAATTATGATTCTTAGTTATATAATTTAATACATATTTCCTTGACAAATTTACAACAACAATTGCATAGGTAGGATAAACCCTCGCAAGAATTACATTAACCCAAAAAAATATTGGGTTTAATTAAACCCAATTCTAATTTTTGGTTATGATACCTGCCACCAGGTGATATTACATATCAAATTTATATTTTATTTCGAAAAGTTGGATTTTGCCAATTAAATCAAAATGGCTATTTTCTTGGGAAACAAATAAACAAAAAATAATTCGAATTCAATTTTGTTCAACAAAATACGCTTAATATTGTTTATAAATTGTAACATAATATTTTGCTCTTATTTGCTAATAATTATTGAATTATTGTAATACTGTCAATGCATTCGTTATTTATTTTTCATTTATTTCGATCCACGAAATCATACTTTTAGGTATATTCATTTATTTTGTTCGTTCATTTTGAATTTTGATGTGTTATCGTGTTAGTATCTTAGCCTGAATGGACTTCACCACATTTCAGTAAAAGCTAATAATTATTAGACTTGCGCATTCAAAAGGGGCATATCAAAATTTGTATGCACGATATTGCCTAGGGAGGGTGGAGAGCATATGGTCCAACACCTTGACCATCATAGATTTTTCGTTTTTATTTAATTTTTTTTTTTTTGCATGCTAAATTTCAAATTAAAAACTTTTAGTTGTGGTAAGCGGCTAAGGTATTTAATACCGTTAGTTGTTAGTCACCGTTTCATGTTTGTCATTACCTCAGTTCGCCAATGTATGGGTATAGCAACACAACTAGTTCTCAGTAGCTGATGACAAGAACTCCCCCACCGCATCAATGTATAGAGCTCCTGAGAGATTCTGTTAGCGAAGTAGACAAAATTCAACCAGCTAAGATGTGACTATATCGTCACACCTTGATTGAAATTAAGTCGCTCCGTTACAAACATTTGATTAAGAATTGAAATACCCAAGTCGATATATGAATGTTTTGGAATTTTAAATAAATATTACAATTCATACGGAAATCCCTTAATTATAAAAATGTGTCTAAAATTTTTGAAAACATTTTAAATTTGTGAAGTTTAATTTTGTAATTTTGGAAAATCAAATTTTTTCCGTAATATACCTGCACCCTGATTCTCTAAAAAGTAGGATATTGTGCTCTCGTAAATAATGTAGGTATATAGATAACTTTGGGGATTCACACTGAATTTTCTGTGTTTTTCGATTATTTTTCCAAGTTAAATTTTAACTCACAAAAATATAAACAAAGCATATCGTGAGTTTCCACTATTTGTAAAATGGGGTAGGTACATTCTCGATCGACTACTATGCAATCCATTTTCGGCTATATAGCAATCAAATTAGAAATTGAATTTAATTGTGTCTCAAATATGATTCAAATTATTTAGTAAAACGTACGAAAAGTACTTTATAACATTTTTTAACCCGCAAATATAGCGTAAGACAATAAATAGTACAGAAAAAATTGAATTGCAAATACTTTATTGTTTATTTTGTCATTTCTTGATACGTTTTCAAGCATCCAATATCTTACATTTTAGAGAATCAGGAGGCAGGACTGACTTTGAAGGTAGCTAGCTACCACATAGCAAATTTAAATTTTTTTGATTTGAGATTTATTCTGTTAGACACAGCTAATTTGATTTGCTGCAGTGCTTGTGAGCATTTCTGAGTAAACCATAGATCGGGTAGCAAGTAACCTGTATGCTGTATGCTAAATAAAAAATATTTATTTAAATTCCTTTCTATCGAATTTCTGTAGGATTCTGTATGTTCATTAAAATACAGTAAACATTTTGAAAAATATGTTATAAAGTTTTAATTAAGCAAGTTAAACGTGACAAATCAAAACAATGAATACGATATAAATCGATTTTTTTTTTAAATCAATAAGATTTGAGGTATTTCAGCAATACACAGGGATAAGAAATCTCAATAGAATTTAACAAAATTCTTTCCAAATATCTTGACGAACAAAGAAATTTAAAAATTTGAAGAATTCTTAACCCTCTCAAACGCCTTGTACAATATATTGTACATCAACTTTCATCGCTTCGACCAACCGTAATTTTTAATTTTTGTCTCATTTCTCTTGTGCGATCGTTCTCTTATGTATTTATGTTCACACTACAGTTTTATGAGCAATCCCACATCATAGCAGTGCATAATTGTGCTACGTATTTTATTGTTGTATGAAAGTCAATTTTAAATGGCGTTTGAAAGGGTTAAAATAATTTAAAAATTTGCTTAATTTTAATAATTTAAAGCATCAATAAAAAATAATTCTATGTTCTATTTTTCACCTTTGATTTTTGGTTTTTCTTTAATATTTTCAATTTTTAAAAGAATTATTTAGCCAGCGGCGACAATTTTGACGGAAATCGAACAATAATCGTTAAATAGGCATTTAACCTTATTTAACCAGAAATTTATCGTCAGAATTTGCTTGTTTATCATAGAACTGACGGTTAACATAATTACACATGAATTACTCGGCTAAAGGCAACATTTTTTCTGAAATTCTCTTTAACTTTAATTTTTGGCATTACTGTCATTTAAGAAAACCAAGGAAATTTAAAATGATTATTTGCGTTTTTCTAACGTAAAATCGATGGGAAGATGTAAAGTAAGGAAGGAAAATACATTGTGCATAATTTAGCGAATTCGAAACAAAATTATTATGAGCCAATTTATAAATTTTTCTACGTGTCTCCACTTATTCATTATTCGTGCATTTAACGGAAGAAATACATTAATTTAAAAAATAACTATCTTATGTAACCTAAATTATCGATTTTCATATTTATTGACGAAAATTCGTGTAAGTCATTTTGGGTATTGATAACAATAGCATATAGTAAAAATGAAAATTTAAGGAAATTTGCTCAATAAATTAATCGTGCGTTGTCCATGATACCGACGCTAATTTAATGAAAGGGCCTAAGCGACGAAACGTAAATTGTGAACCAGAAGCGAAATACTGTTTAGGGTATATTTACAAGAAAACATGATCAGCAAATTGATTGATTGATTGATCAGAATGTACGACCAAGCCTAAGCAAGACTCCCGGATGACGCCGGGCCCTCCGTACATTCTTTTACACACAACAAGACCGAAGGAAAGGAAAGGTATGTTAGCATTAAAGACTCGACCCGGTTCCAGACACCTAAGTAGTCGATAGTTAGTAAATTTGTTAGTATTGACACTTGTTAATTACAAGACAACACAATTTATTCTAATACAGCGTCCCTCTGTTGTAACCACAAGATCTGAAAAGCCTTAATTTTTAATTAATTATTAGTCTCTACTATTGTTCCCATCGGCGGTTGTGCGGTGGGAGGGGCGAGATTTCGTTCCATCATCATGTTCCCCCGAGCGGTAAACCAAATTTGTACTAACCGTAGCAAATGTTGCTTGACCTCGTTGTTGAAGTTGTTGCGTCTCTTCTCTCTTGTCTACTCGCCCCCCTAAGAAAACATGATCAGCAAATGTTTTTAAATTATTTAACGTCATAAAGAAGCATTTTGAAACACTACTTTTACTAAAATTAACCCCAATTAAGGTTAAAAAAGAAAATATTTAGTTTCAAATTTTTTAAATTCTTTGAGCTGAGTCACTTGCAATGGAAACAATGTATCGAAACCACACACCTGTGCAGTTCGTCTTATAGAAAAACGGTAAAAATAACGAAAACAATTATTTATCTTTTTTCTGGTTAGAGTTATCGAAAGAGAACAGAGCGGAGAAAAATAAACAATTAAAATCGTAATTTCAGAATTTGTTTCCCTTGAGCCCTTTAATCGAATTAGCGTCGATACGGTTTCTCTATCGCTCGGAATTGTTATTGATGAAAAACGATAATATTCAGGTTAAGGCGTAGCATTGTGTAAATGTTAGTCAATGTCACATCTCGAGTTGCTTTGATTTACAGATAACTCTGTCTTACCGTAAAAATAGAGTCCTTTAAGTGTGAGAATTAAAATAGTGCACAAGATTTCAACCATTTCTCTCAGACTTCGATCATTTAATAAAATATCATTTAACCAAATAATAAAATATCTATCCAGTGAGTTGCAAACCAAGGAGCCATAACCACCAAAGCAAGCAATGCAATCCCGGTACTATATAAATATAAGGCAATCCCGGGATCCCGGATTTCGGTATTCACAAAAAACAGGGATTTGGGATTTTGGGATTGACAAAAAGCCCGCGATTCCTCCTTACCGCGATGCACTCCTTACACCAAAGCTAAAACATCGTTTACCAACAAAATCTACTTTTGAACTGCCGATTCTTTATTTATTTATTATTGCATATGGCATTCCTTTGTTCACCTCAATCCAGAGGATTATTGATACCGCAACAACTTCATATAACTGTCTCACGAATATACCATTGGATAATCCCAGTATAATATCCGCTATATTGAAAAATATTTTGAAAGCTAAACGGACCAGTATTCACTCATAACACCTAGGAGTCCTTAAAAGCAACTCAGCCTTGTAAAAGGCTTTAGTAGATGTAATGCCATTACGAACATTGAGTAAAACAACAATATTGGCATATCATTAAAGAGATTTGGGAAACCGACGAGATCTACGGCCACTTTATAAAGCCAATACCTGAACATCAATATTGTGAAGAATGGTTTACGACTACCACTTGACGAAGCAAAGATAAGAGATATGAAGTCAGGTTACCATTTAAATCGAAGACTGTAAACCTTGGTGATTTGCGAAATATTTGTTTAAAAATATTACATGATTTAGAACAAAAATTTAGCAAGGATAAAAAGCTGTACCAAATGTATCACTAATTTATGAATGGGTACCTCCAGCTGAATCACATGAAGGAAACTCCTAACAATTTGCAAGGCCTTACATATTTACCACAGAGCGGTACTTGTTTTGAAGTAATCTAGCATAACTATGAAATTACAAGTGGATTTCAGCTGAAGCTTAAATAAGTTAAAATAAAGGGCCCTTTGCCAAAAACTAATTTCTTTAAAAACGAGAAATTGATGATGTGATCCAAATAACTATTCCTAGATGTGTTAATACCACCGAAAACTATTATCAATTACGCAATATGAAACATATGAAAAGAGTATCCGAGTTATAAGCTTTCTCTCAGTATGTAAAAAAAATCGAGAAAAATATAAATTAATCACAGTTGCTGAATTCAGACGGGGCGAAGCTGAAGCAATTAAATACTGTCAAAATAAATATTATTTGTAGGAAGTAGCAGCATTATAAATCAATCAGCCATTATCCAGCAACAGTAGTTTGAAATACCATAGGGTTAATTTGCATCTTGGTGCTTCACTATTACTAAACATTCTACGAAGGCGATTCTGGATCATTAAGTCGATGGAGATAATTAAAGCTGACATAAGAAACTGCGTACAATGCGCTTAAAGCAAAGGGTTAAACCGCAGCAAAACAGTTGATGGGCATGTTACCGAAAGAACATGTAGAGCTAATTCGACCAATAAATTGGCATACATTTCACGGGGCCGACAAAATCGTACCTGAAACGGCGGCTGGCCAAATCTTTATTTGCCTAAACATTTGTTTGAGTACAAAAGCGATGCACCTCGAGGTAGTAGGCAATTTACCTACCGAATCTGTTCTGGCCGCACTTAAACCGTTTTTATGTTAAAAGAGGGGTGTATGTAACGATATCTTTTCAGATAATTGTACCAATTTTAAGGGAGCTTGCAATCGTTTGAAAGAAACAAATTTTGATTATGATTTCTTAGATATGAACATCGGTTAAGAAAATCGTTTTCATTTTCTTGTAGAAATTGGTTTTTCTCCCAACGTCTTAAAAGCCTCTTGTTTTAATACTGTTTTTGGGTATTAAAGTTGGCCTTTTTCTTACTATTGTAAAAAATGTGTGTGTTGCTAAGCTACACTTTTAATCCTTGGTGTAAAAGTATGATAGGTACTTTTAATACTAGGAGAAAAATATTATGCATAGCCGAGCAAAAGCAAAGATTGCGAATCAAACAAAGTCACTTTTAATCCGAATAACACATACTATTTTTTCTCCAACGAAGAGTTCATGTCGTGTCGGTTGTATATTACTAATTATACGAGTAAGTACAAATTATGTAATTAAAACTTCAAAATTGAAACTAATTTTGTTGAAATATTTTGTGAGTGAAACTAAGGAGATCATAACTTTTGTTTGGTTTGACTATTGTACGCATCAAATACAATGCAATAGTCAAACCAAACAAAAGTTATGGTCTCCTTAGTTTCACTCACAAAATATTTTAACAAAATTAGTTTCAATTTTGAAGTTTTAATTACATAATTTGTACTTACTCGTATAATTAGTAATTTTTATATGATTTTTCCACAATAGTCTTAAATTAATTATTAATTATTAAAAATAATATATATGCAAAAATTTTAAATTAGATATCCCGTATTTCCTTATAAAGTTCAAATCAAAGCTCGGTTCAAATCAAACCTATAAAAACTATTTGTTAAAATTACACATACTTCTGCTAAGATTGTATGTGGTTTATTAAAGAATAAATAAATAACGCAAATTGGCACTTCAAAAAATTTGAATAAAACGTATCAAAACCGTGAAGTTAAATATTTAAACTAACATCCCATTTGTAATTTATCAACTTTTATTGCCAAATCAGTGTTTCTATTAATTTACTATAATCTTCATTTGCATACCACAAACCAACCCTTATATAAAAACATTAAATTCGAAACCTAATCCCAAAATCGTAAAATAAAACATTATAATTCATCTCCCAAAAATAGCTTATTCAAAAATGAATTATTTTCTATTTTTTGCTTTCAAAACAATTAAACAAAAAGTAAAATTTAAGTGCGACAATTTTAGTATTACTCTTGAATCATCATTTTCACTAATTGAAACAAATCACATTTTCCTATTTTACATAATTCTTTTATTCGAAACCCCTTTTTTACGGTTGTTCTTCATAAAATCACTAATTTTGTCGAATTTAAAGCCATAATAATACGATTTGGTATGAACATCGACGTTAGAGCGGATTAGGAAAAACGTTTACTTTGTATATTGCTTGAACAAAATTTATTGTAAACCTCCATTCCCCTAACTTTTTAGTCTTTTGAAAATAATCGTTCTCAATTCGAATGGAAATTTTATTTTCTAAGTACAAAACTATGTTTTGTATACTATTTAGCTATGTATATATACATTATGTAGTACCTATTATACTGTGAAACACTATTATTTTGTTCTACATTTTATTTGCCTTGATAAATGAAAGAGTTGTTCGTCATTGTTTTATATTTATCCAAAGGCATTAGATTATAGGCGCCATTATGTCGCCTAATCTTTTAGCATTATGTATATATAGACGCATGCATACACATACATATAATATATAAAGGAGGTACTCCCGCCCTATGTGCAATTTATTTATTTAATTTCTTTTTGTTTATTCCTTTATCTAAAGACACGATTAGATTAAATTCATTGTGTGTGTGTGTGTGTGTGTGTATGTCTATTCGTATATGGAACATGTACACATATATGGCTTCAGTTTTATCTCGACATACTGAATATATCTCACACTAAGCTTTCACCCAAAAAAATAAAAAAAATTTGAATGAAAATGAAAAACAAAGAAAATCAATTTTCCTAATTAATGATTTGGAATAAAATTACATATATTTAGTAGAGAGACACTGTGTGTGTACATACTCGTAACGATTTGCGAATATTAGAATTTATAAATGTATATTTAGCTGATAACATATAACGTTATGTGTACACATATCTTATGGTACGGATATGTAAACAACAAAAACAATTTTTCCATCGTCATAAAAATCTACCACAAACACAATAAATTCGTGAAAATATTGTAATACGTTTTCCGGATTTATATTCCAGTAATATTGTGAGAGATCCTTTTGCAAAACTTTTCGTGTCTATAGTATGTATGTACAAGATAAGGCGGAGAGAGTTGGAGTTTCTCTACACAAATCACTAAAATATAAAAGTTAAATTTGATTATTGTAATTAATATACTTAATTAGATTAAGAGGTTTTTGTTGTTGTTTTTATTTTCTATTGTTTGTGAGATAGGATTAATCTAAAATATAATTTAAGTGATTTAATTAAGATGAAAAAGTGTATTTTTATAGAATCAAAAAAAACAACAACAACAGTAAACATAACTAATTTCATTTAATGTATGGTGGATTAAAATAACAAAATGTGTAATTTAATGGATGAAATTAATTTAATTTATGAAAATCTGTTTAGTTTTTTGTCTTTTTTTTAGAAACTAAACTGAAATCTCTAAAATCCAGTCGCTTTTCATGATCCAGGTATTTTAAAAGTAATTACTTAAGCTCGTTGTTTGTGTTGTATATTTTATAATACCTATACGAACGAAACTTTAGCATCAGTATTTATTGACTTATTTACATTACAATATTACATTTAATTGTCAGTTCATGGTTTAAAGCCATCTACGGCTTACTAGCCAACTACGCTATTTAAAACTTGTATTACTTTTTTTAATTAATTCCCACAAAGTTTCATAGGGAATGCAAACAGTGAATATAAAGTTTGCTTAATTAATCCCAATAATTTGGGGTATTTTACTATTTAATTGATTAAGTATAAATTTTCATAAGATTACGAAAATTTGCGTATTATTAAAAAGTTAACAAATTGGGGCGCCAAAACTGTCGAACTGTCCTAAACCAGAACTTATGGAATGTGTTGGAAAGTAGAGTTGCGTTCACTGTGTTGTGTGTGTTCGCCTATTTTAAGATTAACTACTTACAAGTGTCGACAATAGAGTTTTCTGTGTAAACAATGTAGAAAATTCCTAGACAACAAAAATATTAAGTTTTGTTCTTGTTTTTCGATAATACTAAAAGCATGGAGACGAAGAAATGCTAATAATAAAAGACACAATTTATTAGTAAGATTTAAGCTTAAAGGGTAGTTCTAAGCTTTATTAAGCTTACTTATTTACGGCTGGGAATGTTTCTGATTTAGCACTAGTGATGTTTTGTTAACTCTTCCCTCTTTAAAGATCCACGTCCCGTGGGTCAATATTTCAATGTGATTGGTTGAATTCCAGTTTGGCAGTTGATGATCTCTATAGTTGGTTGGTTGGTTTTTTCGGAAACCATATCTTATAGCGATGGTTTGTTCTTTTGACTGAGCAGACAACAATGGTTAATAAAATTAAAGCTATAAATCCGAAATCTATAAGTTCTGATTCTTTATGTTTTGCGAATAATTTTTGTTATTGAGCCACGTTATTAAGATGCAAGTCATGAAGGTTTTCTTGTCCAAGTTTAACGCCAGTTTCCGTTATTTTAGGTTGAAATATGGGTGGTAGAATCTGAGATTTTCTTATTTCTTGGTTTGTGAATGTAGCATCATTGTTTTTTATTGTTTCGTTATTGTACTGTATCAAAAAGTTTTCCTTTAGGTGTTTGTTAGTGATGTTGTTAAGAATGTCTCTCTTGAAGTTGCTCAGATGGATTGTTTTGTCGTTAAAGGCTTTAATTATATGGTTTTTATTAAATTGGTAGTCACAGTTTGCTTTCGTACCCTTTATGAGTTGGCTGATACAATGATCGTTTTTTATCTCTTCTAGGCAATCCATTTCGGAAATGATAGTCTCATGGAAAGTATTGCATTTCCGAATGATTCCAAATAATTCATCTTAGTTTAAGAGAAGTTCTTTTTATTCCAGGCGTAACTGCTTGTTTTGTTTGATGGTTGATCTAATAACGGTATGATTATAATCGCGTTTACCAGTTTAAGGAATTGACACTACCTAAAGGATTGTGGAATCACAAGCATAACAGGTTCAGTGAATTCTAAAGACTCTATTTCATTTATGTATGGGAATGTTTCGATTTCCGTAATCAACCGTCTGAACGATTGTGAACATTTTCCTAAAACTCCGAGATATTCCTATAAAATTACAACAAAAACTAAAAAATTCAGAGTATTAGTAAAACTACGTACTAGCGAATAAATTCCAAACTACGCAATAAGAAATCATAGATTTTTTTTTATTCTTTGCAATTTGTAAGATGAAGTAGTATTATAAGTGAAAAATATAACACAATAGAATTATTGTATATCGAGTTTCCCTGAATTTTCCTGGAGTTCCTAAACACCGGCCATTCTAAGGGAAACTTATTTTGTAGATCATGATCTGCTCTAACAAAAAATAAATCAAATTTAAAAAATTCTGTGGTCCCAGGCACTTAGTATTGACGATTGTTGAATATTCTATAGAGAATTATTGTATATCGAGACTTCCGGAATTTTCCTGGAGTTCCTAAATACCGGCCATTCTAAGGGAAACTTAAATTGAATAGGCCATGATCTGTTCTAATAGAAAATAAATCAAATTTAAAAAATTCTGTGGTCCCAGGCACTTAGGATTGACGATTTTTGAATATTCTATAGAGAATTATCGTATATCGAGATTCCTTGAATTTCCCTGGAGTTCCTAAACACCGCCCATTCTAAGGGAAACTTATTTTGAGTAGGTCATGATCTGCTCTAACAGAAAATAAATCAAATTTAAAAAGTTCTGTGGTCCCAGGCACTTAGGATTGACGATTTTTGAATATTCTATAGAGAATTATTGTATATCGAGTTTCCCGGAATTTTCCTGGAGTTCCTAAACACCGGCCATCCTATGGGAAACTTATTTTGAAGTAGGTCATGATCTGCTCTAACAGAAAATAAATCAAATTTAAAAAATTCTGTGGTCCCAGGCACTTAGGATTGACGATTTTTGAATATTCTATAGAGAATTATCGTATATCGAGTTTCCCGGAATTTTCCTGGAGTTCCTAAACACCGGCCATTCTATGGGAAACTTATTTTGAGTAGGTCATGATCTGCTCTAATAGAAAATATATCAAATTTAAAAAATTCTGTGGTCCCAGGCACTTAGGATTGACGATTTTTGAATATTCTAAAGAGAATTATCGTATATCGAGATTTCCTGAATTTTCCTGGAGTTCCTAAACACCGGCAAATCTAAGAGAAACTTAATTTGAATAGGTCATGATCTGCTCTAACAGAAAATAAATCAAATTTAAAAAATTCTGTGGTCCCACAGGCACTTAGAATTTACGATTTTTGAATATTCTATAGAGAATTATCGTATATCGAGATTCCCTGAATTTTCCTGGAGTTCCTAACCAACGGCCATTCTAAGGGAAACTTATTTTGAGTAGGCCATGATCTGCTCTAACAGAAAATAAATCAAATTTAAAAAATTCTGTGGTGCCAGGCACTTAGGATTTACGATTTTTGAATATTCTATAGAGAATTATCGTATATCGAGTTTCCCTGAATTTTTCTGGAGTTCCTAAACACCATTCTAAGGGAAACTTATTTTGAATAGGTTATGATCTGCTATAACAGAAAATAAATCAAATTTAAAAAATTCTGTGGTCCCAAGCACTTAGGATTGACGATTTTTGAATATTCTATAGAGAATTATCGTATATCGAGTTTTCCTGAATTTTCCTGGAGTTCCTAAACACCATTCTAAGGGAAACTTATTTTGAATAGGTTATGATCTGCTCTAATAGAAAATAAATCAAATCTAAAAAATTATGTGGTCCCACGCACTTAGGATTGACGATTTTTGAATATTCTATAGAGAATTATCGTATATCGAGTTTTCCTGAATTTTCCTGGAGTTCCTAAACACCATTCTAAGGGAAACTTATTTTGAATAGGTTATGATCTGCTATAACAGAAAATAAATCAAATTTAAAAAATTCTGTGGTCCCAGGCACTTAGGATTGACGATTTTTGAATATTCTATAGAGAATTATCGTATATCGAGTTTTCCTGAATTTTCCTGGAGTTCCTAAACATCATTCTAAGGGAAACTTATTTTGAATAGGTTATGATCTGCTCTAACAGAAATTAATCAAATTTAAAAAATTCTGTGGTCCCAGGCACTTAGGATTGACGATTTTTGAATATTTAGAATTATCGTATATCGAGTTTCCCTGAATTTTTCTGGAGTTCCTAAACACCGGCCATTCTAAGGGAAACTTATTTTGAATAGGTTATGATCTGCTATAACAGAAAATAAATCAAATTTAAAAAATTCTGTGGTCCCAGGCACTTAGGATTGACGATTTTTGAATATTCTATAGAGAATTATCGTATATCGAGTTTTCCTGAATTTTCCTGGAGTTCCTAAACACCATTCTAAGGGAAACTTATTTTGAATAGGTTATGATCTGCTCTAACAGAAAATAAATCAAATCTAAAAAATTCTGTGGTCCCACGCACTTACGATTGACGATTTTTGAATATTCTATAGAGAAATATCGTATATCGAGTTTCCCTGAATTTTCCTGGAGTTCCTAAACACCGGCCATTCTAAGGGAAACTTATTTTGAGTAGGTCATGATCTGCTCTAATAGAAAATAAATCAAATTTAAAAAATTCTGTGGTCCCATAGGCACTTAGGATTTACGATTTTTGAATATTCTATAGAGAAATATCGTATATCGAGATTCCCTGAATTTTCCTGGAGTTCCTAAACACCGGCCATTCTAAGGGAAACTTATTTTGAATAGGTCATGATCTGCTCTAATAGAAAATAAATCAAATTTAAAAAATTCTGTGGTCCCACAGGCACTTAGAATTTACGATTTTTGAATATTCTATAGAGAAATATCGTATATCGAGATTCCCTGAATTTTCCTGGAGTTCCTAACCACCGGCCATTCTAAGGGAAACTTATTTTGAGTAGGCCATGATCTGCTCTAACAGAAAATAAATCAAATTTAAAAAATTCTGTGGTCCCAGGCACTTAGGATTGACGATTTTTGAATATTCTAAAGAGAAATATCGTACATCGAGTTTCCCTGAAATTTCCTGGAGTTCCTAAACACCGGCCATTCTAAGGGAAACTTATTTTGAATAGGTTATGATCTGCTCTAACAGAAAATAAATCAAATTTAAAAAATTCTGTGGTCCCAGGCACTTAGGATTGACGATTTTTGAATATTCTATAGAGAATTATCGTATATCGAGTTTCCCGGAATTTTCCTGGAGTTCCTAAACACCGGCCATTCTATGGGAAACTTATTTTGAGTAGGTCATGATCTGCTCTAATAGAAAATATATCAAATTTAAAAAATTCTGTGGTCCCACGCACTTAGGATTGACGATTTTTGAATATTCTATGGGGAATTATCGTATATCGAGTTTTCCTGAATTTTCCTGGAGTTCCTAAACACCATTCTAAGGGAAACTTATTTTGAATAGGTTATGATCTGCTATAACAGAAAATAAATCAAATTTAAAAAATTATGTGGTCCCACGCACTTAGGATTGACGATTTTTGAATATTCTATAGAGAATTATCGTATATCGAGTTTTCCTGAATTTTCCTGGAGTTCCTAAACACCATTCTAAGGGAAACTTATTTTGAATAGGTTATGATCTGCTATAACAGAAAATAAATCAAATTTTAAAAATTCTGTGGTCCCAGGCACTTAGGATTGACGATTTTTGAATATTCTATAGAGAATTATCGTATATCGAGTTTTCCTGAATTTTCCTGGAGTTCCTAAACATCATTCTAAGGGAAACTTATTTTGAATAGGTTATGATCTGCTCTAACAGAAATTAATCAAATTTAAAAAATTCTGTGGTCCCAGGCACTTAGGATTGACGATTTTTGAATATTCTATTGAGAATTATCGTATATCGAGTTTCCCTGAATTTTTCTGGAGTTCCTAAACACCGGCCATTCTAAGGGAAACTTATTTTGAATAGGTCATGATCTGCTCTAATAGAAAATAAATCAAATTTAAAAAATTCTGTGGTCCCATAGGCACTTAGAATTTACGATTTTTGAATATTCTATAGAGAAATATCGTATATCGAGTTCCCTGAATTTTCCTTGAGTTCTTAAACACCGGCCATTCTAAGGGAAACTTATTTTGAGTAATATTTAAAAATCATCAATCCTAGGTGCCTGGACCACAGAATTTTTTAAAATTGATTTATTTTCTGTTAGAGTAGATCGTAGCCCATAAAAAATATGTTTCCGCTAGAACATCCGATGTTTAGGAACACCAGGAAAATTCCTGGAAACTTGATATACGATAATTGTCTTTACAATATTCAAAAATCGTCAAATACTTATAGTACCTGGTACCATAGAATTTTTAATAATTATATTTTCTGGTACAGTTTTTGAGACAAAAACAAAAGTTTGAGTCATTTACAAGGTGTCGTTCCGTGAGCATCAATCTTAAGAGATTAGTGTCGATAGCATTATTTACGTCATTACATTCCATTCTATTTTCAAATGAAAAAAAATGCTGCTCAAGCTATGGAATTGATTAATTTGAATTTTAAGTGAATATTCTGTGAGTCATTCAACAGTAAAAAAGTGGTTTGCAAGATTTCGTGGCGGCAATTTTAGTCTTGAGGACGATCCACCTGGAGTGCAGTAAAACAAACTCCAAACAACCAAGTTTCTATTGCGAGGGCATCCATCAACTACCTAATGGATGTCAAAGTTTCATAGATAGTAATGGTGAATATTTCGATAATTAACCTTTGTGTATAACAGGTATATTTTCAATAAAGTGAAATTTGACCAAAAAAAGCCAAGTTTCTACTTGCACACCTAATATAACGTATTAATGTTTAATAAGTAATATTTTTTTACAGCAAGAAACGTAATAAACGAATAAAAAATTAAATTTGTGTTTAATATGAATTTTATGTATTATTTACACTAACACTTTCATATTTATCTAGGATAAGGAAATACTTCACATATCTCCATACACGCGTGAGGTTTTTCCTAAAAAAAATCCTAAAATATTTGTTTTGTCAGTAAATTCGTGTTAATTATTTTGCTCTTTGTTAACTGTGCGGCTCTAATTATTTCCTTAAAAGGTAAGTCGGTTGAATATTATTTGTGGAATTCTTTCATCTGAGTTCTCGTGTGATAATTCAAAAATTTTGTTTTATTCGTTAAGGATCTTAAATATGTGCCATGCTCATTAAAGCGGTATTGATAGTGTTCATTGTTGCTGTTGACAATTTGATTTTGGTTATTAACGATTTGATCCCAGTATGTAGCATCTGATGATCCTGGTACCCATTTGCATGGTTCTTGTTTTTTGAACTTTCACTTCCGAAATTAGTTGAGTGATTTGTTCAACCTTGAGGTTGCTTACCATTATGTTCCAAAGACAAAAAGCTAGAAAATGGAAGAGATGTAATTTAACTAGATTTTTGATATTCCTTAGTGTTTTGATGTAATCCGCTATAACAGGGCCTGTAAAACTTGATTCATTGCCCATCACCATTATGTTAGGTGTTGTGAAGTTGTGCAACATTTTGATTATCTTGCCTCTTAGATGTAGAGCTGATCTGTCTTTAATGTGGAAAAGTTTCGTGAATTTGGTGAATTTACCTATGCATGTGATGAATTTTTCCTTTTCGATACCGATATATGTATGCGTGAATAATCTCGGCCGGATAGGTCGGGATTGGTGTTTGTTGATATTTAACTTTTTCCGGATGTCGATCGTATTTATTTTTGTGACAAATTTCAAAATTTTGTGTGTACCTCTTTATCAGCTTTGCCATTTGTGTTAAGTAGTACTTTTCTAAAACTTGTGCTTTATTCACCTTTGAATTCCGTTGGGCCCTGCTATGTTCCTCTTGAATAATCTCGAATTTATTCTCTTCATTATTGACGTCTTGCACGATTCTATGTTTTAACCGGATTTTGAATACAGTGATGTATTCCGTGAATATCTCTTGTAAAGATTGGATGTGTTCTTCTGGAATCTTCCCTCCATTAATTATAGTCGGGTTGAGTCTCTCTTTTAGGACCTTCAGCAGAATTTCTTTTAATCCTTGTACTATGATAAAATGCTTATGGTAATTTGGATGAGGTTCCTCATAGGCATAAATGTTTTAATTTCTAGTAATAATAAGTTGATTCTTAAATACATTAATGGGTGCCTCACAGTATGGGATTAGATCCGTGCTGTCTTGATCTGCGCGCTAAGAATTACGTCTTCTATTGAAAGTGGATTAGTCTCAACTTCCAATCTAGATTAGGCATCCGCAACTTTGTTAGTGCAACTGGATTTGTAGTTCATTATTATGTATATTTCTCTAGACACACTTTCTACCTTTTCAGTTTTGCGTTGCTATTTCTATGCCAGATTTCCTTTTCATTAACCGCATAATGTTCTTCTGTTATAGTGATCGTGAGATAAACGTGATTGGCTTATCTCTATTAATGTCATCATGCGACAATACTGATCCAATTGCTGTATCAGATGCATCTGTCGTTGATATGAATGGCTCCTGGAAGTTCGGAAAGATAAAATGAGTGTTTCCATTGATTATAATAAATCTTTGATTTGTTGAAAGGCGTGAACTTCCCCCCCATTTAGTGTGATTTTTACTTTTTTTAACTGGTTCGCTTTTATTTGCGCATATTCCCCTCTAGTGTGATTTGTTAAAGGTTTAGCTATTTTGACGAAATCTTTTATGAAACGCCTATAGTAATAGGCGGGTCTGAGAAATGACTTTAGTATTTTTATATTTCAGGGGCTCTTGATTTTCTGAATAGCAAAATCCGTTTTTCGAGCAGGTCTAATGCCTGGATTGGTTATGATATAGCCAAGAAATTCTGTTTCACCTTTTAGAAATTCTGTTTTATCGAGATTATCTCGCTAGTTGGATTTTTCTAATTTTGAAAATACTTTTTCGATGTTACCCAGATGTTCTTCTTCGGTATTTCCACCAAAAATGAGTATGTCGTCTATATAGACGTAACATATTTTTCCGCACTTAGGGGTCGATTGTAGTAACGAAGTTAGAATTACCGAGGTAAGACTGTTCGATATATGAGGAATAGAGTATACGTATCTGATATTATTACCGCATTTAGTATTTCAAAATTTGTTCTCCACTACCCAGATTGGTTTTATGTGCTTTTGGAGGGTCTTATTATCCCGTCGATTAGCAATTGAGTGATTTGTTTTTCCAGTTCACTCCTCATGCTTACTGGGTAAGGATACAATCTTGTATAGATGGGTTCCTCAGTACTAGTTCTGATTTCTGCTCTTACATCTGTGTCTATTGGTTCAATATTATTTGCCGGTCCAAATATTGTCTTAAATTTTGGCAGGATTGTCCGGAGATTTTGCTGGGATTCGCAAGAAAGATGATTATCACGAATTTCCAAGTTATTCACTTGCGATGACTGCTTTTCCTTTATGGATATTTTTATATTTGGTTTTATAAGTAAGGGGTTATTGCCACTATCGATGATGACTCCAAGCTCTTTTAGCATGTTATCTCCTATTATTCCGTCGAATGACTTGAATCTTGGTAGTACGAAAAAATCAATTATTTTGTCAATTCCGATACTTTTGACAAATGGTCCAGTAATTTTTTCCTTTATCACAATACTGCCTTCGGCTGATAGATCACGATACTGACTCCGGCTCTGGTTGGCATTGGATTTACCGCTACCTCTGGTTTTACGAAATTCTTATTAGCTCCGGTTTCGATGATAAATTTGAGCATATGTTTCTCTTTTGTCCTGGACTATGCTCCCATAATAAAATGGCGAGGCTCCCATAAAATTTACTTTTAAGGTTTCATATGAAGCTTAATTGAGACAATTAATGGTTTTTTTAAATTTGTGATTTCCAAATTTTGGTTACACATACCTACTGTACAAATAAAGTTTTCGCAATTATACGTAATTCTACATTAATAGGTCGTTTCAGGGCGAGCTAATTCTTAGTAATATATTAATTATTATTTTAGCTATAGTAAATTATGGCCGTTGTTATCCGCAAAAAAATAAAATATGTTTAAATCTGAAATACACTGAATTTATTTTGCAATCACAGGTAACTAATAATATAGATCAATTTCATTACCGAATAAACAAGCCATAATTACTTGATTTAGTCTAAATGAATAATCTGATAAAAAAGTTGAAAACAGTATCGTAAGCATGTAGGAAAACGTCCCTTTCAAATTACAGGAAGTTATTACCTAAAATTATTCTAATGCTTTAGTGAGGCTCAAAAATACAGGACCAACTAAAAAACCTTTATTCATGTTACTGCAAGGCGAACAATATCAACCACTGCCGAAGTCGTACTACTTTGCTCCCGGAATCCCTACACATGATCGAAATGTGTCTGGTTGCTATTCCGGTGATTTAATATTCACACGCCATAGGCCATAAATCATTGAGTGTTTAACCAATTTGATTTAATTTTCGCCACTTGAAGGATATTAGCAAATTTGAGATAATCCGGGAACGTATCAGATAATAAACATTTATTATTCAAGTCAAGACATTGAGGGTTGAGAAGTTCACAAAATATTCAATGCCATATAGTCAGGGTTCCATTGTATCCTAGAGATTTATTACGACGCAATGAATTCGTCAACCGATGGACCATCTAAATGGATTTATTCGAACCGTCAGCAGAAATTATTTTTTAGATTAACTTTTAGTATTCAGAAAGTCTCAAAACTGTATTGTATTACTTGAAGCCGGCAGGTGTCTGGATTTATAGAAATTTCTTGTAGGATCAGCTTTGGTTCTGTAGAATTGTAATTCGTTTAATTGCTTTGTAATTAAATAATTATTTGTTGTACGGTTAATTTGCATTCTAAGTTAATTTTTCTTTTTCATTAAACTAATAAATTAGATGGAGGATCAGCTACTACTGCGTAGGAACTCGTCACCAGCAGTTGACTTAACTTTAGAATGCTTGTCCATTTAAATAATCATAAAGTTCATCACAGATTTGTAAGGTAGTACTCACTTAAGAGAGTAACCTGGTCAATGCTTTACAAACGAAATCCTTTTTTTCGCTTTAATAGTCCTAATTCTTCTAATATTCTGTTCAAGCCTCCTCGATCTCACGATTCTACTCGTTTGCTACGTTCCAAAAGGTACTGGGAAAGACGTAACACCATAGGGTCATAGATGATATTGGAGCCAGCGGCAGCGTTTTGGGTCATGGATCGGAGAAGTTGCTTTCTAATTCATTCATAAAATTTCATAACTTTCCGTTTAATGTTAATACTGCTAGCGGACAACCACGCTATATCGCTGCTTCAGTGAAGGTCGGTTCAACGTCTCACCTTCTCACTTTGTATATAGTTCCATCCTTGGAACAGCCACTGTATCTTGGGACCGATTTTTGGAATCGATTCGAAATAGCTCCCAAGTTCTTATCCTGGTCGACCTCCTTGGAGCCTTCCGATTCACCATCCCAAAGTACATGTGCTCTCTTCTAATGAGCAATATATGTACGTTAGATGGTATTAAAGAACTTTTCCCATCAAGTTCTAAACTGGGATTAGGCCGACCACCTATTTATTTCACACCAGTGACGTCGGAACAGCTAAACCAGTTAAATAGCGGTTCTACTCCGTTTCACCAGCCATACAAACATTGATGTATACACCGAGTTAGATCGGATGTTGGCTTTGGGAGTCATCGAGGAATGACAAAGTTCCTGGTGCACGGAAAAAAATAAACTGGTCCTCAGCTAAGAAAACGAACTTTTAATTCAAGAAAATGTACTTTTTCTTGATTTAAAAGCTAATTTTCTTATTTCTATCGATATTTTCTTCATGTAAGAATTGTATTTCTTGAAATGAAGAAACACTCGAAAGAAATAAGAAAATTAGCTTTTAAATCAAGAAAAAGTACATTTTCTTGAATTAAAAGTCCGTTTTCTTAGCTAAAGACCAGTTTATTTTTTTCCGTGTGCTACCCGATTACTCTTGTGTGTATAGCCAACTGCAAAGTTCGTTTGTGCTTAAATGCTACAAAACTGAACAAGGCTACCGTTGAGGATGCGTATTCGCTGCCTCTTGTTAATTGGTTATTGGGTCGTTTGGATCAAACTCGATTTATTTCTGCGATTGATTTAAAAGAAGCCTTTTGGGAAATACCCCTCGACCCTCAATCCAGCGAAAAGACAGCGTTTGCGGTACCTGAGCGGCCTTTGTATCAGCTAAAGGTGATGCCTTTTGGGTTATGCAATGCACTACAGACCCTTTATCGCTTGATGCACAAAGTAACCTCACATGGTTGTCGGTTGTACGGTTGCCATCGTACTAACCCAGAGAAGTGTAAATCAATTTTGGAGTTGTTTGTTGTTTTCTTGTTGTATCATTTTGTTGTGCCGCTTCCTTAACAGATCTTACTGGGAAATCTGCGAAGCCTCGGTGGTCGGAAGCGGCTGATTCATCTTTTCGCTCCTTGAAAGTATAGCTTTGTCTTCTGCTTCCGTCTTGGTCAAGCCCAATAACAGTAAGTTCTTTTATATACATTGCGATGCTAGCACCGTCGGCGTAGGTAGCGTTTTATTTCAAAGAGATGACGAGGGAGTTCAGCGCCCTATTGAGTTTATCTCCCATAAGCTCAATGAGGCTCACAAAATTTTTTCGGTAACTGAACTGGAATGCCGCGGTGCTTAGCGTACAAAAGTTTCGGCCGTATATGGAAGGGTATCCTTTTGTGATATACAGAGATTATGCTAGTCTAGCTTGGTTAATGTCGCAAAAGGATCTGTCGGGGCGTCTTGCGCGGTGGATTTTAAAATTACAATCCTTCAATTTCCAAATTGTTTAACAAAAGGATCGTTAAATATAGTTCCGGATGCCTTATCGCGCGCTTTCAGCGAAGCCCTTCCCTTAGCAATGGTGACTTTCTGGGTCTATATTCGCGATCTAAATGGGGGAACACTCCTCCAATTTCATAATTCTCAAACCCTTGCGGGAGGCCCTGTGCTTTTTATTGGAAAATGAAGTTTTTTTATTGTTCTCGGTGCCTACGACTATCACTTCGGTCAACGGTAAACAGTTTACCTCCAACATTTTTTAAGAGTTGATGGCTAAATTACAGCGTTACTCATATAAGGACTCCCATTATTCTCTTCAAAGCATAATGCTTCTGAGAGGGTTAATCGAACCTTGCTGTCGGTCGTGATAGCGTATGTGGATGATTATCAGGACAAAGACAAGCAATTTCAACAGGTAGCCGCTGTATGTCGCTAAATGTCTCTTCACGGTTCGGATTATGAATTGCGGAGACCAATTAAATACAAGTATTAGCTAAGCCGGATGGCATTATCTCAAGGTGGCTCATGAAAAAGGGACCTGACAATATAATTTGCGAAGTAGCCATCGAGTGTTCGCGTCGGTCAACTTATTTTCGTCCGATCCTTTGCCTTAAGTGAAGCAGCAGGTTTATTTTCCGCCAATCTGGAAGCCAAGTTCAGACCATCATCGTTTCGAGACTGGGTAACGTTGCCTACAGCGTTCAAGACTCGGATGGAAAGACCTTGGGTACCTTTCATGCGAAAGATATCAGGGCTAAGTGAAGCATTTTTGTATCCTTGTGTGGGTCGTCCCCTTGATTGTTATGACACCTGCTTCGTGCGTAACATGAGCGCCAGCAGCGCATTAGTCTGCCCCAATCTGCTATGAGTGAGTAGGTGATAATTAGGTGATCGAGATGAGTGTTATGGTAGGGTCTGGTAGATGGGGTCGGTTTAGCTACAGCTTAACAGTAAACAGAGTAGTTTAGTAATTCCAATGTAATTGTTATTCAAGCATCGTGTTATGCCTGGAAACCCCACGCCAGCCCTGAGTTTAGCCAGCTATATATACCGCACCAGACCGCTGATAATATGTCTGTTAACGACATCGCAAGGTAAACTGGCGCACAAACTCTCGTTGGCGGTGCTTTTACAACTCTATAAAATATTGCTATTAACAGTTCATTAGATGCCTTCAATGAATTGTTGAAGGTTGCTATTGAAAAACCCGTTCCTAAAAAATTAATTAAAAAATTGAGGTGTGGCCAACACTCGACTTTCTTTTACGAACAGCGAATTTTGAGAAATTTTTATAATACAAATTCCTTGCAAATTTAAGATTGTTTTTATTTTTTCATGTTTTCTGTAAATTGTATATAATTTTTGAAATATTTGCAAAATAAATTTTCTGTCTCACGGAATCTGGGAGCTGGGAGCTGGGACCCCAAAATGTATGTAAAAAGTTTAAACATGAAGTTCCAGTTTGATTGGTAAACCATTTGGACAACAAACAAGATTGACGTCAGGATTGACGATACGCTCTAAAAATGTTTTATTGCGACATCTGGGATGCCTCAAGGCAGTCACTTGGGTCCACTATTATTTTTATTGTTCATTAACAATATTGTGGATTACTTCAAATTTGCAGGCTGTATTTTATTTGCTTATGACATGAAAATATATACAAGCATTTCATGTGATTTGGATCGTGATTAATTTCAGCGAGACCTGAAAACATTTTGCAGTTAGTGTGCTGCTAAGAGTATCTCGTAACCACCTATTCCAGGTTTAAGTCACCAATAGTTTTTCACTACTTTCTAAATGACGTTAGATTGAATAGAGTAAATGTGGTTGCTGATTTGGGCGTTATCTTTATAGTTCGGATTTAACGTTTAACGCTCATATCGATGCGGTTGTTAACAAAGCCTTTTCGATGCTGGGGTTTATTAAATAAAATTCGAATGATTTTCACGACACATTACCTTTCAAATCACTGTACACTTCATTTGTTCGTTCACAGCTTGAGTACTCGACTTTCATATGGGCCCCATTCTACGAGTTTGATTGGAACAGAATTGAGAGTATTGAAAAACAGTTTTTTTATTTGTTCTCAGAAAATTACCGTCCTTCAAGCGTGACAATAATTTCAGTATATCACCATATGTAGAAAGATCTTGTTTCCTGGATTTCCAATTTTTAAGTGCTACATAGGCGTACATGCGCTAGTGCCAAATTTGCGCGTGACATCATTAGCGGCTTCAAAAAATCGATTTTTTTGTGTGCTCAAATCGATAGTATATTAGGCCTAGAATAAGCCCCCACAGGTAAATTTACAATGATAAACTTTCATCAATCTTTTGCCTTGTTCGGAAACTTTAAACGCATTTTTCTCAAAACTATGTTTTTGAAACTGGCATGCCGGATAACTTAAAAAATTCTCAAAATAATCATCAACAATAATCGCTATAACCTGATGAGATTGACTGAAAAAAATTAAATTTTTCGTAATTCTCATTCAGATCGAAACTGAACTTGCAAAATTCTTGATAATTTTGCTCGTCGTAAAAAATAATTATCTGGCTCTGTACCTGAAATATAAGGAAGATCCTTATATTTCAAGCTAATGCTAATGTTAATGCTAATGCTAATGCTACTTCTAATAATAATTCTAATGCAATTTTTACTACAGGTATTGGAAAGTTTACGATGAAGGTCAAATTTAGGCAAAATTTATCGTGTTGATGACGATGCCGTATCGTTTTATTATCTTCAAGAACCTAACAATCGCAGTAATGACACTGCGCCCCATTTTCCCTTAACCCATTTTAATAGCATCGAAATTGAATTAACTCCTTTTGTTATGATCGGCAAAATATGTATGTTTTTAATAAAAATTGCGTACTCTAATAGCAAGTAAAATATTGCAAAAATTCTTCAACATTGAACCAACTTTTGTTGATCCACAATTAGTTATGTTAGTTACATAATTTAATATTTATTTTCACTTAATTAAAATTATATTTATGAATTAATTTTTTTTTTTTTCATAAATATTATAATTGAATTATAATTAATAATAAAGAACAAAATGCTAATGTATTGTATATAACAGAAACAGAGTAAACAACTATTCAGTGCATGCGAGAATGTACACGTCGTATAAATAACGATACATTATGTGAATTTTGTGCGACTGAATCCATATCTTTGTTTAAACAGGTTGATGAATATCAAATACCAAATTAAATTCTAATGGTTGAATAATCAAAGACTAGCAATATTTGGCTACCCCCTTGATAATTAACCAACTTTAAATAATATTATTGGTTTCAATTTGTGCGGTATAATATAATAGATATTTAATAGAGCTCCAAAAAAAATGTCTTTTTATTTCCAAGAAGCCGATATCCAATTATTTTCAATATTTCCGTTCAATTTTTTTTTTCATCTTCGATTCCATTGAAACTGTTACATAGTAGGTATACGTGTATGCGATTCAATGATAGAGGAAGTTATTTTCATAAATTATCTTTCACATCAATAATCAAACATATATTCCATTAAATTATATTTACCTTTCCCTGTATTCTTTTACACATGGGTATACACCACGCATGTTACCAGAAAAAAAACCAAATTAGAACCATTGTACCATTCGCTAGTACATGGACATAAATAATAATATTTCGAGTGAAGATACGTTTCTCCCACACAGTCTTTATGGTAATGTATGTTTGTATTCCTTTAAGACTTTTTTTATTTTATCATCGTACATTATTCCTCATCGGTTTCAAAATCAGAAGAACAAAAAAAAACCACAAAAAAAATTCTTGCATCTTTTCTGAAAATATATAAAATTAAATTACGTGAAATGAATAAACAAAGATTTTATTTGTTTTTACAAAGAAAGTAAATCAATTATTTTTGGTAATGTTTGGTAATGGTAATGATTAAATGGTCTAATTGAATTATTTGTCTGTGATGGCAAATAATTTCTAACTGCGGAACATAAAGTTTTGTGGTATTTGATTTTTGTCCACCACTTTCGATAAATTGTGAAACCACACAAGATTAGAAAAGCCAAAGGATTGCACACTTACAAATGTTTTGAAATGGCTGTCGAAAGTAAAATCTTTACTGAAGTCTGTGTGGGATATGTGGATCTTCTAATGACGTTTTACTGCTTTACGGGGCTACTGACCAACTGAACTAAATTTGCTGGTTTCGATCAGCTTGGCATACGACAGTTGGAAAGATGACATGGGATGATGCTTTTTCAATAACACTGATTTATTTTCGTATGAGGCTCCACAAAAATGCTTGAATTTAGTGATATTTTGAAGGGTGTACATAAAATATCCCTTGGTAATATATCCAAAACTATATTACTTCAATAATTTCTGTACCAACATTTGGAATTGTAATTAGAGCCGTTTTGGATATGCCTTTAGTGGGGCTAAGGGTATAATGGCCCCAACCATTCAAAATCCACCAGCTGATATTTTAATCAGATTTCACATGTTAGCATATCTTAAAAATTAACTATGATATCTCAAATACCGATTCTGAGTTCGCTTATTATAGAGCTCTATCAACATGAAGATAATAACCGGCAAAATAAGGTCCATCCATTTAAAAATATATCTTTGCCTGGGTTAAAAATAAGAGGAACACTTCTGCTAGCTAAATACCTGAATAAAATAAAATTGATTTGAATATTTGTGAGCCTCACATATTTCTTTGGAAAAGATTTCATCATCAAACTAGAGTAACTATCTATACACTCGAGCAGCAAATTTTTAACTAACAGAGCGAATTTGTTGGCTGTCAAAACATAATTCCCAATAAATCCACTAGATAGTGGTTAGGTAGATTTTTCGGGTTCAATCAAAACAAACTTTCTTACTTTAGTGCAATTTTGGAAGCCTTCGACAATTATAAAAAAAAACTGAGTAATTTGCAGTAACATAATGCAGGACTACGCGGGTTGTTATCAGATGAACAAGATACACTCACGGCTATCAAATTTTTTATATAACAAGTAATAACCGCTTTACTACAACCAGAGCCGGTAATGGAACTAAAAGGTGGTACAAATTCAATTTAAACGAATCATTAGCAGAATTAATCAGCAACCAAAACAACCATGAAAATGATACGCATCTTAATCGTAACATGATATACAGGCTGCTGAATGGGTGTCACGAATAGAAGTTGAAAATAAGGGAAGAAGGGGTTAAATTTTGCAACTTTGACTTCAGATTCGTAATCAGAGATTCATAAAACCACTGAGGGCAGATTTTGAGATAATTTACTTTGGTTTTTGACTTTTGGCCAGTTTTTTAGGAATCGGCCACAATATGCTTCGGTGAAATTTTTTTCTGTGCGTAAATTTCGGGTTCATTGTTTTCTTGTTCGTTTTTCCTGCTCACCCTTTAATTATATACATCTATGTCAGTTTAAAATAAGTGTCAAAAATTGTTACAATTCATTATATCTACAGTGTTTCTTAACAATAGTATTTTTTGAGTAATGTAATTGTTGCAGCGTTGTTGATCATAAATAAATGGTTTTACCGACAGTAAAATTCAACATTTTACAGTTCTAATATCATACTTTTTAAAACAAGTTTCAATCACTTCGTTACGGGATACGATAAAATTGCATATTTCAGTACGGCATATAGTTTAACATGGCATAAAGTATACCACAGCCAGTCATAAGGTACACTAGGGCACATTCTACAAAGAAAATTGAAACCTAATAATAAAAATAATTTAAAATCCATTCTTATCGCATTTGTCGAATTTCGCGGCCGCTCATTGCCGTGTGTAACTGTTTTAACTGTTCAAATAACGATCATCCATTCTATTTTAAGATATAAATAAAAATGTGAACAACAAAAATAAATTTAGTTTTTCCGATTTTCTCCACTTCATTTGGGGCGATTTAAACAAATAAACAAAAAGTTTATAAAGAAATCGGTTATGTGCGCCTAGCAGTGTTTGTTTTAATAATTTGATTATAAGATCCGCATGTATCCGAGTGGTCGAATAGTTTAGCACATTTTGATAACAACCCGCGCTTTGTGATTTAATCCATTACCGCCCGCCGACATCGTTTCAGTACATTACCTTACAACGCAAATTCTCCGAATCTAACGAATTTAAAATAATTTTGTTTCTTGATTATTTGTCGTTCGATTTTGTGTGTTTATCTTGAAATCGAAAAAATATTTTGATTTAGAAAACAATAATGGAATTGGAATTTCAAAACATCGGATGTTCAAAGTTAAACCGCTTATAAATTTGCTGAGCAAACAGTTTTTCCAGTGGGTTTTTTTCACAGGGTTCTTTCAATTGACGAATCACTGCGGAAAGTCAGTGTGAGATTCAGGTACAAAAGTTAGATCATAAGCAATTCGAGTGGATATTATTACGCTTTTGATGTGTATCGTGGGCAACCAACAGACAGGGTTTGAATATTTGAAGGCCTTTTTTACTTGTAGTCATTTTTTGGGCGTTAATGGTTTAATGGGACTACAATCTGTTATACTACACGCTAAGAAACGGTTTTCCATTCACAATATTATGAAATAAGTTATTGCCTAGATGGCAAATAGAATTTTACTATATGCGAGCATACTATTGTAGATAATCTTGTTGAATCAAGCAAAATTAAAAATACTAGAATTTCTGGTTCTAATAAAATCTGGTAATTTTACTTGAAATACAAATATGTATACTACTGAAAATCAAGTAAACAACACTATTTGATTTTGTGACTATGGAATTCTGGTAAAATTATAGTAAGGGGCGAGTAGACAAGAGAGAAGAGACGCAACAACTTCAACAACGATGGCAAGCAATATTTGCTACGGTTACTACAAATTTGGGTGGCCGCTTGGGAACATTATGATGAAACGAAATCTCGACCATCCAACCACCTAACCGCCGATGGGAAAAGGGAGACTAAGATTTAATTACGTGCGGTTACAACAAGTGGACGCTGTATTAGAAAAAATTGTGTTGTATTGTGATTAACAAGTGTCAAAAAAGAAAATTTACTAACTATCGACTCTGGAACCGGGTCGAGTCTTTCATGCTAACATATGTATACCTTTCGTTTCCTTCTTATTCGTAAAAGAGTGTACGGTGAACCCGGCGTATTCGAGAAACCTGCCTTAGGCTTGGTCGTACAAACTAACAAACTAAAATCAATCAATCATTCAAATCAATCAATGGGGAATTCTGGTAAAATTATGAGATAAACTAGTTTTTTATTTTTCAAATAAAATCGAATACTAGATTCTAGTAAAATAGCCAGAATAATTAGATGCTTTAGCAAAATTTTAGTTAATCCTTTGTAGTCATTTTTTACTACACCATACCTAGATTATAATAGATGCCCGTCTAAATAAATTTGAAATAATAAAACTAACGTCAAATTCTTTTAATTTCAATACACGAAAATTTGATTTTTCTTCTTCATAATCGTCCTGCACAAAATATTATACTTTAAAGATTCATCTACTCTTTTAATGGAGTTCCTTTAAAATTTCAAACTTCCAAGCCTGAAAATAACAAATAACCCAGCATTTTAAATAAAGCCAGTGGAATTATTGTTCTCTATGCCATTCCAATTTAACAAATTACTGAGTATCAGACGACGGAAATGCAATTAATTTAATAGAATTCTATTGTTGTAAAATAAGTAAAAATTGACTAGAATTTTAGTAGAATCTGATTAATTTACTAGAAATTCCTTGTACATGCAAACAGGAATTATATTGTATTTAATTAAGTTTTATAGGTACTAAAATTTTACTAGATTTCATCATTGCAAAAATGCAACTGGAATTCAAGTTACATATTTTTATTTTTATTGTAATAAAATTTACGAGATTTTGTATTAATTTACTAGATATTCCGTTTTATATAGTAAAACGACCATCTAGTATTTTTCTAGCAATTTATTGGGCTAGGCAATCACTATAGTTCCAGTATTATTAAAAATATTACTGATAATTAAGTAGAATATAGCCAAAATCTGGTTTTGATTGCAATTTCACTAGAAATCGGTTAAATCAATTTTTAAGTTTAACTAGAAAATTCATCTTTCTACATTTTTAACTAGAAATTCACAGGATTTTCACTAGAATTTGCAGAACTAAAAAATCGAGTAGTCCATTACCGGATTTTGCATTTAACGTGTAGATCATCTCAATTGGTTTCGGATTATAAAATTAAAACGAGCCCGCAGGACAAAACTCATCAAATTTGACTGTATACGCGTTTAGTAATATAATATCATTTGAGATGTAGATAAATTGTTAAGTGAGTATCAGAGCGTCAACAAGTACAAACTTCTGAGGGAAGTATATTTTGGATGGTTTATTATTGATTTATTGCCTGGTCTGACTTTCTGTAATTTCAGATAGGTTATTTATTGAAAAGCACGCTTGACTTTTGCTAATCCTAATTTTTTTAGTAAGATCTGCAGTAATAAATATAGATTGTAGAGATTTCAATTGTTGGTAATATGGTTTGTTTACTTTCCCTAGCCGTAATTTTTGTCGAGGTATACACGTTCAAAAGCGTCTGATGCTATGATTTGCATCTAAAGCATGTAGGATAAGGTTGCTCAAGTTGTACACCTTAAGAAAAAGTTTTCAGAAATCAGAGAATATATTAGTAAACACATATGTATTTATGAGTATCATTGGAAACCTTAGTAAACTCTTCTTTTATTTATTGCAAAAAAATTTAATAGTCTGCACACATTTTCTTTAAACCTATGAAATTAAAAAAAATTAAATCCCAGTTCCTTAAGTCGTACTATCTACATACATACTACTTAAGTCGTACCTCAAGCTAAAATTAAATAAATACATACACTTGAGTGCAAAAAAATCGCACATTGCCCAATTTTCCACAAAAGTTTAAAAATATCAAAAAATCCAATATTAGTTTAATTTTTTTTAATGCAGATTCAAAGTTTATTTCAATACCTATCCAGTGGTACCTTTCTTGTACTTGTACCATGACAACAAAGTGATTTTTTGTCAAATGCATACAGCAGGCTTTCGAATTAAACTCTAAAAATAATTCAACAAGATCAATACAATAGCATGCCATGAAATATCTCACTCGGAATTGTCATCATTCGCATATCGACGGTTAGTCTGAACGGTCTTCTAATAATTACATCTTCAACCGGAGCAAAGAAATGGATACCACACCAGAGGCAGCCGCACAAGTGGTTGCACTAATTGAAGCGGGGCAGAACCAAAGTGAAGTGGTTCTACAACTAAATTTAAGCCGATTCTCCGTTCGTCGAGTGTGGCAGAGATATCAGGAAACTGGTGGCTTCAGACGGCGAGAAGAATCTGGCCGACCTCGTGCTACAGCACAGCATGATGACAGCTTTCTTGTAACTACTTCGTTGCGAAATCGTCCTATGAATGCGGTTCAACTGGGACGGCGGCTCCAAGAAGTTCGTGAAATCGAAGTCAGTCGGTGGACAGTTAGAAGACGACTTCGAGAAGTTAATCTGACTCCACACAGACCAGCAAACGGGCCGAAATTGACACCAGCCCACCGACGAGCCCGTCGTGAGTTCGGTCTAGAGCATTTGAATTGGACGGAAGAAGAATGGAGAAGAGTCCTGTTCTCTGACGAGTGCAGGATGTGTTTATATGGCACCGAAGGACGCGGAAGAGTATACAGAAGACAAAGAGAGCGATATGCACAATGTTGCATCAAAGAACGTGTCTCATATGGCGGTGGATCGTGCATGTTCTGGGGGGGCATATCACTAGAGGCGAATACAGATCTTGTATTCATCACCCCAGCCAATACTGGCTGTCGGTCAAGAGAAATGACTACTCAACGGTTCATTGAGGAAGTACTCGAGGAGTATGTCGTACCTTTTGCCGGGTTTATTGGCGAAAATGTTCTGTTCATGCAGGATAATGCGAGACCGCATACGGCTGGTGTAGTATACCAGTACCTTCAAGAGGTGGATTTGCCAGTTATGGAGTGGCTAGCTCGAAGTTCAAACATCAATCCCATCGAACATATATGGGACGAGTTGAAAAGAAGGGTTCGAGCAAGAGATGTTGCTCCAACGAGTCTCCAGGAGCTGCAACAGGCGATCGTAGAGGAATGGGAGGCGATACCTCAAGATTTTGTGAGAACTTTGGTGAGATCAATGCTCATCGAATGGAAGCTGTCATTCGGGCCAGAGGAGGGAATACTCGTTATTTATAAAAATATTAGTTCTGATTTCCATGTTTTAATTCGATTTTTTCTACTAATTTTCATGCTGATAAATTCACAAAAACGTGTAGATACCTCAGATGTTTACCCCAAAAATCCGTTTGATGGCACGAATAAATACAAAAAAGGTATCACTAGATAGGTTTTGAAATAGACTTTGAACCTGCATTAAAAAAAATTAAACAGATATTGGATTTTGTTTGATATTTTTGCACTTTTGTGCAAAATTGAGCAATGTGCGATTTTTTTGCACCCAAGTGTAGTTTAAACAATTAAATTTTATTAACACAACTATAACTTCATTTACAGTCATTACAAACCAGTGTTGACATGACGAAAAAATTCTCAATCGTTATGGTATCAGTTATAATCATATACACTAAAATTTCGTTTCTGTTACGGGTTTTGGTTTCTAACCAAATAATTTTTATATCCGTTATGTTATAACGTTACATACCCAAAAGAAAAAACAAAGAAATTTTGTGCAAGAATGGAAATTCTGAAAAATCAAAAATGGTTGCTCGTAATAGAATTTGTTCAAATTTTCTATTAACTACATTTTCAAATTCATTAACTTAATAATTTTATTTTTTATTGAATTAAATTTAAAACTATAAAATTAAAGTTATTAGTTGATAGCTTTCTCGAGATTTTAATTTCACTAACTTTATAGCCCGGGAGCCATGCAGTATGAAAATCTAACGAAGAAGTACACGGCTAAATTATGGACTCTCAAAATCAACATTTCAATATGATTTAGAATATCAAAATTAAAAAATTGTTGCAGATGATTACATCCTGTATCGTTATGACAAAAGTTTCATTAAAAAAAATAAAAATACGAAGTGATACATGCTTGAATTTTGTTTTATTGGTTAGATTCTACGTAAACTCGTTAGAAAAAATTTCAGTGGAATATCTGGTAAACTATACCTCTTCAAAAAGGCTCTTATCGTAAAATATTTATACTTGTTGCTATAGGTTATGTCAAAAACGATTTCATATTTTGTTATTTGTTTAAAAATTACAAATTGTGTTATTGATTAGGATAACGTAATGATGATTTTGATTATTTTGATATCAATATTAATGTAAAAAGATCAAAAGTATTGTGATTTGCCGTTATAGCGTTACGTTATGTTTCCGTTATGCCAACACTGATACAAACCTATTTTTTCGTTTTTTGTTTGTAACTCATGAACACATCATGAATCCAAGACTTGCATTTTAAACAATGAATCATGTTTTCTTCACGGATATCGTTGCATATTTTACAAAACCAATCGTAGTTTTCACTTTTCTTCACCTTTTCCGTTTTAAATTCTTCTTTTTATAATTTACGTTTATCATAATTTTGCTTCATATCTTTTTATTTTTGGGGTCCATCTTATACGGAGAAAAAGTTAATTCCTTCGATGAGGTTGTGCTTTTGTGGTTTTTTTATTAAAACGTGGAACTGGAGCCAGCATATTCAAATCTGTCTTTATTTCTCTCGAAGTCTGATATGATAAGTCGGAGACTAAATCTGAGACCATAATGTCAACAGTATTGACAGCAACTGTTTCAATTTCTATATCTGTCACTACTTGTGTAGGTGTTGTCCTAGATTTCGATGGAAGTGTGTCGGTTGTCAGACTTTTATTTTCTTCAGTTTCAATATACTCTTCTGAAGTTGGTGTGGACAATGAGTCTTTATTATTTATTATTGAAGCAGAGAAGAATTAAGGCGTACTGCTGGTACGACTTGAAAAACGTAAGTAGGTACTAGATAAGACACAGTGCATGTCAGTGCATAAAACCCCATAACTATTTTGAAAAAATATTTCATAAAACTGCTAGAGGCAAACAAATCGATAATAGATGTATAACTTATACTAAAAAACCAAAATGTTATTTAACTAGTGTTTTCTTACCTTAGGAGCTTACACACACCAGATGAAAATTACACTCAAATGACTATAAATGAATTTATTTACCAGAAACAATCCAAATTCATTGAAAAGCAGATGCGGTTATGTCTACGTGCATAAGTACAGCCGAGCAGTATAATAGACACAGTTCCATCTGTCTGGCTTGAAAATATTCTTGAAATCAATGAGGTACGATTTAAGCACCGGTACGACTTAGGCAACTTCTCTTATTTTGTAATCGACTTATAAGACTCGTTTAATGGATGAGGATTGTGTAACAATAATTCAATGTTTGTAGTAGCGACAAACGACCGTTTTGGTTAAAGTTTGTTTGACGTCGATGTATGAAATCTATAGAAAATCATTGACATTTGCTTGTTTCAAATTGACCGAATGCATCATTGTTGTTGCATTATACAATTTGTTAGCCATCAGATGGAACAGCCGCGGACCACGAGACTCACAATCTTAGTATATAAGTTTCAGTTCCATCAATAATCCTCCAGAAGTTTCAGCTAATGTTCTCAGTTAGCTGAACGATATATGTAGAATTTTGAGCTCATCTAAAAATGTTTGGTTAATTATGCTAACAATACACCGCTTTTATCATAATATTTTTGCAAGTTATCAGTACAGAACTTTTAGTAGTTAAAATTTGTGAACATGGGATATCAACTAATTTTTGTGTAAATAGCTTCATAAAAATCTTTGAAAGCAGGCCATTTACAGTTAAATCATCATTTTTTGAATTTTCAATTGTGATTGATGCTCATCTCTTTAACTCACATATCATGGTGTCAAAAATTTTCATTCAAATTCCTATATAATCACATTCTTCCCACTGTGAATTTTAACCCTTAACAAACAGAGCTCTTTTTGTAATACTATAACGACAGAAAATTAGATGAAAGACTGTGGTTGTGTGTGGAATGTTCCTTAACCGATTGTGATACAATTCGACATGTCCGATGGAAATGGGATTCTAAGACGATTTTTGGATACATTTCTGGAATATGGCGAACTAGGTTGGTACTTGGTTATTCCTTAACCGATTTTAGTGACATTTGGCATGCTCGATGAAATGAAATTCTAGAATTTATCCCATTATTATGGAACTTAGCTATTTCTTAACCGATTTTAGAGAAATTGGGCATGCGAAATGGAAATGGGATTACAAAATGAGTTTTCGATGACGTTCTGGAATATAGCCAAGTGAGATGGAACTTGCTTATTTCTTAACCGATTTTAGTAAAGGTTGTATTGCGTGATGGAAATGGGATTCTTAAATTATTTTGGGATGAAGTTCTGGAATATGGCTAATAAGGATGAAACTTAGCTATTCCTGAACATATAGGTATAAGTGAAATTTGACATGCGTGATGGAAATGTTTAGGGCCCATTTCCATGATGTGATTTTTAGACGATATTTTGGAATATGGACGATATTGTTTTTCATACATACGATTAAATAGCATAGAACCACCTTTCATTATCAATAAAAAATTTAAACTTTTCATTCCAAAATCGCTCAGTGAACAAAACAATTATGCCATAGAAAACAAAAGGCCTCTAATAAAAGGACATGTGAAGTAGGGATGGAGGTAAACCGGTTTCCGCACAAACCGGACATGCAATTTGACATGCGTCTCGGAAAAGGGATCCTGAAATGATTTTTAATTGAATTTTTGGAATATGGTCAATTTGGATGGATTTTGGTCATTCCCCAACCGATTACGAAGAAATTTAAAATGTGTGTTGAAAATGGGATTCTAAAATGTTTTTTTACAAAGATCTGGAATATGAACAACTAGGGTAGAACTTGGCTACTCCTTAACCGATTTTATTGAAATTTGGCATGCGTAATAAAAATGGGATTCTAAAATGATTTTTGGATGAAGTTCTGGAATACCGTCAATTGCAAAGAATGGAAGAAATGGAATAATTATCCTGCACCTGTGACCTCAGAGAATTCCGAACGAAATAAATAAATAAAAACATTAGAATACACAGTATAAAATAGAATTCGAAAAACATATTGGCATAACTTAAATTATAAACAGAATACAATTTTGACAGCATTGTAATGAACTTAAAAAAAATTATTGGCATAGCGTTACGCTTAAAAATATGTTGGGATCTATCGTTGATGAAATGTTCAAACTACGTAAAAAAATCTGTTGCAGTCATCCATCCTGAACCATTTCCTCTACCAATACTGCCGTGGGTCCATCTCCAATAAAATGTGGGTGAAACCTTTTTTTTTCGGAAAATAACCATAGGTGGAATAGAGTTTTCACCAGCACTTACAGTTCAACAAACTTTCATAAGCACTCCTTTTTCACTTGATGTAAGTCCCCCTACTTGCTTGTCTCCATTTTCAGCTATGCATTTATTTAATTTTTGTACCGTAGCTACCCCTGTTTCATCTACGTTCCAGACATTGGTAGCTATAAAGTTAAATCTATCGCGAACTTTAGCTAGTTTTTGGAAGAAATTCGCCACATTTGTTTTATTAAAGCTTGTTGCTCTAGCCAGCCTGGTAGCTTCTGGAGTTAGGATAGAGAGTACTGGTTTTTTAAGAAAAACTGTTAGCGGTTCTGCGCCAGCCATTTTATTTGTATGCCAAGACGGTAGTACGTCTACTCCAAAAGCAACAGCACATTCTAATGCTAATTTTCTTTCGATAGGTGACAAGCCGAAATAAATTTGTGACGCATGTTTGAGGTAACTCACTAGTTTAGCCGTTTGTGTGGAGGAGAAAATTTGATCCTGGTTAGAAATGTTTCGAATATACCCACTTATATGTCATATAAGTAACTACATTTATGCCAAATTTTAAATTTTTGCATCAATTATTACCAAAGTTATAAAAATTCGAATCTTGATTTTAAAAAATACATGTGTTTTCCCATGTAAAACTTTCGTCGCCTTGGGGGTCGGGTTAATGTTAATATACAGAGCTTAAAATTTAAAGGAATTTTTGTTTACCTTTTTGGAAGGATTGTAGGGGGCGTACCGACCAAAATTCAAAAATAACCCTTATAAGGACCACCCTAGTGCCCCATACACTGAATATACATTATTTTTCAGTTAAACCATATTTGTTTCCCTAATACATGAATTTTTTAATATTTACAAACCATTAGATTTATTATATCCTCGAAGTTACATCAAATTTTAGATAATACTTATATATTAAGGGCTACATTCTCGATACCACATTGCAAACAAATTAGCAACTTTGCTAGCTGAAATCGAGTTTTCATATTATCAACCATTTTTGCTAGCTACTAGCAATCAAAATAGCACAAAATCTTGCTATACAGTTTTAAGATGTTAAATCAATTATTAATGTATTTTTAGGTTAGGTTGAGTGACATTTCTAAAAAAATTAACCACATTTGTTTCAAAAATTCGGTTGTAATTCTCTGATTGTTAAATAGAAGTATGCTTTTAAATTATAATTTTCAAAATAGAAAAACTAAACAACAATTTAACATAATTATTTCTTTTATTAAATTCAGTCTCGTCTTGCTTTCTAGGAGCGAATTCTTCCGCTTCATTTCTTTTAGGTTTGCTTCTGGCACCGAACATTTTTTTTCATAATTTGAAAATTTCTTCAAATCATAAATTTCATTCATGTTGATCTGTTTTTGTTAAACGGTTTTTTAATTTTGGTTTCTCGGGTTTGATTTTTTGTTTGAGTAACAATGCTGGGGCGCTCGTTGCTTATTTGGCGTATCAATAATTTTTCAAAAACACACTAGCAATCCTGCCATTTTTGCTAATAGCAACAGGTTGTTTTGCTTGATATACGAGACTGTAGCCCTAACACTGCAAAATTAAACACAAAAGACACAGACAAACTGACAAATCTGTATGCAACGAATTTTGTAAGAGAACTAAAATATGAGAAGACATATCGTTTAATTTTCTCAGAATAAAAATAAAAATTGTTTTCAGGTAAAATTACTCAATTTTCAACTTGCCCCGTGCTTCAACTGGCCCCGGTCTCTCCTACTCACTAATGAATTGCGATATTTAATCAATTCCAAGAATGATTTGATTGCGGAAAACAGACTACAATTCAAATGTTTATATATGTACTTGCTAGACGAGTTAATTAATTAAATTTAAAAACTACTTTTGATTTATTTTTAATGAACTATTCAATCAGTATACAAGTCATTTAATGAGCATTTATATGGTTGTAAAATTGTTATATCCGATAATTAATTTTACCTTTGATTGATATTCATTAAATGTAAAACAAACAAATAATTAAAATTATTACTGTCTTAAACAATCCGTAGTACTTACACATAATTATGTAAAACAAATATAAACAACATGAGATTTTTATAAAAAAAAAAATTTGTTACGATTGTCTTTGTTCTGGTATAGTAAAACCACGGTATATCTTGTCTCATATATTTGGTTTACTTTTATTTTTGTGTTCGCTTGAAAATGCTAATTAAATTGTGTTAATTTAATTTATTTGTAAATTTTGTATTCTCTAAAACAAAAGAATACGAAAAGATGTGAAAATGTTCTTTAAATGTTTAAGAAATAAAAGAAAATCAAACTGACTATGGTATGTGAATGTTGCTTTTAATTAACACTGTCGTATATGTGAATAGTTTTGTTAATCGTATTATTACATATGCGGCGAGGAGCATTAAACAAAACAACAGCAAGTTCGTTAATTTGCATGTTGTGTTGCATAAGCAAAAAAACGGGAAGAGCAAACCCTTTGTCGGATTAATTAACACATATAATAAAAATTTGAACGATAATGAATTTTATGTTGATATTTTATTACAAATTTTGAATTACAGGAAATTGGTTGGTTTAGTTTTAATGTGGCTGAACATGCGCCAGTAAATCATAAATTATAGGTACTTTTATGCCTTTAAGTAAATCCAATAATTTCAGAACATGATGTAGAGCTTCAAACTGAACAAACAATTATACGATGTATAACGTATTTCTCTTTTTTGTGTGCAGAACCGCTATCTATATCTTAATCTAAAAGCTTGTGAGATGGTGTAGGAACTACGAACCGTCAATGTTGCAAAGCAACACAACGCAACACCAATCAATATTATTGATGTACTGGGTGTTTATTTTAATTTATTCCACAGAAAGAATAAAAGGAATAAAATAATTATCACGTGGCCTCAGAATATTCCGAAGGAAATAATTTGGTTAGAATTATGCTCCAAAATTTTAAAACCTTTTTAAAAAAAGTTCGGTTTCCGAACAAAACGAAAAATGAAAATATGGCCAATTAGGATAGAGCTTCGCTATTTCGTAACAAATTTTTTTTTTTTTTTTTTTTTTTGAAGAATTCTTTGTCGATACAACGACAGCCTCGAATTCACCGCAAAAAAAAAAACAAAATAGATACTACAAAAGCAACGGAAACATTAAAAAACAAAAAAAATTGTTAGAAAAAATAAATATTTCTAAATAGCTGAAAGATAGCAATATTAGTCAGTTAAATACAAGTATATCAATTGAAATAAATAACAAATCGAATTGCAGCTGTGTTACACAACAATACGAAATGTCTGAGTTTTCAAGTAACCATTTTTTAACTTCTGTTAAAAATGGCTTAGTATAGATAAGCCTTCTAACGAAATCCGGCAAAGCATTGAAAAATGTAGGTGCTGCAACAAGAATATAGCGGCAAGAATATAATTATGATGATATTTTATAATATGAGCCTTAGAATACGAACCGTGAGATGATGTTTAGGTGATTTTTTTTGATATGGCCAATTTGGCTATTTCTCAGCCGATTACGATAAAACTTATCATGTACAATGCGAATGGGATTCTAAAATGAGTTTTAGATAAAGTTCATGTATTTTGCCAAATAGGATATAACTTATGATAGTTATTTCTTAATTAAATTTAATGAAACTCGGTGCAATGGAAATGGGATTCTAAAACGATTTTTTGAATTAAGTTCAGAAATATAGCCAAGAAGGATGGAAGTTGACTATTACTTAACCGACCGTGATGCAATTCGACATTTACATTGAAAATGGGATTCTAAATTGATTTTTAGATTGAGTTCTGGAATATGGCCAATTTTTATGTAACTTGGCTATTTCTCAACCGGTTTTAGTGAAATTTGACATGCGCGATGTAAATAGGATCTAAAAATAATTTTTAGATTAATTTTTCGAATATGGCGAAGTAGGATATAACTTAGAGATTTGTTAACCAATTTTGATGATCCTAGTAGGTACAATGGCAATGGGATTCTAAAATGATTTTTAGATGAAGTTCTGCAATATTACAAAGCAAGATGGAAGCTTCCTGTTTTTGAACCTATTTTGTATAAAATTAACATATACTATGGAATTGACCACATTCAATTACTTCATCTTAAAAATATTTTAGAATTCCATTTACAACGTACTTGTATTTCATGATAGTCTGTTGAGGAAAAATCAAGCTTCATCCTACATAGTCATATTCGAGAATTTAATCCAAAAATAATTTTAGAATCCCATTTCCATCGCGTATGCCAAATTTTACTCAAATCAATCAAGGTAAAATGAAAAATGATAGGGTTCCACAAGGTTCTGTTTTAGGCCCCATCCTTTTTTTGATCTACCTGAAATCCATTTTCTGTTTGAAGTTTTTTTCTAAATTGATAGCTTTTGCGGATGATTTAGTATTTCTTAATAATGACCAGTTTCTTATCTCTAATATTCACGCTGTGCATGTATGATCTAAGTCTTCTGAGGAAATGGTGCCTTGCGCATACTATGTTTCTAAGCACAAAAACTAAAGGTATGATTTATAAACTTAATAATGAATTCGTTATTGCCCCTGGTGTTATTTATCATGATTTGAATTGTGATCACATAACTTGTGTCAGTAACTGTTTTAAAGTTGAACTCGTTTCTAATTTTAAGTACCTTGGTTTGATTGTAGATACTTGTATGCGTTGGCTTGATCATATCGATTCCCTTCGTAAATATATGTGTGTTCTTGCAAAGAGAACTAATAATAGAGCGATACAAATCTTGAAGGCTCGTAATTGGCGAAGGGCTCATGACTGGTATGTATACCCTGTAACACTATGTTAAAGCTCAATTAGAATGCCTCTCACATAACATGCTATGTATAAACATGTTATATAGCGCATTAAAAAACTTAACGTCAATAAATTTTGGAATGATATCAAAGGGCCGAATGCCGAAGGGCCGAAATGGGTCGAATGGCCGAAATGGGTCGAAGGGCCGAATGGGTCGAAGGGCCGAATTTTTAATATTCACTAATTTACATCAATAAATCACAATGAAATTATTTTGTTCATCTAAATAGAATTTTCCTTCACTCTAACAAATATCAAATGGTCTGAAAAAAAAAATAATCGGCCCTATATTTCTAAAAACCAAAAAAAATAAAAAATAAAAAAATTCGGCCCTTCGACCCATTCGGCCCTTTGAAATTCGGCCCTTTGAAATTCGGCCCTTCGTACCCATTCCTAAATTTTTTATATATCAATATATGTATAACAATGTTATCTATATAACATAACATGTGACTTAACAATGTTATATAACAGGTTACGATACAACACATCTAATATATAATTACCCAATTCATTCACTAACTCCGGAACGCTTTTCTTATATTTCTAATTTACATATCAAAATATTATAACTGAGTAGCCTAAGTGATAGAGGTGTTGTCATATTCACAACAAATTTCGAACGGAAAATATCTCGAGTTCTCGATGTTCACCCAAATTTCATTTTTATTCTTATTTTTTTTTTTAGTGTTCATTTAATGACCAAATATTTTACTTTAAATTAAATATTCCGCTTTATAATTATTACACTAATTATACAAGAAAATATGTGGTACAAGTTTATTTTTGCGCCTAAATGTATGCGAACACTACTATAATGTGGTTTTCCAGTTACACAAAAAAAAACCGGGGCGAAACCGGGTTAGTTTTTTGACGTTTCAACTGGAACAGTAAAAAATGCGGGTTTCGTAATTTTTTGTTTCTTGCATGTGTATACGTATTAATTGTCAAATTATTTTGACAATTCTACGTTAAATTTGCAATGAAAGATTTTCTTCGTGTTAATTTATTTAATTATATTTAGTTTTTATTTAAATGACGGTTGAAATGTAATTGTGTTAGTAATCGTCCCGAAAAATTTTACCGGGCGACGAATGACAGCTGCTATCGCCCCGGTTTCGCCCGGGTTTTTTTTTATCCGTCAAATTTGTTGCAGCTGGAAAATCACATTTAAAAACTTTTATATTGAATTGTAGTAAGCCATGAGAATTTTTTGGTAAACATTTTTTTCCAATCATAAACTTCATAGCATCCTATGTTTGAAACAATATAAAAATGAAAGTTAAATAAATTTTGTTTGGTTGAACTTGATTTAGTAGTAACGTATTGGACGTAGCGGCTAAGGTCTGGGGTTCGATTGTGCTCAAGGCATTTTAGTTTAGTTTTTCCAATTTATATTTTTTTGACGTGATCACGTCTTACACCGCATGTTCAGAAAATTGAAACGAAATTTTGCCTTTGGTTGTGGGCAATTACTGTTAGCATTACTTTTAATTTAAATGCATAATTTATTAGGTTGGTCCTTAGGATTCATGCCTCACGCATAATATTATCGTAACGACGTCATCAGGCGGCGAGGCAAGCCGGGCCGTGAACCTCGGATTTCGCGCGATTTAAAAGCTTGAACCAGAGAATGGCTCATCCGATCCGAGCAATTCTGAAGTCAATTTTTGCGTAAAGCAACAGTGGTGGTTAATTTATTTTAAATTAAAATAATTAATTTCCACACAAATTTAAATTTAAATTAAATTCACAAAATAGAGATTTAAAGCATTGCCACATGCCATAACTACAGACGTTTTTCTAGAAACAGATTTTGCATTTACGATTAAATGGATCCATATTTTGTATTTAAAATAATGATAAATAATTTAAATTAACTCAAATTATTAATTAAAATAACAAATTTATAATAACTTTACAATTTTAATTCAAAAATAACCATTTAAGTCAAAATCCGTTTCCGAGGAACGGCAGAAACGAAAAATGATCATTTTTCAATTAAAATTGTTAAATTATTGTAAATTTCTAATATTGATTAATAATCTGAGTTATTTTATATCATTTATCATTATTTTAACCACAAAATATGGAGCCATTTAATCATAAATGGAAAATCTGTTTCTAGAAAAACGTCTGTAGTTATGTCATATTGTGGCAATGCTTTTACACGGATGTGAAGTTTTCAACAAAAAAACAAAATCATCAAAACATATTATTATATTTCAGATAAACTCAAAGTTCGATTACAAAAATGTTTATTCATCAAGATGTGTACACGTTCAATTTCCAAAAACACAAGCTCCCGTATATCAAAATGTTACAATATTTAAAGCTAAATAACGGGAAACTTGTTACTCTGAGTTTATACTCTCTTTACATTTAAACGAGTACATACATGAAATATAATTGTATGATGAAAGATACAGTGAGATACATAACAATTTCTCTCTTCTTAATAACAATTAGAACAAAAAAACAATTTACATTTCCTCTATTAATCGATCTGGAATTTTTCTCGTACGAGCTGATCTTCGCAGATTGCCTTCGGTGGAAGTTGATGCGTGTTCTTCTTCTGAATTCTCCGTGACAGAGCTGGGATTACTTTCGCGCTCCATACTTTGATTCGGATTTATAGGCGGATCCACTGATGTGTTTTCCTGCATCTGAGCTGTGTCATGGAATTGTTCCGAGGTGACAGTGGAATTTTCAAACCTTGGCCGAATCTGATATTGGTGTAAAATCTTTGTTTGATCACCAAATTGTACAAAATATTGTTTCACCCCAAACGGCTTAAGAATAATGCCAGGCTCCCACTCCGTATTTTCATTTAGTCGAACGTATACCTTATCCTTTTCTAAAAAAAATCGAGAATTAGAAAAACTTATTTCATCTGTATTACCTTTCTTAGGAGGCGAATTTCCAAAAGGTGGTCGCAAAAACGATAGTCTAGTTCGAGGTTCTCTTTTGAGAAGGAAACTAGAAGGAGATTGAGTTGTAACCGAAGATGGTGTAGTGCGGTAACTTAACAAGAAATTAAATAGAAATCGGTAGATTTCTCCAGTAGTATATCTTCCATTCTCATTCATGTGTTTGGCTAACCCCTTCTTAACTGTCTGTACTGCACGTTCAGCGACACCATTTGCTTGTGGTATGTAAGGCGCACTCTTTAATGGTGAGATCCCATTACAAAGACAAAATTTTTTGAATTCATTTGAACTGAATGGTGGTCCGTTGTCAGTAACCAATTCCTGAGGAAGTCCAAAGACACAAAATGATTGCTTCAGTCGACAGATTACGTCTGAAGCCAATGTTCCATCCATGACGTACACGTCAATCCATTTCGATGTAGAATCGATGATTATGAAGAAAGTTCGCCCGCATGCAGCCGATACCACGGAATATTCGATTTCGGCCATCCAGCATCACTCCTATCAAATTCGGCTTTATTCCGATTCTGTAACCGTTGACACTCTTGGCAGTCTCGCACTGTTCTCTCTATCTCGTCATCGATTTTAGGCCACCAACATGTTGATCGTGCTAGCAGTTTCATTCTAACGACGCCAGGATGTTCTTGATGTAGCAATTTAAGAACCACTATACGCATTGATGTGGGTATCACCATTCGTCTCCCCCAAACTAAACATCCGCTTTCCGTAGAAAGTTCCGCCCGCCTGACGAAAAACGGGAGTAAATGCGGATCACGAGTGGAGTCTGGCCAACCATTTTGCACATTCGAGTAAACCTTTGACAAAGCTCCGTCCACTAGTGTTTCTTTCGCGACATCTCTATAGCATATCGGAACGACTTCCTCTTCTGAAAAGGTTTTTATCAGATGTACAAATATATCTCCACTACCTTCTGCTTCCTCTGGAAGTCTCGATAACGCGTCTGGTACAGTATGATCTTTTCCTTTCTTGTACTTTATGATGTAGGTTTATCCGGATAGGATGATGGCCCATCTTTGAAGACGATGTGCAGCAGTAACCGGAATGCCTTTCTTCGGATCGTATATAGCTACCAGGGGTTGGTGATCTGTAAGTAAAATAAACGAACGGCCGTATAAAAATTTGTGGAATTTTTTTACTCCAAAAATAATAGCCAAGGCTTCCTTATCTAGCTGCGAGTAATTTTTCTCAGCCTTCGACAGACTTGCGGATGCAAACATTACTGGTTTATCCATCCCATTTTCCATTTGACTCAATACGGCCCCGACTCCAAAAGAACTCGCATCACATGCCAAAATCAGTTGCTTTGATGGATTATAATGACACAATACCTTATCGCCCGATAACAAATCTTTACATCGGTTGAATGCCGCATCGCAGTCTTTCGTCCAAATGAATTCCGCATCCTTTTCTGTCAACTTGTATAAGGCCGCTAGTTCGGTTGCCATCATCGGAACGAATTTTCGGTAATAATTCACCAACCCCAGGAATGCCTTCACTTGTGTAATAGTCTTTGGTTGCGGAGCATTCCTAATTGCAGCGACCTTACGTGGACTTGGTAGTATTCCTTCACCACAGATGTTATGCCCAAGATATTCCACTTTCTCTCTGAGAAAGAAACATTTATTTTCATTTACATAAATGTTGTATCTAGCTAGACGTCGGAACACTTCCTCCACATTATTTTGACATGCTACCAGGTTCTTTCCAGCTATGATGATATCGTCGATGTAACAAGCTGTATTTGGTACTCCCTGAAGAACTTCATCCATTATACTCTGAAAGATTGTTGGTGCACTGGAAATCCCATATGTCAGCCTGTTGTACCTATATAAGCCCCAGTGAGTATTAATGGTAAACACATTTTTTGAATTCTCAGCCACCTCAACCTGCTGATATGCTCCAGTCAAGTCTAAAGTAGTAAAAATGCTACAACCTGCCAAACTCACTAAAACATCTTCGATGTTTGGTAGGGGATAATGTTCGAAATCCACCCATCTATTTACGCTGACCTTAAAGTCGACACATATCCTGATTCCCTTGTCCTTCTTCGGAACTACAATAATTGGACTTGCCCAATCACTGTGTTTCACCGGAACCAAAACTCCATTACTGACCATTGTTTTGATCTCTTCCTCCACCTTCGAACGTATTGCAAAAGGCATGGAATAGGGTTTGCAAAATATGGGCTTTGCACCTTCCTTCAACACGATTGTCGCTTTGAATTTCACCATTGGAGAAACATTATTTGAAAACACGACAGGATACCTAAGTTTTAATCCATCCGTAAAATCATTGTCCAATGGTTCACTCCGAAATCTTTTACCTCCGAAGAAACGCCATCAAAACTTATCCGCCAGCCTGGCAGAAGCTGGTCTAACCAATTCCTTCCCATCAAGGTGGTAAACTTCTTGTCTGACCGAATAACTACAAGGTCTAAACGATAACTTTTCGATCTAAACCACACATCGACTTCGGCAGTTCCAACGGTATCCAACCTTTCACCTGTAACGGACCTATACTTGGATTCTTCGGTCTCAAGTGGTACTGTGGAAAATTTTTCTTTATACATCGATAACTCCATCACCGTTGCACAAGCACCTGTATCTATTTCCAATTTGGTTGGAATCGAATTAATTTCTACTTCAACTATATGCGGATCACTTTTAACAGCTGACACGACGTTGATACAATTTAAGGTTTCCAACACGTCATTTGACTCTTCTTCCAATGTATGTACCGATTTATTTTGTTTTCTACAAAACTTTTTACCGGGTCCTTTTTTATGGCATTTAAAACATCGCCAATATCTTGCAGGACACGAATTTTCCTTATGAAACATTCCACACTTATTACATGAATTTTTATTCTCACTTTTCAATGACGGGTTATCCGCATCATACCTCGAATTCGACTTAAAATGACCGACTCTCGCTACAGTATTATCACACATGGATTTAGCTTCTACCGATGCGCTCTCAAATGTCAATGCTTTTTGATAAGCGTCAGCAAATGATAGATCACTACCTTCTACCAATAGTTTTTTTTGTATAGATTCCGTTTTCAAACCACAAATTAATCGATCGCGTAACGCGTTATCAAGAAACGTGCCAAAGTTACACGACCTTGACAACCGTTTTAATTCTACCACATAATTGGAAATATTTTCATCCGTGGCTTGGTCCCGTTTATGGAATTGAAAACGCCCGAATACCACTGCTTTTTTTGGATTAAAATGATCTTTTAATATGTTTACCACTTCATCAAAAGTCTTTTCGTGGGGGGTATTTGGAACACACAAATTTTTTAACACTTCGTACGTGTCACAACCAATCAATGTTATAAATAGCGGTAGTTTTAATTTAGTTTCCACTTTATTTACGATTGTTAACTGTTCAAATCGTTCTAGATAAGACTCGAAATCTGTTCTCGTCTTATCAAAATTTTCTAATAACCCGATCAAAGCCATATTTATACACCAAACTTGTATTTTTTAAGTATATATACATATATATATTTTTTTTTATTACGATTTATTTTTACTATCACTACTCTTTTTATTTATTTAGTTTTTTGTATGTTTACACACGCACCGATTTTAACTCGTCGCCAATATTATATTTCAGATAAACTCAAAGTTCGATTACAAAAATGTTTATTCATCAAGATGTGTACATGTTCAATTTCCAAAAACACAAGCTCCCGTATATCAAAATGTTACAATATTTAAAGCTAAATAACGGGAAACTTGTTACTCTGAGTTTATACTCTCTTTACATTTAAACGAGTACATACATGAAATATAATTGTATGATGAAAGATACAGTGAGATACATAACACATATATGTATACAAAATTTGTTGATTCAACAAAAAATTATATTAGTATTAGTGAAACAGTCGGTAAAAGCAATTTAAAACCAAATGATGACAAAAACCGGGAACAACTATATATAACATAATAATAATATATTAACTACTAATGTTTATGACTTAAATAATTGAATTTTGACTTCAGCATATACGATCAAAATGTTTTCTGAAAATTGAAAATCTTTTTTTGAGATATGGGTGTCAGTGGTAAAGGGTACTTGGTAAGCCAAGGCCAAATCATCAAAATTTCCGCTGGTTCAGCATAAAAGAATATTTAAGGATATATGTATTTCATCTAAATTGTAGGTACTACATGCAGCTATCAAGATGAAAAAGGACCATTTGTTGTTGACCTCGAATGTTGGTAATTTTCATATGATATATTGAAATTTATAGGTTCCCTGTATTGAAGATTGGCCAATTCACAGAGATGTTCCGCGGATTCGACGTATAAGAAAAATAAGATATATTCATCCTATATAGACTACCTACAATCACATTCGAATACGATGAAACAGGACCTAATCCGCGGAACATCTCTGTGAATTGGCCAATCTTCAATACAGTGAACCTCAAAATTACAATATATCATATGAAAACTACCAACATTCGAGATCAACAACAAATGGTCCTATTTCATCGTATTCGAATATGATTGTAGGTAGTCTATATAGGATGCCTATATCTAATTTTTCTTATACGTCGAACCCGCGGAACATCTCTGTGAATTGGCCAATCTTCAATACAGTGAACCTCAAAATTTCAATATATCATATGAAAATTACCAATATTCGAGGTCAACAACAAATGGACCTGTTTAATCATATTCGAATATGATTATAGGTAGTCTATGTAGGGTGCCTAAATCTAATTTTTCTTATATGTCGAACCCTCGGAACATATCTGTCAATATGTTTTGTTTAATATCTTATTAATTTCTAATTAAGTCACTTAATTTTCTCCTAAGTGGCAGATTTCTGTACGGTATACACTTCTAGGCCGAAGCGAATAAGGTTAAGAATGATATATGTATTTGTATATGTATGAAATTTGTAAAATAACAAATTTTTGATCTACTGTATTATTACGCACCAATGCATATTCATTTTAGTTTTTTGTCGAAAACTTCACACCCGTAGATTTACAGGATTTGACTGCACCATAGCGAGAGAATGCCTCTTCTGATCGGAGTAATTCTGGTCCTAATTTGTGCATAAAAAAAACTGTGGCAGATAATTTATTTAAAATTAAAATAATTAATCTCCACATAAATCTTAATTAATAATACAAACTACAAAATTGCGATTTACAATGATTGGAAGCACTGTAGCGAAAGAACGCCTCATCTGATCAGAACAATTCTGGTGTCAATTTGTACGTAACAAATCTGTGGCCGATAATTTATTGTAAATTAAAATAATTAATTTTCACATAAATTTTAATTAAAATTTAGATCTACAAAGTGGCGATTTACAATGCTATAGAGCAGTGTAGCGAGAGAACGCTTCTTCTGATCGAAGCAATTCTAATCTCAATTTGTGAGTAAAGAAACTGTGAGGGATAATTTATTTTAAATTAAAGTAATAACCATCCACATCAATTTTAAATGAAATTGATATATTCAAAATAGCGATTTACAATATATAGTTTAGAACACTGTAGAGAGAGAATCCCTCATTTATTAGTGCGTAAAGAAACTTTGGCTTATAATTTATATTGAATTAAAATAATTAATCTCAACATCTTATAAACGTTATCACGCATGATAACTACGGCCGTGTAGACGACACAGCCCACCCCGATTTTTTTTTTTTTTTTGAACAAAAGCACAGCTCCTGCTGTTTGTCGGTCTGTAAGGTTTTTTGTGGGATGCCCCAACACATGTAAAATCATCCTTAAAAGCCCTTTCTCTTTAGTTTAAGGTCTGTATCAGGTACAATAATCCTTAAAAGCCTTAAATCACGAGCTATTCCTACTCGGCTAAAACTATATACGCCATGTAGGCGTTCAAGCCACCTCGCACTGCGACCTAAAAGATCTTTTGTGCATCAAGCCCTACTTAATTATCCGTCCAGTCAATATTCAGGTTCTTAATGAACCTGACGATACTGCCGACCGGTACGTGATACATAGTATCCAAGATATAATAACATTTACTTTTGCTAGAAAAACGGTAGCTTTGGGACTCAAGGACTTCGAGAGGGCAGACCCACTTCCGTATATTCCTAACCGTGCTTCGTCTACCATTTTGATTTTACTCTTGCGAGTTGCTGGGAATAAAAAGTCGCCTGTAGGATACCCAGCTTTACTACAGAAAGGGTAAATAAAACTGGAGGGTGCCTGGTATCCAGAGTCCGCATATATGGATTGATTAACCTATCAGCCATTCATCCTTTGGCAGATGCTGTTCCACCTTAGATTAGGGATTTTTTGTGAAGATTTTCTCCTTTAGCGCCGTACTTTAGCCTGTCACAAAAGGCCACGAGGTGGCAGTACGTACACTTGCACCTACTCGAAGGTTACTTAGCTGGTAGATAATCTACAAACTTTGGTTTCCCCCTCCAATAGACGCCGAACCAACGGGTCATAATTCTCTAGTAATAATTAATTCCACTAGTTTTAAACTTTTCTTAATGTTTTCTAAACATTTATTAGAAAATTGATTTTTATTGAAAATTACTGAGCAACTTAAGAATTAGAATGGTCGATTTAAAGGCCGATAAAATAAGTGAAAAATATGCGGTTAACGTAATGAAGTTTAATAAACTTTCAATCACACACACTCACTATATTATAATCCACCTTTTGATCCCATTATTTCCGCTTAACCCTGCACAAGCAAATATTTTGCATATATAAATTAACCATACTATAGCTCGCACATGCTATGAACTCTGGCAAAATAAATCATAAATTCTTATTTATTTTAATTAAGCGTATGGAAATTAAGAGCAATAAAACTTTAAGACAAAACAAAAATAAATCCAACCGCAGCCATACATACAATCGATGAATATTAAAATAAATAAAAAATAAAAAAAATTAAAGAATAATAAATTGAAAGTAATTAAAATGTAATTAATTCGGTATGTTGCCATTGATAATTAAAATGTAAAAAAAACAACAAATTGTGTTCTGTTTAATTTCATTTGTGTATGGTTTTTATTAATCGTTGATAAAGATACGTACATAGCATATGTATGTGCATAAATAAATTGTACGTTATTTTTATAATACTGAATCATAATAATGTATGTATGCACATATTGCAAAATTTTATTATATTTGGGTAAAACTGGCGAATTTTAATCGTTTGTCTGATACAACATTATACCGGCAAAGAAAAACTTGTATTTTCCGAATTAACAAAAAACTAAAAAACAATTACGTATGCTGTGTAATTACAAAAAAATAACAAAGTAATAAAATAGAATCATGAGCAATTGAAAATCAATCAAAATTAAATGAACAAAATAAACAAATAATAAATTTTATTATTTAGAAAAATAAAAATGAAATAAAATAAAATTTATTTTTAATTTACAATTAATTGTTTTACAATGAATCATTGAAATGCAATTACAATTTTTTTACTTATGGTTATGTATTTATATATTGTAGATATTAAATAGGAATAGCATTGATTTTGCATAAAAATAGAAATAAAATTAAATTTTATTATTTATATTTTATTTGTTTGTATTTAATTTAAATGACTAATAATAATTGAGCTTTTCATTATAAATATTTTTATCTAGAAAATTTTATGTTTGACATATCAATAACGAATATTGCAATACACGGTTGATTAAATAGTTGTTCAAATATGTATTAGGAATTTTATTAATTGTCGTTATATCAAGATTGAGTTTGGTGGAGATGGTGGAGATGTGGCGGAGATGTGGCCAAAAGCACATCAGATTTTTTTACCATTTTTTCTTTTAAATGCTACGTGGCTATTAAGAATAGACTTACACTCAAGCCATGGTCTGATATTAATAATGGTGCTGTTGTTGTTTAAATCTTTGATGATTATTTCCTTAATTTATTTATGGCAACCTGACAAAGGCAATTACAACTTCCTATAGATTTAACGTAGAAGAAAGTAAAACTTTGTTACTGAAATAAAAATTAATTTCTAATAAAGGTGACTTCAACTTCAGCTGTAACTGGGTGTGCTAGCTCTATTTCTAATCGTTTAAGGAAAAAGGTAAATATTCAATCTTTACTTTATGCTTTTTTTAATTTTATTTAACCCATATTTTTATGATTATGTTCATTTATTCCTCCCCCCGTTCTCTACCACCGTCTTCCTTTTCCGCATTGGAAATGTGGAAAAAAAATTGAATCAGAATAAGAATTACACACATTTTTAAATTTTTTTAAAAACACTTGTTAAATATTTCGCAAAATTACAAAAGGTTTAAAAAATCACTCGATCGATTTCGGCTTATTAGGCCATCATCAAGAGTATCTACTAAACTGCAAAAATAAAAATGTAGTTATTTATAGTAGAATAAATAACTACATTTTTATAGTAGGTAGTAGAATAAGAAATAACTTGATTATTGTTATAGAATCATGACAGTAACTTGTTAATACTGTTGTATCACACAACTGTTGTGTACATATACTGTTGTATTATATTTTGCAGTCAAATACAAACATGAGAAATGATAGAAATATTCAGCTATGTGAAATTCATCAATGTACTTTAATCTTCCAAAAATATATATTTCTAGATTTTGCAAACTACACTTACGGTACAGATTTCAGAAGAAACCAATCAGCAAACATTTATTCGAGGAAATAATTTGAGAATTTTTAGGAGGTGCAATAGATTTGAATGCTACTAAAATATCGATTTTCGTATCTAAAAAACAAGAACGACAACAAAAAATAATATTTCATAATTTTTTTTTCTCAGTGCTACACATTTGAAACATAAAAATCATTAAAATGAAACATGACTTCTGGTCACATATAACGAATTCAGTTTCGATCTGACGATGATTGTGAAAAATAAATTATTTTTCAACCACCTCATCAGGCTCTAGTGACTGAACTGTTAGCTTATTAATCAATTTTAGAAGTTTCAGCGATACGGATGTACTCAAAAGTGTCGATCTCTAGAGGGCATAATTAGAACTCCATAAAAATGTGCGGTATAGAGTTTGAGAGGGACAGGTAGTATCACACGAATGAATAAATATTTGTGGATGTACATGTCTAGTTTGACCAGTAACATTCAATAAAATGGGACAACCCCCTTTTTTATCAGATTTTCCATATTAAATATTAATATGTGGGAAGCACTTGGAAAGATAATTAACTAATCATGTTAAAACTTCAAATACTTGTTATTATGGAGGTTCACCTTCATTTTTTTGGTCTTTAACTCCCAAAGTTAACAATAATTTCATTTGAGTTATTTAAGATTCAATGAGCTTTATGAGCTTTAAGTTAAGGAAACGCCTAATTTAAACAACGGTTAAATATCTGAAGTAATACTTCAAGTAATTCAGGATCAGATACCAGCCTCCCGTTTCAATAATCATTTTACATGAAATTTTCAATTAAACAAGCGTGATGTTTAGTTGTTGTCAAAATCCTAATTAAGTAAATCGACTTTGTAGTCAAATTTATTAAAATTTCAAAGACTTATGATTTTGGATTTTAGAGGTTGAACTTCATTTATGTGTCATTGCTGGAGTTAACAATAACAACCTTTCGTTTGAGAAATTGTTTAACCAAACAACGATCAAATTATCTTAAGTAACGCTTAAGTAATTATGCTTTAGATTATAGCATTTCCTTTGCATAGCCATTTTATTATAAACTACCTTGCATAGCCATTTTATTGCCCTACCGAATTATTCGGTCCTGTATACATTTTAATTAAACTTTACGACAACCTCTTTTTATTGTTTATCAGAACTGAAAAAGAAGTTGTAACTAACCCTTTTTAGTTAGCCTAAAGGAATTAGCTTGTATGAAGAACGAAATATACTGTATTACAACCGACCATTGGTTGAGCTTATCGATCATTCGGTTGAATTAATCGAATATTCGTTTAGGAATATTACAAATTATAGTTGTCGTGATCACTGATCGATTATAATAACAGACTTGGTTATTAAAGCAACTTTCTTTGCACGGTTAGTGCAATACTATTTCGGTTACTACATAATCAGAAGTAGTTGACACAACCGCATTAAATTGTTTTCTCCAACCGAATAGGATTGTTGCCATTTCATTTAACTAAATTAGTTTTATTAAGAAAAAAGTAGAAATATTCTCCCCCCACCCTTTATTTTACCACAGAGTCAATATAAATGTATCGTCTCTCAAAAATGAGAACCCTCCTTTACTTGAGTTCAATTATATTGGTAGTTCGGTTTCGTACTCAAAAGTACAACCTACTTATCAAGTAGCTACGACCGAACTACAAAATACAATTCTCGCTTAATACCTTAAGTGGCAAGCAGAACGTACTGACTTAGCGAATTATATTCGCGTGTGTATTTATGCCAACATGAAATTCGTTTATCATGATTGCGGTAGAGTTTGCCACAAACGCAATTCATTTGGACTAATCGATAAGGTAGTTGTCCCGACACCAATTCGGTCATCGCAACTAGATTAAGATAAAATTTCATATAAATCGAAAACTACATATAAAAAAAATGAGAAACAATAATTGTATATCATAGTTTCATTGAAATTATTGATTTTCCCAAATAGAATTCCAATGCCTACTGACTGGCGCCTAAAAAATTTCGTATGTAGTTTTATATGGTCAAACATGTGTTTGAATGTTTCATTAAATTATTAATTTCGACTAAATTAATTTTAAAATTTGATATTTATTATTAATCGCAACATACTCATCTTTATTAATCATAAAAAAAAAGTACGGGGACATCCACTAATTTAGACAGGAAACTTGTATTTGTAAACATGATTTTACTTATTTTTGCATGTAAAAATAAAAAAAGTGTAGTCAGCGCTGCCCAAGCGTGGGGACAAATGAACTAAAATCGATTTTGGGAAAATCCCTCATTCCTTTAGATTTTTTTACAATTCGTCATAAAAAAATTGTTTTTGAAGCGCAAGAAAACTATTTAGCGTGTTCACACCATGTATACAGCGCATCGCAACACTTCCTCGTTTCATGCCTTTACCTACAAACTTTGATGGAGGGGTAATTTTTGTGTTGCACCGTTTCAACAAAAATTTTATATGGTGAACGAATTGCAACTCACTAACACAAATAAAAAACCAATCAAAACAGTTAAAATTTTGTTCATCTAGTATTCTTATAATAAAATGTTACTTATACATAGATAAATATCAAGAGTTGGCGCAACATAGTGTGATAGCGGGGCTGTTGCGGTGTTGTGATGCGCTGTATACATGGTGTGAACACGCTAATTGCGTTTGTTCGTGGAATCAAAAAATCGCTTGTAAATGTCAATAAAAGTTTTCCAGGATACTTTGATTTACACAAATTGTTTGCTATTTTTGTTATATGCAGTTTTCGATCCGCCATTGATTAGGTGTCAGTATATCGCGTACATTATAAAACAATTTATATTATTCATGTGGTGTTCATGTTTACAAAATAACCACAAATCATTTTGTAATTTTTTCAAATAGTGAATCTACCCTCTCCTCATATAACACCCTCTTCATTTTGTATTATTTAAACATGACATATTCTAAATACGATTATAATATTTAGTTGTAGCAACGGAATTCCAAAATAAATAATTCCACTTTGATATTTTGGTACAACGACAGAATGATATGATTACATTGAACTACAATATTGTTCTCGCAACAGCATTCGTCAGTTAGTTTTGTTCGCAGTTGTCACAAAAGCCTCGTTTAATTGGTGTAACAAAATTACGTTTGTGGCAACTGAAACGAGGTTGATACTTTAAAAACTATTAGGCTCATTCGGTTCTGACAACGAACATCTAGGAAATTAGCATCAACGAAGTTGAAGATTTGGAAACGAAGTTGTTGCAACTATCCGTGCATTAGTGGCTACCGTAGTTTGTTTGTACCAATCTCATGTCAGTTGGTGCTATCGAAATTATGTTTTAGCAACTACAGTTCGTTCATCGCAATGGAAAGTATTTTCCCGCGACCTCATGCCAACGAATCATTTCTCTCAGTGATAATGGCAGTTTAGATACACCAACCTCAGAACAAAGTAATCAAAGTTCCAGATCTTTTAAGCGTACCAGTTCAGATGAAATGAGACAATTCATTTTTATATCTTCTTATGGGGACAATGAAATTTCCTCCACTAAAAATGAACTGGAGCAAATATTTAAATATACAGTCAATATCGAGCATAATGTCTTTGGAAAGATCTTACCAGCTTTGATCAAATATCCATATGGTCAACAACTCAACAACATGGATATACCAATAAACTGCAAAGATACATTTTTTTAAATACGTCCTCTTATAAATAGTATAATGAAATACTGTAGAAAAGTGCCTGTCGAAGAGACCTTATCCGTAGACGAACAAATAATACCTTTTAGAGGTCACATCAATATCAAGCAGTATGTGAAGGGTAAACCGAACCCTTGAGAAATTAAAGCCTATTTTTTATATGGGAAAAGCGGCTTCCCGCTTCCGGTATGATTTTTTCCTCTACCAAGGAGCAAACAACGAATTGTCAGCTTACGAAAGTAGCCGGAAATGGGGCTGCTGTGGTATTACATTTGGTGAGAAGGCTAAACCGTTCCAGGACATCAATTATACTTTGATAATTTTTTTAGTACGTACATAACTATTTGAAATTTTGGAGCAAAAACAAATTAACGCAGTTGGAACCAAATAAGAAGATGGTAACATAGTTTTAGTGAAATGGCAAGATAACAGATCAGTCCGTCTTGCATCTAATTTCATAGGCCAAGGAGAATAAACTGTTGTAAATAGATTCAATAAAAAAACAGAAAGAGTATGTAAATATAAAACAGCCTCAAATAGTGCAATTAACCAACAACGGAATGGGTGGTGTTGATTTATTTGACCAACTCATTGCATTTTATAGGATTTTTAAAAAATCTCGAAAATGGATTATACGGATCATTTTCCATTTTATTGATGTCGCAGCATGTTCCAGCTGAATATTATATCGCGAGGAATAGAAGAAAAACAATTTTCTTAAAAATCAAATAATAAGTTTGCTGGAATTTAAGCAAACGTTAGGAAGAACACTATGTGAAATTAACACGAAACCTTATTCATAAAAAATAGGCAGACCGTCACAATCAACAAAAACAAAAATTGTAATGACCGATCGCGGGCTATGTGTGAAGTGCAAGGTTCACCTTTGCTTTAATAAAGATAGAAACTGTTTCTATAAATTTCATACTAAATGAATATTATACTTCTGCAGTAATATCTATAAGCTACAGGTACCTGAAGACTGAATTACTTTTGTTTCTTTTTTATATTACCTATATTGCTTACATAATTTTTGTTATGTAATAACATGTTATGTTAATCAAAGAATTTATTTATTTTTAATTTTTTTTTTAATTATAATGATACTGAAGTATTACAAGAATAAATACAAATTATTTCTTAAATAACTGATTTTTTTTTTATAAACGGAATATGCAACACTTGACCGCGGAAGCACGCAAATGTGTACATCGCCCTACCTGACATTAGGAGAGGTGCACTTTCCAAAAAATGTTTTTTTTTACTCTGTCTACCCTAATTAACGAGAAACCCTAGAAAAAAATGTTTCCCTCATTTAAAAATAAATGCCGAGGCAAAGGGTTAAAAATTCAATTATATAATTTACTATTTCTTCTGAAAACGTAATCAATGGGTTTGTTTGTTTTTGTTTAATGTTTTTGATGTATTAGTTTTTGGATACCAATATAGCACGATCGCTTAACCAATAATGATTTGTATAATTACGTACAATATTGGGATATACAATTGAAATTAAATCCTCATTTGATACATTGGTAAATCTAGTGAAAATAATTTTGTATATATGAAACAAAAAATAAATGCGCCATCTACTGCACGAAAGGTAAACTAAATAGAAATACTCCTCATGACCCGTAGAACAAATATCAAATTTTTATCAAAATCGGTGAAGTAGTTCTTGAGTTTTAGTGTTACAAACACACACACGTAATTTGAGTGATATTTTGTTGTTGTCAAAATTCTAAATGAAACGTCGTTGTTGTCAAATCTATTAACACTTCAATCATTTGTGTGATTTTGGACTTTGAATTTAATTTTTGATCAATTTTGGTGTTAATAATCATATCATTTGATTTATTTAACATTATACATACGTAGGTTTATGAGTTTAAGTTCAGAACAAACAACAATAAATTGTGTTATGTAGCATTTCAAATTACTAATTTGATTTCAAAATAGAATTTTTTTAACAATAATTCACTAAAATTTTTTATCATTTTAAAGAGGTTGAACCTTTTATGAGCTTTTAAGTTTAAAAAAAGCTAAAACCAAGAAACGATTAAATTACCTAAGTAAAACACTTTAACTAATACAGTTTTATATTGAAAACTGCGTGATATTTTGTTGTTGTCAAAATTCTGAATGAATAATATTGTTGTTGTCAAACCCAATAAAATTTTAAATATTTGCGATTTTGGAGTTAGAATCGATTGATTTATGTGAGTTATTTATCATTATATATAGCTTTATGAGCTTTAAGTTTAGAAAAAGCTTAATCCACACACATTAATTTATCTTTAATTTTAGCAGAATTTTTTTGAAATAACCATTTTAAGTCACAATATCAACTAAACTATAGCGTGATAATTTAATATCGCCAAAATCCCAAATAAAAAATTCTTGTTTGAAAAGAGGTCGAACTTCCATGTTGTGTCATTTTTGGTGATAACAATCATTCCTTTAAAGTTATTTAACATTTTGAAACGCTTTACAAGGTTTTAAGTTTAAGAACAGCTAAATAAAAAAAAACAATCTATTAATCTTCTCTTAATAACAGAAAAATTGTTATCCTAGGGGATATTAATATCAACCTTTTGAATACTAGTGAATACTTTAACTACCAAACAATGCTTGCATCCTACGGATTTGTCAGTCTTGTGAATGAGCCAATAAGGTTAAAGACATGTTTGGACAACGTTTTTGTAAAAAATGAAAATTTATTCAAATTTGATTTGTGTTACCTACCCATGCACTTTTCAGATAACAATTTGATCAAGGTTATTATTGCTTCCTCATCCATAAGGCAACCATTTTATGATAATATTTCTAATCTATCAAAAATAAGTTACGATAAACTCAATAATTTTCTAAAGTTTCAATTTTAGGATTCTGTTTATAGCGAAAGGATTTGCATATTAGCTTTTGAATTTTTTTTGGGTATACTAAACTCAAATGTTGCCTCATCAAAATTCATAATTGCTTCTCCTAAAATAAATAAGTTAAACCCATGGATGAGTCCCAATCTTTTATTTAAAGTAACAAATTGAAAATATTTTCTAATACTAATAGCATTTTCACGGCTCCAAAATCGAGTTCTGATAAATTCTGTAAACATTTCGTAAACGTTTTACAAGATTCATTCTCCAAATTTAATGTACGTAATTACTAGCGATATTACTTCTATTAAATTTAAAAAATATATTTATGGAGCTGATAGGGACTACAGCGCATTTTGTTTCTTTTAGCCTGTATATCTTCTTCAGAAATCCTATCTGAGAATAAACAAAAAAACAAATAACAAAGATTCGTGGTATTTGGTGGATGTACTGGAATACTTATATAATCTTAGCTTGGACAGCGATGAATTTCCAGAATTTCGCTTTTAAGCATTTTCTCCAAGATTCTTAAGAAACTAGTTAAGCGTCGGATAATTTGTTATTTGGAAAAGATCAAATTTTTAAATGTAAATCAATTTGGGTTTACTGCCGGTAAATCAACTACAGAAGCTGTTTTGCACTTCTTGAGTGTGATTTATAAAGAAATCATTGATTCTCGGAAACATATAGCTTTATTTGTCGATATCGCCAAGTCATTTGACACTGTGGATCATATGGAGTGCTTTTATTGAAGTTAGCTAAAATTGGGATTAGAGCTAACATTTTTGATTGGTTTGCAAGTATATTGAAAATCATGGTCAGGCCGTTGTAATAGGTAAAACAACTAACTGGGAAAGTTAAATAAGTTGTAGCGTCGCTCAAAGATCAGTTCTGACCTGAGAAACTTATTGTTTTTGATCCATTTGTCAACGCTAAATTACTGCTTGAAAATGACTTAAGCAACCTAAGTAAATGGTTTTATCATCATCGGCTCGCTATAAGCGTTGAATTTAAATTTGTGTTATTTGGAAAGAATAACAAAAATTCTTCGGAATACCCTGTGAAATACCAAGCTCATACCTGTGATACAAACATTTGCTTGTCTTAATGTTTCATACTTAAGTTTGTTAATGAGTTTAGATTATTTGGGTTTAACAGTGGATTCTCAACTAAATTGGAAGTTTAGTCTCAATAACATTAGGAAAAACGAACTCGTCACATTGAGGGTCTATATATTGCCCAGAAAAGGATCACCACCAATTCCTATGTTTCGACAACTAAATTTGCTATAACTTAGATATTTTTACATAACATATCGGTTTATTAAACAATAACTTCTCAATAACTTCTCAATAACTTTAGAATTTTTTTACATAACATTTACACATTTTTTTAGCTATAAACGAATTTGTATCGTATTTTTGAGGGTCTAAACGATTTTTTAAAGGCAAAAAAAAATAGATTTATTGAAAATCTCACAGTGGTGTTCTCCCTTAACTCACTACATAATGACCAAAGTTTGTATTAAATAGCATACCTAAATTGTTTATTGGCTCCACCACAAATTTTAATCTAAACGGAGCTTTACTTTGTTTAACTAAAATATGTTAATTAGTTCATAGTGTGTTTGTATTATTGATTAGTTGGCGCTTATATTTATTTAAAGTGATTTGGTTGGTAGAGAGTTTTGAAATCAACACTATGGTATTCATTCCTAAATCTTGCACGCTGTTTCAAATAAATTCTCTGCCTACTGCCCTTGAATTTTACAGCAAGTTTTTCAGAGTTATCGTAATTCATCCACTATTTGAATTTTACCAGCCAGAGTTCCCCCGAACTCGTAATTAACGAAGTCACAATTGCGCGAGAAAACGCGATTATGTAAGAGAGAACTCGAAATGTTTTACATAATTGCATTTTGTCGCATTTTCTAAAAAAAAAAAAATTAGAAACTCAATTTTAAAAATAAAGTTGACATAATAACATTGGGAATCTCTTAATTGGGACTATTCAGGAAAAGGTGCGTTTTAGTTTAAGTGGTTTAATATTTTATTTAAAACTATCAACTTTTTAATCAAGCCAAGGAACCATCTTATAGAGATAATAATCTTACAAATCGAGATTTCGAGGTCTTTAGATCTATTTTGATTTCCTACATTGAACGTTGGTATCGAAGTTGCGGTATGAATTTATTTGAGATTCTTAGTGAATTCTTAATTTTTTTATAGATTATAATAGTACGATCTTAGCTTATTCGAAATTTTTGTGGTATAATCTAAATTTGTTGTAAACGTCCTTTTTTCAATATTACTTGAAAATTGCAAAGGACTGATATGCTGGTAAGGCTTTTGTTTTTAGATATTTTTCAATCGTAAAGCAAAATGCGTTACATTATATTTAAAACCACGTTCATGCATCGAATCTAAAATATTGATGTTGTTTTTCACCTTTAACTTTAAGGAACACGCATATTTCCCAAAAACGAGCTTCTATACTCTGAATATTGCTAAAATAATGTGTTGCCCGAAGAAATGCAACTTACATCACTAAATCTAACAAAATTTTCTCGCTTGCATGCACAATTCAAATTGCTTTTTCTCCATTTAAACAGCGAATATATTTTACCTAAAAACTGTTGGAGATTCTTGTAATTTAAAGCTAATGAAGAGAAAGAAATGAGAGGCCAATTGTTGTATATTATGGTTTGCTCAAAGTGTTGATGCGGAAATAAACCGAAAACTTTGATTGCGTGATTTTTTTCCTTTTAACGAGAACACACATCTATTCCCTATGACGAGGAAAATGGCAAATTCGCAATGGTGGTAAACCTCAGAAAAGTTCCACTTTGTAGTTGCCTTATTCATTATTCGCTATAGTTAACTGTATCGCCAATTTATTACATTGTTAGGAACTACGGGAAGATCTTCAATATATGGAGACATCAAGCGACGTACATAACAAACACAATTTAATTTTACTTGTAAATAATTACTAAAAATAATAATTAAAATAATTAATTTTAAATTTTATGCCTTAAAATTACGAACAAATTATATTTAAAGAAAACAAAATGTTTAATTTGTATTAAAAATTGGTATTCTTCACGCATGCATTGAGAAATCTACTCTGCTTAAATATACTTAATGATTCAATTTAATCGGAAAGAAAGCCAATTGACCTTATTTCCGTTGCTTTTTCGCTAGTCTGTAAATTTTAATCGCAGTTCTTTGTATTTTTTTTTTTTTGATCTTCCTTTACCATGTTTCAGAGTTAAAGCTGCTTTGGTTCTTCTTTTGGAAGGTTTCTTTATTAATATTATTGCTTTGCATCTTGATAGGTTAACGATCAATCTCTGCATTTTTAAAGGTTAAACTTTGCAGCCTGTTACTTAATTCAAGTAAACAAACATCTAACCTATTGTAATGGTAAATAAGGCTTAATACGTTTAGAAGTGAGAGAATTCTCTAAAAACCAATCAAGCGAGCCAAGTATAGTTATTAATCAAACAATAATATAATTTTCCACCTAACAAAAAAACAAAAAAAAAATATAAACGAAACGATCTGTAAAATGACTCAGATATTATTTCACCAACAAAAAAACAAGACAACAACCAAATAACAAATTTAGTATTTACGTGTCATTTTTGACAGCAATTTTAATTGAAAATTGCCAAAACCAAAGCATAGACCAAACCAAAAAAAAAAAAAAAAAATTCAAGCAAAACAACAAAAATACTCCACATGACATGAACAGAAAAAAAATGTCATCATTTTGATAGTTCAAAAGACAATATTTATGTATATCGCTTCGTTTGAATGTTAACATTTTGACTAATTAGAAATCTAATTTAACAAACAAAATCAAAATTAACAAAAAATTCTATAGATGATCATCGAAGAAAAATGTTTTACACACACACAAGCACACGCATAAAATACAAAAAACAAAAATATTCAATTGATGGATTACATATGGCAAACATGTTAGTTAATTAAACCAGTGATTTTGGAATAATTAAAATTAGATGCCAGATTTTGTAATTAACCACTTAAAGGCAAGTATTAAGACGTATAATGATGAACAACAAAAACTTTATAGTACTACAAATCTTATGGATGTATATCGTTTGGATTGTGAAATGAAATAAATTTAATTAATTGGTTTGGCAACAAAGTCGACTAGAGTTTATAAGCGTTCTGTGTTTGTATTCATACTCGTATAAAAAATTTAAGATCACATTATTTATGTCTTCAAGTTTTTTTTTTTTAATTAAAGTGTTCATTAGATTTATGTGTATGCGCTTTAATTAATTATTTTTATGTTCTTGTATACATTTAAAAAAGTTTAAACACCAAATAATAGTCTCGATTTTATTATATGCGGTTACAATGTTTTCAAATGGTTACTATGTACTAAATTGATTTGAAATTAAGCTTGAATTTATAGTTAATTAATTAGATAATTAAGTATTATATAAATGTTAGAAATGTATGTCTCTTTTCGTTTTAACAATATCGGGGAGAGTCTCCGGTTATGGGGACTCTCCGGCAGGGCCGGCGTGCTGGCGGTGCGAACGGTGCAAATGCACAGGGCCTCGCGCTTCAAGAAGGCCTCGCGCAAAAATTCCAAAAAATATTTTTAAAAAATTTATTTATTTTATATATTATTAAAAATACAAACTAAAAACTAAACAAAATAATTTATAAAAGAAAATTTAAAAAATTTAACTGAGAAATTAATATGTGTTACGTATAATTCGCTAATACTTAACTACATGGTTATAGTAATCAATAATGTAATTAATAATTCAGTCGCTATAGCGAAATGAGATAGGCTGGAAAATAATTAAATTTTTCGTGTTTCTGATTCAGATCGAAACTAAACTTGTAATTCTTAATAATTTCGCTCTTTGTAAAAATTAATTATCTGGTTATTTACCAGAAGAACTTTAATTTCAAAAATTTCTAAAAATATAAAAAATATTTTTATTTAACATACTATACATACTCGTATTATGTACTCGTACGTATGTATATTAGAAAATTTAAAGTTTCCATTAAATTCAATATTATATTTAGACTCTGGGTGCTCCTCTAAGTTTAATTAGGTAAAGCTCTCAATTTGTTTGGTATTCTTCAGAAAATCATTTTCTGCTTCAACGGCACGATGGGATCTCTTAATAAAACATGTGAAATATCTATCACCGAAACCTCTTTCAGATACCAGTTGGGATTACCGTAACGAGACCGAGTGTCAAAGCTATATATCTACAATTTTCAAAAATGTTAGATGCTTTGACTGAGCTTGGAAATACCGTAATTGACAATAAAATTAAACACGAAGTTTTGTCAATATAAAACGACTTGGCTTCTTAGGAGTTCCTTGTAAGCATTGCGATTTGGTCCGATTTGTTAGGTAAAGTTGGTTTCGTCAGTAAAATATTGCAATTGCAAAGCTCGACCATGCATGATGCCATTATTCTGCATTTAAGAAGCGATTCGAATCATATGAAAAGCACAACAATATACATAATATGTATTTGGATTTTTGTATAATGTAGAGAAATTTAAAAGTATTAAAGAATTAGACATTTCTATTAATTGCAAAAGTTTACATGCTGTACTCTAAGGAGACTTTCCTCCCGATGATTTAATTCAGGAATTGTTGTTCCTGATCCTTATTTTCCCTGAACTAAATCTTTGAAATAAATTTGTTGAAATTTTACTTAAATATGTGTTTATGTACTTTTAAGTTAAAATATTTAATGTGTATCTGATTTTTAAATATATTAATGTCTCAGCCCTCGCAAATCGTCGTGCACACGGCCTCGCAAAATATCAAGCCGGGCCTGCTCCGGTACCCATGTATAACTTTTGACAGAATGCAAATATGGCTGATTTGACGGTTGTCGTATACCTGTATTTTGACAGTACGCAGTTTTCTAGCTAATTACGAAGTGAATGGTCAAAGAGGTGAGTGTTATCGATATTTCTACAGTATTTTCGTTGTGATTTGGGATGCCATATCGATTTATATCAAAATCATGATTCATGACGTATCACATTTTTTTTGGTTTCTCCGAGAATGGTCGTGATTTCCGGTTGTGGGCACCTAAATGTAACCGGTTGTGGGAACCTTCTTTTTTTCATTTAGAGCGCCTGTTTGACTGAAAAACTGTCAGATATCATCGTGTATGCCAACAAAACAAATTGTTACGGTGACACCTAGAATAAAATAAAATAAGAAAAAAAAGGCAACTGCACCTGCCAAACTATCGGCCATGATATCGACTTCTGCATCATCTGTGTAAAGCCCTTGCCATCGAAGTTGTCCGCTGCAAATTCCATCAAGTGCAACACGTGTGATCGGGCCGTGCATTTGAAGTGCGCTGATTTGAATTCCAGCTATTTCACATGCAAATATAGTGTTTCTGTCTTGGAAGATGAGGAAGACGATAAATAATTTTTAAGAAAGCATATTTTTGTTATTTTTACCATTGAAGGCCTTTAAAATTAATAAACCTCAAAATTCTTTTGCATTATGTGCGTTTTCCTTAAACTATTCCCATTTTCAGCGAATTTTCGGAGGGTGCTCATAACCGGTTACGATTTTCTTTTTTGCCAAAAAAGATGACTTCACAAAATTGGTCGTAAAATTTTTATAATTGACAGAATCAATGTAGTTACTTTAGCAAACAGGTAGCTAATGCCTCTAGCTTTCCATTGATGTTCGTATCTCTGCATAATATGGACTCAAAGGAAAATTATGGGTCAAAAACAAAATTGTACCCACAGCCGGAGACTCTCCCCTACTTATATTTAATTATTTGATGGAAAAAGCTTACGAAAATCAGATTTTGTCAAATTTTATGACAGAAAAAATTGGCAATTTGCATACAGGTTTATTGGCTTGACGCCAAAGGAACAATTTAAAATGGTACAAAATGTATTTTGCAGTTACGACAGAGCTGAACCTTTATACAATCAAACATATTTTTAACCTTTATAATTCAATCTACCAATTTCACGAACGTCGCAAACGTTAATTTCAAATTTCCATTTTTTTCTAATCTTAAACTGAAAGCGATTTAGTTAGTAGTGAGCAAATCCACAAAAAACATAATAAATATACAGAGGTAAAGCTGCATGCAATGTCTATTATAATTTTCATTGGGGTTATAATATCATATAAGGGGTTATAATCAAAATTTATAGGAATTTTCTGCCTCGATTTATACCAATTGTATCTTTTTTGATACTGTATAAGTTAGCCGAAAGTTGTCAGGCGAAAGTAAAAAATCGGTAATGCAGAACCCTATTAATATCAGCCGAAAGTAAAATATTGGTAAGGCATATTGTGTTATCCCCAGCTGAAAATAAAAAATTAAGTCGTATTCAGACGATAGTGTTTAGCCGAAAATGACTATAGATGCATATATATGTACATTACATATGAAGACTTGAGAGGCTTATAAGGTGATATGTAACATGTTCATAATTTTATGGAAACCACCTTCAAATTTTCTACCATTTTAAATTTCTCTAGTTTTGTTAGGATTTATTGGGATAAAATGCATATACGGACATAACCACTTCATGCATGTAAAAAAATCAAAATTAAAAAAAAGTTACATATCACCTTCATCCACTCATGTCTTCGTATATCATTGAAGGCTTTTGTCACTATTGTTAACTGGCAAAACCTGCCCCAGTTCCTCGTAGAAAATTCGCGAAACTCCAAAAAAACACCTTAAAATTCTTGTAAAAGCAGCCTCTAGAGTGTTATATCTGGAAAGGGATTATCGCAGGAAAAGTTTCAGATTTTATGCAAGTTTTCTAATGACTTTTGGAAAATTCGAATTTCTCAGATTTCCCACGTGAAACTTAAACTGAATTTTTTTCCTGCGAGCTATTAACAAATCACAATAAAGAATTAATCTTAAGATATACACTCTAGGGGCTGATTGTATTCCATTTTTTTTGAATTCTTTTAATTTTTCGATATTTCCCAAGAGTGGATGGAACAAACTTTTCCACGTAAGACTATACTCGTACTTACAAAAATTTTTACAGCAATCAATTTATCCTCTTTGCTTTCAGCTGAAAACCGTGGCAGGGGGGGGGGGGGGTATTTTGGGTATTTTGGGTATTTTGAGTTTATCCACATATAAAAAGATTTACTGATAAATTTCAAGAATATGGCCAGCTGAGAAACTTAGAAACTTAATTTTTTTTAAACCATTTCGGTGAAAATGATTCTAAAATAATTTTTTATTAAATTCTGAAACTTATGTCACTACTTCTGATTTTCTAATAAAATTCTAGAATATGGCCAATTAAGCAGAAACTTGGCTGTTTCTTAACCGATTTTTATAAAACTGATCGTGTGCGATGCAAATGAGATTCCAATAAGATTTTTAGGTGAATTTCTGGAATATGGCCTTAGGAAGTGTCTGTTTCTAAGTCGATTTTAATAAAATTTGACTTGCGTGATAGAAATTTGGGATTCTCATAAGATTTTTAGATAAATTTCTGTATTAGGGTCAGTTTGGAAGGAACTTGACTGTTTCTTAACCGATTTTGATAAAACTCATCCTGTGCTATGGAAAAGAGGTTGTAATAAGATTTTTGAAAATATTTATTTATGTGCATAAATTAGTTTTGACACACTTTATTTTGAGCACGGACTTATTCATAAAACAATGTGGAACAAGTAGTCAAATGTGTGAATAAAAAATTGTCTGCACACTGCCAAGTCGCACCTCTCTGGCTCCTCGTTTATGGGACGGAAGATTCCAATCTTCTGATTATATTTTATTCTGTATTGCGAATCGGTACCAGAGTCAACAACACATTATATACCCATAGAAAGGGAATTATAAATTGATTGGAAAAGCCTTCGGAAAAGTCGGACCACCGCATAACTTGATGCTCAAGGTTGGATCTGTAATAATCATACTGCGCAATCTGAACCATCCGAAATTGTGTAACGGAACGCGATTGAGTGTGAAGAAACTGATGAACAACGTGATTCAAGCGACGATCATCAAGGGCAAATTCAAAGGAGAATCTGAACCATCCGAAATTGCGTAACGGAACGCGATTGAGTGTAAAGAAACTGATGAACAACGTGATTCAAGCGACGATCATCAAGGGCAAATTCAAAGGAGTAGATGTTTTAATTCCGAGAATTCCTATGATTCTAACTGACACACCGTTCGACTTCAAGCGCATTCAGTTCCCTGTTCGTTTGGCGTTTGCTATGACGATTAACAAATTGCAAGGTCAACCGTTGGAAGTGTGCGGAATAAATCTAGAATTTCCGTGTTTTTCTCATGGTCAGTTGTATACGTCGCGTGTTCAAGAGTTGGCAAACCATCATCGTTGTTCATTTATGCGCCGGAGAACAGAACTAGAAATATTGTTTACCACAATGCATTGTATTGATTTGCGTCTGTATTCGATTTAATTCCACTCGAATAAAATACATTGAATTCTTTTGAATTCCAACTGACTCCAATTCATTTCCACAATGAGAGCGAAAATCCAAAACACAACTCAATTTTCGAAAGACGCCTGAGTTTGAATCGACATATTCATTCACTTTTCAATACATTAGTGTTGAATTCGATGAAATTGGAATGGAATGTCCACTCAACTCAATCATCTATTGAGAATAGAGTTGAGTTGTTTGATTTTTTCTATCATCAAAATCAATTTTCGTGAAGGACAAAAGTATTTGCTCGAATCGAAGTAATTTGGGGCTGGACGAAGTTCGCCGGGTCAACTAGTACTATATAAATCTCTATTTTTTTATTTCAAGTTTTTTGTGTTTATTTCATTTTATATAATCACTGCAAAAGCAGTTAAACCAATTTACAGATAAATTTCCTTAGTCGTATCGTTAGTCACGCCAAATATTTAGTCAAGTTTTAAGGTTTGTTATGTACAAACTATCGATGACTTTAATAAAAACATCACATTAAATTGATTTTTTACGACTAAAGCATTTGCTTTTCTGTTCAAGTAAGTCAGTTGTGGAATACATAATTTATTTGCTAAACTACGATCTTAACTTGTGGAGTGTACCCAAGTATTTCTGAAAAATATCCGGCATTTGCATAGCTTCACTATTATTGATAGGGATTGTTATTTATTTATTTATTTTATTTAATCTTGGATAAAGCAAAGCTTTTCTATCCCAAACACATACATAATATCTACACAAAATTAAAATTTACTTTAAAGTTCACCGGCAGTATTATGTTGCTATTTCGAGCTAAACCAATTTTTATTTTATTGTATAAATAAACAGGAACTTGATTAATAATAACTTTATAGAGGAGTAATAATGATCTATAATAAAAAAATTGAGTCATTGTGCAACCAAATAATTCTCTAAACTTGGCAGAGATATGATCATATTTTCTCAATCCGTTGGCGTATGTTGTTCAAAGAAACTTGTAAAATCTCCCTCGAGTTACAATCACAGCTCAAGTAAAGAAATTCACAATACAATACATGGGGAATCACCAATGTTTTAGCTGGTAAAATTCTAACGGTTTTAGGACAAACGTTCTTATGAAGTTTCAATCCATATGATGTAGTGTTGATTTTACTACATACATTGATAATCTGTCATCTATACTTTGTAACAAAGGGCTTCCCAAGACCACTGACTATACTGTCCCGTCAGTATCTTTTGATAGAAAGTTCCGGACTATTATCCCATCCAGAGAGGACTGGATGATGGATGCAGTTTTGGAACCAGGAGTTTTAAACTTCTTCACTGATGGTTCAAACCGGGATAGAAGAGTAGGGGCTGGGGTGTTCTGCGAGGAACTCATGTTAAACCTCTCCTTTTGTCTCCCTGACTACTGTAGCATTTTTCAAGCTGAGGTAACTGCGATATAGGAAGTCGTGGACTGGTTGAGCGTTGAGGTATAATGTAATATCGACTTGTGATATTCGCATATATACGGACAGTCAGGCTGCCATTAAAGCGCTTCAATGACACCTTCCCATGTCGATAGTAGTCCAGAACTGTCTCTCATCTCTTAACGAGGTGACAGATCAGTTCAACATCCATATCATATGGGTGCCAGGACATTTCGTTCCAGAACAACGGACCACATTTCAAACAGCAAAAAGGATGTTGAAATGCCTCTTGCGGTATGTAAACTGCTGCTTCAGGAGGAAGCCAGTAAGTTGACGAATGACAGATAGTGAAATAGTACCTCATGCGTATTAACTCGGCAGATCTGGCCAAAGTTGAACTTGGCGAGATCCAAACAGCTGATCTCACTTCAGCGGAGTCAGATCAGTGTGGTTGTTGGAATGATTACGGGGCACTGTCTCATAGGCAGACATGCGAGTAGACTTGGTTTCTTCTTACATGACTATACTGTCGTAGTTGCGAGGACGAAGAGGAGGAAGAGATAGTACTTCATCTTCTTTGCACCTATCCTCATCTGGCACGAAACAGACTGAATTTTCTAGGGGCACCCCTTTTCAACGACCTATCGGAGCTCAGTGGAAAGGACGTCAGGAGTATCCAGCGCTTCATAGCAAGTTCAAAGTGGTTTCAATGAGTTGGAGGAAAAATTGTTAATTTGTGGTATGGCTACGGACCTTTTTGTGTCTATGCCCGCCACCCAAACCTAACCTTGATAATCTGTGAATCCCACGTGAATCTATTATTAATACATATACCTAAATTATTAACGTGGTTTTGAAATGGAATTATCTTATTATCAAGGTAAATATTTAGGATGACTGAAAAATCACGCTTCGAAATGAAGATCGCTTGCGTCTTTGAAATATTCAATGAAATTCCATTAGATTTAGACCAGCCTAATATGTTGGATAAGTCATTATTAATTTTATTAAAGATTTCAGAGATATTGGGCCAGATACACGATACTCAGATAAGCAGATAAGCAGTTAATTTTTGCGAATTTGCTAGAAACGTTATACACTATAATTTAGCAACCCAATTTGTTTTTGAATTTCAGAAAATGAGATACTTTAACGCACTTTATCGTTTGTGCTGAATACAAAAATATATTTTACTTTGCTAAAATAATCGAGTAGCTTACGCCAGCAAATTTTCGATTAGCAAATCCGCCATATTTATCGATTTGCGAATTGCTAGAGTATCGTGTATCTGGCCCATTATCCTTAACGCACCCGAGGTATACTTGACAATCATCTGCGTACAAATGATATTTTGAGTATTTCAAAACCTGTGATAGATAATTGATAAATAGGGAGAATAATAACGGCTCAAGGATACTTCCCTGGAAAACCCCGGAAGGAATAAGTTGCGGAGCCGACAACTGATCTTTTATTATGACTTTTTGATATCTGTCCGATTAATAACCATACAAAGGTTTTAGCGCAGTTTTATCAAAGTTAAAAAAAAGCATCAACTTTTGCAACAGCAACATATGATTTAAACCGTCAAAAGCTTTGGAAAAATCGAGCAATACTAATACAACAAAAGAATTACTTCGATCGAGATGATATGCGATATCATCAATAACTTGAAGAAGAACGGTGCTTGTACTATGATTGTTACGGAAACCCGATTGGAACTGTGTTAAATATTTATATTTTTTATATGATTATTGATTTGATCACGCATGAGAATCTCGAAAACTTTGGATAATACCGAAACCATACTGATTGGTCTAAGATTATCCAACGAATCATTATTTTGTTTGTTTTTAACCGGAATTACTAAATTTGTTTTCCATATATCAGGAAATTCAGACCGCATGATACAATTATTACTTAAATAAGTTAATGGTGATAAAACAAAAGGTAATATCTTCTTTAAAATTTTTAAATTAATTGCATCATGACCAGCTGCGTTCGATTTTATGCTATAAATACTTTTTAGAATTTATCTAGTTCCATTACACTGGTAACTGAAAACAAATCAGCATTGACACTACTTGTAGCATTAAAATCCGGAAGAGGAATGACAACAGACTTGTTGGGTATGCTGCAAAAATAGGAATTTACCACAGCAGGGTCAATGTTAATTGAAACATCAGACCTACTTTTGCCTATACCAATCGAATTAACATTTCCCCAAATTCTTGCGATAGATAGCTTATGGTTGCCAAAGTAATAATTTTGTTTAGCGACTCTAATCAAGTCAGTAACACAATTTCGTTCGTTCTGGTATATTTTGCGGTATTTTATATCGGAAGTTTTCTGAAATTTAGTAAAGGCCTGATCCCGAAGTAACATTCTATTAGCAATTTTAAAATTGAACCAAGGAGCTGCAGATTGGCCATCCAGTGTTCGTTTCACCGGGACACAGTTGTCATGAATAGAGTATAAGTACCTACTCATAAAATAAGTGAAACATAGAATTAATGTTATCGGTCGAATAAATTTGACCCCAATCAGCGCCCATAAGGCAATAAGAGATTGCATCATTATCTATGTTATTATAGTCGTATATTAGCTTGTTCCGAATTTTGACGCGTTTGGATTTTACTTTATAGGAGATAATTAGAAAATCATGATCAGATATACATATGTGGCATAGAGTACTGTTTGAACCCCAAAATTTTAACCTGATCCGGTATAGGAATTATAAACTGATCTAGCCTTGATGGGCCGCGAGTTGGTAAAAATGGAACTGAGAAAAGGTTATTTGCTTTTAAAAAATCATGAAATTTGTGCAACCTGTCAAGGATATTAAAATTGAAGTCACCGCCTATTACGAAATGACTATATCGTGACATAAAAGAGGTTAGCATTTTCTGGAAAGCATCCATGTCAGTTTGTATAACAGGCGGGGGATTATAACATACTACTATTAAAATTGTCATGGATGGAAGTTTGATTTCAGAAATTTTAACTTCAGTTTTACCATATGTACCTGAATGAATTCTCTTGAATTTATAACATTTCCTGTAGTATACACAGACCCCACCACCATTTTTGTGTATTCTGTCGTACCGTAGAATATTATAGCCATTTATGGCAATAGACTTATCATTGATCCTACAAGTAAGCCAAGTTTCCGCCATACACAAAACATCAATGTTATTAAAACTAATAAAAATTCGAATTTTATCTATATGACAAAATAGACTGCGAGCATTTAGAAATTCAAAGTTTACACAGAAACTGTCACCATCCTTCAAGTTGTCACCATAAGTATAATGTATTTCGATAGAGACCGGAATGTGAAAACCTATAATACAAAAAAATATTATGAATCAATCTAAAAAAATCATAAAAACCATAACAAATTACATAACTTATACAACTACGATGACCTTGATGAGTGACCGGCGAATAATCCCAATTAATAAGTGCATTACTGCAATGATGCTGTGGCAAGAAATTTCTTTTGACGTCTTACATTAACAAACGGTTTAATGGCACACTGCAGTGGCCAAATACTACCATCATAAATAAGCATTGTTGTATAATGCTGACTCCAACCCAACTTTAAACGAGATAAAGTTTAGCAAACTTCTATCAGCATTTTTTGGAACAAGTTCGTGACATTCGATTTCAGCCACTTGAATAATCAACTTATGACTAAGATAACTTTTAATATCCTCGCTAGTAGTGGTTGGTTTAAAATTTGAGACATGTAGGTAATTTTTTGATTTCACCATTTCCAAATCAGTTATGATATTTTGTTGGCCCAATTTGTTGACGCTGTCGATGTTGTCGACGTTATTGTCTATTGATTTTCCAGGCATGGTGTTGTTATTAAACATTGCGCCCATCGAATTCTGAGAGACAAAGTTGTTTGTTACCGCTTGAAAATTATTAAACATACTAGTCAGCAGTTTGCTAACCTCACTCAATTGTGACATCAATGCTTGAGTTAGTTTTTCAGGTTGTTATGGTTTTTCAGACAATCATCACAGACAAAGTTAATATTTGGATTGTTGAGGCATAATTTCGCATTTGCAGTTGATAAAGTGGAACGACCGAAATGAAATTTTTTTCCTCAACTACCAAAACATTTGATTGTTGATAGGTATATGTATTTAAAATATAAATTTTACCATCTTTTACACCCTCCCGGAAGGGCCTGCACAATGATTGGATGAGCTATTTTTTTTTTTGGAATTCTAATTGAGGATTTAGGAACATATTTGCCAAAGTTTTCAAATTGTAACATTTTATAAATTTTAAAGGCTTATCTTTAATGTACTAAAAGGTTTTTAACTGGAAAATTGTTATGTAAATAAGTAGTTCTCAGCTCAAATCGCATCGCTTTAGGACTACTAAAATACAAATTCGATTTATTTTCCGTTGATAAGTGAAAATATTTTTTTAAACTCAACGTTTGTTTGGAAAAAAATGATTCTTAGCTCAATTATCGCGCACATGTTAAGAATAGTAGTATAATTCGGCGTTTAGTACAATTTATACCGACACTCGACTTGAAATTCCGGACTAGTGCCAATAAGAATGATACTTTTCTGTACTTTCTTAACGATTATGATGAAATTCGATGTGTGCATAGAAAATAGGATTATTCAATGTCGTGACGAAGATATATGATTAAAATTGGCTATTTAAACGATTTGGATAAAAAATTCGAAATGTGATTCTCAAATACTTTTTTAAATCAAATGGAATATTTTTGGGTATTTTTGGCCGCTGAAATTCGTCAGTTACAATGGAAATCGCGTTTATAATGATTTTTCGATGAAATTCTGAAATCTGACGAAGTAGGATGGAACTTTGTCGGCTATAATGAATTTTGAATTTCTGGAATTTGGCTAATTAGAATAAAACCTGGTTACTTCTTAGTGAAATTCGACATAAACGATGCAAATGGAATTCTTAGTGAGGTTCTGGAGTAGTTGCAATTATGATGGAACTTAGCTATTTTCAACAGATTATTACGATTCGACATGATGAAAATGTTATCTTTAACTACTTTTAGAGAATGTTGTGGAATTTGCCAACTATCGTACTAATTGGGTATCCCTTAACTGATAACGATTTTTTATATAAGTATTTTTATAGTACTCCGTAGGTTTTTATTCAAAAATTAGTTAACAAAACGCCACAAATCTTGATTTTGAGAGCCGATAACTGTACGATACGGCTATTTTATGGCATGTTTTTTTCCTTAATCACATGTTATTCTTGACAGCAAAAAGTTCAATATGATTTAATTCGCAATTTTCGAGTTTTCACTGAAATTTATTTCTATAGGATTTGAATTTGTTCTTATCGAACTGATGTGCATATTACTTGATGGCAAACATTTTATTTAGAACATTTTGTGGACGTTGCAAAATTTAGATTAAGTGATCGAATTTCAGTATATTCTGTTAAGAAATAACCTATAATTCGTTTTCGTTTGGCCTAATGGGAGAATACTATAAAAACCAATTTAGCAATCCATATTTACAACACAAATATCGATCTTCATAATAACTGTGCGTGAAGTAGCCAGTAGAAATAGGCATAATATGCTCTGTTCGAGCTAAATAAATATTAAATAAGGGCTCCACAATACTAAGCGAGAACAAAACTTTTTATTTTATGAATCAATTTTACATAGAAAAGTCTCTATCTCGACCCATAGCTTAAGTTAATACATATTTACTCGAGAGCTTCCTCGATTTTTCAAATCGTTCGAATTAAAAAAATAGCCGTCTATCGATGAAAATGTCCTTGTTAGTCTTTGAATCTCGGTGATTCTTCTTGATATTCCAGCTATAATCTGATTAAGCTTCTCTCATACATTTTTTTATAATAATTCTTAATTCAAGAAGACATGTGCTTATTGCGAGATTTTTGTTGCTCAAAACAAGAAATGATATTCCTAAATCAAAATTGCCATCCAAAGTTTTCTAGAACCATTTCTTTAAATTGCAGCATAAGTGAAGCCACTATAATCACATGTTTTTTACAGATTCGAGATTCAATTTTTTCAAATAATGAATTGTAAGAAATATTTTGTCTGATTTGCTATCTGATGCGATTTGGCCTTTGATATTAAAGCAGTATTACTGTTAGTTTACTTTTGTTCACCACGAATTATATTTTCTTGTTTATTAAAAATGCAGCGCCTCAATCAGGATTGTGCTTACCATTTTTTTTTATTTGAATGATAAAACAACTAAAATTATCTTACATTTAAAATTCAAAATTTATATTTAAATTCTAATTAAATTGATCTAGACAAAAATGCCATGTTTCCATCCGGATTTGGACCAATGATGGAAGTGAACCTTGTATTGCTTTTAGTTATAACTTATTATCACTTTTGTTAGAATATCGTTTTATAAGAGCGACTGCCATATATTTAGCACAGGGTCAAGCAGAGAAAAGAACGTGAACAACCATGATTTTGATGTTTTTGTTGTGTGCGAAGTTGAGCGCAGTTTTGCTGTAAAGCTCATAATTGAAAAGCACAACAGATACAATAGACATAAAAATTGCCGATGCGCAAACCACTGAACGTAAAAGTCATTATTTAAGATGTTTCTATTGTGCGTTTTGCAGCGCTGCGGTCGGTTAAAGAATAAGTTGAATTAAATATATTTCTTTGTGGTGATGAATGAATGTATAGTATGGATTGATGGTATGATGGTACGATGGTATTATGGTATGATGGTATGACATTATAATGGTATGGATAGTGAGGATTGATGGTATGGTTGTATGATGGTATGATGGTACGATGGTATGATGTGATAATGGCATGACGGTAAAATGGTACGGTGGTGTAATGTTGTGTTTGTCTGATTGTATGAAGGTATAATTGTTAGATAATATGTTGGTACAATGGTACGTAGGTATGACCATACGATGGTTTGATAGTATGATGGTATGGTGTGTGTATAATGGCATAAAGGTAAGGTGATATAATGGTATAATGGTATGAAGATAAACGGTTTTATCATCGTTAGAAACAGAATGGTGTGTGTTATTTGGATTAAAAGTTACGTTGTTTGATTCATATTCTTTGCACTTGTTCTCACGCAAACTATGTTTCATTTTTAATCCTAATGAGACAATGCACTGTGTTTTTTATTTTCGCTTATAGAATTTAGATAATGGGAATTATGGTTCGCAAAGAAAAAGAACTCAAATTTATTGTATGTTAAACTTTACAATATTTTATTTTATTTAATTTAATATTAAATTTTTATTTTAGATATTAATAGATATCGCTTTAACTCACGCTTGTAATTCGCTATCGCTATGTGAAAAAAAAAAAAAAAACAATTATCGCTTGTGTTGCTCGGATGAAAGTCGCTGGGAAAGTCTCCTTTTTCTTTTTTAGTATTTTTTACCAATCATCCACCGAATCCGGGTTGCTCAGGCAAATAAATAAATACATAGCTTGTTATTGTTGACTTCACGAACGCAATTATGCAGTAAATTAGGGATTATGGTGATTCGCATACAAGATAAGTATTTGTTCTTGATACAATGATAATAAAATAATTTCCTTATGTGATTCTATATAATATTAATGTTTACTAAATCTAGTTTATGTTTGAGTTGTTAATTTTTGGGTTAGGACTTTCAACATAGTTCGATTTGCTGCCATCTCGATAACCTGGATGTCGCTGTATCGTCTAACTCACGCTCGGGCACAGATGCCAAAGATGAACCCATCAAAAAATGTCCCGGTGTAAGAGCTTCGAATGAATCGTCATCTTCAGATATTGGACATAATGGACGGGAATTTAGTATGGCTTCAATTTGGCATAATAAAGTTGACATTTCCTCGAATGTTAAATTTGTATTTCCTGTCACTCGAATCAAGTGGGTTTTTACGGACTTCACCGCTGATTCCCACAGTCCGCCAAAATGCGGAGCAGCCGGAGGAATATGATGACAATTTATACGATTATTTGCACAATATTCTGAAATTATAGAATTATTTATTTGCAAATTATGGAATTTATATACCTCTTTTAGATGTCGATTTGCCCCAACGAAATTCGTGCCATTCTGAATAGATGTCGCTCGGTAAATTTCTTCTAGCTGTAAATCGTTTTAAAGCTGCTATGGATGCCTCTGTAGTTAGCTCTATTACTACTTCTATATGGAGCGCTTTGATGACCATACAGACAAAAATTGCAATATAACATTTTATAATTTTGGCTCCACGACCCCTTTTGCTGGCCAAACTGATAGGTCCAGCGTAATCAATGCCGCATCTTGCAAACGGTCTCGCTGGTGTGATTCGAACGAGTGGTAAATTTCCTATAAGTTGCTTTGAAGTAGTTGCTCGGCTTTTGAAACATTGGACGCATTTTCTCAGTTCGTCCCTCCCAGTCGCTCTGTAAAAGGAAATTATCATTCTACTGAGGATATGTGCTTTTGGTAGAATGATTTGATGTTTAGAATCATAAGCGAAGTTTGAATTACTAAGTCTTCCGCCTACACGCAATAAACCATTAGCATCTACGAATGGAGTTAATGTTGACAACTTGTCATGTCTGGATAATTCCTGATTTTTGGCTAGCGTCTGAATCTCTTTGGAATAGGCCTTATGTTGTACCCATTTTACTAATTTCTCGGTGGCCTTGTCGATCTCTACTACGGTTACTGCAGATGTGTATTGTGCGCCATTCGTTCGTTTAGCGATTTGGATGAATTTATTGACGTAACACAATATCCTGATCACTTTGCTGAAGGAAAAGTTTTATTTAATATAGTCTCATATAATTCGTGCTCACGGTTATCTTCCTGTATGTGAAAAAGGGATAGAGACGTGGCCTGGCTTTTCACTTCGCAAAGGGTATCGTCGTAATAAGTATCCCTTTTTATAATTGGCCATGAGTCTTGTGGATCCTTTAACCATGATGGTCCTTTCCACCATTGGTGCAGTGTTAGGAGTTTGGATGGTAGAACACCTCTTGACGCATAGTCAGCTGGATTATAATCGGACTTCACATGCTGCCAATGATTCCTCGGTAGTAGCTGCTGTATTTCTGAAACTCGGTTGGCCACAAACGTTTTCCATTTCACGGGGTGATCAGACAGCCATGCCAGAACAATGGTTGAGACGGTCCAAGCATACAAAGACACCTTTTTATTGAAAGTTTTCGTTACTTCTATCATCAATTTGGAAAGGATATAGGCACCACACAATCCTAATCGGGGCAATGATATTTGTTTGATTGGTGAGACCTCGGTTTTTGATGCAAGAAGCTCGGTTTGAATACTTCCGTTCTCATCCTTGAATCTGCCGTACACCACCGCTGCATATGCTCTTTCACTTGCATCGCTAAAGCCATGTATCTGAATGTTGTACTTGTTTATATATCTATGGATTCTTAATTTCTCTAACTGTTAAAAATCTGCTTTCAATTGATTCCACACAATCGCGATGTCGTCAGATAAGTCATCATCCCAGTCTAATCTTCGCAGCCATAGTTTTTGGTATAGGATTTTCGCTATTATGATTGATGGGGACAGTAGGCCAAGTGGATCAAAAATTTTAGACGCGTTAGAGATTAGAGTTCGCTTTGTAGGATTCTATTCTTCGGGTAGGTTAACCCTAAAAGATAACTGGTCGTCTTCGGAGTTCCATTGTAAGCCTAATATTTTTGTCGTTGAATTGGCTTCTTCAATAGTCATCCAAGTTTCTTCATTTTTAATGGGGTGATCCAAAAGGTCAATAGCATTTGATCGCCATTTTCGCAAGCTAAAACCCCTTTGTTTTGGTAATGTTTTTAATATATTTTTCAGATTTCTCGCCTCTTCTATGCTATCCGCCCCAGAAAGATAGTCGTCGATGTAAAATTTTGTCAAAATTTCATTAGCAATGATAGGATATTCTTATTTGAAATCAGATTATGCAACCTGCTGTAACGATCGTGTTGCCAAAAATGCTGAACTGGCCATTCCAAATGTTACCGTGGTGAGCCTGTAGCAAGTCAAAGGTTCGCTTAAATTTTCGCGCCACAAAATTCGCTAGAACTCTTGGTCTTCTTTAGAGACTAGAACCTGCCGGTACATTTTCTCTATATCGGCTGCCAGTGCAATTTTATAATACCGAAATTTCATAACAGTAGTCCACAATGTAGGTTGTATGGTCGGCCCGACCATGAGCTCATCATTGATGGAATTTCCTTTGGTGGTTCTACTGGATGCATCAAACACAACTCGCATCTTGGTAGTGGTGCTATCATTTTTAATGACGGCGTGATGTGGTAAATAATAACATCTATCGTCTGTGATGTTTTGATCTTCCTCTGAAACTGCTGGCATGTGACCTAAAGTAATATATTCGCGCATTACTTCAATGTACTCACTCTTGAATTTAGGATTACCGTTCAACTTGTGTTCTAAATTAAAAAACCTTTTCTTTGCGACGTTTAGGGAGTTTCCCAAACGGTTTCGTAACATTTTGAACGGTAATTTTACAATGTGTTTGTCATTATCTCGTGAACAATTGTTTTTAAAGTGTTCCTCGCAATTCTTCTCTTCTTGCAAAAATGTTTTGACAGCAGACATTTCCAATGACTCATGGGTGTGAGCGATACTCATTGAATCAACATTTTGTTCGCAGGATTTCGAATTGCTTGGTACCACTTCCGTTTTCCAATTGGTAGTAACTGCTGCTGTTTGTTTTGAGTCCTGGTGTAATATTGAATGGTGCTTTGCTTGACATATAGCGCATCTATAACGCGAACGACACTGTGGCGACAAATGATTGTTAAACAAGCATACGAAACATAATTTGTTATCGGCTACAAAACCTCTTCTTTCATCTACGGACAATTGTTAAAACTCATCACAGTTTCGAAGATAATTATCTTGGCCGTATTTTAAGCATGTGACAGCTTGAGCATCGAGATGCATCACCTTTATCGCTAGATTTAAATTTGGTCGCTGAGAAATACGTTTTGTTGGTTCGCAGCTTTCTAAGGTATCGCTCTGTTTATTGAGAAAATCAAATAATTGCTGGATTGTTGGGAATTCGGTGCAATAGCTTTGTTGAGCCCAAGCCTGTTTGGTGGTTGGATCCATTTTGCTTACTAGGATGTATATCAACCATGGGTCGCGCAATTCAGCGAGTTCGCCTAAACTGCTTAAGAAGCATTGTGATCACGTGCTTCTTTTTGTCGTAACGATGAATGATCATTGCTCATGCCTCGTCGTAATTCGCTTCGGTAATTGCTATATGGCGCACCAAGGCGGCGGCTTCATCTTTTAACAGACCTTTTAGATACTGTAATTTGTGCACTTTAGACATCTTGGTATTACTGTTTATCGATGCTTCAAATAAATCGCGAAATGAAGCGAATTCGGAGTAAATCCCAGAAAAAAAGGGATGTTTACACGTGGTAAACGAACATCACTTTCACCTTTATTATTTAAACTGCTTACCTCTTGTAAAAAAGATCGCTTATTTGCCATTAGATCCTTTACCATTTCCTCTTGCATCAATTTGCCCTTGATGGCGAAACATTTTGTTTCGATTTGGTCTTGCAGGGCGATGTTATCAGGTGTATCGCTATAAAGATGCGTGGCTGTTTTATAGTCTTCCCATTCTTCAATTAGAAGTTTTAGATTTGTTTTAATGCCTTCAATGGGTTCTTTAGTTAAATTACCCAAAGCATAAGTCTCTATTAATTTAATTCGGTTTAATCTTCGTTGTAAAGCAAGCGTGTCAGCCATTTCGGATTAATTTGTTATATAACCACTGAATGTTATAAAATTCACTAATTTTGTTTTTATTATCACGAATTTATCTCACTAAAATGTTTTTTACTTCGGCTCGAAGGACCACACTGCTTTAGCATTTTTTAGCTTTTACTAGCGTTTTTCTATTTTCATTTATTAGTATATAAATTTGGTGACGGCCATTTCTATTTTTAATTACCAGCCAGGCGAGCGTGTAAAATTATTTGTCAGTGATATTGTAGAGAACGACTATAAAAAATTAATGTATGCATTATATATATGGATAACATATTTCCCCATTACCATAACAGTTCGTCCTCATTGTCGTCGGTCGTCACATCACGCATCAACATATCATCATCGCGCATCATAAATTAAATTTGGACTAGTCAAGTTTACAAAAAAATAAAAAAATTAAAAAATTCGTAAGACATATGAGACTGAGATACAGAAACGGAATATGTTTCATAGATAAAAATCATTAAGAAAAAGACTACCATTTCAAGATCTATAAAAATCACAACCGCATTACATTTGTGTTATATATATATGTATGTACATAGAACAACATACACTATATATTATTGATGTCGTGTTGTCATTTCTTACAAAAAGCGAGAAATAGTTTGTTATTTTCATCGATGTTGTTATTAATTCTTCATTGAAATGTCCTCTCATGGATTATATTTAAAATTGAAATACAACAACAACAACACAACAAAACGTAAGAAATTTATTTATACGAGTTTCATGAAATTAAGAAACAAAAAAAAAATAAGATCCACTGATATATTCCTCATCATCACGACTTCTTGTTAAGAATTTTTTTTTTTTTTCGTTTCTTATTCAAGACTCATCATATGTTTTTTTTCTACTTCTTACTTTAACAAGAAATTTATATTAAAAAAAAAAAAATAAAAAAACTTGTACAAAAGATTCAGTATATTGACCTTGGAACTAAAGTGAAAAATACAATGAAGAAGAACAAGTAGAAGTGGTAAAGCGCAGAAGAGGAACTCTGAAATGAATATAACAACAAAAGAGAAAATAAAAATAGTTTGATTACAAACTATCCAATGATTTATTGTTTGGGCTTGGTTGCAACAATTTTTATATTTTTTAAGAAGAGCGCGCATGGAAATTTAAATTGAAGCGCGCATCTTCTTAACAAAATCATAAATGGATTTTTATTGCTAACAAGAATATGAAAGGCAAATTAATCTTTAGGCATTTCACGTAAATATATTACGTACAAATAACACTTTAAATTTTTCGAAATCGAAAACTTTTAAACAGTTTTTATCATTATAGAGAAGCGACCAATTCCCAGTAAGGTGAAGTCTAGCTGAGGACATTTGATCAAAAATTTAAGATTATATACGATATATTTATGGTTATTGCTGTGTATATGATGCGACTTTACTGATTAGATCACAAAGTTGTATACATATATATTCAGTAGCCGCGACTTGTGTTTGTAATCTTAAAAGATTATCGTAAATAATTATCTTAAGCACGTTCGGTTGAATTTCGTGTGACCACTTATATGGAGTAGATTTTTCCATCATATAAGACGAATAATTTTTAGGTAAATTTCATTTTAGATCATACTAGCTATTATGATTTAACACGTATTAAATTATCTGACTCAGACATCAGAATATAATTTTGAAATAGTTAATTAAATATAATTTTACTTCCGAAAATGGAAATATTTCATGAATTAGATACGTTCAAATTTCAGTTAGACATTCCTTCTGAAAAATTGAAAAGTACCGTTTAAAAATTTTGAGAGTTTAATAAAACGTCAAAGCGATTCCACTGAAGATTAAACTTATTGTTAAGGTCTGACAATCTAACATAATTGAAGGAGAGAGGTGTAAATTTAGATGATTGAAACATAAAATAGAAGACTACATATATGGTACGATAAAATCGGTAAAGGAACTAAATGATCTCGAGACGAATTTTACCGAATTCTGAAATAAACCTTTTTACAATTTTTTATTGAAGGACGGATAACATTTTAGGTTCAAATTTTAACAGAAGGTTACAGAGTCTTTCGGTTTAAAAAGGATTTTTCTCAAAATATGAGGGTACGGCTCAAATGGTAGGCAATTTTATTTCCACCTACCAAATTATATTCGAAACGTTAAACCAAACGGATTTTATTTGATCAAATTTATGATAGTAGAATTCATAATCCTATTCAAAATCCTCTAGTATGGACATTTTCAATAAAAAAGATAAAATTAACATCCCAATGGGTAAGGGTGGAAATTATTCACAACTTCTTACATAATGCTTACATTGAGACCCGAGCATCGAGAAAGAAAGAAGCACAGCCAAATTTCTTTGACTATATCAGAGAGGTCTTATACCCAAATTCGTATAACCCTTGGGTAGTTGAAAACCCGAACCTCATTAAGAAATCACGGGATTAATTATAAACAAATAAATATTGGATTTTTGAATTGTTCAGGGTTTAAGAAATTAGATACAGTGTGCCAGATTACATTGGAATTAATTATCATCTAATTAGTTTAATTATTCATTTGTTTTAAACTAAAGCTGTAATTTATTCACTCGAAGTTAGAAAATATTTATTGGCCGGCTCAGATTTTTTTTTTTTTTTTATTTTATTTTATTACGACTGAGACTGCGCTCATCTAGCAATTTTTCTTTCAAATACAAATTTTTATATATCTAGTAAAATTCACGTTTGTTGGGGTGTAGTGTAACCCACTGGTTAGCCCCATAATCAATTAAACCTATTTACTAATTTTAGTTTGGTAAGTTCACTAGGTCAAGTGGCCTCGTTCTTTGGAGTCTTCTTTCAACGACAGGGTTATCTATCATATGGCGAATATAGGGGTTTCCATGTTCCTGGAGCCCTTCCATGTTTATTTCGTGTTTTGCGGCATGCAATTTTATTTCCTCTTTGATGTATTCCATCCGTAGGTCCCTGTTAAGGTCTTCATTTCTTGCGTACCACGGAGCATTGACGATGCTACGAAGAACCTTGTTTTGAAACGTCTGTATCATTTTGGCGTTTGTTTGCTTGGTACATCCCCAGAGTTGTATACCGTAGGTCCATATCGGCTTCAAAATTTGCCGATATAGCAGCAGCTTATTGTGAATTGTAAGCTCAGAGCCTCTACCTATGAGCCAATACATTTTTCTGAACTTTATGTTAAGTTCTTCTTTTTTCTTTTTGACATGCTCTCTCCACTTAAGCTTGGCATCGAGGGTCATGCCAAGGTATTTAGCTGTATTTGCATATGGCACGAGTCGCGAGTTAATTTCTATAGGTAGGTGGTAAGCCTTTTGATAAGTAAAGTTAATATGCGTGGATTTTGTCTCATTAAGTTTGATTCGCCAACGCTTTGTCCAGTTACAAACCGCATTGGTCATCCTCTGGAGTTTGCTCGTTGCATCAGCGACATTATTTCCAACTGCCATAATTGCTGTGTCATCTGCAAAGGTGGCTATGGTTCCTTCATTTGTGGTTGGTATGTCCCTTGTATATAGTAAATACAGGATTGGTCCTAAGACACTCCCCTGCGGGACACCGGCAGAGATTTTCTTTAGCTCAGAGTATTCATCCTCATATTTCACTCGAAAGTGTCTATTGGATAAATAAGATCTTAGTATGGCATAGAATTGTCTCGTTAGATCTCTATGCAGCTTGTATTCCAGACCACTGTGCCAGACTTTATCGAATGCTTGCGCGACGTCCAGGAATATGCTTGAGCATACTTTTTTACGTTCTAACGTTCTTTCAATTATGTTGGTGATTCTATGGACCTGTTCAATTGTAGAATGCTTTTCTCTGAATCCAAATTGATGTGGAGGAATTAGTTCTCGGTCCTCAATTATTGGTTTAAGTCTCTTTAGTAATAATTTTTCAAAGAGTTTTGACATGATTGGCAGCAGAGAAATTGGCCTGTATGATTTTTTATCGTTAGGTGGTTTATCAGGTTTTGGTATCATGATTACTTCTGCTACTTTCCATTGATTCGGAACATATTTTAACCGAAAGCTCGCATTGATTATGTGTAGTAGCTTACGAAATCCTTTGTTAGGTAGAGCTTTGATAATTTGGCAAGTAATCAAATCATACCCTGGGGCTTTTTTAACATTCATGTTACTTTTCACTTCTTCTTTTAATTCTTTGAGAGTTACTGGCCGTATTTCAAACTCATCCAGCTTGTGAATAGATATTATATTTTCATTGGCAGTTTGTCTTGGTAGTGGTTGGAAGGTTTCCTGGAGATACTCCGCAAATAGATCAGCCTTCTCTTTGTGGCCTCTTGCCCAGGTTCCATCATCCTTTTTAAGTGGAGGCACTTGCATTTTGGGTCTTTTGAGTCCCTTCGTTGCCTTCCACAGTGAGTAATCAGAATTTTTTTCATCAGTTAGGCTAACTAGATATCTGTTGATTGATTCATTTTTAACTTCTTTAAGAAGGGATTTGAGGCTGTTACATAAATTGTTAAGAATTGTTTTGTTCTCCGGTGTTCGATTAATTTGCCAGATTTTACGAGCTCGTCGTTTTTCTCTTACCAACTCTCTAACTTCCATTGGGTAGGATATGTTAAGCGTCTTCTTATTTTGTAAAATGGGAGTGCTTGCCAATGCAGCATAGTGAATTATTTCATTGAGTTGTTCCAATTCGTCTTCCAACTGTCGAGAATTTCTTATCGGTACCTGGAGATTGATTTTGTCCTCCATTATTTCACGAAAGAGATCCCAGTTTGTTTTTGAATTTGTTAATCTTGGTGCACTTTCCCTTTGAATTACAGTTTCACTTACTGTCATGATAACCGGTGAGTGATCCGATACTAGAGAATTGCTGTTTTCAATGTGAATATAGTTCTGAGATATACCTCTTGCTACATAAAAGTCGATTAGGTCCGGTATCTTAGCTTCGTCACTGGGCCAGTATGTTGGGGAACCACCAGAGTAAAATTCACATTTTGATGTCTGGGTTGCTTGAAACAGCCGGCTCAGATGATTATAAAATTAGATGAAGGATAGTTTACAGTATTGTAATATTTATTGTCAACTGGCAAAACCATATAATATTATGAGTACCTGGAATTTAATTATTCCTAGATAAAATATAACGTAAAATTTCGTATAGGGAGCCATAGGAAACTGGTTTGAATGAAAGGCCCATTAAGTATTGGACAGAACACTCCAATTGGGTCACTTTCCAGAACTGTTAGAATTTATATCCGCTTTTCGAGCCAGTTAGAATTTCAATCCGCTTTCTTTTCCACTCAAGATAAAATTGTTAAAATTATCGTTTAAGAGCTTTTAAGGACGTTTGTTTGTCTAAGAAATGTAGATCTTCCCGTATATTCGTATCTCTGCTCCGTCTTTTGTTCTAGACCTGTCTGTAAACCACAGCTTGAACCCTTTTTCAAAGGATGACCTGCCTGGGTCCAACATATCTGGAATAATGACGCAAAAGGGTTTGTAGACGCCTAATTTAGTTGGCATATAATCGGAAGCCATCTCTATGGTCTGGTTTGTCTGAAATTAATTAAGGATTCCCTTTGCCCTCCACTTCAGGCTATATGCTCTGAACATTATTCAGTAAAGTTTGCGCTCTTTTCACCCCAGTTTTAAGCCACCATACTATTGATGCATAAGCATAAATAACCATGAGCATAATTTGCCTGGCTACTCAGAAGAGTCAGTAGTCTATCTGTAACCAATGACCAGACAAAACGCCTCCTTGTGACATCCCCTTACGGTCCTAATGGCTACTGATTCGTTACTTAATTTAGATGTAATCTTTCTATATTTCTGCATGGAATGGATCCACCTAATTGTGGGAGGCGGAATTTCATTTTGCCCTGCTGCATTCTTTATTGATTTATAGGAGATATGATCAGAAGCCCCCTCAATGCCAACACATGCAGAGAGAGCGATTTCTTCCATTACAATCTTAGTGACTAGGTTGCTAACAGCCATCACTATAAGCAAATTGGATCCAATGAAGCGGATTTCCTAAGTCTCACACTTCTGGTTTAATAGACAAAACTTTTGCTACCATCTTCAGCAGAATTGAGCAATATGCCTTGAAGTGCGGATGCCCCTTCCCTTCCTGGGGTATAAACATCACATTTACTCTCCTTCATAGTTTTCAAATGTAGTTAAAGGCATAGCTTGCCCGACAAATCTGAAATCTCCTCCAGCAGACTTAAACGGTTTAAAAGAGCCAATGACCTATTTTTCTTTATTGAGAGTAAAACTCCTTCCAGAAAGGCCCAGACATTGTTGTGTGTAAAATTAGCTACTTCAAAGATACCGATTCTAAATATAGCCCAGAAACTACGTCTCCAAAGATACCCTAATTATTTTTTTTTTCCGGCTCTCAATGATAGTGCCATCTGCTCTCTGGAATAGTCCTCTACCATTAGAATGATCTATAGGCAGGAATTTTTGGAGCCGGGCTTCAGAAGGCTATTTATTGATTCCTTCACAGAAAAGTCTCCATAAGTTGCCGATTTGAAACTGATTATTTCGAGGTGCGGCATGCCTTATTAAAAAACTTTCTCGTTGCACCCAGGATTTTTTGGGTCGCTGATTACGAATCTGAATTCAGAGTTGTAACATACGATCAAGATGCATATCATTTCTATGCTTGTTTGGGTCGTGGATTACGAATCTAAAGTCAGAGTTGCAAAATTAAATAATAAAAACGAATTTTGCGCAAAGCGCAATAATAACCGTATTTCTTGGACAAAGTTACAACAACATTTGCACAAAAAAATGTCTTTATTATAATCAAAGTATAGCAGATATCAACGAAAAGGGAAAACATTAATCAAATTTAAATTTATTTACATTTTCCTCTACAAAATACCACTTATGAAAGTTGACGCGCATTTGAAATTGGAAAAGTTCTGGAAATTTCGATGTCAAAATGCGCCTCGCTCTGGTCGACTAATCACTGTCAAAGTCAATGAAATTTTACAAAAAATCTTGCGTAAGGCTGGATACGCATGGATTTGCGTAAGGCTGGATACGCAAGAAAGCTCGATGTTTGGGTGCCGCAAGAATTTCCGATGCAAAATTTGGTTGACCTAATTTACATCAGCGAGGTGCTACTGAAACGCAACGAAACCAACCCATTTTTGAAGCAAATCATTACTGGCGATGAAAAATTGGTACAATACGAGATGTCGTTTGAAAAAGATCTTGGTCAAAGAAAGGTGAACCATCTCAAACGACTCCAAAGCCAAGATTGACGCCCCATAATGTTAGGCTGTGTGTATAGTGCGATTAGAAGGGAATCGTATATATTATGAGGTTGTAGAATCTGGTCAAGCTATTGATTTTAATCTCTACTATCAGCAATTAACCAGGCTGCAGTAAGAAAATAATAAAAACGGACAGAATTGATCAATAGAAAGGTTTTTGTCTTCGATCATGACAACGCCAGACCACACCCATTTTTGATGATTAGGCAACAAATGAGAGAGCTCGGCTGGGAAGCTTTAACACATCCACCGTATAGCCTGGACCATGTACTCTCTGACTACCATGTAAACCCCTGAAGTTCTGCACCAAAAAAATTATGAAACTTCCCGGAAAAGGGCAAAAGGTCATAGATGATAATGGCCAATATGTTCTAAAATAAAACTCATTTTGAATACAAGAAAAATGTAATCAAAAATTGACAAAAAATTTCTCTAATACTTTTTCCCCCCAACCTGTTTTTCAAAAACTTCAATAAAATCCAAATAAGCAGCTTAAAGCAGCCAATTTTTTATATTTGGAAGCTAATAATTTCACACCTCTGATAAGTTTTACAATCGAACACGACAGAACAAGAACTTTTTGATAATAACATATCGTATATTAAAGATTAACAAGAGATAAAAATCAACTACAATTACTGATTTTTTTAATATTTGGTACTTTCAAAATTAGTACATTACAATTTATTTTCATGTGTTACATATTTTCGGAAGTGTATTCCATTTTGTCCGATAAGAATTGGTTGTGCTTTCGATTTTCTGTATTACATTTAATAAGCGCGTTTTTTACAATTTCCGTAACAATGTTGATACTACTCATAACTACTACTAATATTTCAGAGCAGGTAGAAGGAAATGTAATCTTCTCTGAGTAATTCCTGAACGTTAGATTTGTACTTTAGCCAACCCAATGGACAAAAACCCCATCAAGGAACGTTTTTTTTTGGACTTTTGGCCAGCTTTTTTCGATTTCGCCGCACTGTGCGCTATATCAAATCTAATCTGCTAGTGATCGGATAAAGAAGCCCTTTCAGATATGTACATCCTAGATGTTTATTAAAGAACTAAGATAAGAGGTAGGCATAAGCATCAAATTTAAGATCTATTTTCTAATCGTATTTCTGAATGTAGTTTTTAATCCTATTTATAATGTCCATAATTGTTGTCGTTGTTACTCCACCCCTACATTTTACCAAGCAGTTCAACCCCCTATATTTGCTATGAGCCGCCTATATCCTAATAGAGATGAACCCTTGAATAGTAATAAGATTTATTTTCGAGCTTGCAAAATTCCCCGCTCTTTCATTCTCGGTTCCGTTATCAAAAATGTATTTACAGTCATATTTATGTAATTTAGTTACTTCAATACCTATAGTCCATGATTCTTGAATAAGGGCCATGTTTATGTTTTGGCAGGTATACCTGCAGCTAAGGATATTTAACGCGATTTAAGCATGGGCTATCGAAACTGTGAAGGCGCGGGTTGGCCTCTTTCACTTTCAAATTTCCCTTCCTGACTTGTGGCAGGTGGCTGACTTTTGTCATTCATCTTTTGACCCCCAGGTTCCTTTGGTATTTTCACGGGGAGGGATTTTTTATGTATGTCAGGCAATTCAATGCCCTCCTCGTCATTTCTTTTAATCTTCTTTTTGGCCTATTGGACGCAGCTACTTGAACTATTGCAGTCTTGATCGATGAGTCGTAGCCGGATTGTACTAAAAAGCTGAACCAATGTAGTTTTTTCCCTTGAAGTCGGGTTTGTACTTCGCTGGCAAATTGTTTTGGTAGAGCTATACAAAACCAAATTTGAAGTTTACTATATATGCAACATGCTTCAGGATGAAATGCCTTTTGCCTCCCTCCGGATCACTTTCTATTTATTTACATTCATATTCTAATTTTGGTTCTTGATGAAACCAAGCAGCCGATCAGTGTTAAGCCAATGTTCAGTGGCCTTATTATCACAGGTCACTAGTAGCCGCCCTAGTTTGAATTGAATCCCGATGAATTTTGGTTCAAATCCCCGTTTTTCTGCCCCAGCATCAGCATTTAGCTAGCCCACGGTCAGGATCACTTCCCAATGGTTTTTGATCCACCTGTTTGGTAAAATATCGGTTGTATGTAAGGTGTCTTTGCTACAATAAAATGTATCACTTACATTATATCACATCTAGATGTCACTAGTCATTGTATATCCATAGTCGTTGCTATAACATAGTGATAAAAGACAAAAAAAAACAACAAAACCAAATTTTGATGATATGTTTTTTGGTTTTGTCTTTTTTTTTTGTTGGGGAAAAAATTGTCAAGCTGGTTACATCAACAACCGCCATCATTAAATAATAAAAAATTAAAATTGCATTTTTTGTACTTTAAATTTAATTTTTTTTTTGTTTGTTACGCACCAGACTTAACTGCGAAAACCGTGTTTGTTATTGAGACGTTGTCCTCCTCCCTGATTTTTTTCAATGCTTGCGGCGTGTCATCCTCCGAACAGAATATCATGCCTAATCAAACCACACGGGCGATTCATTCAAAAGAATTTTTCTGAGCTCTCTGCTCAAGAAACTTGACCTGATAATTTTTCTATGGATAACCATATTGGCAATGCACTCTAATTGAATCCCTTTCTACACTATATTTTATTTAATTTGAAATTTAACAATTTTTATTATTTATTCTTAACATTAGCCCGGTGATGTTTTTCTATAATGTGCCGTTTATCGAAAATATTTGTTTGGTTAATAAATATCGGCTGAGGTACATTACTTGTATGTTACTTAATTTTTATTTCAGCTGTGAAAGTAAAGAACAATCTGCATTACCGACATTTGTTTACTCTAAGCTGGAAACTTTCTACTAACTTTAAGAGGATAAAACCATTAAAGATATCGAGATGAATTTAACTGCCGGTTACTTGTATGGATTTCGCACGTAACCTGAGCGAATTATTTTTATGACATTATTAAAATCATTAAATAACGAAATAATAAACATAAAAACAGGCATTTAGTGCTGATAAAAGATACCGACACTTCAACTTTATTTCTATAGATTACCTCATAACCGCGTTCCCGATTCTTGCCTGGAATTTCATTAAAATTGTTTTTACCATTTTAGTTCGCCAATACATTGCACATACACATTATGTTGAATTTAATATTTCGTCTAAAACTTTACAATCTGAAAAAAAAATAATAATCAGCATATTCTGATGAGCAGCTAGTAAAAAAATGTTTACTTGAGGAGGGTTAAATAATAACGTTTCAGTTAGATATATTAAATAAAGCTTTATAACTTCCTGGAATTTATTGGTGCGGCAAAACAATCTTCTACAAACATATAACGTTCTAATAAAATATATACCTAATCTAAAAACTAAAACACCATTCTAAAATAGTTACCCTAGTTGGGTGGTCATATATGTTTCGTTCAAGTTTATTGCTCCACAATCTCAATTTTAGAATCAGTACATGTTCTTGTCTAATGGTTGTTGTTGTTTTTTGTTATATCTAACACGTTTTTCTATCTAAATAATATTATAATAAATACGTAATAATATAATCCAACAAAAAAAAAAAATTTAACATATTACATAAGTGACACTTATACTTTTGTTATGTTCTTTTTAATTTTAAAATCCATCATTTATGTTTGAGAAAGTAAACTCTATATTCACTATGTACATTGTGTAGCTAAATACCAAAAAAACTCGATAGATATTTTCTGCTTTTCTTAATTTCAAGACAACACCAACAACAAAGTATATGATCAAGATTTGTTTCGTGTCGTATTTTTACGTTATTTTTCATCCATTCTAATTAAAATTGAAAAAAACCAAACTACAAAAAAAAAAAACACAAATTTATGTTTGTATTTTATAAGACAAACTAAAATAGTGAAACACCGTTAAGAACCTTCTTTAAATTTCAAATATTTTAATCTAATTTGACCATCCAAAAAAAAAAAAAAAATTTAAAATTGTATTTCAAAGTTGAAGAAATAATTTTTATTTCTATTTATTAGAGCGATCTTTAATTTGAAGCGGCTTGAGAATAAAAAAATTGATTTATTTGTTGTGAATGTAGCATTTCTCTACATTTTATGTAAATTTTCATGTACATACATCTTAATTTAATTCCGTCGAGATTTCATAATAAAAACTAAAAAAATTATTTTGTGTTCTATTCAATCTAAATTAGTTACTTAATCCCAAATATTTTACTTAAACACCCCACAATATTGATTTAATGTGATTTGTGCGTGTGTAATATTAATTTATAAGTTATTTCTACAAAAAACATGTAACAAGTCTAAGAAGCTTTAGCGCAGTTGCAACAATTAAGAAATTAGATTGTATCCTACAGTTTATTTATCTTCAATCATGAACGATACATATAAATACAAAAAAATAATCCTGTCGACATTAAGATCGTTTTATATATATTTTCTTAAATACTAAATCTTAGTTGATTTTCGTTTTATTTTTTTTTTTTTTAATACCATGAGCAAACCCAAAATTAGTGTGGTGAATAAGAGTATATGTAATATATCTTCGTGTAATACCATAGATTAAATCCATCCACCATTTTAATCCTCTTGTTTTTGTACATCACATTTTGTCTATTTATATTATTGTAAATATATTTTCAGTTTCTTATGGGATTGCATTTCCGTTTTTCATCATCATCTTTATCATATCATCGTCTTAGAATCTTGGGAATGATTTAAATCACGATTTTAAGTAATGATGGTGTATATCAATAAATTAATTTTAAAATTGGACTGAGTGATTATAAAATGTATGACCTGTCGCTCGTTCCATCTCACTTCTTGTTGCTCACGGTTAAAATTTAAAGTTTTAAAGTCTTTATATATTTTATTTTAAAGGCAGTTTCACAAATCACTTTGGATATCCCAAAATACTCTTGCAAAAGGTTAATTCAGCAAGGATGATTCACTTTGTATGATTTATATGCGATATATGTGTGTTAATGCAAATTTAACTAATGTATTTAACCACAAATATGATCAAGAGATAAATGTCACTAATAATAAAATAAATAGGAGTAAAATTTACCGAAAACATTGCAAGACTACTTCAAAAATATCCAGCACAATGGAATAGTAAATGTTGGCTAAACTGCACGATCCAATTTTAATTTTAAATTAAATAATAATTTCACTCTTGGTGAAATATGTAAAGAAAAAAAATATTTTTGGATGTATTCACTTTGGATGATTCATCCGTGACGATCTTCTAAAGCGACTCATATAAAATGACTCATATAACATCTGATATATATTTTTTTGTTTTAGAGAGGGTTAAGATTTCTTAAAATTCAAAAAAAAAAAAAAATGGAATTCACTGGTAATAAAGAACTATTTCGTTGTCTCCATTTTTGATTAGATTTAATTTCCGCACAATTTCAGCAGATAAGTGGGCCTTATAAGATAGATTTGTTATATGTGTAGTGACTATACAAAAGCTAATTATAACCATGACCAGGGCCAATCAGAGGGTGGGCCAGCCGGGCCATACGGCACGGGCCCCCGATTTTTAGGGGCCCCCGAATTTTTTGTTACTATAGATTTCTCATTTGCGCTTGATCTTCGATAGTATTTTGTCTTTATAACAAGAACAAGATGTGTGACAATTTAAAATTTGACATTGAAGAGCGTTTTATTTGCTTCGACTCATTCTCTGGAAAAACCGGAGAAGAAATTGCTGCCAGAATTCTTGAAATTTTATCGGATATGGAATTAAATTTTAATTTATGTATTGCCCGAGCATATGATAATGTTGCAAATATGGCTGGCAAGCTAAACGGTGTGCAAGCCATTCTTACGAAGCGTAATCCTAATTGTATTTTTGCCAGCTGTGGGAACGACACATTAAATCTTGTTGGAGTTGATTCAGCTGTATCGTGTAAAGAAACTGTACAATTTTTTGGAGTTATACAACAAATGTATAATTTTTTTAGCAGTAGTCCGCGGAGATGGGAGGTTTCAAAGAAACATATCCGTATGTCTCTTCATTCGATTTCCAAAACTAGATGGTCTGCTAGAATAGATGCAGTAAAACCAATAGCCAAAAATCTATTATCTATTCGAGATGCTTTAAATGAAATGCATTCCTTTAATTTACCACCACACGCAATCGTTGAATTACACTCAATTGAGAAATATTTAAATAAATTTGAATGTGTTTTGCTTTCTATCATATGGCTCGAATTTTTGACAGATTTGCATCAGACAAATTTGGTAATTGAAGCTCGAAATGCTACACTTGATATTGAGCAAAATAATATTGAAAGTCTAGTAATGAGATTTCGCAATTTAAGCGGAATGTGGAATGAAATATTTGCGAAAGCAAAAGCTAAAGCACGTGAATATGGAGTTACATGTGATTTTGCCATTATTAGAACGATACCGACACAATCGGATGCTGAAAAAAACTACAGGATAAATGTGTTTAACGTAATAGTTAATTCCGTAATAGCTGGCTTACAAAGACAATTTAAATCTTTACAAAATATCTGCAATCTTTTCGGTTTTCTTTGGTCATTTCCAAATTTGACTGATGAAAAAATTGAAGCTGCAGTAAACCGTTTGCATTCAAAATACACGAGTGAGTTATCAAACGAGATACTAGATGAGGTAAAATTCCTTAAAAAATTGTATGCAGCTAATTTCAATGCAGATCCGACACCAACAAATTTATTAGAAAATATTCTCAGTAAAACTTAGCTGATTTATTTCCGAATCTTATCATTGTCTTAAGAATATTTTTAAGTATTCCTGCATCTGTGTCTTCAGCCGAGGGGAGTTTCAGTGTTCTTAAAAGAATAAAAAAATTTCATCGCTCAACAATGGCAGAACAACGATTAAATGGATTGGCAATGTTAAACATTAACCACGACATGGCAAGAAAAATTAATTTTGAGCAAATCATTAGAGAATTTTCTAATAATAAAGCGAGAAAAGCTTCAATCTAATAATTTCTAATAAATTCTAATAAATACTAAAATGAATTCATGTGATATAAGCTTAAGATTGTTTTATTTTATGTTTATGGGGTCCCATTTTAATAATTTGGCCCAGGCCCCCTGCTAGCTCTGAAAGGCCCTGACCATGACCATACATTCGGTTGCTTCTTTTATTTAATCTGGATTTTCCTCAAAATCAAAGAACAGCGTAAGGTATGCACCTTAGTCGTCTGTCAGTGGGCCGGTTCACCACAGTCATTATTTCCTGATTTTTCACCCACCCATAAAATGAGCATTATATGATAATGACGACGTTATTAAGCAAGTTCAAATGAAGCAGGATACTACTGATCCAGACTTTGACCCTTCAGCGTTTAATGGTCCGTATCTGATTTCCAAAAATGAACTTAACGATATTTTTGAGATTCAAATTTATTCAAGTCTCTAAGCAAGTTGTTGAAGCTCAAATTTCAAGGTTGCAATCTGCTACAGAAGAATACGAAATTTCGAATTTTCGTTACTCTCGACCTATAGATGGTGATTAAACATATTTTTTTGATTTTTCATCGAACGATCAAAGAGCTTGAGAATTTTGACACAAGCAACTTTAAAAATTAAATGTAAAATGCATATGTATTAAAATAAAATTCCAGAACAAGAAACCAATTAACTTAAAGTGTTATTCATAATTAATTTTACCTTTTTTGGTTTGTAGCTTGTTTTTGCCAAACTGTTAGCACCTATGTATAATGATAATATTGTTAACAGCATGTGAGGAACAAAAACGTAGCTAAACTTCCAAAATCACAAGATTTGGAATTGTCTATTAAGGATTGTAACAAAATACTTAGATCTCAAACCTCAAGCTCGATACTATTTTTTATTTTAAAAATTATATTTTAACTCAAAGTATGACATCACAATTAATCGCAACCACCAAAATCAGAAGTGTTTGAAATTTTAAATCATTTGGCATCAACAACCATTTTTTTAGGTTTTGACAACAACAAAATATCAAACTGGTTTAATTAAAAATCTGATACAAAAATTAGAGAAAATTCTGGCAATTACTTAAAGTATTAAGGCCGGTATACATTGAGAACGAGCGACGAGAACAAATTTTCCTTTTTTACTAAATTATGTAAGAAAATTGTTAAAATAGTGAAAAACGTAACTTAGCTATTGTTATTAGAAACAAACGCTTTTTATTATTTCAACAATTTGCTTAAATAATTTGCTGAAAAAGAAAAAATCGTCCTCGTCTCTCGTTCTCAACTTGAACCTACCTTTAAAGAAGATAATTGTAAACTTAAAAGCTCGTGAAACCCTGTAAAACATTCAATAATTAAATTGGTGTTATTATTAATTTGCAAGAAATATTGCACAGAAATTCAGCTTAACCTTCAAAATAACCTTTTATTTCAGATTGTAACAAATATGGCAACAACAACATCTCGTTACTTATTTTAAGTTTTATTTAATAAAGCTTTTAACTCAATTCAATTTTCTATAACAATGTATATTTTAGTAAATAATATTTTTATTAATTCTCATTTAGGATTTTTACCAGAACGCATTTTCTAATTAAAATAATTATGTAAAATGGGATTTAAAGAAATTTCTAGATTATGAAACCGCATTTTTATAGTTTCAATTAAGATAATTTAATAGTTGTCCGTTGTTGGCTTATTCTGAACTTCAAAGCTCGCAAAGCTCAATACAATTTTCTATAATTAAAATGAAATTATTTTTAACACCATGTATGGTTCAAAAATGACGTACATCCTTAAAATTCACAAATTTAAACAGATTTGACAACAACAACAATCTCATTTTGGATTTTGACAACAACAACTTATGAAAATGGTTTAATTAGAAATTTCATATAAAATTGGTTTAAAAAAAAAAAATCGTGAATCTTAAACCGAATTACTCAAGATGATCAAATCGTGGTTTCTAGATTGTTTTAAACGTAAAAGCTCTTAAAGCTGTATAATAATGCATAATTAAAAAATGATTAGTTAACACCAAGTATTTCCCAAAAATAAATCTCAACCTAAAAATCACAAGTGTCACATTACAATTATTACAATTGTATAGATTTAGTCGTCGTGATTGTGTGGTAAGTCATTGCGTAACATTATGTTCACTAAAAGGGTTACCTAAGTATTTAAGTACGCCTTTAATTATTTTACTGGGGGTGCTCTGGTAGAGTTTTCAACACTGGTCAACATATATGAGAATACTATATTAAAAAATAATGATGCTTCTTAAAGTATTTGTACCCTAATTTTGTCATGGTAGTGATATGTAGACTAATTCCATATAGCAAAACGATCCGTTCCTGCAAAATTTTGTTCAATATACATGTTTGTATTCTCAATTTAAATCGGTTAGTTAGATGGGGTACTAAAAATTATTTAACTGGTACTTTTAATTTAAATTCGTAGTGGAGAATAAAATTCTCTTAACATTTTTGAGTTGATGCAACTTTATTTGTTTGTACAATGTTAACGGCTTAACAAATTTTAGAGTGTTTAGAATCTAGTTCAATATTCCTTTCTTGTCATATACTTCATATGTAACATGAAATTATAAAAAAAACAGAATTCATATTTTCCGGTTAGGGACCGCAAAATAATTATGAGAACTGTCAAATTTTTAAAACCAGTATTCACGGTTAAATTGAAGCACACAACTAACCAAAATTACAGACTTGTAGTAAACGAGTTGAGACGTTTCTTTTGGAAGAGGAACGAGGATTTTTTTTTTTTTGATTTCATGTTTAACGCTTAGGAACGATGAATTATTATCTATTAACCTCAAAATCAATACAAATTTATCCTACGATCTTACTCCTACGTCAGAAAAACGTGCTCATTCAATTTTTTATTTTTTTTTAAATACCTATTATGTCTTTGTGTTAAACTTATATAATTTTTATCTATTTGAACTAAAATATGCATATACAGAGAAACCTCACTACAACGGATATCGGCCGGACCAAAATAATGTTCATTGAATTGAGGTGTCCCGTAAACTGAGGATTTGTGATTTTTTTTTTTATAAAATTTTTATTGGGATTCTATTTCTTATCCGATTTTAATGAAATTCAGCATTCCCAATGGTAATGGGATTATTTTATGACTTTTATAAGTTCTGGAATATGGCCAGTTATTAAGAAACTTGGCCATTCCTGATCCGATTTTGATGAAATTCTCATATGATTTTTACATAAAGTTCTGAAATATGGCCAATAAGGATGGAACTTGGCCATTTTTTAATCGATCTTGATGAAATTCAGCATGTGCGATGGAAATGGAGTTCTCAAGCGAGTTTTAGAGAAAGTTTTGGAATATGGCCACAGGAAGGGACTTGGCCTTTTCTTATCCGATTTTGATGTAATTTTACATGTACGATGGAAATGGAATTCTCATATGATTTTTAGACGAAGTTGTGGAATATGGCCAATAAGGATAAAAATTGGCCAAGTAGGAAATAGGATTTAAAAATTATTGTTAAATGGAGTTCTTTGATAAGGTCAATTAGGAAGGAACTTAATAATTTCCTAATTGAATGAATCGATTTGATGTATTTAATGACTTATTCTATATATTTGTAGTATATTCCAGAATTTCGTCTAAAATTCGTTTGAGAATCCCATTTTCGTCGCAAATGCTGAATTTCATCATGATCGGATAAGAAACGGCCAAGTTCACCTTAATTGGCCATATTCCAGAACTTTATCTGAAAATCATTTGAGAATTTCCAATAAAATGTTTATAAAAAAGAAACTCATTATCCTCATTTCAAGGGACACCTCACTTCAATGGACAACTTTTTTGGTCCGGTCGATATCCGTTGAAGTGAGGTTTCTCTGTATATACATATGTACATATTTTAATTCGAATAGACAAAAATTATATGAGTTTAACACAAACTCACAATATTTAACAATAATTATTTTTTAGACGATTTTTGACGTATTTAAGAGACACAATGGGTGTTTTTTACCCGTAACTGTTTTTACGACGCTTACTGCCAAAGCAACCTTGATTATACAAGCCATAATCTAAAAAACGAAGCTTTTATAAGGGAATTAGAAACGAGGAAAAAACCAAAATTTCCATAGTAAAACACTTAAAACATATGGAAAATAACTTTTTTCCCCAAGACAAATTTGTAAATGAAAACGTTACAAATTCTCTATTATGATTTCTGAAATATTTTCATAAATGTTTGAATTTCAACATATATAAATCTCGTTTAAGTAAATCATTTTCATTTTCTTGTAATAATTGATTTATTTAAATCAAAATATAAAAAAAAGTTCATAACAACAGCATTCTGGTCAAATTAAAAAGAAAAGCTTACTACAAATCGTGTGCATTAAGTCAATATGCATTACATAGATGGCAGTAAACATTTTGAAAAATCGTACGAAAAATTGCCACCTGGGGAAATTTCAAGTTCAAAAATTGTAGGAAAAGCAAAAGAAATTCTCAAAATATTAAGAACGTGTTATAATTTTGTGATTAAACAATTTTTTTCGTATTTTTCTGTATAAATCTGAGACATCTAGCGTACACTAGTAAAACTAAATATAAATTTAGCAAGTATTATTTTAATACGTCAAAGCCAACTTTGATGTATTTTTCAAAATGAAAGTTCGAAAAATATATTTTAGAAATAATTTAATTTTAATATTTTTGCAATTAATATTTACTTAATACCAATATACCCTTCCTGTATAATTCTGCTAAAGATATGTAGAACACTTTTGTATAAAAATTTTGTAACATTTATGCTTTTTTCATTGAAAAACTTGAAGCTAAAAAACACCGTTTTTACTATGGATTCCTATGGAAATCAGTGAAAAGTTATACCACTAAAAAAGCTTCTAAAAAATACGTCATAATGATTATGGCTCTATACTCTAGAAGGCTCTGTTACTGCTCGGCTTCTATAAGCGCACTGTAGCTGGCCTAAGGGGGAATATTAGCAGAGCCTTCTAGAATATAGAGCCATAATCATTATGACGTATTTTTTAGAAGCTTTTTTAGTGGTATAACTTTTCACTGATTTCCATAGGAATCCATAGTAAAAACGGTGTTTTTTAGCTTCAGGTTTTTCAATGAAAACAGCAAAAATGTTACAAAATATTTATGCAAAAGTGTTCTACATATATTTAGCAGCAATATACAAGAAGGGTATATTAGTATTAAGTAAATATTAATTGCATAAATATTAAAATAAAATTATTTCTAAAATATATTTTTCGAAATTTTATTTTGAAAAATATATCAAAGTTGGCTCTGACAAATTAAAATAATACTTGCTAAATTTATCTTTAGTTTTTCTAGTGTACGTTAGATGTCTATAATTGTTGGTAGAGAAATATGAAAAAAAATAATTTAATCACACAAATAACACGTTCTTAATATTTTCTGAATTTGTTTTGCTTTTCCTACAATTTTGGAACTCAAATTTCCCCAGGTCGCAATTTTTGTTACGATTTTTCAAAATGTTTACTATCCACTGCCATCTATGTATATTGACTTAATGCACACGTTTTGTAGTAAGCTTTTCTTTTTTAATTTGACCAGAAAGCTGTTGTTATGAACTTTTTTTTATATTTTGGTTTAAATAAATCAATTATTAGAAGAAAATGAAAGCGATTTACTTAAACGAGATATATATATGTTGAAATTCAAACATTTATGAAAACATTCCAGAAATCATAATTAAGAATTTGCAACGTTTTCATTTACAAATTTGTCTTAGGAAGAAAAGTGATTTCCCATATGTTTTATGTGTTTTACTATGAAAATTTTGGTTTTTTCCTCGTTTCTAATTCCCTTATAAAAGCTTCGTTTTTTAGATTATGGCTTGTATAATCAAGGTTGCTTTGCAATAAATCCATAAAATGTTTGTCCGGTAAGTCCAACTAATTACAGTGAATTTAACCAAGAAATATTAAAATAACCGAAGAAATTCGGCTGGTGCCGAATGATATAGACATTCAAAGGATGCGCTAAAGTTTTCCAAATTACGGGCTATTTACCTATACTTCGAACCAAGAAAGTCTGAAAAATAACTGCATGATTCTAAGTCTCAGGACAGTCAAATTATATTACCATAATTTTATTTTGTTTGTCGGAAGAATTGCTCCGATCGGATGACCAATTCTCTTGCTATAATGGTTGGAGCATTTAAATCGCGCGAAATCAGAGGTTTGCGGCGTAACTTGCTGTGCCGCCTGATTGCGATAATATTATGCGTGCACGTGCAGCATGAAGCCTAAAGACCAACGACCAACCTAAGGAATACTACATTTAAATTAAAGGTGATGTTAACTGTTGATGAGTAATTGTCCACGACCAAGGGCAAAATTTTGTGTCAATTTTCTGAACATGCCGTGTAAGACGTTATTATGTCAAAATTCAAATATTGTGGTACTAATTAGATTAATGGAAGCCAGATTCTTGAAAATACAATATTGTAAGCATCATTTAATACATATTTTGTGTATATTAATTTCAATACGTAGTTACTCTGTAAATTCAATTTCTGTCAGGAATTACTTTATAGAACATTTACATTTTGTGAACATATGCGATAATTGTAAAATACAAAAATGTGTCAACATTTTTTGTACAAAAACCAACAAATTATCAATACGTACGAACAACTAAGTAAATTGAATTGGAAATTTAAAATTGTAAGTTCAGAATTTAATGAAAATTGTTTTATCAAAATACCTTTCATGGTAAAATATTCCACCTACATTATACACCATGCAACAAAATCAAATCCATTTACATTTTGTCTTCCACTCCAATGTGCTTTTGTGGGAGATAATGATAAACTGTAAACTCTACAGTCTGCAAAATTACCATTTTCCTATTAAAATTCACATCGATTCATTTATTTTTGTTTGTTTTCAATGCACAATTTCTGTTCAGTTCTTTTAAAATAGATTAACCTATTGAACCCTAATTTTTCTTATGTCAATAACAAAATAATAATAATAATATGTACGATACCTATATGTACATAAATATATATTATACATATATGATAATGATTATGTTCTCAACTTGTTGTTTATTGATAGTTTGCTGTATATAAAATACCTTTTAAATACATAACATTATATTGTAAAGGTACTCGTATATACAAATGCGGGCTCATAATTCAACATGCAATCAAAATTCACATGTTAAAAGGAGAGTTCGTCGGTGTACGCTCGCGGATGAAGAATAAATAAATGTTTCGAATTTTTGTAGATTGGATTGAATAATATTATGCTCTTGGGATATTACATATTTGGTTGTTGCCGTTGAATGCTTTGATGAGGGTATTTAGATTATATAAATAAAATAATCCAAAAATGTGTACATATTTAAGTTAAATATACCTTAACCTGAAAAGTTTGTAATTATATACAATTTTTTTTTGTTTGAAGTAAACAAACATGAGATTATGTGCGCGGTAATGCTTTTGATAATTAAAATTATTTTGATGCAAATTGCCCTCCACAAAGATTTATATTGTACCGTACATATTTCAAATTATGCATATAACATTTGATACCACCTTTAAAAGGTATCGCATCTGACATGTTATATTGACAATACAATCTCCACACATATTTAACTTAACTGACAACATGCACATTGTGTTTAGACTTCAATATTACAGAAGAGACGACGCACAACAATTATCATTACATTTGTTGTTGTTTTGTTTCCTCTTAATCATATATTAACATCACGTTACTTTTATTTAGTTTGTTTTAGTTTTAATTCAACAAAAACGTAAGACGAGGAAGAATAAAAACATCTTAACCTTTTGGATTTACCATAGAAACAAAACAACGAAAAAAACTCCGAAAAACTCATAAATCTATATGTGAGTTTCTTATTTAGAATAACAAGTGGCTTTTGGGTTTGGTTTCTTTTTTAACAACAACGACACTGTATAGTAATATACCTTTATATCTTATAAGATCTAGTTCAGGTTTCATAATGATATGTTTTCGTTTTCTATGTACATAGCTATATACAGAATTGAGAAAATATAACTCTTTGATTCTATGAATGGACATAGATGTACGTAAAGATTTTGTGTTTTTGTCTAAACTATAGTTATGGATGCGGTTTCTGTTTTAACAGTTCTTCCGTGGTTTTTAAAAGATGAGGCTTTGGTATTTGCATACATTTTTGCTGCTTTTGTTTTGATTTTTGACTATCTCTTGTACGGTTTATTTTTACAATTGGATTATTTTAGTTTGGCTTAACAACAACGCGCTACAATAAGCTACTTAGCCTAATTTGTATACTAATCCTTGTATTATATTAACGGCGTCTCGGAATTCCATGATAAATAGATTTTCTGTAATAAATATGACATTGGTTGACCCTGTTAAAGTTATCCGAAAGTTTCCAGCCGAAAGTAAAATATCGATAATGCAGAATACGTTATTAACATTCCAGCCGAAAATAAAAAATTTTGTGGTTACTTGCCGAAAGTAAATAAGATATATGGATTGTAATAAAAAAAATTGTAAATAGCCTTACGTGGAAAACTTTGTTTAACCTAATACGGAAAATATCGAAAAATCCAATTCACAAAATTGGAATAAAATCAATCTCTAGACTGTATATTCAGATATTTGAATCAGATATTCTGAAGTTGAATCGCTTTTATTGGATTTGTCAATAGCTATTGCAGGAAAAAAATTCAGTTCAACTTTCTCGTGGGAAATCTCGGAAAATTTGAGATATTTTCAAGCTGAAAGTAAGAAATGAATGCATAAAATCAGCTTCTAAAGTGTTATGTCTTCAAATGGATTCCATTGATGTGACTTGCCAATAACTATCGCATTAAAAAAATTCAGTCAATTTTCTCGTGGGAAATCTGGGAAAATTCCTCTAGAGTGTTATATCTGGAGATGTATTCTATTAATGTGGCTTGTCAATTTCCCGTGGGAAAATCTCGGAAAATTTGAAAATGTTTCCAGCCGAAAGTAAGAAACAAATGTATAAAATCAGCCTCTAGAGTGTAATGCATGGAAATGGATTAAATTGATTTGACTTGTCTATGGGTATCGCAGGCAAACAATTCAGTTTAAATTTCCAGTGAGAAATCTCGCAAAATTCGATTTTACAAAAATCATTAGAAAATTTATATAAAATCAGCCTCTACAATATTATGTCTGGAGATGTATTTTATTGATGTAACTGTCGCAGGAAAAAAGTGTATTTCAAACTTCCCGTGGGATATCTTGGAAAATTCGATTTTACAAAAGACAAGTCGCATCAAGAAAATACATCCTGGAACTGAATTCTTTTTTCCTGCGATAGCTACTGACAAGTCACATCAACAAAATACATCTGCAGACATAACACTGTAGAGGTTGGCTTTATACAAATTTTCTAGTAATTTCTGGAAAATCGATTTTTCCAGATTTTCCAGGGAAAACTTCACTAAATTTTTGTAATGCGACAGTTATTGACAAGTTGTAACGAACAAGCATCCGTTAGGACCACCTGTTGTAACAGAACTTATCAATCTTTAAACTTTTTGCTGTAAACAGCCGCTTTGCTAGCAGATCAGCCTGGGGGGTTTTTCATCAGTTATGATTGATCAGTAACTGACCGTTATGTATCACAGCAAGGAAAATGGACAGCCCATCTATCTACTCATGTATTACTTACTCGATCAGGCTCCCATTCAAATTTTCACAAATACACGGCATTTCAAATTTTAACATAAAACTCAAATATTTACAATCAATAAATTGATTAAACTAAACGAACTTTAATATTCGATAATAAAATCGAAATTTTAAATTACTGCAACAAAATAAATTATTTTCGTTTTAATTAAGAATAAAAAATGAAATCTTTCTTTAATAAAAATATTTTGGTGCACCAGTTTTCTTATAAATAAACAAATTTTCTTAAATTAATAATTTAATTTTTGAATAGAAATTTAATAAAATGAAATTTGCAAAATAATAATTCAATAAGATGAACAGAAATGGACCCTTAATCCATTTTTGTAAAGCATAGATTTCTCCAAATGAAAAATATCCACCGAAAGCCTCGGATCGGGATAACAGCTTTAAATGATTTTCTATTTCAATTAAGGCGGCCGTCTTTTCATCATTTGATGCTGAATCAATGGCATCTTCAAACAACGGAAAATTTATAAAATTGTTATTAACAATTCGCCTAATCCAAATTGGAATTTTTTGAATAAATGCTTATAACTTTTCTTTAGCTGTAATATTGTTGATCCCAAATCCTTGTAAAGATACATAGATATAATTCATTGTGATGCGTGCAAATGAGCTCTGCTAAATAAGCTAATAAATTTATTGTGGTATCTTTACTGCCGAATTCAGGGGTTAGAGAACTATCTTGACTAGTCCAAAAATTTGTAATATTTCATTACTCAATTCAAAAACACGGTTTAAAACTCTTCCGTGAGACAGCCACCTTACTTCTGCGTGGTATAGCAGCACGTTATGGTCGATACGCAGTTCTTCGCAAAAGGAACGAAAAAGCCTGTGGTTTAAAGCTTATCCCCTATGAAATTGCCAACGTGATTTTAAATTTATTCGGTAAAATCTTCGCCGCAAGTGCATGCCGATGTAAAATGTAATGTGCAATTGTTAAGTAAGGTACTTCTCTTTGAATGTAAACTGCAAAGCCCAAATTTTTGCCTAACATAGCAGGAGCCCCGTCAGTACAACAATTCTTCTACGATTTCTTTCTCCTTTACGTAACGCACAAGCACTATGAGTTGACTGCAGTTCTATACATCAGTAGATTCATCAAACCTGTATGCCTATTTGAAAGGGGCGCGCTTTGATATCTTCAGTTACCTGCTGTAAAATATCTCGACTCATATCCTTAATTCTCTTGAGAATTACGTCGTTTGAAAGCGGAATTTGGTTTAGTTGCTTTTGGTCCTAATACAACTTCGGCCATTTCCAAAATACATGGTTTTACAATCTCTTCAGCAATTGTATGTGTTTTTTTTTCTTTTTAGCACATAAATACGCAACTTGATAAGATGCCTTTAGCAAATTGAAGAATTTATTGTTTTATAATTTGTGCATACATTAATTAAATCATCGGTTGGTAAGGGGCAGTTGTAAATTTTAGAAAGAATTAGAAAATCCTCGTTTTGCGGAATCTCTGAACAAATTTCCAGGTAGTATAATTTTTTTAGGCCAACCAAATCCTTAAATTGTTTCAAATTAATTATTTTCTCCTCACAGCTGGCATTCATACCTACCGAAGCATTTTTATTCTTGGTCGAGTTTTTTCCTAAACATTTCGAGTAGTCAATTGCGTCGGGACTAAACGGATAAAGTTCACAAGTTCGAAATCCATTCACAATTGAATATATGTTTATATTTTGTCTATTAAATTCTTCAGAATTGAAGCGAAGCAGCATTTCGTGAGCTTCCTTTAAATATTACTTTTTCTCCAATTCAGGACTGTTTTTTGTCATGCAGTTTTCAAAGGTTTGAAAATAAAAACGACTCCAGGTTGCAAAATTCTGGTGGAATTTGGATATAGGAATATCAATATAATCTGCAATTCCTCACATAACTTGGATAGATCATAAGTACGGTCAGTTCGGTGGCCATCCACATACAAAACAACCAGCCAGAATCATATTTCATCCAATGTAGCCCATCCGGATTCGAAATTATTACGTCGTTCGGTACTGGCGAAAACTGAACATAACTGTTAAGTTTTATTTTACTTGACAACGATCTGTCTCGTGTATATTTTTGGATCCTAAATTGACAATAATTAAAGTTAGTAATTAAAGTTAGTTGCTTCAAATTAAATAAATCATAACTACCTTTGGACACAATGACTTTGCCACTTTTCGGGCACATTAAAAAATTGCTTTCGTCACCGTTGAAGACTCTAGAAGGATCCTCAACCATATCGAAATAATCTTTTTCTACCAAATAATTCTTTATTTGGTTGAACCACCCACGGATGTTCGTTTCGATTATTTTTTGTTTTGAATATCTTGCTTCCGTCTTGGAAACCCCTTTAGTATGGTTTGCTATAAGCCATCTAAGAATTTTTTGTTCCTCAAAGCTTTAATGAAGTGTTATTTTAATGGAATTTTAAAACCCACTGAGATAATATCAATGAGATAAATGTGTATAACGCATATAACGTAAAGTAAATCGGCTTAGTGAAAACGAAGTGAAATAAGTGAATTGATAGACTGGTGATTTTTCCCTTATTTGTCCTTTGTTTAATTAATTATTTACCGCTAAAAATTTTATTTAATTATCGCATAATGAACGCTCTTAACAAGTTACATTTACTGAAGGTATCGGAAAATCTACAAAGATCGAAGATATCAAGGCGCGATTAGAGAAAACCGTTAGTCTGTGGGCCGGATTCGTAAGTGTTGAAGATCAAATTTTTGAGGTCACGGGCGACGAGCCCTTGCTTTCGAAAGAATTCGATAAAGGTTACTACCATGCGGTTGCGTTACTGAATGCTGCTCTTAAACCTTTCCATACAGCAGCCCAATTAAATAACTCAGGAATGATTGATACCACGTGTCAATATCTCCAAGGTCCAAATGAAGCCAGACTACCTCGTTTGAATATTTCCATATTCCAAGGGGATTTTCAAGAGTGGCAAAGTTTTGACGACCTTTTCAAAAATTCGGTTCGGAAGTGCAAAAGCTTCAATATTTAAAGAGTTGTCTCAAGGGTGAACCACTAGGTATAATTAGACATCTAAGCATTACAGATGCAAATTATTCAGAAGCTTACCAAATTCTTATGAGAATGTACGATAAGAAAAAAATCACAATAAACAGTTACATTGACACGTTCGTTAAACGACCTAGCGTGAACTCTTCAACGATTCGGAAATTGACGAACACTACTGAAGAAATTATCAGGGGCCTCAAAGCAGTTGGCCCACAAGGCGAGTTAAGAGATATGTGGCTAATTTACCTTATTCTGAATAGACTAGACGGCGATAGCAAACAATTTTGGCAACACGAGTCTTCGAAAATTGATCATACAACTCTGCAAAATCTTATTGAATGTCTTCAAACAAGAGCAGATATACTTGAAGGAATTCGCGAAACCGTTACCAAACCCGTACCACGAATGACTGGAAGTGTTAGAGGTATCCATACCACCACCATGTCTAATTTGAATTAACCATTATGCAATGTTGCATATGCTATACTTGTGCCCAAAATTTTGTGATATGAACACCAATGAAAGAATAACACTTATAAACGAAAAATCGAGGTGTTATAAGCGTGTTTAAGTGACACGCATACGGTTAGTTCTTGTAAATCCAATCGTTCATGTCAGGTTTGCCGAAACCGACATAACTGCCTTTTACACTTGTCAAATGCGCCAAATTCATAATCCGTATCTCGACAATCATCATTGCGGCCGTTTACTAATACCGTAACATCTTCACCCAACATATCGTCCAATGCATCATCATCAACGGGTACGTCTCCGATCAATATTCCATCAATTGGCGCTAAAAAGCAACCCAATAACATTACCGTGCAATCGCTTTTACCAACAGCGATTGTTCATGTGACCGATGCCTTTGGTCAAACTCAACCATGCCGTGTACTTTTGGACTCAGGTTCACAGATATCTTTTGTCACCGAGGACTGCGTCAAACGTTTGGCCTTACCTAGATACAAGGCAAACATTGCAATCAGAGGTGTTGGCTTATCTACAGCGGGAACTACGAGAGGGGCAACGTTTCTTGAAATACGATCTAGATTTGACTCCAGCCCAAAATTGACTATAAACGCTCTGATACTACCAAGAGTAACTTCACCAATGCCGTCAACAAAGATTAATCCAGAATGTTGGGAACCCTAAAGTCGCTGCAGCTAGCGGATCCCACGATTTTCAACCCAACCTGCATCGATATATTGATCGGTTCTGAATATTTCTTCGAAATTTTGGGTAAAGGCAAAATATCGTGCAGTCAAGGAAATCCAATGGCCCAGAATACTATATTCGAATGGATTATTGCTGGGAACACCAACAACAAACCGACAAATTGCGCAGTACAACTGAATGTCTGCACAGAGTCAGATATCGATCGATCTCTCCGAAAATTCTGGGAGTTCGAAGAATTACCTGGAACCAAACACTTCACCGACGAAGAAAAGCTGTGTAAAGCCCACTTCGCTGCAAATAAATTGCCTTTTAAGCAACCCAGAAGACCATTGGGAAATACCAGAGAGATGGCTATCCGGCGACTGCTTACAATGGAAGCCAAATTTAGTAAATATCCGACCTTAAAAATGAATACACGGGATTTATGCGTGAATACATAAAATTGGGACATATGGAACGCATACCTCCAACCGCCACGATCAACGACCCAAACATCTCATTTTACATGCAACATCATGCTGTGTATAAGGAATCAAGTACCACTACTAAGCTTAGGGTGGTATTCGACGCTTCGGCGAAATCGGCAAGCAAAGTATCACTAAATGGGAATCGTTTAGTAGAACCAACCATTCAAGATAGCCTGTTCGAAATTCTAAAAAGATTTAAAAAGCATGCAGTTGTATTTACGAGCGACGTAGAAAAAATGTATCTCTAAATACTAATAGCACGAGAAAATACCGATTTCCAGCGAATCGTTTGGCGTGAAACTCCAGAGTCACCAATCGAGGATTACCGTCTGTTAACAGTTACCTACGGTACAGCTTCCGTACCGTATTTGGCCACAAAAACATTAGTAACCATTGCCGACCTTAATTCATCAAAATACCCAGCAGCATCAAAAATCATTAATCAAGATCTGTATATAGACGACTTGATGTCAGGAACCCACATCGAACAAGGGCCTCTTTTGCTACAAACTCAAATTATTCATATCTTGGAGTCAGCTGGCTTTCACCTGAGGAAATGGTCTTCGAACTGTCCATCGTTGCTTACATCTATACCGGAAAGCTCCCCAAAATTATCACCGTTCGAGTTTGTTGAGGGAAAACGATAATTATTAGGTTGGAAATTGGAATGTTGCCCGAAAATGATAATTTTAATTTTAAAGTTTCAGCCAGTCCGAAGTCAACCAACAGCAAACGAGAGATGTTATCTGAGGCATCCAAGATCTTCGATCCGCTGGGTTGGTTATCACCTTGCACTATTATGGTAAAAATCCTATTCCAGTCATTATGGCTCTTGGATTTATAGTGGGATGGTCCATTACCCGTCCATATTTCGAATAAATGGCATCAACTTAGACAAGAATTGAAGGAAATAGAACAAATAGCCATACCTCGGTGGTTATTTACTCGAAATGATCACTTTCACTTACATGGATTCTCTGATTCATTTATAGCAGAACAAAAACCAAAAATGGCACAACATAGTATGCTCAAAAACCAGAGTCGCTCCTATTAAGCATATTTTTATTTCTCGGTTGGAACTATGCGGCGCATTGTTACTAACCAGATTAATGAAAACAGTCGTCGAATCGCTACAATCCACTAATAAAGAGATATTCTATTGAACCGATTCAACAAATGTATTATGGTGGTTATCGTCTCATCTGAGATGTTGAAAAAGTTGCGTAGCTAACAATTGGCAATATGTACCAACCAAAGAAAATCCTGCTGATTGCGCCTCACGAGGTATTATACAGTCGCAATTACACAATATTGATCTTTGGTGGTAAGGACCGACTGGGCTTCGTGGTGATCCGAAATTCTGGCCCAGTCAACAACAGCTTTTATGCACTAAACCAAAAACCGATAAAAAAAAAATATCCAATGTAATCAAGCTGCATGTTATCATCTGAAGAGTATAAGAAGGCAACCCAAATAATCTTCAAATGGGTTCAGGCTGATATAGCTTTAGTACGGAAATATCGCGTATTAAAAATAAACAACCTCTACCAAATAATAGCAAATTATGTGCGTTAAATCTGTTTATAGATGACCAGGAAATCTAACGAGTTATGGCAGAAGAATCCAACACGCAAGTATTGAGTACCATACAAAGTTCATCACAGAGCTGATTATTGCAGAAAATCACATCAAATATATGCACGTATCCACGCTAAGACAAAGGTACTGGATACTTAATTGTAAAAATTTAGTGCGACAACAGATCCATCGTTGTATTGCGTGTGCCCGACACAAACCTCAAAAGATGAATCAGTTAATGGGCGATTTACCACCCGCTCGCGTAAACCTAAAATATGTTTTCAACCAAGCAGGAGTCGATTATGCCGGACCTATCTGGCTTCGTTCAATGGTAGGAAGGCGAAGCAAACCACACAAGGGCTATATCGAGATCTTTGTATGCATGAGCAGAAAGGCAGTTCACATCGAACTAGTTAGTGATTTGTCGACCAGCGCATTTCTGGCTGCCCTAAAACGCTTTATGTCGAGAAGAGGAGTATGTTCAGGCATGATCAGTGATAACGGGACGAATTTTGTTGGGTGCCAAAAATCAACTCCAAGAAATTTACAACCTACAAAAAACACTTAAACACAATAATCTGGTTTCCAATTTTTTATTAAATTTTCAGACAAAATGGCATTTTTCACCATCATCCGGGCCTAATTTTGGCGGTTTATACGAATTTACAGTTAAGTCAACGAAGTTTCAGCTAAGGCGTGTTCTGAGGAACACCGTACTCAACTTTGAAGAAATAACTACCTGCCTTACTGTCACAAATTGAGGCAATACTAAATTCCCGTACGTTGTGTTCACTATCACCAGCGCATTTTATAATCGGACATCCATTATCATTACCACCCGATCCAGATTTCCAAGCGGCCAAACCTAATACCCTTACCCGATGGCACTTTATACAGCAATTAATGCAACATTTCTGGAGTCGCTTTAACAAAGAATATTTGACCACACTCCACAACCGTTCAAAGTGGCAACGCAAGCATATAAACATTAAAATTGATGACATCGCATTGATACGCGACCAAAACAGCTCTCCAGCTCAGTGGCCATTAGGCAAATTTGTCAAACACATCCTGGCACAGATGGACTTGTTCGAGTGGTGTCCATAAAAACTAAAGTTGGAATTTTTCAACGTCCAATCACCACACTAGTATTATTACCAGTATCTTGAACACTTTCGGTTCAACGTCGGCGGTATGTCTGCACTTCCCCGTGCAGAATAAATCTCCAGCTAAAAGTAATCACATTTTTATTGTAAATCTGAAATTAAATTAAACAAATTAGTATATCCATATTTTGTTAACTAAAATTATACTTAGCTTAACAATTTTCACCAATTTCATGTACACAAAATGTAAATGTTATTTGTTGTTATTTAAAATAATTAGAAACGTCACTCTGCGTGGATGAATTCTAATATTTATTTTTTCGGATTTGCGAACGACGCGACGTACCCGCATAGATGATGATACAATTAAATAGGCAACCAGTCGTTCGTGCGCTCGGATAGAAATGATGACATAACAAAAATTATTTTTCTCGGCCATTACCTATATACAAGCCAACCATTGTACAAGCAACATAAAAAAGTTTTGTAAAATACGTTTTATAACGTTTTACGTACCACAATAAAACAAACCTGTTGATTTATTCAAACCACATTTTGGAATACAAAATATTGGATTGTATGCATGCCGTGTATGAAGTAAACCGAACCACGTTCCAGTATCCACCACCATCACCATACAATTGATAAATAACAAAAATAGAGTTTAGTCTGTGGCGCCACCTATTAATTAATATTAACAAATATTTTACCAGACTTATTATTTCGCCCTTAATACCCCGCATTGTGGTTTTTATATTTCTAAATTGTTTTTTTTTATATAGAATACCTTTCGGACTGTTTTGGGAATAATATCGAGATTGCAATAACATAATTTTGTCTATTTTTTAGAATATGATTAAATGAGATTCGATATGACAAACTCGAATCTCATTAAATCATATTCTAGTAACATATTTTCCATTTATTTAATGCATCTCTTCCTAAAGGTCTTATGGTGAATTGTTCGGATCAATACCGTAAAATTGTAATTTTATGCCAACTACAAAATATAAAATTAAGTGTTTCAATTTTTCATAATCCCGTTCATTATTTCACCATTTCGATAGATACATATATGTGCCACCTGGACACCGAAACATTCACTAATATTTCTTATTAAATTAATTTAAACTTGCAAGAGGCCAACAAAATGTAAAACCAAAGTTCAGGCGACAATTGCAAATTATTTCAATCTAAAAAGAATCTTTTAATATTTTTATTATTCAAATATTTTCAACTTGCCAATTTTGTTTTCTGTTTATTTCTTATCATGATATGAATATTAATCATATTGAAACATCTGTTGAAACAAAACAGAAAACAAAAAAATTAATGAATTTTAATAAAAAATTTTGGAAGCAAAATATTTAAATTATTCCTTATTTATATTCACCTCAGGTCATCCCTCAAATACCGGGACAACACAATAAATATTTTTTGATCGATATTTTGTATTAGACAATAACTTGTGGTATCCAAACTATTTACAAATCGCACGAAATGATGAATGAATAACTAAAATAGAAATTAGCATCATTTATGCGAGTTTAGAACGTGGCCTGACTACTATTATAGATAACAATTCATTCATAAAAATTTTTTAATTTATTTTGTTTTTTACAATAGAATAATTTCGTGGGAATTTAATGTGACTTAAAATCGTTATAAATGAGTTAATAAACCCAACTAGTCAGTCACATTTTTGCACAAATAAAATAAAAATCGAATAGTTAAACCACCCCCAACACAGGCAATACAATGTGTCAATTTTATACAAAAAGACAAAACAGATATGCTATTAAAAATACATTTTACCATTGTGTAAATTGTCAAATAATTGAACACACAAAAATCAAAATCAAACCAATTTTTTTTTTTTGTTAAAATTATTATAAATGTACAGTGTTTTGTTGTCTTTTTGTTTTTGTTCTGTTTGTTTCTCCGTGTTGTGTGATTGACAATAAGGGTAACACGCAGTGCAAACAATATGAATACGCTATATACGAGAAAATGAAAAATCAAATTTTCAAATTACAAAATATAAAATAGACGAGGTTGGTGATTGACATTGATTTAAAAATAATAACTCTGAACAAAAGACATTTGAAATTCTAGCACATTTTCCGCATTTTCGGCATATCTCTCTCTCTCTCTATCTCTCTGTGTAGACAGTTTTATAAGTACTTGTACATTTTCATTTTTGTTTTCCTAATAATTTTGATTGAAAAGATGACTTGTTTTTGTTAAATTTAATCAGAGTTTTTTTTTCATCTCTGTGTAATAGATTATATTTTGATCAAATAGGGATGGTATGGTCGGGGGTGACTATATAGCGATGATTTTTATATTGAAAACAAAAGTTTTGCTTTTGAGTAATCAAATTCATCTGTTCCATTGATGTGATGTGTAAAGTGAAACTAATACAATTTGTAGGATATTTTTATGTTTTATCAAAGTTATTAAAATGAACAATGCACGATACAAAACGATGTATTAAACAGTTCAAGTGGTTGACAATTTTCAAATGTTTTAAGTTTAGTATAACAAAAAATAATTAATAATTGAAAGCGATGATTTAGGGTCGTAAAACAAAGAAGTACAGAATCGGTCCTATTATTACAAAAATTTATTAAAGGCTCTGCTGTGCGCCGGAATAAATTGGTGTTTCACTCGGGGGCGGTTCCTTGCCGGGAAAATGAAAATTATAGATAAAAAAAAAATGTAAAGCAGAAATTGAAAGGACGACTCACCGTTATGCCGCATGATTGATTAATTCCTCTTTGCAACCGCCCTTTTTCGATTTGTAACCGTTTTGTGGTACTCACTGAACCATTTTATTATTTTTTTTAATATCTTCCTTCCAATTTTCATGTTTTTTTACACTATTCTATTTAAATTTGTAAATGATTGGGTAATAAGACCAATCACGTCCCACACGAAACAATCAAATGTGGCCTCGTTAATCTTTTTTTCGTTTTTACTTTTGGCCTAAATTGATAGGCCAGAAAACAATAGAGGAAAGCAAAAACAAAAACACAATTTTATGGCAAAAGGCTTTTATCACAGTTGTTGATTATTTTATTACATTAAAAATATTTTGTCTTTTATGCTGCATGCCTCAGGTTCAATTTTTTTGCTAAATCTCCGAATTTTCTAAATAGTTACAATAGGATCAATAAAACATTCTGTGTCTGACTTTTCAGTTTTCTAAATTGTGACTTTTCAACGTTAACCGAATGTTACCGAATAATATTGACGATTGGAGCATCACGGATTCCACACAGCGGAATTTTTCTGTACTAAAACTATCAATCCATTGATGATTAAAATTTATTTCGTTGCTATAACAACCGCAATTCATCTTTCAATTTTGCCTGTACGCAACACAAACTTCAAATGGACAATTTTCAAAATGGACTTCAAATGGACAAAAAGGTTGAGTTTGAATTCTAAAATATTTGTTGCAATTAGTTAGAAATTGTATGATAATATGAATTCAAATAAGCTATAGGTTCCAAACTCTATTGAAACAAAATTGAAGTTGGAACTACGTTATAATTTTGAGTGAAGTTTGATATTCCAAAATAAATTGTTATTGCAATTAGTAAAAATTGCAATATGAAACATGATTTCAATAAAACAACAAAATTATTTAGTATCAGTATATATAATATGGCAACTTAAATTAAAAATTGAGTTTGATTTACAATTTGATTGAGTAAAAATATGAGTGTAATTTAGCTTTGTTAGTTTAAAAGTTGCTTTAATAGCGTGAATCTTTTAAACTCAACCATCACGGTGTTATTTTGAAATAAGTATCGCGTATCAGTCCAAATATTTATGTGTATGGATGTGGAACCATTTTTGAACTACGTCTCCAGCACTTTGTAACCCAGGAAGGTTAGTTTATCCAATAGTATAGTTTTGGTTTTCTTTTCAAAATTTGACCACATATTTTTCAGTTTAATCATATATTTTGTAATTTTAGTTACATATTTCAGGTATTTTTGATTTTTTAGAACCTAAAAATTCTAAGCCTACTGATTAGAGTGTTTTTGTAACTAAGGATAAGGTGCATTTTAGGATACAAAGGTAAATATAAAATGAAGAGTCGACGTCGGGCAGTATTTTTCCGACACCGATTACAACTCCGCTAAAATAGTTCGACTCCTCAACTTCGACTCCCGACCCGATAATACAACCTTCTAATTTGGCTTATAGTAAGTATTTAAAAATTAAAACATTAGGATATTCTGGAATAGGCCAGCTATAGATTTAAGAATTTTTTAGGAGAGTTAAAGATAGATTTATTAGCCTTAGTACATAATGCGACTTTTGTTTGAAAAAATTTCGACTTAATTTGGCGAAGGTAAAATTCATCAATGTTAAATTGTTGTTATGTGGACGTAAATTTCGTAAAAATAATTCTCGTTTGACACGTAAAATGAATCAATTGAATATATTTTGCTAACGCCGTTAACATCCTAAAAAAAACGAGATCCTTTTTTTGGAGTTTACAAATTTTTAATATTATAATTTATTTGAATAAGAAATTCCAAAGTATCGGGTTACGTAATTTAGATCGTAATATCTTAATTTTTAAATTTAATGAAATTCTAAATAATTTCCAACTATTAAAATCACAAAATAAAGATTGAATCCTCCAATTTTTTGAAATTTATTGACATAGAATTATCATCTGGTATTTGAACCTTTTGAAATAAATTAATTAATTAAAATTCTTAAATTTTTTTTAATTTCCTAAATTATTGGTAGGTGTTCTAATTATTTAGAATTTAAAATTTTTCAAATTTGGTAATTTTGTAAAATTTGTGATATTATTCAACTGTTTAGAGGAGTTTATACCTTTCGAAATTAATAAAATGTCTTACCATATACTTATATTATCGATATTATGTTTATCCACAGGAATTACATTTTTTTTAAATTGAAGCGTTTGCTGAAGTTTTTAAATATTGTTGTTCCGTAATTTTTAAAATTATTCAACTGTTTAAAAATGTGTAATTCCTTAAATTTTTTAAATTTGATCAGTTCATAAAATATGAACTCGTAACGCTCCTAAAAATTGTGAAATTCTTCAAACTAATTCAATTTTGATAAATTTAATGAAATTTTTAATATTTGCCAGTTCATAGAATTGTACAATTTAATAAATCCTTTAACTAGGAATTTACTGCCATACCCATAATACTATCATCAGGTTCTTCCACGTCTTGAAACTAATTAGACGGATTATTTCGGTTATTCTTAAATTATTGATATTCTAATTATTTAAAACTATCCATTTTAGAAAATTAAAGCGTATGTTTAGATTTTAAAAATTTTTAAATTTTAATTTTTGAAGTTATTCATCGGTTAGGTTCTTGAAACTTTTGAAATTAATTAAACTCTGAATTTCAGAAATTTTTAAATTTTTTTGAAATCTCTTATAATATTCTTATATTGAAGTGTTTGCTGAAGTTTTTAAAATTTGTGAAAAACCTTTAAATTTGATTTTCCTATTGTTTGAAATTATAAAACTGTTGAATCAATTCCTCAAATATTTAGCCTTGTTACGCTCATATTTTAAATAACTTAAAACAAGTTCAAAATTTATAAGCTTAATGAAATTGTAAATATTTTCCAACCCTTAGAACTACAAAACTAATTGAAGCCAACAATTTGTTGCAATGTATTTTTATAAAATTATCAACAGGTTGATAAAACCTTTTGAAATTAATCTCAAACATCTGAAAATCCTTAATTTTTTTTTTTTTTTGTAATGCTTAAATGATCGAAATTCCAGTTGTGGAAATATTTAAATATTTCAAATTCGACCAATTGTTCAAATTTTTGAAATTTAACGAACATTTTAATGTTCTGAGTTTTTTGAAATTTATTTAATTCTTAAATTTCAGAGAATTCCTAAATTTATTTGATTTTCTTATATTATCGATATTCTAATTATAGGCCGCATAGAGTCACGAAAACTCGTAAATTATAGCAACTAAATATAAAATAACACTGCTACGATTAAAGAAAAAATAAAACCAAACAACACCAAGTGAAATTAAAACAGATCGAATAGAAAATTTGAAAAGAATTTGAGTTTGAAAGCGTACTTTGGTATAACAAAGAAAGTGTTCTATACAATCGAATCATCAAATCATCTACTCATGACGTATATTTTTCAAATAAATTTGTAAAATTAATAAAGTTTTGGTAGTTTAATCATTAATTGATGGTGCTTTGTAGCGGTTTCTGTACAATTTTTCTATTAAGAATCGTTAAACTTTTTTAATCATCCCTGAATTGAAATTTTGTGCAATTTTTACTTGCAAATATTCTTTCGATAACTGTTGTTCGATTCTACAAGTTTTTTCGATTTTTAAAATAAAAAATTAATGGTACAGAGTGGTAATCAGGGAAGTTGCCATATTTGGGCGTGTCAGTTAGACGCCGGTGGAAAGTTAACTGAGTTAAGACATTCGAGAGGCATGTTATGAGTATGAGATTTGGCCCTAAACGCGTTATCAGGAATTTGATTCGAATGATCCAGTACATGAAAGATGAAATTAAAGGACCGCACTAAGGTTGCTCCTGTCACCCAGTTTTCTGAGCCACCCTCTTTAGTACCTATCTGTAGAGATGACTGTCGACGACAATGGCTCCTCTTGTTCCATTGCGGGCTAACAAAACTTGTGAAAACCATGTTATTATTGTTTTGTTGCGTGCATATAAAAATCGCAATATTTTTGAAAAATTCAATTCGTCAAGATAAAGACTCAATTAATGAATTTATTTTTGTATTGTTTAATCCATTTGGGTAGATGAACACAAGATACAAACGAATATTCTATAAATACTGTAAAAAAGGAAAATTGCTCCATAAAAGTGTAATATTTTCATTCAAGATATACTTGAATTGCGCTAAAAATAATTTACAATAATCACGTTGAAGGAACTGGATTCATGATCACTTACTCATTTCATTATCCTAAACGAAATAAGTACTTGTGGTGCTAATTTTAGTTTTACATATTAACGCATAATCCAAGTAATTCATTGTCAAATTTACAACTAAACTGAAAAATAATCTCGCAAGGACACTTTTCGGTAACTTTCTGGTAGTGAATAGCGTAATGAAGCTTTGAGAAGAAAAGTTGAAAATTTAGTCGCAATTATTTGCTGGCCTTTATGGCTTTGGTGTGTATTATTTGTATTGTTATTTCAGCACCTGGTAGACAATAGGTTACCTTGCACTCAAAAGCATTCAAGTAATAAACAAAAAACATTAAGTCGCGTTATCAATTCTACTGAATTATTCGGTTTATTTTCGTTTTTATTAGTTTTTTTAATTTACCAAGTAATTTACAAAAGATAATAGATGAGGAAGATTTATAGGTATGGGTTTATAATAATGATACATTTCATCTTCAACTAACAACTACCGTATATCAATCCGCAGCTGCCAGCCTCTCTCAGAGCTTGCTGGTTTTAGTCTCGCGCTTTACCATGTGGAACGACGCTACACTATGCCTGAAGTGAAACAACAATTATTTGTAAGTTTGTTCAACTTAAATTTGTTTAAAAAAAAAGGAATTCGTTAAAAAACAAACTTAAAATATCAGCGTGTAAACTAAAGGAGTTAGACCAGCATAAAGTTGAGAGAAATAATTTGATTGTTTCAATTTTCTACAAAAAATGGCTTGACCAATTTATTTGAAATTTTGTACATTAATTAAGAATGAGGTTATAAGTAAGGCTTGTCCATTCCCGGGAATTCCCGGGAAATTCCCGGGATTTGGGATACGATTATGCCTCGGAACACGACTATGCATTTTAATGAGCAGTTTTGATATTGGATTTTGCATTCCCCGGAAATATTTACAACATTCCCGGGAAACGGATATACTTTTTATTTCTTAAATTCCCGGGAAATGCCATTCTGCGAATTCCCGGGACGCAAGCCTTAGTTATAAGGCGACCGCATGTATGCCGACATTTGCGGTTAAATATTTATCCGCAATTTCAAGCAATCAAAATCACTTAACATGAAAACGAATTTCCATTCTCAAGTTAAAAAAAATTTTTGTTTGAGCAATTTTATCCGCAAGCATCCAACTTGGGAGGGGAAATTCTTTTTCATTTTCAGTGATTTTGGTTGGTTCCAAGGCCTTCCAACTGGGGATAAATATTTATCCTCAAATAAACTGGATACATGCGGCCGCCTTTAGGAATACAACAAAAATATTTTTACCAGTTATACCTAGTTAAAATATAACTGGACCGAGCTGATGATATCATTGATGTTTGAGTTTTGAGACGAGGAATGATTGTGCTTAGCCACTCCGATATTATAATCGACATTTAAAACGCTTTTTTAAATAACGCCATTTTGGAATCGGCATTGTCTTCAGACATAGCCGTAAATCTGATTAAATCTGATTTGTTTTTTTATTCTTTAAACCTCACTGTTGTGAATGTACAAAATTTTGAAATACGTAAATTGGTCAAGCGATTTTCTATAGCAAAATTAAAAAAAAAAACTTTATTTCTTTTCCAACTTTAGCCTATTCTAACCCCTTAAATCATTGGCATGAAATTTGCTCGATTTTCGACCAATCAATTCTTTTAATGATCTCGCATTTCTTTTAAAGATTGCTTGCGTAGAGTTTGCTTGAACACGGTCTCGCCAAATTCAAATTGTAAGGTTCCGTATGCGTAGATTTTATATACAGACTTTGACAGCATCTTGTATTGTTGCTAAATATTGGGCAAGTTCTTTACAATTTTGACAATGTCCTTTTTTGTTAATGTTGGTGATCTCTCCTTATTTCACACGCTATCTGATTTATGTGTTAGGGTTCATTCCTTACCCATTCGTCTTTCTCTCTGTAACAACGTATCGCTGATAAAACACTTCTGTTAACTTTCTCTACCGTATTCGCCTGCGGATGATAAAAAGCGTAGAGTCAATGTTACATTTTTTTATATTTGCAAGAATCCCCTAAATGTTCTCAACGTTAAATAGCCTCACCTAAAGAAATACTTTCAAATATTTCATCAATCATACGGATACCGTAGATCTTCCAGATTTTAGCATACCGAATTTACTGAAGATGTGATATCAAATCAATTAGGGAGATTTTATATTTAAAAGCGTAAAAGGTTATAACGCGATTCTGCATAGACTACAGAAAGGAGAAAAATTAGACAGGTTAGGTGAAGTTCAAATATATCATCACAGGCATAACCCCTTATTACTCAACGACAAAGTTCCTTAAAATGGTATGTATGAAATGTATTTAAATATTCCAAATTACATTTTTACACTTCAGAATATTTGTAAAAGTTGACAATGAGCCAGGGGCTCAATTTATTTGTATTATATGATACATTGATTACTATTTTCAGTTTATTTCTGTACACTTTTAACCATTTTAATTTTAATCTATATTTGTATTTGTTTGATTTTATTGTTTCCTCATTACCATCGGAAAAACTGTATCTATGTAACTCAGTTAAGAATAAGCATTATATATAATGATATTTTCATCGAAACTTGTTTGCGGAAAAACCAAAAATTAATAGTCAAAAGTGTTCTTGTTTACTTAAGTTTCAGTTTTCAATTAACATTCCCTTTATACGGTACTCGAAACAAACTAGTACCTAATTTTAACTGTGATAGCTTGCTTTATACTGAAAAGCTCAAAAAAGCTCTTTACAATTTTCTATAAAACAAATGATATTATTGTTAACACCACATAATAAAGCTCAACCTCCAAAATCACAAATATGTATTTCAAATTTTAAAAAGACTTGACAACAACTGTTTAAGATTTTGACAATAACAACAAATCAATCTTGTTTAATTAAAAATCGTTTGTAAAATGTGAAAAAAATTGTAGGATATGAAATCGAATTGCTTAAAGAGGTTTTTTGGATAATTCGCAAAGCTATACGCTTTTCCAGCTGGTTCCTACATAAAAGCTAACAAACCCGACAAACAATCTCAATATTTAGTACTGAAAAATAACTGATGAGAGACTGGAGGACCGAACTGTTTTTTGGCGGACTTTCCTTTCCTCCAGTACTGTAAAAAAACCGAGTTTTGGAACACCTTGGGCGGGCTCTAATGTCTGAACGAGGACCGTAGGTTATTTTACGGTCAAATTGCCGACAATTTGTAAGTGACATTCTCCGTAAATAAACTGTTATTTTGTAAATATCAGATACCATTATACAGTCCTTTCTTCCTTAATATGTAAGCGAAATTGTTGGATATAAAACCGTGCAATAGTCGAACATTTACTTGCGAAATTTGCCGTAAATTAACCATCCCTTTATGTGTATCAGGCAATATTCTACAGTCCCTTTGCCGTTAATATGTTAGTGAAAGTGTCGGATAAAAAACCGTCCAAGTGTCGAGCTTTTATATGTGAAATTTGCCCCAAATGAACCATCCCTTTGTGTGAATAGGTAACATTCTACAGTCTCATTGTCGCTAATATGCAAATAAAATAGTCGGATAGAACACCGTCCAGTTGACGAACATTTGCAAGTAAAATATCTATTGTTTATAGACAAATATACTATTTTTAATAGCCTTCCAATATTTATGACTTGGTGAGCCAGTGAAATAAAGGAGCCATCGACTCATAACATATCTACTACAAATCGAACTTTATATGTTATATATAACTAAGACCGTACTGATTTAGCGAATTATTATATTCGCCAAAAATAAAAAACTCAAGGCTAATCTTTTTGTTTGTCGGGACATTTTACAGCCCACTTTACCGTAAAATGAAGGTAATTTTACCGGACTTAAAACTGTCCGGATGTAAATCTGTAATCAATACATTTATATATTTTTTGACACCCGAAATAATCATCAATGATTTTGGTTGGGTTTTGTTTTCGTGTTTGAATCGGTTGTTGTCGATAAGTAAATATTTTTAAATAATGTAGTTGTGTTCGCTTAATATCCACTTGTTCCGTGTTTTTTTAAATCGGATAGCCTTCGTGTAGATATTTTCTGTTTTGCTTTAATTTTTCAACCGACATTTTACGGTTTTGAAACCGTGAATGCTGTTGCGGTTAACAATTGTTTGTCGGGTAAAGCGTAGTAAAATTATCTATACAGAAAATGCTTACTGTGCAAAATCGACCTATACCCTTTTATCCACTGCTCGACGATTTTTTCTATAACTAAAAATATTTTTTTTGCTTTTGATGAATTCCAGCGAACCAGAGAACAGCTTAAAGTTTGCATTTTAAGTAACAACAATTGTACTAATTTTGGTTTTTTGTATCAAAATGTAAATCCAAACAACAGTGCAGTAATTTGGTTGCTTTTCTCTGTCGTTTCGTCAAAATGAAGAGTAAAATAGAGTTATAAACTTAAAAAACAAACCGTTTAAGTTAGACACCTACGCTAACGGGCGGACTAAAAATATTTTTGAAATCTGTCCACATTATACGAAACAATGAGTATCTTATACTTTATGACTACAGTCGTTTTATACAGTTTTGACTCAAATTTCATAATTTTAAAATACTTCGAAGACATTTACAAAGAAAAATTTGAAAATTATGTGTTTCTGGGTTAGGCTTTAGCATTATTTCGAATAGTCTTAAGGAGGTCCAAACTGATATACAAATTCAAATTAAACAATTAACAAATACATATATACATTTTTCTGAAGGAAATTAATATTTTGGGGACTAAACAAATTTCTTTGTGTATTTTGGCACTTTCAAAAAATATCGGGTCTAATAATTGCTTCTTAGAACTCTCTAAAATGTCAACTAAATGATTTTAAACAGCCTCGTATTTCTGTACGATTTTGGACACAACTATAAATTATGAAATTACGTTTATCCATTTTGTAATCACTATTCATCTTGGGGTCGTAAATTTAAAGAAAATTCTATAACATGAAACCAAATAACACAAAATTTTATTCAAGGTATTTTAACCTTATTGGTTTCTAGCTTGTCCTAAACTAAAAACCTCATCTTGATCCGCTAAACTATCAATATTTATAATAATAAATAAATATAACGATATATACGTTTAATACAAAATGTTAAACATAGTAGGAATTTAAAGGATATTTCAGGATCTCAAGCCAAATTATACTTAAAGTGTTCTAAACACAAAAGCTCGGATCAATCTTATATTTTTATAACGGTATGGTAAAGTGGAATTTTAGCCCAATATTTCTTTTAGGGTTTGACAACAACAACATATGACACTAATTTAATTATAAATCTAATAGATTAATAGAAGATAATTTTTAACGTTAAAGATTATAAAGTTCCGTAAAGCTTTCAATAATTAGAATGGTATTATTATTAATAATAAATATGGCACAGATAGCTCAACAAAAAAAAATAATTGTTATTTATTTTCCGTTTGTTCTAAACTGATAAGCTTCATAAATGTTTCCACAGGCCAAACATTACGCACATCCTCCAAAATCACAATTATGAGAAATTTAAACAAATTTGACAACAACAATTGGATTTTCAACATTAACGAAAAATTTGATATAAGTTGGTAGAAAACTACTGCATCTGAAACCGAATTATTTAAAGTAGTACTTGATACGATCTAATCATTGTTTATTTCTTGTCCTAAACGAAAAAGCTCTTCAAACTCTATACAATTGAATATTATTGAAACGATATGTTTAAACAAGTGGAGGTACAAAAAGGAATCGCAACATACAAAATCACAAGTATTTTTTTGAAATTTTAACAGATTTGGCAACAACAAAATTTTTTCGTAAAGATATTGACAACAACAACATAAAAAACTATGAAAAATGGGTATTTACAATAAATAAAATTATAGTATCTAAACCAAATTACTTACTTTAAATGTTTAAGATAATTTAATCGCTTGTTTGTGTTTAACATGTTCTGGACTTAAAAGCTCAAACAAGACGGTGGAGTTACCTTTACAATCGTATAGGTTTTGTCGTGGTGATTGTTGTGATAATTTGTCTAAAATAATTTGGTTATATATATGTATATATATTTGGGTACTCTCTGAATGGAGTAAATTAAATTCTTAAGGGCTTTCAATGGTATACGAGAGATGTATAACTGAATCTAATTGTTAAAGGTCGAAGATGAAAAATGGCGAATACGACTTTGATTGCTGATCAACACGTGCCAGTTCTAAATAATCTAACGTTATTTGTGGATCTGTGATTTGGCGGTATGAGAGTAGAAGATTTAAATTGTCATGGCCAATTGTACTATTGAGGAAGAGCTCTCCAAATTTAAAATAACCGTGACATATTGTGTCAGCCCAAAATAACGCCTGCCCAAAATAACGTAAAATGTTTGTAAAATATAAATGGTTGGTTTGTTGTTCTTTAACGATGCTTTCTGGGAGAAAGTGTCGTCCGAGAGTCGGATAGACCCAATTTTTTTTTTTTTTTTTTTTTTTAGATTCATAAGTAGGTTTTACTTATTTTTTTTGCTTTTGAATTTTTTCTACTATTATTTATAATTTTTTGTTTGTTGTTTTTCTTGAGTTATCCAAACATTATATCGATAGTTCAATATCTAAACGAAATTTAAAATGAACACCGCTTATTTAAGTATGTTGAATTGGCCCATGAATATTTGATTCGAGGTATCGACGGTAATCTTCCACGAGAGGCAGCAAGTCGAGAGCTACGAAACAGGCTTAGGAATGAAGCTAAAGGAAAAGAGGTCACGCCTATGCTTGGCGTCTCCGATGTAACTGAAGAGTTTGACAAATGTAAAGTTAAATTCCAATCTATAGAAGCTATTCCATTGAAATCGCAGAAAACCCTCGGAAAGCAATTCCAAACTCAGGTTTTACATGTGCTGTACCATCTGCAAAGATTGGCCAATGCATTACCGAAAGACAAGGAAACATCTACAAGTGTTTCATCAATGCTAGAAGAACCCGAACCAAATGTGTCGGACCACAAAGAGGAAGATCTATTTGGAAATACGTTGTAGCATGCTCTTAGTATTATCCAAGATCACATCACTCAATGTCAAAAATTCTTGCAAGAAACCGTCTGAGGCAGATAGTTTTGCCTTCTCTGATTCAGATGACGTAGATTTCTCTCGTAGAATTTTAAAGAAAACTTATATTCCAATCTACAAGTGGGGTGTAGTGTTCCAAGGTGATGAAAAAACGAATAAAGTAAGCGACTTTATTGCTGACGTTGAAATGTTTGCTAAAACCGAAGGAGTCAATGACACCGAACTACTCGAGAGAGCTATTTATTTATTTGATGGCCCTGCTAGGCTTTGGTACAGATCTAATGTGCAAACAAACCCGTCTCCAAGTTGGAAAATTCTAATCCAGTCGCTAAGAAAAACCTTCGTACCAGAGGATCACGATTATTGGCTTATGCAAGAAATTTATCAACGTGCACAAGGCCGCGATGAAAATTATGCCATGTATCTTGCACATATGAAAGTTCCTTTCAAAATTTAATCAAACCAATTTCTGAACAAGAGAAATTGAAGACAATTATAAGGAATTTAAGACCCTTTTATATCGAAAAACTCCCTATAGTAGATATTACCACAATTGATCAATTAAGTCTTTATTGTAAAAAAATTGAGGATCTAAAGTTTAACATAGACCGTCGTTCTTGCAAACTAACACAAAATTTTATTTCGAACTCGGTACCAAAAGCTACTTTATCAAGAGTTAAAATTCCAGATCGGGTTGTTGGTTGCTCGCAGCCAAGCTCATTGCACTGCGGTAGATGCAACTGAGGTTGAGACCTATGCAAGTATAGTGGCTGTTTCAAAAGCATCTCACCTTGCCGAAGATAACCCAAAATCTGATCCTAATTGTTGGAATTGTTATGAAAAGGGACATCCATATTACGAATGCGAGAAACCAAAAACGCGTATATTCTGTTACAAATGCGGTAAGGATGGCTCTATAATAAGGTACTGCCCAAACTGCAAAGCCAAACGTATTCTACCAAAAAATCCATAAATCAGTTTGGTCTTGGAAGTCGTACCACTCTGTTACACACTGAGACTTCCGCAACATTTACCTCTTGGCCTGTTGAGCAACCGCAAGCTCTTTCATATTTTCATATTTTCCCAAAGTCATTACCTTAAATTCAATAATTAATTACGCCGCAGATGGAAGGCCAATGGTCGAGGTTACAATTTTAGATATGCCCGTAATGGGTCTTTTGGATTCTGGAGCATCCTGTACGACTTTCGGTACAGGTAGTGAAACAATCATTAATCGTTTAGGACTCACCAAATACCATCTTAATACTTTCATTGCCACAGCCGATGGTATTCCTCACACTACTAAAGGCTATCTCAACGTCCCATATACTTACAACGAAAAAACGGTAAACCAACATGTTGATACTTGGTGTTGATTTTTGGGGAAGCTTTAACATTGAACCTGTAGTACATTCCTGTTCTGGTTTAATTTCCAATAAAATTACGGATTGTCAACATGATATCGGTGGATGACTCAAGCGCGTTATCATCGGTTTTAAAACTATTTCTAATTTAGAATGGAGAAAGTATCAGCAGAACTGATGTAATATCTCACCTTATCGATACTGCGGTGATGCTAGACCAATAACGCAACGAAAATACTTGGTATCATCTTTTACTCAGGAAAAGCTGGATAAGGAGCTTGACGGCATGATAAAGCTAGGCGTAATTGAAAACTCAAACAGTCCATGGAGCAATCCGATAATTTGGGTAACCAAGCCTAACGGTAAAATTCATTTGTGTATGGACTCGAGGAAATTGAATGCTGTCACCACGGAAGATGCCTATCCTAATCCACATATCGGTCGAATTTTGGGTCGATCTAAGACAACAAAATATCTGTCAAGCGTTGTTATAATGCCATTTGGGCTCCATAATGCTCCCCAAACGCAGGCCAGACTTATAGATTTCATGTTGGGTGTTGATTTGGAACCATACGTCATCGTTTATCTTGATGATATTATTATTTCCACAGAGACAATTGAACATCATTTGAAGCTCCTGAAAATTGGTGCAGAAAGGCTGACTAAAGCACGTTTAACTATAAATTTAGAGAAATCTAAATTTCTGTAAAAAAGTATGAAATGGGTGGGATTGAGGACTGATCCTGAAAAGGTACAAGGAATTCTGGATTATCCTATTCCTTCTTCAGTTAAAGGGGTCCGGAGACTTTTAGGAATGGCGGGATGGTACCGCAGATTCATCCCAAATTTTGCTACTATCACTGCTCCTATCTCCGATCTTTTACAAATAAATAAACGGTTCTGTTGGACCGAAGCAGCCAATTCAGCTTTTCTAGAAATTAAATCTCGATTGATTTTCCCACCAATTTTATCTAACCCGAATTTTTCCTTACCATTTAATATTCAGACTGACGTCTCTGACGTAGGCATTGGTGCAGTATAGACCCAAGGAGAGGGATCCGAGGAACGCGTCATTTCATTTATCTCACAGAAATGGACAGCTCAGCAACAGAAATACCACATACGACTGAAAAAGAATGCCTCGCTGAAATTACAGCCATTGAGATTGAAGAAATTTACGGTGATCACGGATCATTGTTCTTTAATATGGCTAAATAATATTCATGACCCTAGTGGTCGCTTAGGGTGATGGGCGCTTAAGCTTTAACAATCTAATTTTGAAGTGAAACATAGGAAAGGCAAATTTAATGTGGTGCCTGATGCACTTTCTCGTAGCCTACAAATTGAAGTCGTAACATCTGGAACGGATCTATGGTATGATAATTTAAAAGCGGGGTTGTTAAACTCCCCGGAGAAATATCCCTCATTTAAATTAATGAATGATAAGCTGTACAAAATTTATCAAAATAATGTCGGGAAATTGGTGGTATACGATCAACCCAAAGTTTTAGAATTATGTGACGATAGTCCTCTGTCTGCTCATCTGGGGGTGAAAAAACCTTTAGCGAGAATTAAATAAAAATATTACTGGCCAAAAATGATAAACACTGTCAAAAACTACATGCGTAAATGCGATATCCAAGAAATAATCGGAAATATTATGGTTAAAGAGCGAGTTTATACAATTTGTGATTCTAGTCTAAGTGTCGCCTAACAAATAATACAACTTCCTACCCAATTCAGCACACAAAAAAAAATACCTATACCAAGCACAAATGATTAATTAAAACTTTTCCCAAAGCTTAATTTTCATATTTACAAGGCATATACATTTCAACAAAAATAGAATGGTGCGCGCAATCAATTTCCAACATAATTAAACATGCACGATGTTTATTAATGTGTTAATAATTTTCACATACCTACGTCCCACATATTAAATAATAATAAGATAAATCTAACAAACATTTGTTTAAGACTCAAGATGATCCAAACAAAACCATATTAATGTACATTGAAATTCCCTTGAGGGCAACAGGTGAACTCATTTCACTGTCGAGTAATTTTTCATTTGATCTGAAAAAAAGTTGTGTAGGTATATATATGTACCTGGCACAAAATATCCAGAATTAAATTTTTATGTCCAAAAATACTTTCAGAAAACAAATTTTTTAAATTGTAAAAGTTGCAGCTATATATAGGTAAAACGCTTAAAAAGTAACAACAACAAAATGAAAACTGTTAAATATAATCTTAACTCATGTTCACCCATCATAATTTTATTTTTCTAATTTTAACCAAATAACTTAAGGCTAAAACTAATTGAAGTATTCGTAACAAACTAATAAATAAAATGTAATGATGGTTGAAACAAGAATGTGGCCACAAAAAATTGTGTTCATTCAATTGGTATATGTATAATGTATCAATAAAATTCTGATAAAATCTGCGTTTATTTCTATGTAGGTTAGGTACTAAGTTGTCGCCTCTTTTCTTTTATGGATCGTTAATTTTTATTCCTAATACGAAAATATAAAAATCGCGCGCTCATCAAAAGAACAACTACTTGATATACATACATAATTAAAAATAGTGTTTTATGAAAGATGTTTGATTTAAATTCCAACACGGCATAAAAATATATGAAGGCGTTTTTAAAGTTGTAGGCGATACATGTATAAATAAACATGTTGAGAACCAACTTATACTATGTGCTTTAATAATAATTAGAGAAGTAAAATTTAATTAATACCAATTGACAAGGAATTAATTTTTTGTTTACACGTTTATGTTGTTTATTCGATATAGAACTTCAATGTAATGGTTTAGAAATAAAATTAACAGCAGGCGCTTAATTGAATTTTCAGTTTTTTTTAGGAGTTATTAGGATTTGCCTATAAAGCTTCTCATCTCGTAGGTGGTTGCGGTTATTTTGATCTTTTTTGTACATACACGCTATTGTAAAGTAATACACACTCCATATACGTAATAAAACTGATTTATATCTCGGTTTAGGTGATTTTATATTACAAGCAAGCTGTGTCTATTTAAAATGGGCTTAGAGTAATATGTATCCAGGAGATGAGTTGGATTAAAAAATTTGTTTTTGTGGTTTAAGAAATTAGTTATGTCGCACACCAGATCGTTAAAAAATGAATTGATTGATTTTTGAAATCAAGATAAAAACCACACTTTACCTTGAAATTTCATGCACAGTATATAATCCAGAAAAAAAAAACATTTTAGTTAAACTTCATTCATTAATTTCAAGAATGATAAAATCCGTAATAAATAAACTAAAATAAAAATTAAATGACTAAAGCCACAAAATAGAGCTTCTCGTATTAAAAAAAAAGGTTAATGATGTGAATCAATGGAACAAATTAAAATTTATTTGACAGTTTTGTGAGATTCTCTCAAGTTTATTCTTTAGCATACCTATATGCGTTTATACTCGCAGAAGGGACACAAAAATCTAATGTTAAAATTACATCTTTAATCCTATCAAAATATAATATCAAGTTACATATTATATAGGTACGTACATACATACATTCCCAAATAGATTAGGATCAAGTTTTTTTTTGTATCAAAATTACGAGTGAATATAAAAAAAAAACTATCAACAGTCACTTGAATCTCGAAATATAACAAATTTAAATCTATCCAAAATGATAAATTTATTTCATGTCCCACAATCCCAATGGTGGTGACTTCTTGTATTTCTGTTTGATATATTTTCATTTTATGTTGCCTTCTTCCTAAAAAAATAAAAAACTTAACTTTAGAGTTGAGAGATCAATGATGTTATTTTGTGTTATACATATTCCTAAAAATAGTTTTTTGTCGTTACGATGCTCTTGTTGTTTTTATTTTTCTAAATAAATCTAAATCAACCTGGATTAGATAAATGGGATGCATATTATTTTATCTTCGTATATCTCGTATACTAAGATATCTAGATATGTATATAAATATTTGTTTATCTTAAAACGAATCAACATCAACACCATTACGTTCTAATAAAGATTTATTCAGATGATAATTGAAATTATTTTGTGACAATAAAGTTTTGATTTTTTATTTCTCCACTATCTAACTATTAACATTAAGTAGATTCCTTGAGTTGTTATGTGCATGGTTTTACGGTAAAAATCATTAATAAAATTTACATAATTAATATTTAGCGGAGATCAAAATTTCGTTTCATTAAAAAAATACTTTGACTAAAAATCGTTCTCGTGTTACGGAACCAGTACAACTAAATAATCAAACGTTATCTATCAAGTTCAGCGCGAATGTGATGCGACATATCATTTTGAGCTGATACATATCCCCCACCACTAACCGAACCGCGCAACGACCATTTTATTTGTTTAAGGCTACTTCGAAAATAAAGGGAGAAGCTTTTGAGAAACAAAATTATACAATGTCATCATATTTCAAGTTTTGAAATTTAAAATTCCAGAAACACCCAATGGATCTTCGTAAAAAATTATAATTTGGGTTTTCAAAAATTCCTTTTTCAAGCATTTCAAGTAAAATTAATAAGAGTTATAGGTATATGAAATTGCTCATTTCATATATAACTCTTAATAATTTCTTGTAGAATTGTTAAGCAGTTCCTCTAAACATTTTATGACAAATTATTAAACATTTACCGTAAAATTGCTATGCATTTTCTGTCAAACCGCTAAGCATTTCTTGTATTATTGCTAAGCTCAATAAGAATTTCCTGTAAAATTGCTTGGAGTTTCAAATGAAATTGCTAAGTATTTCAAATAAACATGAAAAGTCGCCAAACATTTAATTGAGAATAATTGTTAAGCGTTTTCTATAAAATCGCTGAGCATTTATTTAAAATAGTTAAGCGATCCATCGGAGAGCATTAAATATAAAACTATGTCCAAACTTTTCATGTATTAACCCTTTGGTTCGAAATGTACATAATACTATACATCGTTTTCTAATACGTATAACATGCGTACAAAATTATTAGTATAAAAAAAAGAAGTTTGTGGACAAACGCCGAATAGTTTCTTGTTGATTTTCCTCTGAGTTTGTTGTTAAATTTAATACCGTTTGTTTAAAAGCGAGGGATTTGTGAAGGAGGGTATAAGTGTAATTTTATCCTTGTAAGCTAACCAATTTTTAAATTTAATTTAGAGTAGTTAAAATTATTTTAAAATTCTAAATTTTGGTGTTTTGTTTATCATAAAAGTGTAAATATTGTAGCAGTTAATGTTTTGTTCTGATCTGACAAATAGTATTTTATATAAAAAGGTAAGAAGTTTGATGTACATAATAATGTACAATTCGAACAAACAGTAATGTATTTACATACATGATTTATTACATGTATATATTTATGTGCATTCTGCTTTGATAGATATTTATATTTTTGGTAACTTCTTTAGGAAAATGAATCGTAAATATCGCACAGACCAAGAACTCATTTATATTTTTAGCACGTTTGATCCCGATTTGGAAGATTTTGTTGATACGGTCCTAAAAAATGAAATAATTGATAACATGGAAAACGTTCAATACCCAAAAAAGCAAAACATCAAATGATTCCGGTCACAATTTCAACCACTAATTTCGGAATTTGTTCCAAGTGTCGAGCTACAAGAAATTCCAATCGGTTAAACTCCCTTGGCATATTTCAGGAATTATTTGCCGACAAATTTTTTGAAGAAATGGCTTTTTTTCCAAACTTGTATGCAGAACAAAAAATGATAACCAGTTATAAACACACCAACACATCTGAAATGAAACAGTTATTTGTACTACAAATATCAATGGGCTGCTTCAAACTTCCCAGAATTCGATTGTATTATGATAAAGCTCTTGGGATTGCATTATTTAGAGGTACCATGACGAGCGATCGACTTTGCAGCTACGAAATAACCTATATGTTATAACTAAAAATTTAGAGATGCCTAAAAATTGCGCAGACCATTAATCATCAGTATGCGTAGATGAGCAAATGCAAGCTCTTTATAAAACAATATTTGAAATGAAAGCCTGGCCCTTGGGGAATTAAAGTCTACGTACTTTGTGGAAAATCAGGAAGACTTTACGACTTTTCCTGTATCAAGGGGCTGAGTTAAGCATACCAAAAAATTATATAACTAAATTTGGATACGGAGCCGCTACTGTATTGCATCTGACTAATCGTCTCAAAAACCAGGCCACTACTTTTCATACCAATTATTAGAGGTTCTAAAAATTAAAGAAATGAACGCTGCGTGCACTGTTAGGAAACAGTATTTTGAATTTATTACATTTTAGGATTTATTTAGCTCAATCATTGGTACAAGCCAAAGCGGATGCTAAAAAGCGAGGCCGCCCTTCAAATCTGGAAAACGTGGAGCCAGGAAGCTCGTTTGACACAATGCCGCAAGCAATGCGAAACTTTGAGACACGGCCTTTGAAACAGGTTCAGCTAGATAAGTTCGACCACATGCCGAAACACGATCAAAGGAAAGAAGATATGGTACATTTATGCTTTAATAAAGACAGAAATTGTTTTGCTGAATTTCACCGCAAGAATTAAATTTTGTCAATTATTTTTTATTTCATTGAGAATTTAATGCTATAATTTATGTTCCGTTATGATTTATTTAATTTTTTTTTCATTTTTTATTTATAAATAAAAATGTCAATGGACACATAAATTAGAATTTTAAATTTATAAAATAAATATATTTTTCTAACTGAAATCAGTCCGTTTTGTTTACATTTTATATGAACTCCAATTTGAATAGTAACAACCATCAGTTCGGAATGTACATAGAAATGTACATTCCCCAAAATCATCCCCCATTGATCTTTTAAATTTTTTTTTATAAACATGACTTATTTAAGATGTATAAGTACTAATTTAGCCAACAAAATAATTTTCCGGCCCTTTTAGAAAAAGACCGAATGAAAGGGTTAAACCTACCACCCAAATAATTTTTTTTTAATTAGTTTTATAAATATCTTTCAAAGTCCATAAGGCTCGAAGTTTATAATTTGGCATATCAACAGCAAAAACCATAATAAATTGGGATGAAAAAAAAAATAAATCTTGAATGGTAAACAGAACATCATCTGGAGTTTTCTGAGGACCTAAATATCTAGTTATGTTAATAAACATGGAGAAAGGGTCTACCATAAAAAAAAATTCAAAATTATCTATTAATGGTATAGTTTTTAAATAACTCGACAGAGCTATTCTCATTCACCAACTTATTTTGTACAGTCGTAAATGTTCATTCTGGTCTTGTTCTTGGATAATTGTAGGCAACACTTTTCTAGCTTTTAAATGTTACCAATTCGGATTTGCAATTATTATCATGTTCACGTCGTCATAATTTGTAAAAGCATTCTTACTGTATGTGCTCACGTGGTGCCTGTTGTAAATTGATTATAGCACATATGTTCGGGAAAATTTTTCACTTACAGATTTAACATTCTATATCCTGTAAATATTACAAAATTCAAATTACCAAAAGAATTATTATGTCATCAAGCTACAGATTTTAAAACAAAAATACCAGGCGAAAGTTCCTAAAAAATGATTATTCGGATTTTTAAAAGTTCCATATAATTTCCTAAACTCCTTCTACGGTTAATCTACAGAATATGTACTAAAAATTTGCAAATGCTGTTTGAGGTTACCATTGGTACGGCTAAATTTTATAATTTTTAATTTTCTTGTAATAAACAAACGCCCCTATTATAATTGTCGAGTCGATCGACAATCGACACAACTCTGTGTTGCTTTTTCGTTTTTCATATTGTTTATACCAAATGATAAAACGAAAACGCAATACAGAGTTGTGTCGATTGTCGATCGACTCGACAATCATAATAGTTGTGAAAGATATATTTCAATATTTACAGATAATTTTGTCGACATGGAAACACTGAAGTTAATGAAAAATAAATTTGGGATGGATTTTTTAAGAAAATTCCTGTTGTAAGATTATCACAGAAAGACACAGAATTCGAATTTTTACAAGAAGATTTCGATTTACACAATTTCCTTTACATCAAACAGCCCAAACAAAGTAGATTATCATATAGAGATTTTGAATTTGGATATAGCTAAATAACATCCTTAACAATAATCACACTGGAATAGAAAATCAGATTATTATAACACCAAAATAATGAATTAAACTATACTTAACGAAGTTTACTGGTAAACCAAATTTCAAAATATTTAATTAGCAGCAAAATTAAAATGATATTGACTAGGTCAAAATATTGCTTCTAATATAATCAAACTCTTTCCAAATGAAAATATGGTAATTCTCGAAATTAAACTTAAAATTTTAATTACTGCAGTACTTAAATTATTAAAATTTTTACGAAATATATTACTGCAAAGAACCAGAGAATAAACCTTTAGGTGAAATTAACGCAAGCTATTTGAACCAAATAACGTCATTGCAAAAGCGCTCTTTGTCAGTCAATGCAGAAGGTGCATTAAGGAGAAAGCAAAAAAATTACTTTACACATTGAAAATGACATTGAAGAACACCTAAGCTAGATTGCCAAAAACAATTGTAATTGGGCCGAAATGGAAATGCATTGTGCAGCTACCTCCAACTATAGGACACAAGAAGCAATATTATTAAGATGAATTCAATATTTAAAACCTTATGAATATAAATTGGTCAGCCGAAATAATTATTGTTTATTTAAATTACAATATTCTATTCAAAATCGTTTGTGCAAGCTAAATTTTCAGTGCAACATAATTTAAATATCTTTGAAATTGTAGCAAATAATATTTTTTAGAAATGGTTGGGTGCTAAAGAAACGGAATAAAAATTTCTATTAATACGGCATAATTAGAATCATAATTTCAATGCGCAAACAATTCTCAGTAAAGATTTATCAGTTATAATTTTTCATAGAACAACAATTTTAAAAAATTATATTGAAATAAAAACTTAAAAATTTATTTAATTTATTTAAAATTTAAAACTTCTAAAACTTGTCTATTTGTTTCATTTTTAAAGAGGCGTTACTATGCGCAGAAACTTTAACTTGCACTAACAGATTGAAATCGATTTCCGAGCAATTGTTCCAACCGCAGCTAAAATTTAAGGAGCATTTGCTACTTTAGCCGTATATGGGTTTTGCACTCCAAATTCAACCTTTTACAAAACACAATCATTCTTTTCCAATTCAAATTCGCCTTTATCCAAATCAAATTCACCTTTGTCAATCAAATTTAACCGTAGACGATATAAAATCAAAAGACTTTATTTAATTTAATATATTTACTGTATTTAAAGTCTAGATTTAAAATAACAAGTTAATATAATAAAATAAATAAACCTTTACTAAAGGGGTATAAAATTCGCCCTATATTTATTATAAACTTTACCTTAGATGTCATCCTAAAATTCATTGTAAAGTTCATCCCAAAATTATCTAAATTCAATATAAAATGCATTCCCAAATTTACCATATAATGTTTTCATAATTAAAAATTCACCTTAAAACGCACCTTAAACTTCACCGGACAACCCCGCCTTAAATTTCATCCTAAAATTCGCCACAAAATCAATCCACATTTTCCATCAAATTCATCATAAATTTACCCCAAGTTTACTTTAAAATTCTTTCTAAAATTAAGACTAATTAATTCTAAAATTCACCCTTAAATTCAACCTACAACTCACTCTAAAATATGCCCTTTAACTCAACCTACCCTATAGAAATCACCCTAAATTTCACTGCAAAACCATCTCCAAAACTAACCCTGAACTTCATTCTAAAATTCACCCTATAAGTGTCAGGAATTTAGAAAGCGAAAACCCTTAGAAGCTTAAATTATAATTTTATCAAATATAAGAATTCTGGATTGATTTTAGAAATTAACGAATTTTATAACGTAGTATGGAAAAAAAAGAAACTAGGAAATTTGGAAAATTTTTAAATTTTGTATTGTGGAGATATTAGAATTTAATAAAACTATTGCGAATTTGGTAAGGTAAAAATAGAAAATGAGAATTTAAAGTTCTAAATCTTTAAAGTTAGTATAAAGTTAGAAATTCGTCAAGTTTAAGGATCCTGATATTTAAGAGTTTTTACAAAATTTTTGAAATTTAAAATTTGTATTAGGAATTAGTTAATTTAAATATTTAATACTAAATAATACATTTAATTTAAGATTTTAGAAATTTAGAAAATTAACAAATATGGAAATTTTAAATTTTAGGAATATGGAAATTTAAATAAGAAATACAAAAATATAGAGTATTAATAAAGAAAATACTATAAAGAGGGCTCAAAAAATAATAACATTTCGGGAAGAGTCGATAGTAGCGACACTTTAATGTTTTTACTTTTCGGAACTATTATTAACAAGCAGAATGTGTCTATGATAAATGAAATTGGTAATTAATGTACAACTTTGTATGTATACCATAAAGGTATAAAAACAACTAAGAACAATACACATTGGTTAATATACCAATGCCTATATATTACATAGGCATACTACTAGGTATACATAGGCATTGTTAAAACGCTAATACGAAATATGTATGTATGAAAAAGAAAGAGAGTTTGTGTGAGCGAAACAATGAGTTTTTTTTTCTAATAAAACAGAAATCGAAAATTTCAACAAAATCATATTCGTATACGATTATATACATTGTATTATATTTATATGTATATGTATCATATTATTATACCACATTGCCTTGGCGTAAATTGTTATTTTTTTGAATTTTTTGTTTTTTCTCTTCATATTCCATAGTAAAAAACTATGATCCCAATATTACAAGGTATGCTTGACAGCTAAAAGCACGTGGAGCGTGACGTCACTCAGAGTTAATTTGAATATTTTTTTGCGAACTAGTTTAAATTTATAAGAATATTTTTAGATTTTAGAAATAGAAATAAGTTTCAACGATTGTACACGATAGAAAAAACACAAATCCCAACCAAACGGAGTCAACGTTACGAAATATATTACTCAAAGTGACGTCACCAAAAGGAAAAATGGCGATATGTTGTTTGGTTGGAACATACCTTGTATATTTATACCACGGTATTTACGCCATCGTAAACACCTGAAATACAAAAAGGGGCATAATCACGATGTAACAAAAATTCATCGCGTCATCAGTCAACATTCGCTGAAACGAAATAAATTTATATTATATAATCGCATACAGATAGTGTAATTCGTTATTACGCACTTACTTCATCATTATTATCCATACTGCATGGCATTAATTAAGTTGAATATTCTGAAATTAAATGAAATCTCATTAATTATTTAAGTAATATATTGCAAACTATAAATACTTAGCTTTAAATATTTTTGTATACACAGCTTCACGATGATATCTGTCAAATGTTAAAGTTGTAGCTGAGTTCATGTGAGTGGTAGTGCAGTTTCGAAAGTTGCATTCGAATTTTGTGTTTTCCTTTTATTGGCACAGACGGCATGTCAGTGCATGGTTTCGAAACTGGAAATTTTGCTGCGTGTATTTTTTATTATCCTTGTAACCACCATTGAATAAACATGCAAAAATTCTCTTGCAATAAAATTAAATTAAATGTAAAACAAATTAAGTTGTCGTGTTAAATAAATAATTAAATAATTGTTAGTTTATTAAATTCATGGTTTTAATTATTTGATATGGTGAATTTTTAAATGCTGGTTTACCAAGAAGAAAATTATTAGCCGAAATTTCTCAACTCAACTTCAACATTGGTGCCGAAACCCGGGAGACAAAACTGGATTACGTGTAAAAAACTGTTGAAAGTCAACGGGCGATTCGCTATACAACGGGGATTGAACCGCTACGAGCACATTTGCAGTTTGCTACCAAGTTTTGTCGCTACAACAATACAATACTATGGATTAATATCAAATAGAGCCAACAATAAGACACACAAATACCATCGGGCGATCCGCTATACAACGGGATTGGACCGCTACGAGCATTTGCAGTTTGCTGTTAATGTTGCCGCTAATAATCCGTGAGTTGAACTATATTCTTATTGAACCGCTAATCTATAAAGCTAATATTTTCTGCTAATAATTTTAATTCGTATTGGTGTGTTGGCTTTGTGTTGAACCGTATCGATAGCACTGTTACGTCATACGGTTCATGATAATTTTATCACAAAGTACATTGTCATCGGTAATTTGTGTATATACGGAAGTGCAACTGAATTGAATTCGGTCAATTAGAAATAAATTGTTAGAGGCTAATTACTACAATTTTGTTCGGGCCATAACTGTTTTAGTGAAATTAAATATAAGGTGATTTTATTATGGAGCTTCCGGAGTTAAAACGAAAACGTGGTTTTGCAAAGGCAGCATTGACGCGGATTGAGAAAATTGCTGGTGATCAGGCTCTTCAGGAAGTTCCAGTCGAGGAACTATATGTGCATATCGAATTGTTGGAAAAGGCATACATCGAGTTTAAGGAGTACGATGAACAAATAACATTCAAGGATGATACCCTAACGGAAATTGATGAGTTCGTGTCTCGCTATACCAAGGTCAAAGAAATGTTACGTAAGGTCGTTTCAGGTTGCAATCCGATGCGAAAGGCAGTTCAAGTTCAAATGAATGAAACAATGACGTCATTTTCAAACTACCAAAAGGAAATTCTAGAAACCATGAAGGATGCAAGCTTTAGCGCAACGCCTAAGGAAGAAAATATCAAGCTACCGCGACTACAAATTCCTTCATTCGATGGTAATAATTACGACGAGTTTCACACATTTATGCACCTGTATGACACTGCTGTTCACAACAATCTAGCTATAACCGGTATACACAAATTCCAACATATAAAGGGGCTTCTGACAGGAAAAGCAAGCAAGATTATCATGCATATTCCGCTAACTGCTGAAAATTATGAAGAAGCATACAAAAAGCTATGTAAGCGCTTTGACAAGCCGGACCAGGTTTATAAATCTCTTATCGAGAAATTTATGCGGATTCCGTCTGCTACTAACGGGTCTGCTAATTGTATTAGAAACGTTTGTGATACTTCGGAGGAGGTGGTACGAGGTCTAAAGGTCTTAGGGGAAAAATCTCAGACTAGAGATCCCTGGCTGATATACATTTTGCTGTCAAAACTGGACGAGACAATTCAACGAGAGTGGGCAGAGAAAACAGCTGACGATCCGTACCTGACATTCGGCAATTTCATTCACTTCCTGGAAAGGTATTGTACAACATTAGAGTCCATTGATCGTGATACATTTCAACGACGCAAATCTACAAAGGCTTCACCGTTCCACGCGAACAGTAGTGCCATGGTAACAAATACAAGGTCAAATGATCAGAAATCACTAGTTTCCTCGTCTAATGATTCAAAGTTTGATTTATCATGTTTAAAGTGTCATTTAACTCAGAGGAAAGAATTCGTTGCAACAACTAGAATATGTTACAATTGTATGTTTCAGGGTCATACTTCTCAAAATTGCCCATCTCGACATCGATGTTTCATTTGTCAGCAGAAGCACCATACTCTCTTATACGATTCTTATGAGTTGGATAAACCACTACCTAGTTCTGGTCAGTCAGCTAAACCCACGGTGAAAAACAAACCAACATCTGAAGCAGCACAATCTGATAATAATTCGCAACGTATTCATTCCGCGGTATGCAACTCAATTCACATAAGGACATCTTTATTGCCGACCGCATTGGTAAGAGTAATAGATCAATATGGTAATCATCATTTCTGTCGTATTCTGTTAGACTCGGGGTCCACTGGCTGTCTTATGAGTGAGGCTTGTGCAAAACGTCTGCAAATCCAAAGGAAAAATCTTCGAATTCCAGTGGAAGGCGTTATGTCGGACGCCATTTCACGAGGATGTACTGATATAAAGCTATTTCCGCATTTCTATGAAGATTTTGCTATGGAAGTACAAGTCGTAATTCTAAAACGACTTACATCAAAACTGCCCAGACTGGATGAAATCATCTTGAGTAAATGGCCAGAAATCGAATCGCTGACGCTTTCCGTTCCACTAGACTCTGCATACAATAATGTTGATATCATTTTGGGAGCAGCTAAATGTTTTCGACTTCTGCGACCGGGATGTGTGGAGGAAATGCAACAAGCCAAAATAAGAACAAATCTTCACATGCAATTCAGTGTGGATCAGAGCCTGTGCAAATTTTCGGAGCTTGAGGAAGCACCATTGACCAGGAAACACACACCAGATCAGCAACACTGTTAGAATCTAGTCGCTGCATTGCATAAAGGGGCGCCGGATGGAAGATTCATCGTCAAATTGCCATCTGCACCTAATTCACCTGCGCTAGGAAATTCTCTGGATCAAGCAGTTTCTCGATTTCATTTCATCGAACGCCGTCTGCAACGCGATGATGCTCTAAAAAATGAACATACACATACACGGGTCATACACGAGTACCTCAATCTAAATATGAAATATTTTCAGATTTCTACAGCAACACTTTGGACAGCCTCAGGTCCATTTCATGCCACTCGTGTTGCGCATCAATCAGGTTTGGGAAATGCGTCGAGAGTTTTGCCGAAACATCCAGAGCTCTAATGACTGATCCATATTTCGACGATCCTCTGACTGGCGGTAACAACATTCAAGATGCGCAACTTCTCGATAATCAAACAATCACTATTCTAAAATCTGGAGGATTCTCGCTTCATAAATTGGCATCAAATGTACCACAGTTTCCAGCATCTTTACCAACCGAGCAAGAAAACGAAACTTTGATCGAATTATCCAAAGAATCGGATCACAAGAATCGGATCACAAGGTTTTGGTTTTCATTCATTCACCAAACGGAGTCAACGTTACGAAATATATTACTCAAAGTGACGTCACCAAAAGGAAAAATGGCGATATGTTGATTGGTTGGAACATACCTTGTATATTTATACCACGGTAAATAACCAAAACAAATGTTCAATTTTTAATTTTAGACGTATTTGTATACAACCAACACAATAATAATAATACAAAGTCACTTTGTATATAAATTTCGTGGAAATATGCCTGTTGGCAAAATCAATTTCAGAAACATCCATTTTGCCTAATTCTACTTAGCCAAATATCATATTTTGCAAACAATCTTTTATCAAAAAGTTTGTTTCATAAAACTCCATTTATACTAACTGGACACTGCAAAACTTCTATTATCAAAAGTACCTGTCACAAAAATCCATTTATACTAACTGGACACTTTACAAGTTGTCACTTTCATTTAGGACAAAATCATTTATACAAAACTACAAAAATTTGGACTACAATCGGTATAATATTTACAATACAAAACTAGCCTTTATCTGGATTAGTAAATACCATCATTGCCGGTTTAAGCAAAAAAGAGTTTTATGTTAATTTTAGATTTTTCCTTTCTGTCATACATTTGTCGATTAACAAACACATTCAAATGGGCTAATTATTATTGGAACAGCGCAGCTTGTCGAGTAAATACGTTTATGTTCGTTTGGTTGATTTTTATTTTTAGAGAATGCGATTATATTTGCTGCAAGTGCAAGAGAGAAAGCATTTTATTTTCCTTGTGATTGAAAGAGGAAAACATCATATGTATGTACATATATAGTAAAGTTGAAACTTTCCCACACAAACACAAATTGGTTCGTTTCTGTGCTTGCTATTTATGTATTTATTTCGTTATACATAATACTCTGCTATACAATTGTTGTTGCTTTTGGTTTACAGCCAATGCTAGTTAAACATTTTAACGCAAAATACAAACAACGCTACTTAATCTATTTTAATTTATCATTGTTTGAGCCTTCTTGTGTTTCCTTATTTTATGGTATTACCTATATTTAAAATTTTTGGTTTTAGCAACACATTTACATATTATATATTAGGCGTTTTCGGAAATAGATCCTGAATAACCTCAGACTAACTTTCAATTTTTCTTATGTTGGTAAAAAGTTATCCAAGTTATCCATCACATAGAAAAAGTTAATAATAAATTTTGATATGAAAGTAAAAGGTCGAAAAGGAATTTTGAGAGATAATTCAAAGAAATACAAAATAATTTGTCTAAAACATATTCATATTGATCCTAATAATGTATTCGTTTTTATATTTGTTTGTATTAACAGCTAATTATAAAAAAAAAAATTAAAACCACTACATCTAAATTATCCTGAAGTTATCATTTTTGTTCGTAAATAGGTGAATAAGTTTAATGGTCGAAAGTTAGCCTGAAGTTATTCAGGATCTATTTCCGAAAACGCCTATTATATGGTTCTTTGGTATAAAAGAAAAAAATTAGAAACCAACTGCTACTCATTTCACGAGAAACTGCGATGGACTATTTACAAATTCTAAATACGAATTATCAGTGAGTTAAAGAACTTCTACCCGATGTTTTTAGTTTCCATGTGATATTTTCATAACTGATAAATTTGAATGTGGCAGTTTGAATTTGATTTGGTAAATAATGAATATGTTTTGGATAAAGAAGAATTGTATTTGAAAATTGATGAATCTAATTAGTAAAAGGTTGAACTTAGAGTGCAAAACCTATGTATATATGTATCATCAAAATATTGGAGCAAATAATAAAAGAGAAAGACGCGCTATGTCGATACTAGATAATACCGGTTTTATAGATGATTTTCACACAACAGTTTTGCATTTGCTTCAATTTGTCCTTGTTTCTGGTTCTGGACTGGTATAGAAAATTAACGAGAAAACGTTTATATACGAAAGTTTCTATAAAATATTCTCAGATATCATTTATGTTAGTCGGAGAAACAACGCAGGAAGTTGAAGAAGCGCTTCTGCAAAAATTAAATGAGAGTTTACCAATCCAACCTCTTCTTCTAGTTAAAGTTTCAGTACAAAATCCAGAGGGAACTTTGGTATAATTCGATGGAATCAAATACAAAATATGTTACTCACTTATCAGAGCGGTAGATATTTGTTTCAAGCTTAATCTACGTTTCAAATTTAGATTATCCTTCGGCTTCTATTTTAGTTTAAAATTTTTTCAGAATTTTTTTATAAATCGGTTATAAGTAAAGAAAGTAGTAAGAAGCACTATGCCGTCAGTAATCTGATTGCTGACTTAAACAAGCAATTATAATTATTTTTATTAATTTATTGATTTTCAAAATTAATTGTATTTATTTAATTAATTAAGATTACATTGAATGTATTTATTTTACATTTTTATTTATTACTAATTGCGGCAGCGAAAAAAAAGATTCTAAAATATTATGGTTCTTAATTTTGACAATTCTTCAGATATTCCTCGGATTACATCGCAAATCTAGGTAGCAAAACTGTTTGCGCAGAGATTAAAACTAGATATAGTCATGGGCCAACCCTGTACGCCTATACTTCCTATGACATTTATCACGGAGGACTTCTAGTTGTTTCTAGTGTTGTTGTTTAGGAACGAATTTTTCAAGGGCTGGTATCGTTATCCAAAATAAAAAAATCCCAAAAAAAAAAAATCCCAAAAAAACCAAGTTTTTTAAAACTAACAAATTTTTGAAATAATATTTTAATTCGTTTTATACCTTGGAGGATGGGAGCTGCCGCCCCAAACCCCCGCCCTGACGATTTTTTGAAATTCTAATATTCATAGTGATTGAACCATTTTTGAAAAATTTGTATTTTTGAATAATAATTCACATACTAAAATAGAGAACCCTCAAAGCTGTAGCGTCTCACTCATGCAAAATATTCGCACTCATTCAAAACATACTCACTCATGCAAAATACATCCATTCGTTCGCCACTACAATAATCCACACGTATCAGCGCACTCATACAGCTTACACATTACCGCAACGCAACCGCAACCGCTCAACCAACGAGCATATTGATTCATCGCTCCGGTTTTTAACTACACACCAAAAACCAATAAACAAAAACGAACAATTCATTTTCGATATATTCATCCGCTTCAATTTTATTTCGTTTTTTCGTCGTCGCGTATTTTTCTCTATAGAAAAATATCATTCGCTCGTTTTTGCTTACACAAGCAACTCCATATTTTGGTTACATATTATCGCAACATATGTTTATTTTCTAAAAATGGTGGTGGACAATATTAATAAAACTTAATTTGTATCAATAAATTCATTCGTATAGTATTAATAATAAATTTAATATCAATAAATTATTGTGAATAAAAAGTAACTTAACCTAAAGTGAAGTGTTTCAATTTGCAATAAAATTTATATATAATTTTGGGGCACGTCAACAATTTCACCCGCTTGGCAACGGCCCCGCGTTATATTTGGTGACCCACGACGACCGTGTTTACGGTTTAACAGCAACTCTATTATATTATAAGAACACCGAATTTACAATCCAACAAAATTATCGGAACAAACCGAATTTACGGTTCAACAAAAATTTTCATCATAGGATTTTTTTTTCCATAAGGCGGTACAGCGAAGATTTTATTAAACGCATTTATTTACGCGCCTGGCACACAAAAAACTGCAATAGTGCCAGGCGAAAAAGGTACGTAACCATAAATATTCATTTATTACAAACATATATGAATTCCAACATAAAAACGCAATTTGTTACAAACATTTCTTTTCTTTTTTTTTCTGTGCCCTTGCTAACAAAATGAGGACATAATCATACACAAAACAACAACAACAAGTGTATAACAAATAAATACAGTGCCGCAGTAACATTACAAATAAAAAAGCGCATTTAACCAACAAATTAATTTGGGAATACATTTTTTTTTGTCATGGATTTTCACGGATAACATTCCAAAAACAATACCGTTACAGCGAATAAAAACCAGTAAAAGTACAGTTTATACAGAATAAATGCGCCTACATATGGTGCCATAACAACAAAAAAAAAAAAATTCAAAAGCAATACATATTAAAGCTAGTACAACGTGAAGTTTAAGTATACATATACGTGCGCAACAAAACACAGCGCATCTACGCACACAAATAGTGCAATTACAACATTTAAACATCTTTAAATTAACGGAAAGCCAGTAAACAACGGAACAACGACAAACATCAGCAGCAGCAACAACAACAACATCAGTAACTACAGCTAAGTGTTTAATTTTTTTTTTTTTGATTTTCAATTTCAAACATTTTTTTTATTAAACATTTATACTACATATATTAAAACGTGTCCTTTACACACGTAATCATTATTATCACGCATACAATCAAAAAGATTTCTATAAAAATTTGTAAAACGATCTCGATGTAAATTGTTCACCATTCTGCTAAATTCGGTTTCAGTAAATTCATTTACAGAATTGTTTGTTTAGTTTATTGGTCATTTCCAGCGTAACATACGCATAGAACCGTGTTGAATATTTCGGTTATTATTTATATTTTTCTGCATACATTTATATAATATTTTCAACGAGCCCCCCCAATACGAGGTAACACGCCCGTTCAGTAATTCGGGGGTACCTCGTCGGCCATTACGTGCCATATTTTTTATTTCATACATGGTAACCATTCCACTATTAATTAATTTTCATTCAACCACTATTGATTGCTTCTTTTGAATCACTGTTGATAGCACTAGGTCCCATATAAACCATTTTTTTTTCCAAAATACGGCTCTACTTAAAATATTTGTTCACACGAGACATTTATTTTCTAACGTTTAAGTTTGAATTTCGGGTACATATTTTTTTTTTCTTGTGAAGTGACGTATAACATATACACGAATTCGCTTTTATAAAATCGAAATGTCAGACAACGAAGAGACCATGAAGGTTGATCAACAACCAAAACCAGGGACATCAACAGGAGAAGTCGCAACCCAAGCAAAAATCAACTTGCAACCATTCTGGCCACAACAACCAAACAATTGGTTTCGTTTAGCCGAAATCCAATTCGAAATTCGAGGCATCACGTCAGAAAAAACGAAATACTCGTACGTTTTAGCAACAATTTCGCCCGAAATTTGTGACACCATTAGCGACTTTTTACAGCAACCACCAAAAGACAATCAATATTCTGTCCTAAAACAAACTCTGTTAGAACGATTGGCTCCATCGGACGAGCGGCGTTTAGAAGCCCTATTGTCCAGCCAAGCTCTCGGCGACCGACGCCCCTCTGAGGCGCTTCGTCACTTACGCAACCTCGCAGGCCAAAACACTCTGAGCGATACAATCATTCGATCCATTTGGATTCGAAAATTGCCCGAGGTTATTAAAATAGCGATGACTGCACAACCAGTTACCACAACAGTTGAAGAACTGGCTAAAATAGCAGACCGCATGTACGAAGTGACGAACATGAGCACATTACCAAACTTACAAGCAATCAATCGTAACACAAATCCGAACTACACGAATAGACAGAGTCGTTCCCCCACTCCTCAGTCAAATTCAATCGAAGATCGCCTGGCGCGCATCGAGGCTCGACTATCGGGCTTGTTTCGAAGCGGTCGGAGTAGATCAAGGGGACGCTCAGCAACACGTTCACAATCACAAGGTAACAACACCCAGAGTGTTAACAATCGATTGGGCAAGTGTTGGTATCACGCTAAACATGGTGCGGCAGCACGCAAATGCATTCAACCGTGCATTTTCAATAACGCGCAGCACTCCATCAACAAGATGGACATTGATACCACACCACAAAAAAACTTGTAAACCAGCGGGTAATGACGACATCGTCAGACACCTTTAAAAGTTCAGCCCGTCTATTCGTGTTAGACAAAAATAATAAATTCCTATTTCTAATTGACACTGGCGCTGACCTTTCGGTCATCCCAGCGAATTATTTCAAGCAAGCTTATACTTTTACAAATCGAAATAATAATCTAGTTCTCTCGGCCGCCAATGGCACAACAATCCACACCTACGGCACACATTTGCTGCAGGTGGATCTCGGACTCAAACGAGCATTCACGCATGCTTTCATCTTAGCTGCGGTGAATCGTCCGATCATTGGCGCCGATTTCTTGTGCAAATTTGGCTTACTTGTTGACTTAAAAAACAAGCGGCTGGTTGATTCAGCGACACAGCTGTCAATCAATGCCACCTCGGTTCTTGTCGACACACCGACACCGATTCATTTCGCAGTCAACAACGGTTATGGTACTCTGCTCAAGCAATTTCCATCCCTCACAGCAGAGCCTAACTATAACTTGCCAGTCCAGCACAACGTGGTCCACCATATTGTCACAGCAGGCCATCTGCCTGTGTCAAGACCACGCAGACTAGATCCAGTTCGTCACAAAGCCGCACACACAGAATTCCAGCACATGGTGGAATTAGGGATTTGCAGGCCATCTGCATCTCCCGTATCTTGTCCGCTCCATATGGTGAAAAAGAAAGATCATGATTGGCGACCATGTGGGGATTATCGTCGCTTAAATACGGTCACAACACCTGATCGCTATCCGATACCCCACATCCAAAATTTCTCCATGCACTTGCATGGTTGCAAAATTTTTTCAAAAATCGATCTAATCAGAGCTTACCATCTAATTCCCGTCGCACCTGAAGACGTTCATAAAACGGCAATCACTACTCCATTTGGCCTTTTTGAATTCACCCGAATGCCATTTGGACTACGCAATGCCGCGCAAACGTTCCAGCGTTTCATGAACGAAGTCGTACGCGATTTAGACTTCGTCTTCGTCTACATTGACGACATTCTTGTAGCTTCGCATAATGAGGAGCAACACAAACTTCACCTGGAACAACTCTTCCACAGGTTAACGCAGTTTGATGTTCATATCAAGAGTTCAAAATGCGTCTTTGGCGCATCCACTCTTGATTTCCTCAGCCACAAGATCACCCCTAATGGTATTCTGCCGTCAGAAGAACGAATTAACGCCATTAGGGAATTCCCAGCTCCAGCATCAATCAAAAGCATACAGCGATTCATCGGTATGGTAAACTACTACCACCGATTCATACCAAAGCTCGCTGAAACACTCGCACCAATTCATTCACACTTGGCAGCCTTACTCAAGAAGCCCAAGACAGCCAAGAACTTCTCTTGGCCCGACGAATGTCAACATGCATTCTCGTCGCTGAAAGCTGAATTGGCCCAGATAACACTTCTGGCACACCCGCTGAGTGACTCAAAACTCAGTTTAACCACTGACGCATCAAACACTGCTGTCGGTGCAGTACTACAACAGTACAACAACGGGTGTTGGGAGCCACTGGGATTCTTTTCCAAGAAACTCTCGGATGCCGAAAAGAAATATTCCGCATTCGATCGGGAATTACTCGGCATATATCTAGCAGTCAAACACTTTAGATATTTTGTTGAGGGTCGGGACTTCACCATTTACACCGACCACAAGCCTCTGACACGAGCAATCCAGTCAAAAACTGAACGCAATCCAAGGCAATCTCGCCACTTGGATTATATCAGTCAATTTACAACGGACATCCAGCATGTCCACGGACATAACAATGTTGTCGCGGATACACTATCCCGCACTACCGACAACGAAACGGCCGCAGTCGATACACACATCGACTTAAATCAAATCGCAAACACGCAAAAAGTCGACCTAGAACTTCAGAATTTATTTTCTGGTTCCGAATGTCACTCTAGTTCATCAATGAAACTAGAACTTTTTAAACTACCTGGCCTCGAAATTATTTGTGAAACATCTACTGGGAACAATCGCCCATACATTGCAACACCACTACGTCGAGCTATCTTCGACACGCTTCACAACATTTCGCATCCTGGAGTCCGTGCAACGCGTAAATTGATTACTGCTCGCTACTTTTGGCCTAGCATAAACAAAGACGTAGGCAATTGGGCTCAGTCTTGTTTATCCTGCCAACGTGCCAAAGTCCAACGCCATACCAAATCACCCCATGGACAATTTGACATTCCACCTGGTCGATTCGAGCATATCCATATAGACATTGTAGGTCCACTTCCTCCGTCTAATGGATATTCATATCTACTCACCTGTGTCGATCGCTTCACTCGCTGGCCCGAAGCATACTGCATGACGAACATGTCAGCTGCAACCATTGCCACTACTTTTGTAAACAATTACGTATCACGATTCGGCGTGCCCCTTCACATCACAACTGATCAGGGAACGCAATTCGAGTCAAAGCTTTTCTCAGAGTTAACGAAACTCCTCGGATCTCATCGGATACGTACAACGGCTTATCATCCACAAGCCAATGGCATGGTCGAACGCTTCCATCGGCAACTCAAAGCCGCATTAATGGCCAGAAGCAACACAATTAATTGGAGCTCGGAAATACCAATCATACTTCTTGGAATCCGAGCAACAGTGAAAGAGGATCTCAAGTGCTCACCAGCTGAAATGGTTTACGGACAAACCATCAAGCTACCCGGTGAGTTCTTTATCGATAATCCTCTTCCACCTCTTCCAACCGCCGACACAGTCGTCGACCAACTGCGACAAACCATGCAAAACCTTATACCCAAAGCAACTCGTCTAAGCAAACAAGACGATGTTTTTGTTCCGAAATCACTCGACAACTGTGATTTTGTCTTCGTCAGAACAGACAAGGTTCGCATGGGATTATCCCCTCCTTACGAAGGTCCGTATAAAATCATACGTAGACTACGCAAGCAATTCATCGTATCGATTAATGGTAAAAACCAAACCATTTCAATCGATCGACTTAAACCAGCTTACGGAATTCTAAGTTCAGCTGATCTCACATCAAACCTACGAACTCACAAAAGTGTCCGTATAGCAACTACTCATTCAGTAATTCCCTGAGGAGGGTAAATCACTTGCGGGGGAGTCCTGTAGCGTCTCACTCATGCAAAATATTCGCACTCATTCAAAACATACTCACTCATGCAAAATACATCCATTCGTTCGCCACTACAATAATCCACACGTATCAGCGCACTCATACAGCTTACACATTACCGCAACGCAACCGCAACCGCTCAACCAACGAGCATATTGATTCATCGCTCCGGTTTTTAACTACACACCAAAAACCAATAAACAAAAACGAACAATTCATTTTCGATATATTCATCCGCTTCAATTTTATTTCGTTTTTTCGTCGTCGCGTATTTTTCTCTATAGAAAAATATCATTCGCTCGTTTTTGCTTACACAAGCAACTCCATATTTTGGTTACATATTATCGCAACATATGTTTATTTTCTAAAAATGGTGGTGGACAATATTAATAAAACTTAATTTGTATCAATAAATTCATTCGTATAGTATTAATAATAAATTTAATATCAATAAATTATTGTGAATAAAAAGTAACTTAACCTAAAGTGAAGTGTTTCAATTTGCAATAAAATTTATATATAATTTTGGGGCACGTCAACAATTTCACCCGCTTGGCAACGGCCCCGCGTTATAAAGCCACTTAGCATTGGACCCTATGCGTAAGGATGTTAGGAAAACGTCAGAAAAATTTAAAAATGCTAATATTTGTAAAACTATTTACGTTTGTATTTCACATACTAAAATAAAAAACTCCTCAAAACCGCTTAGCATTAGTTCTTTTCGCGCAAGGACGACACGAAATTATATAGATTCCTTTTGTTTGGATATATTTTAGTTATCAACAATTTATTTGGGTCTTCCCATTCGATGGGGCAGTTTACTTTGCATTTTTCGGTATTTTTTTTTTGGATTTTTCCGTTCGGGAATTTCATGTTACCCCATTTTTCAATAGCGAAGCGACCTTCAATAATTCATTGAAAGTCTAATGAACTGTTCATATCAATATTTGATAGAGTATCAGCCCAACCTACTTCAGCTAAAAAATCATTTAATGAGATGTGATCAATAATCAATTATGGTACAATTGTTAGTAAAGATTTTTAGTCGTCGCATGATTCTAGTTTAAAGATCTAATAGTGTATAAAATCAAATCCAGATATTTGCCATAAAATCACAAACTAAAGATGATGAATCGTTCATATTAGCAGGAATGAATATATTGTTAACCATCATCCAATTTAGATCTGGAAAGTTGAAATTACCGGAAACGACAAAGTCGGTAGTATCAGTAATAAATAACATAAGATCTTGTCAATTAAATCTGCAATTGGTGCTAGAGGAAAGCAAACTGTGCTAATTATTATGTAAAATGTGCCTAGTTTGAGTTTAACAGCAATGAACTCAATGATTGGACCGGAAAATAAAAATTCACAAGACTACATTTTCCGAACTGCAATAAACACACCCCATCTTTACGTTTTGTACTAAACTTACCGATCGCCACGGAAAACGCAAAAGTCCGAATGGAAAAACTCCGCGTGATTGAAATCAACTGTAAGCTATGTTTTGGTCAGAATTATTACGTCGTAATTAGATTCTAAAAGTTCGAGATAGAAATATTTTGATTTGGATCGCATGCAATCCCTTCATAATATTACTAGAGGCCCGAAAAGTAAAACCAGTTTTCATTTATTTCAAAAAATATTTATTTATTCTGCCAATCTACTTCGTTGCCTTCAAAGTAAACCTCTCCCGACACAATACATTTATGCCAACGTATTATCCAGTCTTCGAATCAAGAATGAAGTAGCCTTCCGGGATGATCTTCAGAGCGCGTAGCAATTCATGTTTTATCTCTTGCGCTAAATCTGGCAAATACGGTGTTTGTGGAACGATATGGATCGAGTGCAGTGTGACAAAGGTGCATTATTGCGGTTTAAATACCAAGAATTGTCTGCCCACAATTCTGGCTTTTTCCTGCGAATAGCTTCACGCAAACGATGCAAAACACTCAAATATAATACTGTTTGTTGATGGTTTGGCCAGGTGCAAGGAATTTTGAATGGACAACACAACCTTATTTGAACTGCTCCTTCTTTGAAATGGTCCCCGAAGGCTTTCTGCAACATTCTTAATGTTTCTGCTCAATATAATTAGAAATTGTAAAAATTGCCGCAAGTACTTTTAGCGTCGTAAAACAAAAACTATTGAATGTTTTGACATAAAGTTTGTCACAAATGTCTATCACAATGCTGTCAACTTAAAAAAAAAATATTTAAGATGTTCGGTTTACCCGCGCGATTTAAATTGAAAACTGGCATTATTTTTTGGACACAGTTGTATATGAATTTAGGATGTTAGGATGAACTGAGTTAAGATTATTGTGAGATTTTGGTAAGTTAGTATTTAAAATATTAGAATTTAATGCATTGAATGAACTTAAATTGATACTTAGCTGCTAGCCCCTTCCTCGTTATTTGGACGGCGTCTTTTTTGAAAATCGCAAACTAGAACCCCAGGTCAGGATTTTTTGAGGTACCATCCAAGTTTTCGATGACTCCAATCCTGAAAGACACAAACGTTTGTTCGGCTGGGTCCAGGTCTCCAGGGAAGAGTGAGAAGTAGAATACGTTTGATGGGTTAAAAACGCTGTTTATCCAGAACAAGCAATCTAACTAATGTTTTGTGTCGATTTTTTTTGTTGAATATAGCAATAATTTTGATCTACCTGATTTAATTCAAAAAGTTGACAACGTTTGATTTTAATTTAATTAAATTGGAATAATTACTATCGCGATCTAGAGCAGATACGAATACTAAAACGCGCCTTTTGTTTAATTTTCTCCAGATTAATAAAAAAAATTATTGGCGCTTTAGAGGGTAGAAGTGTTACCTGCCGATACTTTAACGATTTTTAATTTTATAGAGATTATATTGAATTTAGAAAACGTTATAAAACTAAAATTTATTTAAGAATAATTTTACTACCGAAATAGTATGACCGAGAAACAAAAAGGTCCCTTGGGTACGAATATTTCAGAAATATGTAATGAGCTATTGAGAATGCTGCTTACCGATAACAAATTTCACTTACCGATTCATAATTCTACCGACCGTTAATTTTTATTTTCTTCAACAAAAATACGAAAAAGAAGGAATTTTATAAGAGACTAATTCATTTATTATAATTTAATAATTCAAAGGAATTTCTTTATTTCAACAGGTTCTCAAGAACTTTATCAGTTTTTATTTATGAACAAATTTTCTTAATTTAGCAACCTTATTTAATTGCTTTTGTGTCTTAGCGGTTTCTTTTGCATTTTTCTCAGTTTGCTTCGGCACAGAAATGTTAACCCATTTATCTAAGGTGTGGGCACTTTACATCTTAGATCTAGTTATTTTCATTGTATATGAGGACTTTTGTTGTGACTAACGGATAACATCTTGCATAGCTTTTTGCAGGTTCGGCATAATATTTTCCTTTATTATACTGGACGGAGGGTCGACAATATTTTCAGTAGTATTCAATTTGCGCGAACCAGATATCGTTCATTTGCCATTTTAAATTTTTATAGAATGTTTTGATCAATATTTTTTTCCTTAAATTTCATAGGACCAAAGACTGCAACATCCAGAGGTTGCAAAATATGAATTAAGTCAGGGTAATGACTAGGACAATTAAAATAATTTGGTTATCCTTACAAAATTGACTCAGCTCAAACGATAAATGAGAAGAATGACCATCTATAAATATTACGATGGGAAGCTGAATTCTGTTTTTTTCTTAAGAACGGAAGCAAAACATTAGCGATATATTCATAAAAATAATCGGTAGTCATCCATCCGCTTCCGGTTCGACCAATTCCTCGTCCTGAGGGAGAAGGAGAAGTTTGACTAACGGCAGTTGGTGTCCGCGCATACTTCAAAAGAGTTAACGGAGGTGCAAATTCACCTGTTGCATTGACGGTAAATAGTGTCGTAATATTTTCTTTGCTGTTATTTCAAGACTCATCATACACTTGCTTCCCCTTTTCACATAAAGCTAAATCACCATTTGGAGCTAAACTGAAAGCAGTTCCGCCCAAATTAAAAATGCGTCAAATAATTTAGCACCTCTATTTCGGGACCTAATAAAATGCTAATTTCGTCGAACCAAGAACGAATCTTTGCTTCGGTAATCAGTCCACGAGGCTTGTTTCACATATTCATACTTTTTCTGGGATAAGATTGCGGGTGGCGCCTCATAAAACTGTGAAACCAAGTTTGTCCTGGTCGTCCATCGTTAAAACGTGTTTTTATGTTCGATGTCTTTACTAGTTTTTACACACTATAGCTTACAATTTTAGGATTTGAAAACCTCTAAGAAGTAAAATTTTGGTAGATAGGTAGATATTATCGGTATGTAACACTTCTACCCTAGATGGTTGTTTTATCAAAAAAATAAAAATTTTCCCCAATTTTATGATACAACTTTATTTTTTTGAATGCAAGAAGACTATATTATGGTATTGTGACATTGGCTTGAAAAAAGTGCAATAAAAATAAGCAAGGGGTGACTAGGACAGAAATAGTGAGGTAGAAAGAGACAACATTGTTTTATTTACAAAAGTCAAATAATTAGACATTTTTGAAATGGCCTACTGATAAAATAAAAAAATCAAGCTATTGAATTGTTGATATATCAACAAAAATTATACAACAAGCGCTGAAAAATACTGTGCCATGATTCTTTTTGATAGAATTGTGTCTAGGATAACTGCTATTAAAATGAGCTACTGATTTTTGCTTAGAATAGATTCCAAACTCAACCATCTGCTGGAAAGGTTTTGGCAATAATTTTTTGGGATGCTGAAGGAATATTGATGATTGATTATATGGCACCGAAAACCACAATCACAGGCATCTATTTCGCAGAGGTTTTCCGAAAATTGAAAAAAGCGATCCAGGAAAAACGGCCATAGAAAGTTAGAGAAAAAACATTACTTCTTCACGACAATGCACCAGTGCTAAAGTTGCTCAAGCTGCATTGAAGAACTGCGGCTTCGTAGAAATTCCGCATCCACTGTACAATCCAGGCTTGGCACCCAGTGAGTACTTTCTGTTTCCCAATTTAAAAAAAAATTAAGCGGCCGTAAATTTTCCAGTGATTCTGAAGTACAATCTGTTGTAAATGCACATTTTATGGAGCAAAAGAAAACTTTTTTTTTAGATGGCTTAGGCAAGTTAATTTATCGATGTAACAAATGCATAAACCTTAAAGGAGAATATGTGGAAAAATTAAAAAAATTGCTGTCTCACTCACTCTTTTTTCATATGATATTGCGATTTGCGAGATATTTTGATTCGCTCTCGTATGTTGAAATTCAAACATTTAAGAAAATATCTCACAGATCAAAATTAAGAAATTGTAACGTTTTCATTTAAAAATTTGTCTTACATAAAAAATGATGTTTTATATAAAAAGTTTAATTTTTCCTAGTTTCTAATTCCTAAATAAATGCGTCATTTTTTAGAATAAGGGTTTGTATATTTTATAGGTTGCTTTGGTTTACTCCAACCAGTCTTCCGAGAAGTTAAGTTTAAGGATTTGTTCGACTACTAATATGCCAAAATGATAAAGCTCATATACTTTTTAGATAGACGCACACTTAAAATCCTTTCAAATAAATTTCAGACTCTTTTTTATTCCTAACCATTCGAACGTAATAAATTTAATAATACCATAATCATATTTAAAATTACAACGTAATATTAAATCTATTTTCTCGAGAAACAACTGTCACAATAATTTATCTCAAAAATTAGCCAAATATGTATAAGCAAAATCTCATCTATAAAGACGCCGTCTACACTTATTTAATACAAAAAAAAAAATTGAAAAATATACGATATTCAAAATAATATCCTGCGGGAGATTTTTTTTTTTTTTTAACAAAAGATTCTCGAGATAACCGTATAAAGTATATATCTAGTGATGCGATAAGAAAATAATGGAAATTAAACAATTTCTACAAGCAGACATGTATTACAATACTTGAATACAAAAAAAGTAGCATATTGTCATTCTCTTATACTTAATCAAATTGATTTAAATCGAAAATCCTTTTGTTCGTATTGTTCGAAAATTAGAAATTTTTTTAAATTAAAAAAAATCCTTGAATCCTTTTTTATTTCTACAGTGTTTTAGTTAACATTTAGTTGAATGCACATCAAAGGGATTGTGGTTATTTCTGAATACAGTAAATCCTTTTTTTGTTTCATTTAAGTATATTTTATGGTATAGATTCATCTATAGAGATAGAGGACATACACTCGTAAGACCGGGTTGTATATGGTTCTATTAAACTAAAATATTCTATTTTCGCAAAAATTTACTATGCTACATTACGTAATAAAAAATATTTTAATCTATTCGAATCAAAACTAAGGTGTGTGATTTACTATGTACATGGTAAAATATGTGTAGTGCAATTACTAAGTTTTCGATTATAAACGTTATTATTAAGCTTCAATATTCGACATACTTTCCATCTGTACTAAATATTTTTCACACTCGTATAAAGCAAAACAAAATTTCGATTGATGTTTTTTAATCGATCAAAACTACAACAAATACTAAAATATAATTAACAAAATAAATAAATAAATCGAAAAAGTAAAAATCATATTTTTGATGATAGATTACATTAAAGCATAAATCATAAAATATTTTTAGACAAACAAATTTATTTTTATTTATAACTATCCCAAACAAAATCTTTGTGAAATTTAATTTATAATTTTTAATTTTGGGTTTAAATTGTTATTATCAATCATTTATATCTGTTAAATTTTAATTTAATTTATTTATTTAAACAACATCGTAATACTATATTGGAGAGAGTTGCATTCAAGTTCATTTGTGTACACACAATATTATTTCAAGTGTAAAAATTTCTGTTACGATAGATTAACAATAAAAAGTGTTTTAAGGTCATGGTGATGGTTTTTTTTTGGAAGTTCAATTTGTGTTTGGCATGAAATTTATGTTGGCCTTAAAATAAACAGTAATTGATTTGAGATACCAGAAAGTATTTGTATTATTACGTTTGGCACTGTGTACCATTTCCAAACAATTAGTTTTTAATTGCTTCGAAATGTATAGTCGAAAATTTAAAATATCTATGCATAGATAGTTTTGACGCCAAAGGAAATAAAACTAAATTTTAGCGCCTACAATTTCATTTTATAATAATTATTCTCTTTACTGTGTTATTTTGGCACCATCTGCCTTGTTGTTGTAGTTAAAATTATTATGAATGTGTCTACTGCAAGGCAATTTTAAACTTTGGTGTTTTTTTTTTTTTGCTTTACTATATAGCATACAACATAAGCCAATAAAAAATTACAGACATAATAATAGAAGTTAATAAAATTAAAATTAAAAAACCAAAATATTGTATCCCTCATCCCTCCTACATAGATAATTTTCTTACAATATTCTGCTGCCTCATTTTAAATCTCATCTTTTGTTACCAAACTCTATACGATCCTTTTATTGCGGAAATTTTGAAATAAAATCGAAATTTAAAACTGAAAAAAGGGTTTAATACAATAAAATGTGGGATAGATCAGGATTTTGTACAAAACATTTTATTTGTAAATTACACATGTGTGTGTGCCTCTGATTTAAATTTAAGGATTTCTTTTTTATTTTTTTTAGGATGCCAAAAGAATTTTTTTTTTGCTATTGTAACATTTTTATTGAATAAACATTTATGTATGTACGCACATTTATACTATAAAATAAAAATAAGAGTTATATCCGTAATTGCGAATAAATAAAGGGGCTTCAAGGATTAGATTGTACATGTGTATGTCTATGAATTTAAAAAATACCAGAATGAAGTCAAAAAGGTGAAATAATTTAAACAATATGATGAAAACGAGATTTAAAGTTGTTGAACACAAAAGAATTGTTTTTTTAGTGTGTATCGGGGGTTTGTTATGTGGTTTGGTTATTTATAGGAAAGAAGCGAAATGAATAACAAGATGGGTTAGTATGAATTTGTTTGAAATTTGAAGTAATTTAGTTTAACCATAACGATTAGCAATTTGCTTGTAAATACCATTAATAACAACTGAAGCTCAATACCCTTTGTTGTACAATATTTCTTCGAGAAGCTCCATACGTGCTTTACTTTTTTTTTCCTTTCTTTAGACGACTTTACTATAAATTGTTACATGGCTTTTGAAGTTTATATACATTGTTTTGTACTAATTACTACGAGCCCTATTTTATTTACAGATATTTGCCCTGAACTGGATTTATCTATTTTTATTTATTTATTCAAATCTTTATTGTGATATACATTATCTTAACTATTAAATATACTATTATTTTAGATTTTATAGAATCAGCAAAGTTGATATTGCTCACTTCTCTTAAAATATAATGTCATAATTATTTAGGTGTACTTGAGTCATGAGCTGCTTCGCATGCACACGTATTCGCTGTGTTGATTGTTTGATTAGATTTTCCAACAAAAAAAAATGGCTGAGTTTCCCGATCTTAGTACTTGCATACCGTTGTGTGTTACTGTAGTAGTGGTACCTGTTTTCGTACTGATTATACTAATTTTTCCCGTCATGTATGGCTGATATTAGACGTATGGGCCATGGCAATCGAAATATGGTAGCAGAGAATACATTTTTGGCCCAGAATTTTTTTTAGTGTTTTTCAATAAAATTCAAATTTTTCAATGGAATCTTAAGTAAAAAAAACCGCTATTTGAACGTGAATTGGCACAATATTTGCAAATGTCAAAATTTATTATTAGTCGTGTGGGCCATGGCAATCGAAACGTGGTAGCAGAGAATACATTTTTGGCCCAGAATTTTTTTTAGTGTTTTTCAATGAAAATCAAAGTTTTCAATGGAACCTTTAGTAAAAAAAACCGCTATTTGAACGTGAATTGGCACAATATTTGCAAATGCCAAAATTTATTATTAGTCGTATGGGCCATGGCAATCGAAACATGGTAGCAGAGAATACATTTTTGGCCCAGAATTTTTTTTAGTGTTTTTCAATAAAATTCAAATTTTTCAATGGAATCTTAAGTAAAAAAAACCGCTATTTGAACGTGAATTGGCACAATATTTGCAAATGTCAAAATTTATTATTAGTCGTGTGGGCCATGGCAATCGAAACGTGGTAGCAGAGAATACATTTTTGGCCCAGAATTTTTTTTAGTGTTTTTCATTGAAAATCAAATTTTTCTATGGAATCTTTAGTTTCAAACCAGCGACTTGAACATGAATTGCCACAATATTTGCAAATGTCAAAATTTATTATTAGTCGTGTGGTCCATGGCAATCGAAACGTGGTAGCAGAGAATACATTTTTGGCCCAGAATTTTTTTTAGTGTTTTTCAATAAAATTCAAATTTTTCAATGGAATCTTAAGTAAAAAAAACCGCTATTTGAACGTGAATTGACACAATATTTGCAAATGTCAAAATTTATTATTAGTCGTATGGGCCATGGCAATCGAAACATGGTAGCAGAGAATACATTTTTGGCCCAGAATTTTTTTTAGTGTTTTTCAATAAAAATCAAATTTTTCTATGGAATCTTTAGTTTCAAACCAGCGACTTGAACATGAATTGCCACAATATTTGCAAATGTCAAAATTTATTATTAGTCGCGTGGTCCATGGCAATCGAAACGTGGTAGCAGAGAATACATTTTTGGCCCAGAATTTGTTTTAGTGTTTTTCAATAAAATTCAAATTTTTCAATGGAACCTTTAGTAAAAAAAACCGCTATTTGAACGTGAATTGGCACAATATTTGCAAATGTCAAAATTTATTATTAGTCGTATGGGCCATGGCAATCGAAACGTGGTAGCAGAGAATACATTTTTGACCCAGAATTTTTTTTAGTGTTTTTCAATAAAAATCAAATTTTTCTATGGAATCTTTAGTTTCAAACCAGCGACTTGAACATGAATTGCCACAATATTTGCAAATGTCAAAATTTATTATTAGTCGCGTGGTCCATGGCAATCGAAACGTGGTAGCAGAGAATAAATTTTTGGCCCAGAATTTGTTTTAGTGTTTTTCAATAAAATTCAAATTTTTCAATGGAACCTTTAGTAAAAAAAACCGCTATTTGAACGTGAATTGGCACAATATTTGCAAATGTCAAAATTTATTATTAGTCGTATGGGCCATGGCAATCGAAACGTGGTAGCAGAGAATACATTTTTGACCCAGAATTTTTTTTAGTGATTTTCAATAAAAATCAAATTTTTTTATGGAATCTTTAGTAACAAACCGGCGATTTGAACGTGAATTGGCACAATATTTGCAAATGTCAAAATTTATTATTAGTCGTATGGGTCATGGCAATCGAAACGTCGTAGCAGAGAATACATTTTCGGCCCAGAATTTTTTTTAGTGTTTTTCAATAAAATTCAAATTTTTCTATGGAATCTTTAGTTTCAAACCGGCGATTTGAACGTGAATTGGCACAATATTTGCAAATGTCAAAATTTATTATTAGTCGTCTGGGCCATGGCAATCGAAACATGGTAGCAGAGAATACATTTTTGGCCCAGAATTTTTTTTAGTGTTTTTCATTAAAAATCAAATTTTTCTATGGAATCTTTAGTTTCAAACCGGCGATTTGAACGTGAATTGGCACAATATTTGCAAATCTCAAAATTTATTATTGGTCGTATGGGCCATGGCAATCGAAACATGGTAGCAAAGAATACACTTTTGGCCCAGAATTTTTTTTAGTGTTTTTCAATAAAATTCAAATTTTTCTATGGAATCTTTAGTTTCAAACCGGCGATTTGAACTAAGATTGGCCCAATATTTGCAAATGTCAAAATTTATTATTGGTCGTATGGGCCATGGCAATCGAAACATGGTAGCAGAGAATACATTTTTTGCCCAGAATTTTTTTTAGTGTTTTTCAATAAAATTCAAATTTTTCTATGGAATCTTTAGTTTCAAACCGGCGATTTGAACGTGAATTCGAATTGGTACAATATTTGCAAATGTCAAAATTTATTATTAGTCGTATGGGCCATGGCAATCGAAACGTGGTAGCAGAGAATACATTTTTGACCCAGAATTTTTTTTAGTGTTTTTCAATAAAAATCAAATTTTTCTATGGAATCTTTAGTTTCAAACCGGCGATTTAAACGTGAATTGGCACAATATTTGCAAATGTCAAAATTTATTATTGGTCGTATGGGCCATGGCAATCGAAACATGGTAGCAGAGAATACATTTTTTGCCCAGAATTTTTTTTAGTGTTTTTCAATATAAAATTTTTTTTCTATGGAAACTTTAGTTTCGAACCGGCGATTTGAACGTGAATTGGCACAATATTTGCAAATATGAAAATTTATTATTAGTCGTATGGGCCATGACAATCGAAACATGGTAGCACAAAATACATTTTTGGCCCAGAATTTTTTTTTAGTGTTTTTCAATAAAATTCAAATTTTTCTATGAAATCTTTAGTAACAAACCGGCGAGTTTAACGTGAATTGGCACAATATTTGCAAATGTCAAAATTTATTATTAGTCGTATGGGCCATGGCAATCGAATTATGGTAGCAGAGAATACATTTTTTGCCCAGAATTTTTTTTAGTGTTTTTCAATAAAATTCAAATTTTTCTATGGAATCTTTAGTTTCAAACCGGCGATTTGAACGTGAATTCGAATTGGCACAATATTTGCAAATGTCAAAATTTATTATTAGTCGTATGGGCCATGGCAATCGAAACGTGGTAGCAGAGAATACATTTTTGACCCAGAATTTTTTTTAGTGTTGTTCAATAAAAATCAAATTTTTTTATGGAATCTTTAGTTTCAAACCGGCGATTTGAACGTGAATTGGCACAATATTTGCAAATGTCAAAATTTATTATTAGTCGTATGGGCCATGGCAATCGAAACGTGGTAGCAGAGAATACATTTTTGGCCCAGAATTTTTTTTTAGTGTTTTTCAATATAAAATTTTTTTTCTATGGAATCTTTAGTAACAAACCGGGGATTTTAATATGAATTGGCATAATATTTGCAAATGTCAAAATTTATTATTAGTCGTATGGGCCATGGCAATCGAATCATGGTAGCAGAGGATACATTTTTGACCCAGAATTTTTTTTAGTGTTTTTCAATAAAAATCAAATTTTTTTATGGAATCTTTAGTTTCAAACCGGCGATTTGAACGTGAATTGGCACAATATTTGCAAATGTCAAAATTTATTATTAGTCGTATGGGCCATGGCAATCGAAACGTGGTAGCAGAGAATACATTTTTGGCCCAGAATTTTTTTTAGTGTTTTTCAATATAAAATTTTTTTTCTATGGAAACTTTAGTTTCGAACCGGCGATTTTAATATGAATTGGCATAATATTTGCAAATGTCAAAATTTATTATTAGTCGTATGGGCCATGGCAATCGAATCATGGTAGCAGAGGATACATTTTTGACCCAGAAATTTTTTTAGTGTTTTTCAATAAAATTCAAATTTTTCTATGAAATCTTTAGTTTCAAACCGGCGATTTAAACGTGAATTGGCACAATATTTGCAAATGTCAAAATTTATTATTGGTCGTATGGGCCATGGCAATCGAAACGTGGTAGCAGAGAATACATTTTTCGCCCAGAATTTTTTTTAGTGTTTTTCAAAATAAATTTTTTTTTCTATGGAATCGTTAGTTTTAAACCGGCGATTTGAACGTGAATTGGCACAATATTTGCAAATGTCAAAATTTATTATTAGTCGTATGGGCCATGGCAATCGAAACATGGTAGCAGAGAATACATTTTTGGCCCAGAATTTTGTTTAGTGTTTTTCAAGAAAATTCAAATTTTTCTATGGAATCTTTAGTAACAAACCGGCGATTTGAACGTGAATTGGTACAATATTTGCAAATGTCAAAATTTATTATTAGTCGTATGAGTCATGGCAATCGAAACGTGGTAGCAGAGAATACATTTTTCGCCCAGAATTTATTTTAGTGTTTTTCAAAATAAATTTTTTTTTCTATGGAATCTTTAGTTTCAAACCGGCGATTTGAACGTGAATTGGCACAATATTTGCAAATGTCAAAATTTATTATTAGTCGTATGGGCCATGGCAATCGAAACGTGGTAGCAGAGAATACATTTTTGGCCCAGAATTTTTTTTTAGTGTTTTTCAATATAAAATTTTTTTTTCTATGGAATCTTTAGTAACAAACCGGGGATTTTAATGTGAATTCGCATAATATTTGCAAATGTCAAAATTTATTATTGGTCGTATGGGCCATGGCAATCGAAACGTAGTAGCAGAGAATACATTTTTGGTCCAGAATTTTTTTTTAGTGTTTTTCAATATAAAATTTTTTTTCTATGGAATCTTTAGTAGCAAACCGGCGATTTGAACGTGAATTGGCACAATATTTGCAAATGTCAAAATTTATTAATAGTCATATGGGCCATGGCAATTGAATTATGGTAGCAGAGGATACATTTTTGGCCCAGAATTTTTTTTAGTGTTTTTCAATAAAACTCAAATTTTTCTATGGAATCTTTAGTTTCAAACCGGCGATTTGAACGTGAATTGGCACAATATTTGCAAATGTCAAAATTTATTATTAGTCGTATGGGCCATGGCAATCGAAACATGGTAGCAGAGAATACATTTTTGGCCCAGATTTTTTTTTAGTGTTTTTCAATATAAATTTTTTTTTTCTATGGAATCTTTAGTTTCAAACCGGCGATTTGAACGTGAATTCGCACAATATTTGCAAATGTCAAAATTTATTATTAGTCGTATGGGTCATGGCAATCGAAACATGGTAGCAGAGAATACATTTTTGGCCCAGATTTTTTTTTAGTGTTTTTCAATATAAATTTTTTTTTCTATGGAATCTTTAGTTTGAAACCATCAATTTGAACGTGAATTCGCACAATATTTGCAAATGTCAAAATTTAGAATAAGTCGTATGGGCCATGGCAATTGAAACGTGGTAGCAGAGAATACATTTTTGGCCCAGAATTTTTTTTAGTGTTGTTCAATAAAATTCAAATATTTCTATGGAATGTTTAGTTTCAAATCGGAGATTTGAACTTAAATTGGCACAATCTCTGCAAATGTCAAAATTTATTATTAGTCGCGTGGTCCATGGCAATCGAAACGTGGTAGCAGAGAATACATTTTTGGCCCAGAATTTTTTTTAGTGTTTTTCAATAAAACTCAAATTTTTCTATGGAATCTTTAGTTTCAAACCGGCGATTTGAACGTGAATTGGCACAATATTTACAAATGTCAAAATTTGTTATTAGTCGTATGGGCCATGGCAATCGAAACATGGTAGCAGAGAATACATTTTTGGCCCAGATTTTTTTTTAGTGTTTTTCAATATAAATTTTTTTTTCTATGGAATCTTTAGTTTCAAACCGGCGATTTGAACGTGAATTCGCACAATATTTGCAAATGTCAAAATTTATTATTAGTCGTATGGGTCATGGCAATCGAATCATGGTAGCAGAGAATACATTTTTGGCCCAGATTTTTTTTTAGTGTTTTTCAATAAAAATTAAATGTTTCTATGGAATCTTTAGTTTCAAACCGGCGATTTGAACGTGAATTGGCACAATATTTGCAAATGTCAAAATTTATTATTAGTCGTATGGGCCATGGCAATCGAAACGGTGTTGCAGAGAATACATTTTCCACCCAGAATTGTTTTTAGTGTTTTTCAATAAAAATCAAATTTTCTATGGAATCTTTAGTTTCAAACCGGCGATTTGAACGTGAATTGGCACAATATTTGGAAATGTCAAAATTTATTATTAGTCGTATGGGCCATGGCAATCGAATCATGGTAGCAGAGAATACTTTCTTGACCCAGAATTTTTTTTAGTGTTTTTCAATAAAATTCAAATTTTTCTATGGAATCTTTAGTTTCAAACCGGCGATTTGAACGTGAATTGGCACAATATTTGCAAATGTCAAAATTTATTATTAGTCATATGGGCCATGGCAATTGAATTATGGTTGCAGAGGATACATTTTTGGCCCAGAATTTTTTTTAGTGTTTTTCAATAAAACTCAAATTTTTCTATGGAATATTTAGTTTCAAACCGGCGATTTGAACGTGAATTGGCACAATATTTACAAATGTCAAAATTTATTATTAGTCGTATGGGCCATGGCAATCGAAACATGGTAGCAGAGAATACATTTTTGGCCCAGATTTTTTTTTAGTGTTTTTCAATATAAATTTTTTTTTCTATGGAATCTTTAGTTTCAAACCGGCGATTTGAACGTGAATTCGCACAATATTTGCAAATGTCAAAATTTATTATTAGTCGTATGGGTCATGGCAATCGAAACATGGTAGCAGAGAATACATTTTTGGCCCAGATTTTTTTTTAGTGTTTTTCAATAAAAATTAAATGTTTCTATGGAATCTTTAGTTTCAAACCGGCGATTTGAACGTGAATTGGCACAATATTTGGAAATGTCAAAATTTATTATTAGTCGTATGGGCCATGGCAATCGAATCATGGTAGCAGAGAATACTTTCTTGACCCAGAATTTTTTTTAATGTTTTTCAATAAAATTCAAATTTTTCTATGGAATCTTTAGTTTCAAACCGGCGATTTGAACGTGAATTGGCACAATATTTGCAAATGTCAAAATTTATTATTAGTCGTATGGGCCATGGCAATCTAATCATGGTAGCAGAGAATACATTTTTGGCCCAGAATTTTTTTTAGTTTTTTTCAATAAAATTCAAATTTTGCTTTGTAATCGTTAGTATCAAACCAGCGATTTGAACGTGAATTGGCACAATATTTGCAAATATCAAAATTTATTATTAGTCGTATGGGCCATGGCAATCGAAACGGTGTTGCAGAGAATACATTTTTCACCCAGAATTGTTTTTAGTGTTTTTCATTAAAAATCAAATTTTTCTATGAAATCTTTAGTTTCAAACCAGCGACTTGAACATGAATTGCCACAATATTTGCAAATGTCAAAATTTATTATTAGTCGCGTGCTCCATAGCAATCGAAACGTGGTAGCAGAGAATACATTTTTGGCCCAGAATTTTTTTTAGTGTTTTTCAATAAAATTCAAATTTTTCAATGGAATCTTAAGTAAAAAAAACCGCTATTTGAGCGTGAATTGGCACAATATTTGCAAATGTCAAAATTTATTATTAGTCGTATGGGCCATGGCAATCGAAACATGGTAGCAGAGAATACATTTTTGACCCAGAGTTTTTTTAGTGATTTTCAATAAAAAATAAATTTTTCTATGGAATCTTTAGTAACAAACCGGCGATTTGAACATGAATTGGCACAATATTTGCAAATGTCAAAATTTATTATTAGTCGTATGGGCCATGGCAATCGAATCCTGGTAGCAGAGAATACATTTCTGGCCCAGATTTTTTTTTAGTGTTTTTCAATAAAAACTAAATTTTTCTATGGAATCTTTAGTTTCAAACCGGCGATTTGAACGTGAATTGGCACAATATTTGCAAATGTCAAAATTTATTATTAGTCGCGTGCTCCATAGCAATCGAAACGTGGTAGCAGAGAATACATTTTTGGCCCAGAATTTTTTTTAGTGTTTTTCAATAAAATTCAAATTTTTCAATGGAATCTTAAGTAAAAAAAACCGCTATTTGAACGTGAATTGGCACAATATTTGCAAATGTCAAAATTTATTATTAGTCGTATGGGCCATGGCAATCGAAACATGGTAGCAGAGAATACATTTTTGACCCAGAGTTTTTTTAGTGATTTTCAATAAAAAATAAATTTTTCTATGGAATCTTTAGTAACAAACCGGCGATTTGAACATGAATTGGCACAATATTTGCAAATGTCAAAATTTATTATTAGTCGTATGGGCCATGGCAATCGAATCCTGGTAGCAGAGAATACATTTCTGGCCCAGATTTTTTTTTAGTGTTTTTCAATAAAAACTAAATTTTTCTATGAAATCTTTAGTTTCAAACCAGCGACTTGAACATGAATTGCCACAATATTTGCAAATGTCAAAATTTATTATTAGTCGCGTGCTCCATAGCAATCGAAACGTGGTAGCAGAGAATACATTTTTGGCCCAGAATTTTTTTTAGTGTTTTTCAATAAAATTCAAATTTTTCAATGGAATCTTAAGTAAAAAAAACCGCTATTTGAACGTGAATTGGCACAATATTTGCAAATGTCAAAATTTATTATTAGTCGTATGGGCCATGGCAATCGAAACATGGTAGCAGAGAATACATTTTTGACCCAGAGTTTTTTTAGTGATTTTCAATAAAAAATAAATTTTTCTATGGAATCTTTAGTAACAAACCGGCGATTTGAACATGAATTGGCACAATATTTGCAAATGTCAAAATTTATTATTAGTCGTATGGGCCATGGCAATCGAATCCTGGTAGCAGAGAATACATTTCTGGCCCAGATTTTTTTTTAGTGTTTTTCAATAAAAACTAAATTTTTCTATGGAATCTTTAGTTTCAAACCGGCGATTTGAACGTGAATTGGCACAATATTTGCAAATGTCAAAATTTATTATTAGTCGTATGGGCCATGGCAATCGAATCATGGTAGCAGAGAATACATTTTTGGCCCAGAATTTTTTTTTGTGTTTTTCAATAAAAATTAAATTTTTCTATGGAATCTTTAGTTTCAACCCGGCGATTTGAACGTGAATTGGTACAATATTTGCAAATGTCAAAATTAATTATTAGTCATATGGGCCATGGCAATCCAAACATGGTAGCAGAGAATACATTTTTGGCCCAGAATTTTTTTTAGTGTTTTCCAATAAAAATCAAATTTTTCTATGGAATCTTTAGTTTCAAACCGGCGATTTGAACGTGAATTGGCACAATATTTGGAAATGTCAAAATTTATTATTAGTCGTATGGGCCATGGCAATCGAAACGTGGTAGCAGAGAATACATTATTGGCCCAGAATTTTTTTTAGTGTTTTTTTTAATAAAAATCAAATTTTTCTATGGAATCTTTAGTCTCAAAAGTCGATTTGGCGAGGGTTAGCCGTTAATACGGTGAATGCGTGTAGGATGGCGTTGCGATTGAATTAGAGGTTGATGTTAATTGAGCGGGGGGTTGAGCTGAACATTAAATTATAAATTTCTGTTAGGGATTAGTTGGGGAGTTGAGTTAATTTTCAGAACCGATGTTCGGATCACCTAATGAGGTTTCGGCTCTTTATATTTTTAAATTTAAAGCATAAAATTTAAAAAAGTCAAAAAAGTAAAGGGACTTAGTAAAATTAGCAAAAAAAAAGGGTAGAAAGGAGCAGATACTCAAAAAGAGTACTTGTACTCTTTAAACAGTTCAGCAGATAACCTTATTTGGAAAAAAATAAATGTGTTATCAATTATAAATGACCTTGAAACAATTACCAAACTTCCGAAAACAATAATTATAAGTTTATTGGGCTAAAAAACTATTCTTCTCTACTTGAACATACATTGAAGCATACATATACATAGATATTGTTATGCTCGTACAGATATCATAAATTTGCATAATGAACGAACGAATGGACAAAAAAAAATAAAAAATTGTTTATCTTGATATTGTTGTTGTGTGTGCATGATATGCTTAACTAACTAGAGAATAATAACAATAATATTTAAATAAATAGAAAATTTATAATTTTATTAGAAATTTTGTTGGAAATGAGATTCTAGAATTATAATTTGCTGTGTTCTCTATGTGTTTTTATCTATTTCGTAACACAACAGAAGCATGATAAAACATAGATACTGTAGTTGTTGTTGTTGTCATATCTTCGTGTTGTTGTTTTTATAAAACAACAAATTATCTTATCTAATGGGTCCTATTAATTATTCATTTATGTAAGGATATGTATTATTTTTAAGATTCGCATTATGCATGTTCTATTTCTGTCCGAAAGAGAGTCCGATATTTTTATATATTACGCCAATTGGGAATTTTATTACAACATCATGAAAATATATCCAAAAACCAACTGTACTAGGAAATCACAAATTCTATTAACAGACAAGTATCATAGTATGTAACGCAACAACTGATAGAATGAAAGCTTTTAGAGAGCTTTTATATTTTTTTCGTCTGTTGTTTATCACAAAACATCTATCCGAAATAATTGTGTTGTTGTTGTTGTCCGTTTGTTATTATTAAATTAAATTTATACAAATTAAGTTGTACTCGAATTTGTTATATTTGCTTTTTTTGTTCCTTCTTTGTTGTGAGGCCTTATTCTGTGTTTTGGGTTTTTATTTTATTTTAAGATAATATTTAGCTGATAGTCCTAATTGTTTTATTATAATAATATAACTTGTGTGTCCGTAATGGTGTCAAAAAGTTTTTTTTTTATTTTGTTTTGTGTTGGGTTGGAATTTGTGGTAATTGTATTCAAACTATTTATCCTACAGCCAACATAACTATAGGATATTCTGTTCTTTTTTATGGCAATTCGATTTTTGCTTAGGCCGTCGTGCAAATTTAACTATTTATTTATGGGACATTGTTATTTTGCTAAATCTAGCAAAAGAGTCTAGAAATGGAATTTTATTTGATGAAAATTAATTAAACAATTTTTTTAGACTAAAGCTAAAAATGAACAGGGATCTCTTTGAGCTTCCTGATAGTGTATTCCACAAATATTTTCGATTACAAAAGGGAAATGCCGTGACACTGTTATCTGAGATAGCAGCAAAGTCGAGTTTCAACTTAACACTGTTAAAAATTCAAGTTTGTTTTAATTATTGCAAAATAAATGCAGCTGTCTATCGGAACCTAGTGTCCAGGTGTAAGCAAAGGAAGTGTCTATTCGGACATTGAGTATTTGTAAGAGCACGTTAAGTACGTCTAAGAATACGTCGAGTATGCCTAAGAGTATGTCGAGTATGTCCAAGTGTACGAGGAGTATGTCTAAGAGTACGGATAGTATTTCATAAGAGTATAATATATAGCTGGATAGTTTTTTATAAACACTACAATTGAACAGTTTTTATACAAATTCGGGAGTACGAGGAATATTTTTACAAACACGTATAATATTTCTAAGAGGAGGAAGAAATACTGTAGTATTTCGTGTAATATGTCTAAGCGTACTTTTAATGTGGAGTGAGTAATTTCTTCAAAACCGAAATGTGAAAAGTTTGTCATCTCTCATTCGACTGTAGCGCCTTTTCTTGTATACAGCAGAAAATAGTAAAAAAAAATTCTCCCTTTACCAAAATATTTATTAAATAATTTTCACCCCTTTTCCAGAATATTTTCTTTTTTCCAGCTTATTTTTAAAGCAATTTTCCATAAATATACCTCATTTTAGAAGCATAGATTCAATCCAGTTTTTTAGCCAAGACAAATGAGTGATAAATAGTGAATCGCCCCTCTTATTAATAATGAAATTCTAACAATAAACTCTTAAAGGTCCAAAGCCCCTACTATAAGGACATAACATTTATGCCATAGAAAACGAAATGCCCCGATACGGGGGCATGTAATGTAGTGCATGGATGATTAATCGGTTTCCAAACAAAACGAACCTGCCATTTGACTTGCGCCTTGGAAAAGGGATCCTTAAATGACTTTTGGGTGAATTTTTGGAATATGGCCATTTAGGATGCAACTTGGCTATTTCTTAACGGATTTTAGTAAAATTTTTGACATGTTTTATTGAAATGGGATTCTAAAATAATATTTCGACAAAGTTCTGGAATATGGCTAATTAGGATGAAAATTGCCTGTTTCTTTACCGATTTTCGATATGTCTCTCAGCAGATAAACTTCAACAGTTGCTTGGTTTATAGAAGCTCGTTCTGTTGATGTTTTAGTTAATCTGGCAGCTGCTGAGATTTCTCATATTAACACATTTGTTATACATCTGCCGGGCGCAATAAAAAAAAATACCAAAGTGGGTAACATCTAGCGTTGCTTGAGTGAAACATCTAATGGTAGTTTAAGGTCCCGGAATAAAAAAATGTGCTATAGACAAGAAAAGGCGCTACGGTCGAATGAGTACAATAATTACAGTATACTAACGCATAAAGGAAAAAAAAAATTGGAACCTTCCGACGTGAGATGGCAAACCTTTCATATTTCGGTTTTGAAGAAATTACTCACTCCACACTAAAAGTACGTTTAAAACTTATTCTGCGAATTCCAGAGTAAAGGCTATTAAACGAAATATTATACATATATGCTTTATATACGCTTATAGACATATTACTCGAAATACTACACTTCCTTCTCTTAAAATACTATACGTATTTTTAAACATAATCCTCTTGCTCCCGAGTTTGTATAAAAACTATTCAATTATTTCTTTTATAAAACACCATCCAGCTATATATTATACTCTTACGAAATACCATCCGTACTCTTAGACATACTCATCGTACACTTGGACATACTCGACGTAAAATAGGCATACTCAACGTACTCTTAAGTATCCTCGACGTACTCTTAGACGTACTCGACGTACTCTCTCTCGTCAACTAAAACCAAACTAAGGTAAGAAAAAAAATTACAAAATTTTAATAATTTTGATATTTTCGTAATGATTTAATAACAGATTTCACGATAAAACTGGGATGAGGGATGATGGTGTCAAAATAGCTATTGTCGCTCCACCGCAAAATTCAGTCATCCGGATACCTGGCAATTTATACATTTACTGAAAACAGTATCACAGCATTAATTTGTTGCTGGTAAAATATTTTATCATTATGTTTATACTTGTATTATACTAAGTATAAAGGGTCAGTACATGATTCGGCGATATGGAAAACATTACAACTGAAAAATCACCCTTCCAATAGCTATACTTCGGTTGACTCTCAAATGGTATTTATCATTGGTAAATATCAATTATCCACACGATATGTAGCATTTTGCAAGAATATAGCGTATTCAATTAAATGACTTCTTATTCGAAATGCAAATCCATCGACTGATACTAAAATTACTTTTAATTCGAAATTTAATACGATAAGAAACTGAATCGAACGCATAATAAAAAATAATTTTCAATGTTTATTATGACATCGCATTCTACATTATTCTCCTATAAGAAATCAAGCAGCCCAAATCAAATATCTCCGGCAATCTGACAATAATTGCTAAGTTCATTTATCCTTTTTTACAGAATAATAGAAAAAAACAGAATAAATTAAGTTTGTGCGACCATCGATTATAACGAATATTATTAAGTGAAATAACGAGAACAAATGCATGATGAGGTTAACTGATTAAAAGCCTGGTTTTCATGAAAAATGTCAGTTAGCAGGTCGTCAGCGATATGCTGTTTTTGCGATACTAAATAAGTTTCTCAATAATAAATGCTGAATATTTAATTGAACTAAACAGATTACAATTTACAAACGAAGAATTTTTCACCGAGAATCTCCATTATAATAGAATTCAATGGCGCAGTTTAGGATATTTTAAAAAATAATAAACAAACGATTATACTTTCAATAAATAAATATTTTCATTTATTAAAATAAAGTAAAATAATTCTCTACCTGAAATTATAAATAGTTAAAAGTCAAAATATTAAAATGAAAACTTAGTTAAAGTATAAGCTCCGGTGGAAAGCCGGCCAGTGCAAACTCCTCAATTTTCATGCTGACCTTCCTCTTCAGAATATTCTATAAATGTTCAATTGCGTTTAGGTGGCATTTTTATTTTATTTTAAAAGAATCCACCCTAGGCTACTACGTGCTGTATAACTAGGGACGTTATCTTGACGGCAGAATACTAGCTCACGCCAGTCTAAAAATAATTGTTTAATAGGCGGCTCCAGTATCTGCTTCAATATGAAGGTGTACGTGCTACGTGGTCGAGTTCGTTTGCCATAATAATTTATAAGGAATCCCGGTTCCTATTGACGACACACCGGTCTTCTCTACTGGTTGTCTTTTATTTTCTACCCCTTTCTAGAAGAATCATTGTTTGCATAGTACAATGCGAATGTTTAATTTGGTTTGATATCTCCACTTGGAAAAATGAAATAAATTTGTTGAAATGGCCGGCCCAGAGCTCCCATCTATGGACTGCCTAGTCAAATACAGAATTACTAGAAGAATGGAAAGCTTTAAGTCCATAAATCGCTAAGCCACTTGTAGAAAATTTAATACTATGAATTTCAGAAGTAATCACAAATTAAGGCGAGCCATCAAAAAAAAATCCTCAATATTGGTTAAAAAGGCGAAAAAATAATTTTGTGAAAATGTGTATAATATAATCGCCGTTACAAGATTTAACCACCCCAAAGTTCACCAAAAACCATTTCCTAAGTATACCATTGAAAATTTGATGTATTGGACTTCAAAATTTCTAGGACCTGAAACCGAATTACTTACTTTATTACTTAACATAATTAAATTGTTGGTAGATTTTAGCTTGTTATAAGCTTTAAAGCTCATAATGCTTTATACAATTTGCTAAAACTTTAGCGATATTTCTTTTAACACCAAATATGATGCAGTAATGATTGTTAATCTCCAAAATCACAAGTATTGCAGATTTAAACAGATTTGACAAGAAAACCGTCTTACGAAAATTTTGACAACAACAACATTTCCTAAGGAAATTACTAAAATTTTGCTATAATATGGATTCTTGAAAAATTGTAGAATCCGAAACCGAACTACACAGTTGAAAATTTTTGTAATATGAAATGTTATTAACATCCATCATAAATTTAAATTACTTTATGCTTCAAAATCAGTTAAAATATTATTTGCCAACCAGAACCGATTTTAATTAAGGTGCAATTACATCCAGTTAAGTTACTTTGTGTGCCGTAGAAACTTTAATTGAAAATAAAAATGTAAAAGAGTTTCTAATTAAATATACATATTTTAAATAATAGAAACTAATTAATATCAATAATACCTAGAAAATCTTCGAAAAAGGTACAGTTTACGCTTAATTTTTGCTCCTTTCTCTGCCTTTTGTAAAATATTTAGGCAGCAATTATCTGTTTAGTATAGTTTCAGAATTAACAATCACTCATAGCAGGTGACAATTACCATTCTAGCAGTTTTGAAATAAAAATATTATGCAATTCCAGATATTTGCGACCAAAGTACAAATTTCCTATAATCTGACACTAGGTCACACTTTTACTAAACAGCCTAAAAATAGTCGCAAAATAGTTCTTACAGTTTTTTAAATAATCAAAATTATCCCTCTCCCTAAGGAAACTGTAGTGTACAAGAAATAATTAATAAAAGGCATGCTCTGACGGAATAGTGCTTTGAATTATAAAATTAATGAATTGTTGAACAACGACCTTTTTGCTGAAATTTTGTATAGGTACAAATAAGCTAAGTAATATTTATTTTGTCGCAATGTTCATTAAATTTATAGAATATATGATACATTTATAGCAACACAGATGTCTCAGTGGTAGATCTAAATAACCTTTTGCTCTTATTTGGTTAATAATAATTACTTAATAAACAATTTTAGAAAAATCCTGTTTAGAAATAAAAAAAATAAAAATTCTTAATTTCAACATATTCCACAAAATATATTTTCTGTTCTCTTTTACTTTTGAAATTTATAAATCAGAATTTTTATTAACCACTTTGTAGTAAAGATTTAAAAGAGGATAACTTGAATTATACCCTTTTACGAATTATTTTAATTTCGAAAGGTCCGTATTCGACTTCATATCATATGAAAATTTTGTAATATTCCGGCAACTACAAACAACCGTAATACTCCTGGTGGTAGTGATAATTTTTAATGTGCAGTGGGTTGTGTAAATGTGTTGCCCACTACAAATGTGCTGGTTTCAGGAAAAATGCATTTGACTTGATTTGCAATTCTGATAACATTTTCTGGTTTTGTGACAACTGCAAAGACATCTACAAGGTGCAAGTAAATAGTTTAAGTGAACTGGTTGGTACAATCAGAAATATAGACAATTACGTTAAAAAAATGGAAGAGCAAGCCCAAGCGCTTACTTCTGATCCAGTAGAACCAGTTACTCTACCAGTCACTACACATTGCATTGTGGTTGCTCCAGATCACATCATCACTGATGATTTTCCAGACTCAAGCGCATCTGTTTTGCCTGGTGCCGCTAAGTCCGAAATATTTGGTACCAATATAATTGGTGGAAATTCATGTGCTGAATCTTTCAAGCCTGTGTCTAATAACTCGTATGTTTCTGGTGGCACATTTGCTGATGTGGTATCTTCGGCAGTTATTTCGAGTGTTGCGAGTACGTCTGCAAAAGCGAACAGTATTGATATATCGTGCGGTCCAAATGTTAATAAAAAATCGTTGCCATCATCACGAACTATCCGGAAGAACATACGAAATTTTAATATTCGTGGCACTAATACCTCACCTGATATTTATATTAAAACTATTGCACCGAAATGTTGGCTTCATTTGTCAAGATTCGATACTCTTACAACTGAGGATGATATTGTGGCTCTGGCTAGCAAATGCTTAGGTCCGAGTGTTTACAAGGCAGTTAAACTAATTCCTAAGGATAAAGATATCCATGAGTTAGAATATGTGTGCTTTAAATTGGGGATCAACGTTGAGCTTCATGATAAGGCTCTAAATTCGGATGCATGGCCTACCGGTGTATTTATTAGGCCCTTCCATAAGCAAAATTTTCGGACAGGAGCCTCAAATGTGAAATTCCGGATACCAGCTGCAGTAGTCAACTCTGCCGAAATTTAAATAACGCAGGGTCAAAGGGGATGCGTCGGCCCAAAAGTTTTGGACAAATTACTTTCACTTCGATGTACTATCACAACGCCTCTAGTATTCGGGGGAAAGCTAAGTTATTCTTGCTTGGCGTTTTTGATAACGATTACGATGTGATTATCATATCGGAAACATGGCTTACTAAAGTGTTTAATTCAGAGGAATATTTCCCACCCAACTACGTTGTCCACAGAAAAGATCGACATGATTTTTGTACCAGCCTTAAAGGTGGGGGGGTGTTGATTGCTGTTAAGAGTTCGATCCCAAACGAGCTCATTGCATGTCATCCAATTTATGATGTAATAGCTGTTCGGATTAATGTATCCGAGTCATCTATCCTCGTGGTGGCTGTATATGTTCCCTCTGGATCTACTCTGGAATATTATATGGGAATTGTTAATTTCATCAGTTCTGCGGTCATGCCATTGGTTCGTATTAAGGAACAACTAATGGTTATAGGAGACTTCAATCTTCCAGATATTGCTTGGCCATCAACATCAATGGAGTTTTCACATCCTCTTCTTCTGGCCAAAGGGAGTTGGCAGTTACTGATTATTTTGCTAGCTTAGCAATGATGCAGTTGAACTGGATAAGCAATAGTCGGGGAATATTTCTCGATTTGGGTTATTCAACTGATCTTATGTTTTCGGAGATATCACCTTGCGAAGATTTTACTGGATGTTCGAGCGTTTAACACACTCCAATTACCATATATATATTTTTAGAGAATTGCAACACTACGTGTACTTCTAGTAATTCTCTGCATTTCGATTTTAGGCTTGCGGACTACGATTCGTTAAACGAATTTTTTGTCGGTTCTAATTGGGACTTTCTCGAGCGGGATGAAAATTTGAACCATTCTATTTTGTTGTTCAACGGGCTGCTCAAGACTGGTATTGAAAGGTATGTTCCATTAAATAAAAACGGACTAATAACAAAGAACTACTACGTCTTGAAAAAAAAACGGAATAAGTTCCATTCTTTGTATAAGTTACAGGGCGCTGAGTTTTATTCCAGATTCAACTTAGCTCGTAAAGAGTTCAAAACTTTAAATTGGTTCCTTTACAACAACTACATTTTGCAAATAGAAGAGGATCTGACTTCCAACCCAAAAAAGTTCTGGAATTTCATAAATGGTAAAAAGAAGGTTGTTGGGTTTCCTACTCCAATGACCTTTCAGAACTCTTCCGCAAGTCAACCCTCTGATATCGCTAATCTATTTGCAAAATTTTTTGAGTCCGTATATGAAGTATCTGCGGATTCTGGTACCAAGCTTATAAATAATCGCGATTGCTCTGATTTTAATTTTTTACAGTTTGCTGAAGCAGAAGTTTATGATAGCTTATCTCAACTTGATAGTAATAAGGGGGCAGGTCATGATGGTTTTCCACCTATCCTTATTAAGAATTGTGCTGAGAGTTTAGCCCATCCACTGACTCTAATCTTTAATAAGAGCCTACGTACTGGGATTTTTCCGGTTCCCTGGAAACTGTCTTTCATTCGTCCGATTTTTAAATCCGGCAGAAGAAGCGATATCAGCAATTATCGCGGAATCGCTATTCTTTCTGCCATACCAAAACTTTTCGAATCAATGGTACAGAAATTCTTATTTTTTCATGCAAAAATTCATATTTCTCCTGCTCAACACGGTTTTTACACGGGTAGGTCTACGGTTACTAACCTAGTCAGTTTTTGTCAACATTTACGTAGTAGATTGGAACGTAGGCAACAAATGGATGCAGTTTACACCGATTTTTCGAAGGCTTTCGATAAAATTGATCATTCGATCCTTATCGATAAGCTGGATAAACTAAATTGTCAGTTTATCCTCATCAGGTGGTTGCATTCGTACCTGTCTGATCGCTACCAATTAGTTAAGATAAATGATTTTAGTTCTCGCTTATTTCGAGTTACCTCTGGAGTTCCTCAAGGTAGCCACATTGGTCCTCTTTTATTCTCATTATTTGTCAATGATGTTGTTGATTGTTTTGAATTCGCAAAATATTTGCTTTACGCAGATGATATGAAGATATTTGCTCCTATTACTGGAGTTTCTGATTGTGTTAAATTACAAGATGATTTGAGTAACTTTTGCAGTTGGTCATTTAAAAACAAATTGTTGTTGAATGTGGGTAAATGTAGGATTTTATCATTCTCTCGTACACACTTACCTGTTCTTCAGCAATATTTTCTATACAATACCGCTATTGACAGAGTTGAGGTCATAACCGACTTAGGTGTAACCTTTTCCTATGATTTTACTTTTACCAAACACATTGAGTCTATTATTTCAAAAGCTTATATTATGCTGGGTTTCATTAAGCGCAATTGTAAAGACTTTTGCGACCCACTCACACTGAAAACTCTTTATGTGTCCTTTGTTCGTTCCATTCTGGAATATGCTTCTCAGATTTGGTCACCGTTTTATCATTGCCATTCATACAGAATTGAGAGCGTTCAGAAGCAGTTTCTTTTATACGCGCTTCGCGGTTTACCTACGGAGCGAGTGCACCAATATGTACTTCCTCCTTATAATGATCGTTGTAAATTATTAAAATTACAACGATTAGACCACCGACGAGACGTTGCATCTACTATCTTCGTTCAAGATGTTCTGACTTCCCGAATAGACTGTGTCGATTTGCTGGTTCGTTTCAACTTTTACGCTCCTACACGTTGTTTGCGCCGTCGTTGTTTGTTACATATTGATCCGGTCTCTACAAACTTTGCACTCTCGGAACCAGTTTTAAGAATGTCGCGACTCTTTAATTCGGTTTATGATGTATTCGATTTTAACTTAACAAGAAATTCGTTTAGAAATGAGTTGTTTAAATTTATGTCTATTATTAAATAATGGTTAAATGTTATTTTTGTGCTAAAATATTGTATAACTACTGTTAATATTTTTATAGTTTGCATTGATCTTTTTTTTTTTTTTGCATACCGATTGTATATTTACTGTAGGTTAAATAAATAAATAAATAAATAAAATTGACTAAAAATATTATAAGTTATTTAATTATTTTGTAATTAATATTAATAAATTTTTGATTTAATAATTTGAATTTTAAGTGAGAAGGGAAAATAATAAAAAAGGGGTGGGGACGCTCTAATGAGCGAGCCAATGCGATTTCTAATAATCATAATCTAAGAGATAAAAAAAATAGTTTATTTACTACCAAAAATGAACTGATTAATAATAAAAAAGTGGTACGCCAAAGAGTAAAAGACAAAATGAAAACTAAAGCTAATCAACCATGGAAAAATAGCAGCGAGGATAAAAGACAAGAGATAACGGGAAAAAATTACTTTATGCAAGAAGATAATAAAATGGACCCCATCATGGATATAAACACGTGTGAGGAAAATTCTCTTAACAGTTCTTTAGTTAATGCTAGTAAAATAATCAGCAATATTTTAATAAGAGGTAATGAGGAAAATTCTATTATAAGTGATAGTAATACCTTTGAGGTTAGTAAAAATATTTCAATTAATAAAAATAAATACAAACCAGGAGACAATGGTCCTTTTTTTTGTTATTATGGAGAAAAAAAAGGTATCGAAGATATTGTTATGGCGGAAGTCCTTAGATCTTTGAATTTCGGAAAGATTCTAGAAATTAAACAGTTTGGTAAAAATAAACTTATAATTCAAACGAGAGAAATGGAGACGGCGAATAAGATCATCAATAGTGTGAATCTGGAAAAGATTCATAAATGCAATTGTTTTGTTCCAAATTTTCTTTTAGAATCTATTGAGTATGTTAATAAGATACCAGTCAGTATTGAAGTTGCGAAACTGTTGGATAACATTAATTCAAAAGAAAAAATTATTAGAATTGAAAGGATTAATAGATGGAATGTTGAGGATAAAAAGGTGGAAAAGACTAGTGCGATTAAAATTGTTTTCAGAACAAATATTTTACCGGAAGACATTAAAATTTTTGAGGTTAGGCGGAGGGAGAGTTTCCTACTTTATACCGAAACCATTATTTTGCAATTCTTGTCTGATTTATGGTCATTCGAAGAAATACTGCAAAGGAAATAAAAAATGTCTAAACTGTTCTCAATCAGATCATGAAAAACAGGTATGTAAAAACGAATTAAAATGGTATTATTGTGATGACAAACATGGTACAAATAATTTTAAATGTGAAGAATTTAAAAGACAAAAAAAAATTAAATTTTTAATGGTTTCAAAGAAATTATCTTTTAACGAAGTTAACAACATGATATCAAAACCGGAATTTAATTTACTAAGTGAAAACTTTCCTAGTTTGCCGAGCAAAAATGATAGATATCAAATAGATTTCTTAAAAAAAGAATTTGATGAAATGAAAACACAATTAAAAGTTGAAAATATTAAAATTTTAGAAGAAATTAGAGAAATGAAGGAACAGAGGAATGAGATTATTCTACTTAACAGGAGAATTCAAACGGTTACACAAGGTTATTGAAGTAGTGATCATAAGGATCCGAATTCGGATTTAGTTCTTACGGAAATTTTAGAACAACTTTTAAATTTAGACAAAATTATCAACAAAAAGGAGAAAAACAAATCTATTATTAAAAATAAAATTAATAATAATGAGGTCAAAAATAATCTCGATGAAGAAATGCATTAATATTCTATAAATAAATGTTAGAAATTTTATATAAATAAGAAGGATATTGATATAGTTTTCATTAATGAAACGTGAACAGTTGAATCAGATAAAATTAGCTTTAAAAATTATAATAATATTTTTAATCATAGAGATGATGGTTATGGGGGTCTAGGATTTTTAATTAAAAAAAGTTAATTTTTAAAAAAAATTGATTGTACTCACTATGATCCTGTTGAATTAATAAAAATTGTAGTTACAGTTAATAATAATAAAAAAATCTCATTAACGGGTATTTATATCCCACCTAATATTAATAATACATTAATTCAAAATAAAATTAAAAAAATTATAGAAGATAACCAAAATTATAATAATATCATTATGGGCGACTTTAATGCTCATTACCCATTATGGGGTTGAAATCATAAAGAATGTGGAAGAGGAAGGATGATTGCAAAAATTATTTTGGGTTCTAAGTTAATTATAGAAAATAAAGCTGAAATAACTAGATTAGACGAAGGAGGATGTGCCACAACTTTAGATGTGTCGTTGGCAACTTCTGATATTTCAAAAGATATTTTATGGGAGGTGGATAAAATAAAAATTGGAACTACTGATCATTTCCCTATTTTAATTAAGATTTTTAATCATTATGCTAAAATTGCTACAAAAACTATTATTAATACTAAAAATATAATAAGTGAAATTAATAATATGAATCCTAATCATTCAGACGATTTAGAGGAATATGAAGAAATTATTAGTAATATCATTAGTAAATATACAAAGGAAATTCCTGATACTAATAGATATAAAAGCAAGAGATGGTGGAGTGAAGAAATTAAATAATTTAAATTCTCTAATTATTTAAATTTTTAACTTCATAAAATCCCTTAAATTATTTTGTTTTTCCAGTCCGTAGAATTCTTATAAAAATAATTATATAAATTATTTTAAATATTTTACATCCTAAAAATTTTTAAGATTCTTTAGATTTTTTCATATCTATAAATTCTATAAATCTTTAAATTCGTTGAATTTTTAAAATCATAACAATTTATTTTTTCAGCACTAAATTATGTTCAATTTTTAAATGTTAAAACTCCTTTCTAAATTTTATAAATTCTCTAAATACCTATTTTAAAATTCTTTGAAATTTAACAATTGATTGATTGTTTAAATTCTCTAAATTATCTAAATTCGTTCAAATTTAAATTTTTTGAATTCTTTAAATTCTGTAAATTTTTAACAATCCTCAATTCCTTTTAATTTTCTGTTCTCCCGTTGTGTATTCTTTATATCCTTTAAATTCATTAAATTGGTTCAATTATTTAAAGTTTTTATTTTCAAAATTTTTAAATTCTTTATCTGAAAACACTGAGCTTTCTTTACATTCTTTCATTTTTGTAGAAATACAATTCGAGGAGAAAATTTAAAGAAACGAATTTAATGTATTTACAGAAATTAAATATACAAAGAAATTTTAAAAGTTTAAAGTATTTAAACAGAAGCATTTTTCTATTCATATTCCTTAAAATCTTTAAATTTAAGTTTTTAAGTGTTTTAAGTCCTTTAAATTGTTTATATCCTGTAAATTCTTTAAAGTTTTTAAATTCTTAAATGTTTTGATATTCTTTAAACGCTTTCAATTTTTTAGAGTGTAAATTAATTCTTTAAATTGCTTAAATCAATTGGAAGAATTAAAAGAATTCCAAAAATGCATTAAATTGTTTAATTTTCTATTTTTTTTAATCTTTTAATTCTTTAAATTCGTTGAATTTTTTAAACTATCTGAATTCTTAAAATTATTGAAATTCTTATACTCGGAAAGCTTGTATGAATACATTTTTTATCTTCTTAAAATGTTATACAAAATGTCTCTAATTCAACAAATGTTTAAGTTATCTAAATCAATAAAGTCATTAAATTTTATAAATTGTTTATTTTCTTAAATTGTTTGAATTTTGAATTTTCTAAACTTTTTAATCTTTAAATTCTTTAAATTTCTTACATTTCTAAAATTTAAATTTTTTTCTTTAAATAGTTTTAATTAAAAAATTCTAAAAATTCTTAAATATTTCAATATTTTTAAAGCGTTCTCGTTAAATTTTGTTAATTCTTTATATTTTAAAAATTTTTAAGATTCTTTAAATACTTAAAATTTTCTTAAATTTAATAATACATTAACTGTTTAATTCCCTTAGAATTTCATTCAAATTTATTAAGCCTCTAAATTTGTTAATTATTCTAAATTCTCTAACTGTTTAAAATCTTAATTATTTTATATTCTTTAGAATTTTTAGACCTTCTCCTTCTAAAAAAATGTTTAGATTCTTTAATAGGGAACTACTCGTACATTCTAATATTTATAAATTCATTACTCTTTAAATTTTTCAAATCTCTTCAATTTCTAAAACTTTTTAAATCCTTTAAAATTTTTAAATTTTTTATACTATTGTATTTTATAAAATTCTTCAATTTTTGAATTTTGCACATTCCTTAATTTCTTAAAATTCCTTAGTTCTTCAAATTCTTTGCATTTTTTTAATTCTGTAGATATTTAAAATGTTTAAAATTCATAAATAGTTTTCTTAACATAAGGACACACTTAGAGACTAGTTACACCAAACGCGAACCGCGAGTTGCGAATAAATACTAAACGCGAATTTGCAAATTCGAGTCACACCAAACGCGAGCGAATTTATATGTCAAAATCAATATCATCCGTATGATGAAATATTTGTAATATACGGTAAGTTTATAATAGATAATTCGATATAAATAATATTTTTTTAATCTTTAAAAATCATTTTGATCGCATTTGAAATGATTTATAAAAAAATACTCGTACGAATGTCAATTTTCGTACGTATAAAAATTATTTAGAACACGAGTGGAACGTAATTTTATTTTTTAGCGAATGCACGAATACTTCATCTTTGTACGAATTTAGTAATTTTTCTTATTTTAAAGCATTTTTGGGCTCAATTTAGTTTATTTTGAGGCAACAGCAAAAATTAACCAAATTCGACTCTTCTGAAAACTAAAAATTATGTTGTTTAACCACTATTTTTTTTTTTAGGTTGTCTTAACCTGCACCTCCTCTAGATATTAATTTTTTGCATTATTTTTTTTTTTTTTGCTTTAAAAATTCATTTAGTATCTGAAGAATATATTTCCAAAGTTTCAAGGAAGTCACTGATGTGATGCGTTCTTTTCAAGAATGAAAACTTCACTCGAGTTTTTCTCAAAACGTCGAGATAAAATGCGTCGAAAGCACCTTGATGAACGGTAACTGCGCAAGCGCATTATTTAATTGCAGCTTTACATCGCAGGAGATAGTAATTGTATAAAGTTTACTTTTTGTGTGTCTTATATTAGAGTAAGATGTAAGGTACAATCACATACGCCACGGTGCAAAGCTTGCGTCCAATTTCGTCGCAAGATTTTCAACTGTGTACTTAGCGTATTACTTAAAATAATTTGAATGTTATTTTAGTTTAGCTTGCTCTAGATGTAAAAGCTCATAAAGCTATGTACTTCTTTTTTTAAAGCTTTTATTTAAACTTTAAATTTTTTAAATTTAAATTAGGTTCAATTTGAATGCAAAGGTTTCTACAATTTACTAAATTACAATTTCGACATGGCAAACAATTTCTGGAACATAATTCGAATATGAACCACGTGGTAAAAAAACCATCCTACTTAAAATTTTGACAACGACATTTAGAAATCATTAAAAATTTGGCGTAATGTAGGAATTTGAAAAATTCTGGGATCTGCAACCGAATTGCTTACTGTATTACTTATAACATAATTTCATCGTTGTTGTATATTAGCTTGATTTTAACCTGAAAGCTCATAAAGCTCTGTAGAATTTAAAAGAAAACAAACCGCTTTTTCTTTTAACACCAAATATGACACAAAAATGAAGTTATATTAAGTAATGTACATTTTAACAGTTTTTACAATAAGACCGTCTTATATAGAATTTTGACAACAACAACATTTCGTAAGAAAATTACTAAAATTTTGTTGTAGTATGGGTTTTTGAAAAATTGTAAAATGAGAAACGGAATTACTTAGTGTATTACTTAAGATAATTTAATCGTTGTTTTGTTTTAGCTTGCTCGAGACGTAAAGCTCATAACGCTTTGTATTCATTTTTTAGCAGTTTCATTATTAACCACCAAGATTTACCATTAATGCCGGTAAATAATTTCGTTGTTTCACTTTATGGAATATATATTGCATCCACAGTATTCGTTCGTAGTGTTTTGTTACAGGTGCCATTAGTCAAGGTTTAATTAGACGATTAGCGACAATAATTTTTAACTTTTCGGTACAACCACTTTCTAGAGAATCTTTTCATTAACAGGCCAAAATGCAAATTTTTATTAATTTTATTAAAACCTGAAAGTTTAGGCGACAAACTTATGATTTTGTTCAGAAAATTTAAGATACACCAAACTGTGACAATCTAATCCGAATAAACTCCAGCCACAACGATTTTTCAAGTTAAAACTAATGTAACCGTAGGTCGATTTTTGCAAGCCCCACATTTTCTTTTGTTCGTTTTGCCACTTCTGTGTGGCCTAAACAACCAGGTTCATCAAAGCAAAATATTCGGAAGATCCGTCTAGGACAAATCATCTATCACAATACGTGCATATTGGTATGATATTGTTAGGTATTCATTTTAAAACGAAACATGATATTTTTGAGAAAAGTAATTAAATTCCGCGTCATTGTCAGGTTTCAACGTTGCGGGCCAATATTGTTTTCTCGCCGTATGATTTTTAATTTTATAAAGTTTCTAGTTTGCTTTATGTTTCAGTCGCCGACCTGTCTATAGCAAAAAAAACATGACCATCATCTAGTTTTTTTTATAATTGGTTCATCGACATATATACGTATCATACCACTTCTAGAAACACAAGAAATTTAATTGGAAAATGTACCACTATAACTGTGATTTTATGCACATATAAATAACACGAGTAGCACAAGAACATGAAGTATGTTATGGTAAGACTATGTATAGCGAAAAAAAAAATTGTTCACCATAAACACTCTTATTTTGAAATCGTATAATTATCTTATTATTGCCACTTCCAGATAACTCAATATCTCTCCAGCTGGGATTATAAATTTTTACCAGATAAAAGAGATACAAACAAAAAAAAATTAAAAAGTTTGTCGTCTTTCATGCTTAATATTAAATTAACTTCAAATACCAATTAATTATTATTTTATTACTTCTTGATAGTTTTTCTACTCGTATCCATAACTCTTGTAACGTACACAATTTTATCTCGCCTTAGAAATATAGCGCCACAAAAAAAAAAAAAAATACAAAATATTCAACTGAGTACTAATGAAAGCGAAGATACCAATAATTAACTATAATTAAATAATATTTTTATTTTTAATAGAGCGAACAATTTTTTTTTTTTTTAGTTTTGTTTTATATTTAGTTTCTCACTATAATTTAATTTATCTGTCTGTATGTAGTAGGAAATATGATTATTATTGTGCAGATTGTTTATGCTCCCTATACATATATTGATTTAATCCCATTTAAAGTGTCTCCATAATTTTTGCTCACAATTTATATAAAATTAATCACTTTGGCTTATTTTCGCCGTCCGTTCGTTAGTTTTGGGTTGGTTCGCAGCCAATAAATAAAATAATTATGTTATACAAATTCTCACGATCATAAAAACTTGATATTTTCTGGGACAGTTTAAAGATTAAGAAAAAGATGCGAATAAGGAAATGGGTTGTAATCAAACGATTTATATGTTATTTGTACAATGAAAATTGTTGTTTGTAAAATTCCAGTAATAATCTCTCCTGCTTCAATAAAAGAGTCTTTACGCCAGCTGAACGCTTACAAATCAATTATAAACAGTGGCGACTACTGATTCACCCAGAAAAAAACCAAAAGAAACCGAAAACTCGGTTTCTAACTTCGATAATCCCCAAAACAAAATTAGGCTTCAAAGGACGTCAAATTTGCAAAAGTTGCCTTTAGAACAAGCATTGCAACTAATAGCATATTTTCCGATGTAAGAATAAATGTATTAAATTCGCAGTATGAAACTACTTCTGGAGCATCAAACGTTCGACAATTTCCATCTATTTTGCCCATTACATTTTTTTTTTTAAGTCTACGCAGTTTATAGACAGGTCGCTTTAGATATCCAGCTTGAGTTTTTAAGGTTAAACTCTAACCACCACATAATTTTGTTAATTTTACTTCCTGTAAATTTGTTTCTGGTATCTGTACAACAGGACGTCTGATTAAAAAATACCCTGGTATAAAAGCATCAACTTGGTCATCTGATAGAAGGCATAATGGCCTAGAATTTAGCACCGCTTCGATTTGTGTAACTACAGTATTAAGCTCCTCATATGTGAATATCAGCTTTTCCATAACCCTCTTAAGATAATATTTGAAGGACTTTACAGCAGCCTCCCATAGTCCTCCAAATGATGGTGCTGCACTTGGGGGATAAAGTGCCATTTAATATTTTCTGAAGCGAGAAAACCAAATATTTTATTAGAATTAGATTTCAAGAATTCAGTAATCTCCTTCAAAACATTACTGGCTCGAACGAAATTGGACCCGTTATCGGAATAGATATCGGTGCACAATCCTCTGCGTGAACAAATCGTTGAAGCGTTGCAATGAAGTTGCTTGCGGTTAGATTGGACACAACTTCAATGTGGACAGCCTTTGTGTTTGTACTCATGTCACAAAGATCGCTTGGTAAGTTTCTCATACGTTGGTAGACCGGCCATGAATCTGCTTTATTTGTAATGGTCTGGCGAAATCCACACCTGTTTTGATAAATGGAGTTTGAAGTTGAACACGATCTGAAGGTATCCCATAATTTGATAATTCGGCCGTGAACTAAATCTCCGACATGTGTTGTAATTTTTTACTACATCTCTTATTATTCTGCGGCTGTTAGTCACGAAATATGTTTGGCGAAGAATACTCATCAATAGGGATGTGCCAGCGTCATGGTGTTTGATATGCAAGCAATACGGTTATCTTGCATTTGGAGAGAATTAGTGGATGTTTTGCTTCTTATAATGCTAACGAATTTTCAATGCGACGGCCGACTCGTAAAAGTTCACCGTCGTCCAGAAATGGATGTAAACTGTGAATTTTGCTGATCTTTGGTATTTGTTTGTTTGCTATGATGAAATCTCAGCTGAAAAAATTTGATAATTGTACGACGGCTCAAGGATATTTCATCCACGGAATTTAATTCTGCTTTGCTTACCGGTGCCTTGCTAACTTCTTTAACGTATATTTGTACCCATGCAAGAACTCTAAACATTTTTTCGAACGATGGAATTCTGGTTACTAACTGGTTTAAAATGCAAAATTCTGGCAATTTTGGTTTAATTGCAGATAACACTTTTACTGTGCGTTTCTTCTCTTCCACTAATAATTCATCAAATTTCAAGTGTTACTTCTGTGACCATTCTGATGCATCTTGACTTAAACATACAGGTCCGTTCCACCATAATTTGTATTTTACTAGCTTTGAAGGTATGATACCTCGCGATGCGCAATCAGCTGGGTTCGTCGGTGAATCAACATATCTCCACTGTTGACGAGAATACGAAGATAGTATGTCTAATGTACGGTTTGTTATAAAGGTACTCCATCTCCTTGGAGGAGGTGACAGCCAACCCAAGACTATTTTGAAATCCGTACACATGGTAACTTTGGTATCTGGTAATTTTATTGCTTCATTGACCATTCTAATCAATTTGGTTAGCAGTCTCGGGATTGAGAATTGCTTAATTGGAGTGACTTTTATTTGAGAATTTTGAGAACAATGAGAATTATGATGTTGCATTTCTCATAATGATGTTAATGTTTCAGTTTTGAGAAAATCATTTTTTAGATATTCCTGAAAGTTTCACAAGGGGGGCAGGAAATTTCATCAGTTTTGAGAAAATCATTTTTTTAGATATTCCTGAAAATTTCACAAGGGGGGGATGTATAATATCAATTTTATTTATTTTTAATAAACCATTAAATTAGATTAGATTTAAAATAAAATAAAATTATTTATTTACATGGTATTACTGAACTTTTGACTGTACTTCGGTGTCCACTGTGCCACCGGGGCTGCCAAGGTTTATGCACAACTAAAAATAATCAAACGGTGATTTATGAAATTCCAATAAGTACCAACATTTCATTATTGAATTAAATCTGCTACTATTTTTGAAGTATTCCTGTAGTAATTAATATTGTTAGCATGTAAATGAGTTTCTTCTATATAAAATCAATTTATAAGTGTAATCTTAAAAGGAAAAATGTATCACCAGGAACGGGTAATTTTCAATGATGTTGCTCAAAAGAAACAAAATACTTTGTCTACTGGTTATGTAAAGCCAAATAAATATTAGATACATAACAAAATACATTTTGGTTTTATTTAATTGAAAATTTGAAAAAATAATCTCAAGAATGTTACTTAAACATTATATGTATGTAACATTACAAGCAAAACTATTTTGCTAAATCATTAAAAACAAATAAGAAATATTTTAAAGTAAAAACAAAAAAAAATGAAATAATAAGCTAAAAACCCGAAATTGTTGTGAACTAAAATATTTTTCAACACAACATCAAAAGGATGACATCAGATGAATTTTTGTGTATACATATGTATGTATGCTTTGTACTTCTTTTGGACCAAAAATAATAATAACAATGATAATATTATTACATATTTAGAATATTAGTTATTTTATTTATTTATTATTTTTTTGTTTGGATAGCACAAAATATGTTTAAAAAATATTTATAATTAAAAAGAATTTTAATCATCCATATTTTAGGTTTAAAAAACTTTTGCAAAAATCTTAACCAGCAAAAAAAAAGGATCAAAAGAAATATTTTCAAGGAAAATATTTTATAACTTTTAGATTTTATTTTTATGATTATCAAACATAAAAAATAAATAAAAAAAAACAAAATTGTAAAGTATGTTTATAATACACATAATAAGAATAATACTCGTAAAAATAAAAACTTAGTGCACAAAAAAGTGGTGAAACCAGTGACAAATATTCAAAATATTTTTTCCACTTTGCGAGGAAACTTTTTTTTTCGTCGTGTTCCTTCAAAATTGGGTACAAAATTTTATTTTTTTTATTGATATCGTTTCGTTTCAGATAACACACATACTACAGAATAAATAAAATAAAAAATACTTTTCTTTATAATTTTGATTTAAGTTTACATCGTGAGCAGAATTCAAATCAGTTTTTCTTTGAAATCGTTTTTTATTTTGTATGTTGCTGCTGCTGTGGGTTTGTGTTGTTGTCTTCTAATTTATCAAACGAATTCTGGGTTTTGGATTTTTTTTTTGTGGAATATGTATGGTTGGTTTCTATCACGTTATGATATGCTCAAGGAAATTAGATTTGATACACACATAGTATGTAATATGCATATATGTACCCAAATAATATTTGGTTCCAATTGTGGCCCTTCATAATACGTTTTCCATGAAATGTACGTATATATAGTACATGATTTAATTTCATCAAAGCGTGAATGTACCGAACGCCAAATACAATAGAATATTTAAACCTTCTTAGAATCGTGTGATATGTGTAATTTAAATACTTGAAAAGCCCAAAAATAAAAAGAAATCATATCAAGTAATGAAAAATGGTCGCCTGGTCTATCGTTAGCAAAATCTAATATTATTATTTAATCTTTCAGAGATTATAATAATTGTAGTTCCAAAATTTTAATCCAGTTTCAAAACGTTATGGGGTGGTAACAGTAATTTAATCAAAATGATATGGATGTTTCTAAAAATTAATTTATTTTTGGCCACTATATTTTCGCATGCCACTATTTATATCTTGCCTAAAACTATTAAAAACAGCAAATCGTAATTTTCGTCGTTTAGAGTTTAAGCAATTGATTGATTAGAAGGTAACACCAAGCCTAAGCAAGACTCCCGTATGACACCGGGTCCTTCGTACACTCTTTACATATAACAAAACCGAAGGAAAGGCAAGGTATGTTAGTAACAAAAAACCAGCCCGGTTCTAGCCACCTAAGTAGTTGATAGTTAATAAATTCGTTAGTAGTATATTTTTAGTCAAATATTTAGCACAAAACAACACAATTTCAAGTTCATTTACTGCTTAAGTTCCTGGAAAGCTGTTTTAGATTTTCCAAAAAATTTCCTAATTTTAAAATCTGTATTAACCCTTTATAAAAACTAATCTAAAATTAATTAAGTATAAAACAAATTATATAAATTAACATAAATAGTTTGTATAACAATAATTAAATCAACTACTACCGCGCCCGTCGCGTTATCGCCTCAGCCAATGCGGGATCATTTATTTTTTGGAAAAGTGCAGCGGTCCTACGGAAAACGCTCATTAAGGGTTAAATAAATTAAATTTAATTCCACATCTAAATTAAAAGGACATCAAATTAATCACTAACTAAAAAATCCTGAAATTCGAGATGTATAACCAAATTTAATTCTAAATTATGAATATTAAATACTAAATATCTTTTTGTTTTAATATTTTAAACTCAAACTCTAAAATCAATAACTAAAAAATCTGAAATCCCAAAAAATTTCATTTCCAAATCTAAAGCTAGATAGTGTTTAGAAATTACATTCAAAATCAAAATTAAAATAAATAATTGCTTATGGCTATTCTGCTTAAAACCCCACTGCGAAATAATTTAAATAAGACCAGGAACTCATTAAATAATACAAGCTTTAAGTTATCCATACTAAATTAAATTAAATAATTTGAGTATCCACATTATTATATTCTTATTAGTACCTACCATATATGGCAAACAATTAGCACAAATATATGATTTGGCTCATAAATTTAATTTTAATTTTAAACACACAATCTGCTAAACAAAATTCATGCTAGAATAAGATATATAAATTTAAATTTAGAATCATTTGGATTTAGAAATCTGAAACTTTATTAACCTTGCCCCAATCAACAATGTTACGAACAAATTATTTGAGTTCAAAAACTCTTCACCTTAGAGCTTGGACGTTTCAAAAAATAAATTCTAAATTCTAAATCTCAAATTCCAAATTCCAAATTCCACATTCCAAATTTCAAATTTCAAATCCTAAACTCAAAATATTTAATTTCAAATTTCAAACTTCAAATTCCAAATTTCAAATTTCAAATTCCAAATTTCGAATTCCTAATTCCCAATTTCAAATTTTAAATTTTAAATCTCAAATCTTAAATTTCAAATTCCAAATTTTAAATTCCAAATTTCAAATTCCAAATTCTAAATTCCAAATTGCAAATCCCAAATTTCAAATTTCAAATTCCAAATACCAAATTTTAAACTTCAAATTTCTAACCTGAAACTTTAAATTTCAAATTTTGAATTTTAAATTCCAAATCCCCAACTTAAAATGTTTAATTTCAAATTTCAAATTTCAAATTTCCAATTTCCAATTTCAAATTTTAAATTTAAAACTTTTAATGTAAAATTTCAAATTCGAAAATCTAAATTCAAAATTTTAATTTAAAATTTAAAATTTTAAATTTCAAATTACGAATATCAAATCCCAAACTTCAAACTCCAAATCTCAAATTCCAAATCCAAAATTTCAAATTCCAAATTTCAAAATTTCAAATTTCAAATCCCAAGCGTAAAATGTTTAATTTCAAATTTCAAACTTCAAATTCTTAATTTCAAGTTTCAAATTTCAAACTTTTAATTCCAAATTTCAAATTCCAATTCCCAATTTGAAATTTGAAATTTAAAAATTTAAGAAGAGGAGAAATTGTTAAGAGTTTGCAATTCAGTTTCGATCTGCGAGCATGTGGAAAATAAATCATTTTTCAGTTCATCTCATCGGGCTATAGCGACTGAACTGCTAATTTATTACACTGATTTTTTCCAATATTAAATTTCAAATTAGAATTTCAAATCCCAAACTTCAAACTACAAATCTCAAATACCAAATCCCAAATTTCAAATTCCAAATTTCAAATTCCAAATTCAAAATTCTAAATTTCAAATTCCAAATCCCATGCTTAAAATGTTTAATTTCAAACTTTTAATTCCAAATTTCAAATCCCAACTGCCAAATTTCAAATTTTAAATTTAAAAATTTAAATTTTAAATTTCAAATATTAAATTCTAAATTCAACATTTTAAATTTTAATTTTAAATTTTAATTTTAAATTTTAAATTTTAAATTTCAAATCCCAAACTTCAAACTCCAAATCTCAATGTTAAATTCAAAATTTAAAATGCAAATTTTTAAATTTCAAATTTCAAAATTAAAATTTAAAATTCCAAATTTCAAATTTTAAATTTAAAACTTTTAATGTTAAATTTCAAATTCCATATTCTAAATTCAACATTTTAAATTTTAATTTTGAATTTAAAATTTTAAATTTCAAATCCCAAACTTCAAACTCCAAATCTAAAATTCCAAATCCCAAATTTCAAATTCCAAATTTCAAAATTTCCCAAAAGCTGTTTCAAGATTTCCCAATGTTTAATTTCAAACTTCAAACTCTTTGCCAAAATTTCCCAATGTTTCATTTCAAATTTCAAACTTCAAATTCTAAATTTCAAATTAAAAATTTTAAACTTTTAATTAGAAATTCCCAATTTCAAATTTTAAATTTAAAAATTTAAATATTAAATTTCAAATTTTAAATTCTTAATTCAAAATTTTAAGTTTTAATTTTAAATTTTTAATTTCAAATTCCATATTCTAAATTCAACATTTTAAATTTTAATTTTAAATTTAAAATTTCAAATCCCAAACTTCAAACTCCAAATCTCAATGTTAAATTCAAAATTTAAAATGCAAATTTTTAAATTTGAAATTTCAAATTTAAAATTTAAAATTCCAAATTTCAAATTTTAGATTTAAAACTTTTAATGTTAAATTTAAAAATTCCATATTCTAAATTCAACCTTTTAAATTTTAATTTTGAATTTAAAATTTTAAATTTCAAATCCCAAACTTCAAACTCCAAATCTAAAATTTCAAATTCCAAATTTCAAAATTTCCCAAAAGCTGTTTCAAGATTTCTCAATGTTTAATTTCAAACTTCAAACTCTTTGCTAAAATTTTCCAATGTTTAATTTCAAACTTCAAATTCTTAATTTCAAATTAAAAATTTTAAACTTTTAATTCCAAATTTCCAATTCCAAATTCCCAATTTCAAATTTTAAATTTAAAAATTGAAATGTTAAATTTGAAATTCTTAATTCAAAATTTTAAATTTTAATTTTAAATTTAAAAATTTCAAATTACGAATATCAAATCCCAAACTTCAAACTCCAAATCTCAAATTCCAAATTCTAAATTTCAAATTCCAAATTCCAAGCTTAAAATGTTTAATTTAAAATTTAAACTTAAAATTCCAAATTTCAAATTCCAAATTCCAAATTTCAAATTTTAAATTTAAAAATTTAAATGTAAAATTTCAAATTCTAAATCCAAAATTTAAAATTTTAAACTTTTCATTCCAAATTTCAAATTCCAAATTCCCAATTTCAAATTTTAAATTTAAAAATTGAAATGTTAAATTTGAAATTCTAATTCAAATTAAAAATTTCAAATTACGAATATCAAATCCCAAACTTCAAACTCCAAATCTCAAATTCCAAATTCTAAATTTCAAATTCCAAATTCCAAGCTTAAAATGTTTAATTTCAAATTTAAACTTCAAATTACAAATTTCAAACTTTTAATTCCAAATTTCAAAATCCAAATTCTCAATTTCAAATTTTAAATTAAAAAAATTTAAATGTAAAATTTCAAATTTCAAATTCTCAATTTCAAATTTTAAATTTAAAAATTTAAATGTAAAATTTCAAATTCTAAATTCAAAATTTAAAATTTTAATTTTTAATTTAAAATTTAAAAGTACGAATTTCAAATCCCACACTTCAAACTCCAAATCTCAATTTACATCTTCGTTTTCCAGAATCAATTTTGTAATCCTTTTTAATACTTTCCTCGATTCTATTCTGATCTATGGTTGATGAAGCATTCACCAATTTAACTGAAATTCGTAATCTGCCCCAATACGTTCCTCGAATCAATTCTATATGTAATACAGCCAACCAAAAAACAACTTGAAATGTCCAATGCTAAGCGGCCTTGAAGTGTTCCCTGTTTTATTATGTACGAGTAAATACCCCAATTTAAAACAAGAAATTCAAAATTTCTAAGAATGTTGGAATTTCAACAAATCGTCACAGCGAGAAAATGATCACAATTTTTATTTTGCCTGGAAATTACTTTTTTGTAATTTAGTTGGTTTTTAGCTTTGGAGTTATTATATTGAGTCTTGGTTTTGTTATGATGAGTCCTATTCTCATTTCACAATGAGTTTTTGCTAATTTTGTTATCATTCATTCAATGCTCAATCGATGCCATTCGGCAGTTCATCATCCCTTTCTAACTGTACTAACCATTTGTTGAAAAATTCTGACTATAAAAAACTTAGGTAAATTAAGATCGCATATCCTTCAAGTTTAACAAATCCAATTACCATAAATATACATATTATGCCATGTATATTAAAATGAAAATCTACCAGTTGTATTCTCCTCAATATCTTGGCAATTTGAATTTTTATAAGTGTCGCGGTTTTTTATATGTTTCCTGAGGAATTTAATTATGCCACATCTTTCTTATGTGTACGATGAATTAAGAAACGTAATGACGTCTGTAAAAAATTTGAAAGAAAATTGCTTGGTTGTTTTCTGTTATGCCTACATTGCAACAAAATTATATATTCGTTATAGTCAAACATTCGAGATCATGTTGGTTAAATTCGTCCCCTTACCTATAATTCTCTGATACCCGATTGGTACAGATTACCTTCTAGCACTTAGTCTCCACAATGTGCATTTCTTAGTGAGAAGCCAGAGTAGAATTCTGGAAAACTGTTAAACCTCATTGGTTTAACGATCATAAAATTAAAGCGGCAACAGTTAATTACTATTATCATTATAGTTACAAATATTTGTTAAAATGCATGAGCTGTTAATGAGCAATACTTACAGATTTTTTGTAAGACAGTAATTTGCAAATATATTTGGTTATAAATTATATGGAAAATAAATGTTCGATTTTTTTATTTTTAAGATCCAATGTGGTTCTTTTGTTTTAATCCTTTATACCTTATTTATTTTCCTTAATTTTCTTGAACATGCGAGATGTATACGGTTGGTTCAGAACATAAGACCAATTGATTATTTTATGTATATATATACGATTGATTGAGGCTATAAAGTAATCGTTATGCCAAAGACACTATTTACACAAGCCGCACGGTTAATTTCAATAAAATTTCGATTAAAAATTGAGTAATTTTCATTATAAAGAACAAACAAATAATAACAACATTTTATTATTCCATTTGGTATTAATTTGTTATGCCAATATATACAGAAGAAACACCGTATCTACAATATAATATTTAGCTATTCACCACATCGCATCATTAAGGCAAATACAAACAAATATAATAAAAGTTCTTTCGACAAGCTTTTTATTGTTGCTATTATTTGTTTAATTCAAAAGCTTTGTGTTTAAAAAATAAATAAATAAAAACATTGCTTTCGACATATATATAAAATAATAGAAGAAAGTAAAATGCGGAAATAATTGTATTTTATGTATTCATTCTCTGTCTTTATGTTTTTACATTAAGAATTTTTTTTTTTTTTTATAGTTTCACCCAATCATAATAACATCAATTTCATCTAACTGAAATAATAATAATAATAATAATACGAGTAATAATATTTATTTGTACAAAAAACACAAATCAATTCAGGAAATTGTTTTTAAAATAATTATTATTATTTTGTTTTAAATAAGAAAGACTCATTAGCATAGATTATGCCATCATCAAACAAGTAACATAAAGTACCAGTATACCCACACAAACATTCACATCGAATTTCATAAAACACAAAACAATTTTTCAATATCGGAATGGTAGAATTTTCAACTTGCCGGAGATACGTTTTTTTGTTGCCCTCAAATCGATTATAGTCGTTATGTTTATAGACCATAACATCATGTATGTACATAAATTGGTAATCCATTTGTTTTTTTTTTTTTTTTAATTCATTTCTAATAATGGCATAATACATGACCATGTGGTGTACTGTTAGAAAAGTACCAAAAACGCTATACGTTATTATCAGTAAGCTAAATTGAATAAATTACTAACTATTATTTATTTGAATTGGGTATTATAATGCACCATACCGTATATACATTCATATATGTATGTATATGTATAAACGATGTGAGTGATGGATAGTTTTGCATTTCTATAGCGATTTATCGTATGAATTTTAAAACACAACCAATTATATTTGCATAAATCTGACTAAATTTTATAGAATCGTATTTATTCTAATTTATGCATGTTTTAGATTGGCTGCATATACATACATATATTAGAAAAGTTATGTGAGATAAAATATTTCATATAATTTGAGTTATTTTAAAATGATTGTAGTGTACAGCTTCATAATTATATTTTAACTTTAAAATTTGGGTCAGTGGATGTGAGATATATTTTCAAAATCGTGATATATCCAATAGGTTACCAGATATTATTCATTATATAAATATGAAATTAGGTTATCATTTTTTTTTATTATAATCACATAAAAGGATGTATTGATGATTATCTGAGTGAAGCTTCAAATTATTTTGCAATTCATTCATTTTACAAAATATATTAAACATAAAAAGAATAAAATTGCACAAAATTTGTAAATTGAAATGAACCCACTTTTCAATCTATAAATTAAAAAAATTCTATTTTGTTTGGACAACTTCTCAAATACAACTTTAAAATGGTTTTGGACACATCTTGAAATATTTTAGACCATTCTAAAAGTAAAACTAGCTTGTTTTAGTTTCTATACACACTAAAAAATTTTGGTTTAATTTTACTAAATTATTTTATCTAACTGGTTTCTTACAATTATTGTAGTATTTTTAAGTATGTTGAATATCAAACAAATGCCTAACAGTGTTGTGCGTCTACGCCTATTTGGAGATTGTAAACACGCAAACGTCGGTAATGGTTTTCGACGTAGACAATGTAGATAATTCATAGACACTTCATAGACAAATAAAATTGGATTTTAATTGTTGTTTTTATCGTTGTATACAGTTCCTTACTTCAAGGGACAAATATTACGCTAATATTTGAAGTTTCAAAATTATCCATAAAGCAAGAATCGATATGTAAAGATCGGAAGCCGAAATCAAAGATATATTACGTGTGCAGTTAGCAAAAGAAAAAAATGAAGTACTCGTAAGTGTAGTATATGATATCATTCCTTGGGGATATGAAGAAACATTGGTGCTGCAACAGGATGCTGAATAAATATTTACACGCATTGATAGATTGCAATTATTAAAGAAAAGAGGGACGGGAGGGGGGGAGGGGGAGGGGGAGGGGAGAGGGGGAGATTTGAGCGCCCAGTTGATTATATCATCGTTAGTTGACCGCTACTTAAACTTTATTGAATGGATGGTGGGTGTTATATTGATCCAGGTTGTATACCAGACCCTGTCTGGTGGGTTTCCGTTTTTGATGGTAGTGAGTTAGCTGGTTTTCGTTGTTGTATAGTTGCTTGGTCTCATCCAGGTGAATAATTAGCCATGGTAGGTTATTTTGAGTATTCTTCGATGATGTTTTCGTCTAGGTTTGTACTGCGTTTGATTAGGGGGCTATCTGATAGTGAAGCTTTTTCGAAAAATGTTATGCAGTTGTTTATTAGGAATTAATCGATTCTCTCAACCTCACCTTCCTTGTATAGGGTTGCGTTTCTTATGTATTCATAAGAGTCTGGCTTTCTACTTATGTTCGTATAGATTCTCAGCATTCTTCTCTCGAAACAACGCAGTTTTTTCCATCTGGCATGACGATAGATCCCACCACGCTGGGAAACCATATCCAAGAATGGGTCGTATGAGCTATTTGTAGCAAATCAGCTTAATTTTCTTTTGCAGATTGATTTTGTATTGGGTCACTGATTTGATGCTGTAGTATGCGATTATGGCTTTATGCGTTATCGACTTAACATGCCGGTAGGGCTTTAGGTTTTCTGTCATTACAATTCCTAGGTATTTAATTTCTCTTGCTTTCTTGATGATGTTATTGTTAACCTAAAGTTGTATATTCTTATAGGTTTTCCGTTGTCCCTTGCTGAGAACTTTGTTGCCAATGAAACAAATCGGCTCACATTTTGTCGTATTAATTTGAATTTTCCATTTCGTGAAATATTCATGTAGTATTTTGAGGTGATTGTTTAACCTAACTTCCGCATTCCTCAAATTTTTCATTGATGTATATATTACGATGTCCTCAGCATATTGCAAGATTTTACTGGGAATAGGACAAGTCTCAGTAGCTGGTAGGTCAGAGGTATACAGTGTTTATAAGATTGGCCTTAGCAAAGATCCCTGAGGCACTCCCGCCCTCACTATAAATTCCATTGATCAAGTTTCCTCTACCTTGACCTGAAAACGTCTGTCCGTCAGAAAGTTTTGAACTAACCTTATCAGTCTTGCGTCAAATTTCATCCTCAATAATTTGAAAATAATGCCATCGGTCCAGACCGTGTCAAAGGCCTTTTCCATATTTAGGAAACACACTAGTGTTGGTATCTTCTGATTGAGTTTAACAGAGACATCATTTTTAAGAATCACCACAGCGTGAATAGTGGCGTGTGCCACTCTGAAGCCAAACTGACTGTCAGGGATCAGACCAAACTCCTCACAATGTTCTTGAATTTTTGTAAGTATAAATTTGTCGTATATTTTACTCATACAGGAGAGCAGAGATATCTGTCTATAACTGGAGGGGAGATCGGGCGGCTTTTCTTTTTTGTGAATGGGAGATATAACGGCCATTTTCCATATATTTGGGAAATATCCCATATTATAACAGTGATTAATAATCGCTATTAGTTTGGCAATGAACTTCAAGGAAAGCTTTTTTAGGACATAGTTTGAGATTAAATCCCTGCCAGCAGATTTTTTACCGTTTCTTGACTTTATATATGACAATATTTCTGAAGGCCTGGCTAAATTCAATGCAACCCTATTCTTGTAGTGACACTCTGCAGTGATTAAATTCTCATCTGAAAATTGAATCATTGGTTCCCTATTTCACCCTATGAAATCATTTACCTTAGTAACAGCGCAGTTCTCGAGAACCATTCATACCCCAATCCGCTATTTTGGGTGTGAGCTGCTTCAAATGATTGTCCCAGAAGGCTCTATATTTTGATTAGTAATGGAATCAAAAAGTGCCCTGTCCTGTTCGTTAATTTATTAATTTCCTAGAATGTACTGTGGTTCATCGTGATACTAGATAGTTTGCTCTTCCAATGGCTTTGTTAATGGATCTGTATGAGTTCTTTTATCAATTCATTAGCGTTATTTACTTGTGATTTAATTGTATGCGAATTGAGAAGATGCCTGTTTCTAAATAACTGCCTACGTAGCGAATTTTTTAAACTGATAAATTTGATAATTCTAGGCGGAAGGGGAATCTGTGAACTGTAATTTATAGTTGTGGTTGGAACTCACCTCTGAATTGAATTGCAAAGAAGGTTTTGTAGCTCTAGCAGTATTTTGGTCTATTTCATTCCTATAAAGCAATTTATTCAATGGGATATCTAGACTATCAAGCCTCGAATCGAGATGGCGATTGAACTCCAACCAGTCCACCGCACCATAATTAAGGATATGTTTCGGAGTGTGTCTATAGGAACTACAAAACCCAGCGGCACCCTAAGCTCAACCGCAGAGTGATCAGACTCAAAATCCAAATTCTTAAGATTTGGATAGCTCCACTGATCATGATGTACGACAACATCATCGGACATTAAAAAGATATCCAAGTACGAACTGACTGCGCCTCTGTGAAACGTAGGGAGGTCTGAATGAATTAATTTTAGATTTTCAGACATATAATTTGTATTTAGCCAACTAAACAAGTCCTATCCGCTTTTATTCGAAACCGCATTTTTCCACATACTGTGTTTCGAGTTCATATCACCTCCCAACATTATTTGAGAATCCGCACCTGTTTTTAACTTCATAATTTCCGACAGAAATATTACCTTCGCCCGAAGTAAAATAAGCTTATGCTACCACTACCTCATGACCGGCATTCCTTATTTTAATAATAGTTGCCTCAATACACCTAAGAGCTGTAGGGTTATTCATCAGAACACAATCTATCCCTTTTCCAACTAATATTCCCGTTCCACCTCCACTACGCTTAAGTCTATCATGTGTCTAAAAAAATTATAGTTCCTAAACGCGACTTTATTTTTAGGTTTAAGCTTTGTTTCGCTTAATAATACTATATGCGGTCTAGTTCCGCTAAGGAAAACCTCAAGATCATGCCTTTTCTGCCGACTAATTAATGAGTTAACATTAAACTGAATGATATGAAGATTACTAGATTGACGGTTCATTGAGGATTTGTTAGATTTGCAAAAAATTCGAATATTGCAATCTTTTTCGTTATTGGATCTGTCATTGCATTGAATGTCGGAGTGAAATCATAAAATTTACGAAGTGTCTCAGTGAATCCCACCCCGAACATCTCACCATATGTTTGATCCCAGCGCGTTTCCTGACCATTGACTGGATTTAACAATGTTGGCCTATATTTAGCCGCATTACTAGGGGCAACTACTCTCGAGTAAGAAAGTTCTGGTTTTTAAAACCTATTGTACATCTGATTTCTTTTCATATTTTGTTCCTCCTGCCTAAATTTCAACTGCTCTTTCCTGTCTACTAGCTCTTTGTACTTAGGGCACTGCCTTTAGTTGGCTGGGTGTCCGACTGATTTACAGTTAACACAATATGGTGCTGTTTCTTTGTCCTTCTTAGCACAAGTACCAGGCTCATGCGTCTCATCACATTTAATACATCTGTATTGCATACCGCAATTAGCTGCGGCATGCCCATATTTCTGACAATTGTAGCATTGAATGGATTCACGTCTGACAAACTTTTCAAATCTAACTTTCTGGTGAAGTATGTACTTAATGTTACTAAATACTGATACGTCTGTCATTGGATTGAGTTGTAAAAGCCAGTAACTAGGGTCACGTCCATCTTTGTCGGGATCCTATAATTCGTATTTGGTAACCTTTGCAATATGCTGACTCACCTGAAGATCAGTTAGTGCCTCCTTGACGTCTTTCTCAGAGAAACTGCCATCTATCTCCTTCAGCACCATTGTTTGTTGCTTCAGAGATGCCGGCGTGTACGTATAAAAATTTTTATTTTTGATCTTAATAATATCCATTGCTTTAATGAAGCTATCGATATCCGTAGCGATAATATGAGTAACATTTTTATTAACTCTTTTTATTGAGTATATGTTTTTATCCATTGCACTATTAATGCTCTGAATTACTTCTTTTGTATTAATATTATAAGCCACTACCGGAGGGATTTTATCTTTTCTTGTTAGACCTTCAACTTCTGTCACTGTATTATTATCATTTTGATTCGGCATTTGAATCGGCACTTAGTTAAATTGTCCACCTATCTTTGCAAGTATTTTGAGAGTTGTTTCCATCTCTTCCCTCGTGGTTTTTGCTATGCCCGTAACTTTTAGCGGACTCCATGACTCTCCGTCGTTATTTGAGATCACGATGTTTTCATTTATATCCATCCCGTCTTCTGTCTCTGCGGAATAGTCACTCAGAGCACTCATAAATTTTTTGACGTGCCTTGATATGTCTGCATTGCTTTCTCTTTGCCATTTTGTGCTTTGGGTTTCGTTGTCATTTGCTCCTATGCTATTTATCTGGCCGTTTTTAGCTAGCGGCTCGCTTGTTTTGTTGGAGTTTCCATCCTCCGCCAGCAAAGGGACTTTATTTGCCTCCGTTATTAGGTTTTTGAGGCTTACTAGCTCGGCTAATATTTTGTTGTTAGCTTTGGTTATCATCGTATTTACAAAGCTTATTGTTTTTTGATCTAGTGGCTGTGCTTTACTGGCCTTGGCTGGTTTAGGCATTTTTGTGCCGCGCATCCCACCGGGCGCTCGCATACACAATTATCCTGTTGTTGGATGATTATTGATTTTCTTTTTTCTTCGCAAACCGCCCCGGGAGCGGGAGCTTCGGGTTTAGTTTTTATAACGTTTTTTGCTTGAAAAGTTGTTATTTTTTTTTTTTTTTCAGCGAAAAATAAAGACATTCGTTGACGTTCCATTGAATAATATAACGATTTTTCCCCGCTTTTATACCCAAAAATCGACATTTCAGGATTTTCTTTCTTCAATTTTTGAAAATTATTCCGCTTACTTATGATTTATGAATTTTAAATAAAATCATAAATTTTGTTGGTCGTTGTATTGATTTTAGAATTTAACATGAACGGGTTGTTTTTGTAGATTTTTATTTCTTCCATCCGATCCAATAAGTCACCTTTCCTCAAACGATGTAAAACTTCCAAATTTGTGTTGATGTCCTGGTAATTATGCTGATAATCATTTATGTGTTGAGCGAAATTTGATTCTGTCCTAATTTTGCCAATATCCCTTGTATGTTCCCTAAACCGTTGTCCAAATGATCTTCCAGTCTGTCCTAAATAAAATTAAGGGCAATCTGAACATTTTAATTTATAAACCCCGGTATCCAAAATTGAATCATTCTTAGGGTTTATTTTCTGTTCCAAGGAATTTTGTGTTTTATAAGCAATTTTGTATCCATAATTTTGAAAAAAAATTTGAAGATGTTTACTAGAATATTTATTATACTCTACACCGACGTATTTTGGTTAACCATCTTCATCAAAAAGCAAAGTAGTTGACTGTCTTTATTCCATTTTGTTTCGACAAATTTGATTCGCAATGAATTTGATTGTACTCAGCTCATCGTTGTAATCTATTTCTGACATACTGATGCTATTTAGCCTGTGAATCATCTATTATGCTGAAACCTTGTGTTGGTAAGGATGGTTTGACTTCTCATGGATCGTGTGGCTGGTTTGTGTTGGTTTTCTAAAAATTTTAAATTTATGCTGATAATCAGAATTAGTTATATTTAAATCAAAGAAATTTAAATTTTTATTATTTTCAATTTTTAATGTAAATTTAATATTTTGGTGTAATTGGTTTAAATAATTTAAAAATTGATTTAGTTGTCTGATTGTACCCGTAAATAGGATCAGGATATCATCTACGTATCTGTGCCAGTAAACGATATCTTTGTAGAATTTATTTATGTTGTTCATAATAAATTTATTTTTAAATCTTAATCTAATAAATCTTAGCCAATGTGCCGGATAGTAGACTGCCCATCGGAAGACCATCTGTTTGTTTTTAAAATCTATCTTCGTGTTTAAAATAATTTTGGTTTGTGATTTCTTTTAATAGTTGGATTATTTCATCTATACGGCGTGTGTTCCTATATCTCGATTGGTTAATAAATTCCTTGTAATCTCCAATGTTTCTCTTACGGGTATATATTTCAGTACATGTTAGTGACGTCGAACGATGCTAATTTTCCAATATTTGGTATGTTGATACCTTCTATTTTACTGACTAGCTCGAGGTTATTTTTCAACGAATGGTCATTTTCTAATTTAATGTTTTTGTTTATCCAATTATTAATAAATTTGGCAATTTTGTAAGATGGAGCCAAAGTAAAGTTAACGATAGGTCTTATTGGTACTTCAGGTTTGTGTATTTTAGGTAATCCTCTCATTATCGGTGCTGTTGAATTGATCATCTTATTTTGCCTTATCTCTCTGCTATTCAGTAAATATTTTGATTTATTAATTACATTTTTTATCGATATATTAAACTGTTTTGTCGGATCCTCGTTTAAGATTTTTATACTATTGTTCATTATAAATTCGTCGGTTTATAAATTAAAATGTTCAGATTGCCCTTCATTTTATTTAGGACAGACTGGAAGATCATTTGGACAACGGTTTAATTCAGCGACCAACCAAACAGTAAAAATAAATGAGATCCGAGTAAACAACTACGGAAACATAAGAAGCCAGCACAAACAAACAATTGGGGGCCGCTTCAACTCTCTAAGAGTGGATGCCCCAGCCGAGACAGTCAACAGTCAAGTCAACAAAACAAAGGACCACCAACCAAAACCACCACCTATTGTACTGAAGGAGTACTCAACAAACAAAATTTGAGAGCTAAGGCTAATCCTGAGCCAGTTTAAAGGCGCACTATTGAATATGACCGCAAACGGTGTCACAATTCATGCAAAAAACCTAAACCAACACGAACAAATAGTAGAAGAACTGAAAAAAGTGCAGCACGCTTTTTTTACGTACGCGCACAGGAGCCAGCGACGAAAAGTCATGATCTTGAGGGGAATCTTCCAAGATACACCTATTGAAGAAATCAAAGAGGATCTAGGAAACAAAGGGCCAAAACAAGTGGGGGTGTACCCCATGGTCAAAACAGTTAAAAATTAACAGGCAAAGATGTCCAAGTTAAGCTACCAAGCTTAGGAGACCAAGAGGAAGGCTCCAGTAGCACAATGCCGAAGATGCCAAGGGTTCGGCCATGCTGCCTCAAGCTGATACATGAGGTACATCTGTGTCAAATGTGCCAGCAACTATGAACCAGGGCAATGTCCAAGAAACGCGGATAAAAATATCCCAGTAAAATGCCACAACTGCGGAGGGAGCCACGTAGCCAGCTTTACAGAGTGGCTGAGATACATAGGTAAGCAAAATAAAATTAATAAATTCCAAAATTCAAAAAATTCGATGGGACCCGCGAGTTCTTTTTTCGACTCCAAATTCGTAAGATCGGGTGTTTCTTTTGCCGACTCCATAATTCGACCAATCACACAAATTTCCAAAATTACGATAACAATAAGGGTGGTCAAAATGTACCAGGACCAACAGAAGGTAGTCACTCCCACGAAACAAGTAGTCCTCTGGGAGAGTTTTTCTCAAAGTCCCAGCAGCTGTTTGGAGTAGACTTTACCTCACTAACGGAAAGTATAATGGAGTTCATGCGGCGACTAAAACGGGTACGCGATAATAACACACAAAAGAGTATGTACTTCAACTTCGTGTGCCAGTACCTCAAATGAAGATTATTAGCTTAAATTGCAACAGCCTAGTAAGCCTGGCGCGCCGCCATGAGCTGACAGTTTTGATCGACAAACACCAGCCACATATTGCCTGCCTCAACGAGACACAAATGGCAGCATCGCACAAATTTTACATTAAAAATTACAAAAGATACAGAACTAACTCAAACGCAGGCAGATCGGGAGGCACGGCCATACTTGTGCGAGAGGACTTAAGCCACTCAAGCCCAAAAGACTTTGTGGATGAAAACTATACGGCCACATCGCTGATTATCGGAGAAAGCACAGATTCATTCACAAGCTAAACAGCTTTTATACGGAAAACGAAGCACAGATCTACTTCCCAAGCTCCGGCACTCGGGGGAAATCGGTAATCGACCTTGCAGTTGCTAAAAGCCTAAGCATCGAAAATATTTGGACAATAACTGAATTCTGTTCGGACCACTTGCTAGTCAAAATCAAATTAGAGGAAAATTATAATGTATATCAAAATATCAGCCACCGTGAAGTCCCCGACTACGGTAAAGCAGACTGGGAAGGATTTAGGCACTCCATGCACTACAAGTTGGAGGTGTAAGACAACAAACAAATTGAGTCCACCACGGAGATTGAATCCCGAGTCAATATGATTGCGCAGCTAATCAGGACCGCTGAAGGAAAATATGTGCCCAACATTGATCCTGCTACAAACCCCAGACAGCTTCCGCCAAACATCTTGAGAATGATCAAAATACGAAATTACTATCGAAACATGCACCGCAAGATCCCAGTACTTTTTAGTTCCACCCTCATAAACAGAACCAACAAAAACATCCATGAAAACATACAACAACATGTCCAGACAGTGTTTCGCAAGAAACTGAGCGATATTAGGCCCGACAAAACAAATTTATACAGCTATGTAAGACCAATTAGCCAAAAAACGGAGGAAAAATTGTTTTGGAGGAAGAGGGAGTACAGACAATTGATCCAGCCGTAATATCCAACAAAATTGCAGACCACTACGAAGCTGTTTTCAAGGCACTACACGCACCAGCGAAAATAATGGCGAAGAGGAAGAACCCGACCCCGGTCGTGGAGTCGGTAAATGACTTCTCAAATCAAGAAAGATTCCCATACGATGTCGCCGAAATAAGCACCGACTACGAAGAGGTGAGAAATCTGACCGAGCGAATACAAAATGGAAAGTCCCCTGGGATCGACGGTGTCACCAACAGGGCCATAAAAAACTTGCGGATTTAGACAGATGGTGCTAATCATTAACGCAATTTTAAAATTTGGATACTTCCAGGAAAGCTGGAAAACGGCGAAAGTGATTGCAATCCCAAAAAGCGGCAAGTCATGCAGCCCTGAAAATACAAGACCAATTAGTTTGCTGAGTGGACTCAGCAAAATTGCAGAAAGGATCGTTGCACGCAGGTTATTAGATGCCATCCAGCACTTGATACCGGAGGAACAGTTTGGCTTCGTTCACTCCACAAAACAGATGCAGCCGCATTTCTTGACATGCAAAAGGCCTTTGACTCTGTCTGACACGACGGACTGGTACACAAGCTGATTGTGGAGCGAGTCCCCCCGGCACTGATAACAGTTATAAAATCTTACCTGGATAATAGGCGATTCTTCGTAGAACTAGATAACTGTTACAAATCATCAACTAGAAGGGCGGCCGCAGGTGTTCCGCAAGGTTCCGTGCTTGGGCCATTGTTATACATATTTTATGTCCACGACATCCCAAAACCTAGCTCTGAGGAGACCAAGCTGCAGATCTTTGCGGATGATACGACGGTCTTCTGCACAAATCGCAGCAAATTCTAATGCACGAACAGAATTCAGAACTACCTGAACACTCTTGCAGAGTATTATGAAAGGTGGAAAATTAAAATCAACGCCACAAAAACCCAGATGGTGCTTTTCTACCCAAAAAAAGGATACGAAAACAAATGGAAACCAGTAGGAGAAGTAATAATAAACGACAAAAAATTTCAACGTCACTAACACTGTAAAATATCTAGGGAGCCACCTGGCAAATGGACTAGATTTCTCCACACATATGAAGAACATTCAAAAACAGTGCTTTATAGCATTCAAGATGCTGTACCCCATCCTAAATCAAAATAGCGGACTTGACGAACAAAACAAATTATTAGCCTATAAAATGTATATCCGGCCTATAGTAACATACGCTGCTCCGTCCTGGTACGACCTGACAAACAAAAAACAAAAGGCAACCCCGCAAAGATACAAAACAAAGCATTGAGGTTCGTCTTCAACAGCTGGCCATGTCCTCCTGACTTTAAACAGAGTAGCATAAGAAAACTACACGACTCAGCTGGACTGATGTATGTCGATGAGTTCTCTGCCGGTCTTTCGGAAAGGAGAATATCCAACCGCCGGACAAACCAAAGCGAAATTTCAAATGAAATTGCCCATCATTAAAGAATTGAGAATTATTAAATTTATTTTGCTAACAAATGCTAGCATTCAGCACAAAATTGGGAAGCATCCACGTTGGGAGGACTTTTGTCTTGGCTTGCGGGTCTGTGGGGGTTTCCAACATAGCGTCCCAAACAGGCCTGTGAGGTGGGAGGTGGTGGTCTTCACACGGTGAATGCTAGCTTAACTAGTAAATATTTTTTACCTTTATATTAGTATATATTAAGTAAGAAAAAAAAGGGGTTCACCCGTAACCCAACAAACAATATCAATAAGCTTGCTTTTACTATTAAGGTACTAAAGCCTATGTAAATAAAATCACTCTTTCTAACAAAAAACCCAAAGAGGTTCCTGTAGAATAACAATAATTTATCATATTAAACCAAATGTAAATATCACTCAATAAAATCCTTTAAATCCAAATCCCCCCGATTTTGAAAAATTAAAATAAAGAATTTCACTATAAGGAAGCAAACTTATAAAATAAAAAATTAACAAATATAAATAAAATTTGTATTTTTAATTTTTTAAAAAATCATTTAAAGTGACATAATATACAAAACACATAGATTTAAAACTAATATATTTACCAATTAAAGCCAATTAACGAAATTTAACACCAAATTAACACTTTGTATCATAAAATCGTTTTTACATCAACATCCCCCAATATAAGCAATCAATATTAAGAAAATAATTTAAACTTTAATCTTGCATCTTGTATTATATTATTTAGATAATCAGTTTAAGATCATTTCCAATTAAATGAATATAATAATACATGTTTAACACTGAATTATCTCACGACAGACAGAGAGGCTATAACTGCAACACAATCTACATCACACAGTAATTATATTTTTGGGTGAGCGAATCCAATTAAAATGAGTTTTTTATTTTATTTTCATACTTCCACCTCAACGAGATAACGCATTTAATGAAATATACAAATCGATATTTTCTTAAAAGATATTTTTTGTTGCTTTCTTCAGGTACAGCAAAAACGACTTCTGTTGCTTTTTAAATTTTTTATTTTTTTTTTGTTACATTGATTTGATTTTAATAGATAAAATTATCAGATAGTTGCAAGTCAAATATGTATGTATATTCCTATACACATATATATTTTAAGAAAAGAAGATAATTACAAAAGAAACAGAAACACCTTATTAAGGTATTTTACCCATCTTACCATATATTCCTTCAAGTTGCTCGTTTTGAAAAGTTTTTTTATTTTTTATTATCGTCTTTTGATAAAGTATTATATTGTACAAAAAACTTATTTTCTTCTTTCATACATTTTTTTACCTCAGTATAACGTGACATTCTCCCATTTTTTTATACTTAGTTTAATTAGCACTTTAATTGGATAATTTATTTAAAGTTTGAAGAAAAAGCAAAAAAAAGTTTCAGACGAACGACACATACAATGTATATATAAAAAAACAGTGTCCCAAGTAATTTTGGGATTTTACAAATTTTCTAGAAAATACAATGTTGAAAAATAAGATGGAAAAATTTCCATTTAAGTAGCTACCTGTCTATAAAATATAATACAAGATGGATAAAAGAGGTAATTATAAGACAGTATTTTCATGTAAAACGGTGAACGTTACTGGTTTATAAATTAGTTACATCATATTATGTTTAGCTGCTATTTATTTCTGTGGACCGGTATTCATTTTACGTATATTACACGTACATGACGTATACCCAACACCAAACTTGAGTGAAGTGTATACAAAATTCAATCAATTAAAATTCTTAGCATAGCACTACTATGAAAGATGTACTTTACATTACTAATCACTGTTAAACATCAAAATGCCTTCAAGCTTCGATGCCCAGTTTAAAAAAAATTTATATTGATTTTCTAACAAGAATATTGAAAATTCTAATAACTGCCAAACTGAACACAATAATTACAGACAGCTAGCACTACACATTAAAGATGTATGTATGTTGAAGCGTAGGAAAGCATATCACATAAAATATTCTTCAAATGATTTAGCATATTTGTACATACCTACATATGATGTCGGGTATATGCATATTTTTTTATGATTTCAGCTAGCTATATACATATGTATACATAAAACATAATAATAATAATGGCATAAAAAGCAAAAAAAAAAACACTAATTTTCTTCTTTTTGTTTTTCCTATTTACGTGAGTTGAAAATTATATTACAAATTATTTTTTATTGTTTGTGAAAATGTATAAGAAAAAGGTGAGGCAACAAAAAAAAATAAAAAAATAAAAAACTATATATTATCATAACTATAACATTATTATTATCACATTTTAATACTCTGTCATCGTTGATAAAATGAATATTGTTACAAGTAATAATGATAGTAATAATAATAATCATCATCACACAGTAAGAAGGTGAAGATAAATAGTAATCTAGCTCATAATTGATGGATTAATTAAATCATTTATTAATTGAAATATGTGCATTTGAGAAGGAAAGGTAAAATGGAAAATCGTGACTTTAACAGAAAGTTGTTACACGTGACCTTAAAATAGTTATTTGTTTTGCAATAAAACTGCTTTAATTATTTATTTGTATTTTATAACCCTATATTGACTGCAGATTTTTCAATCAAAATTAATTCAAATATTGGCTCACTCAATCTATATTGGCTGGTTGAAATATCTTTAAATTTTTTTATAAATTCTTATTTTGGCTAAACAGTGAAATGGAAGTTTAGTTTAAGCTTTTTAAGTTTTAGAATGATGTAGAATTCTGAAAATCTCTTTATTGAAATCTGACTCCGAAAATGTCATTATATAAATACATAGTTATTCTTATAATACTCGCATAATAATTTGGAAATTTTGTATTGATAAATACCGGATGTGGAACTGAAGGACTGGAATTTTTCAGATTATTTATCTTTTTTATTAGATCTTATTGCTGTCAAATAATCACTGTATAAATTGTTTATATTTAATTGACCCTAACAAATGTTAATTGTTATTATTAGATTAAACTATTAATTAAGCATTAGTTGAAAAATACAATTTTTATTTTATCTAGCCTTAATTAATTGAATCACCAATAAATTCATTTTTTTAATATAAATGATTTGCATATAAAATCTAGACAAATTCGCGGATGAATTTAGGTTTTTTGGATTAAATTTTTTGGTTGAAAAAAATTTAGACATTTGCAGGAAAGTGATACCGTGTAGCGATACAATTTTTGAAAATAAACGTATTACCGCGAAGTGACCTTCGTTACCGTTCAAATCTACGATAAATCGTTATTTGTGCTACTTATCGTATTTAAAACTAAAGTAGTCCACCTAATAAAAGGTCTCCTAAATTTGATAAAACCTCAAATCTCAACATTCATAAACGTGAATTAAAATTTCTAGAAGGTTTTCAAGAAGCTGCTCCGTATTTTTGATAAAAATTGGCTGAGACGCAGTCGTTCAAATTTATCTACTTTTTACGATTTTACCACTTATCACGATTAAATCATTACACTGATCTGCAAGGGGGCCACCTCTGATCAGATCAAAAATCGTTATTTTGACGTAGGAATACGTCTTTGTTTTGTAATATTATGAAACGGCACAAGTTTTCAGAAAATAAATTTTGAACGTTGTGGATGCTCTCTAGATGAAGTAATTTAAATTCTTAAGGATTTTCAACAGTATACAATAACTGGATATAATTGTTAAGGGTCGAAGATTAAAACACGTGTCAGTTCTAAGTAATCTAACAAGGAAATTTGTGAAACTGTCAAATTAAAAAAATGTAAAAACTATTCTAAGTTGTAGTGAGACATTAACGAAACCTTGTTTTTATCGGCAGCCAAGCCTTTTTTAGGTGTTAAAATCACTCCTTCATTTAACCTCAAAAACCGCTTTTTTCGATATATCTCGACTTCTACTCCACTTTTGTTGATAAAACAAATTGGTAAATATTTCTCATAAAAAGTACAACTTATCCATAGTAAATTAGATTATAAGGGTTGCATCTCTATTTTTTAGGCCTTTAATTAACTTTCTTCGAAATTAAGGGGTGGTTTTAACGCCCAAAAAGGGCTTGGTTGTAGTCTCACAGAGTACTACAACTTTGGCGGCATGAGAGTAGAAGATTTATATTGTCGTGACCAATTGTGATATTGAGGAAGAGGTCTCCAAGTTTAAAAAAATGCCTGCCTAAAATAACATAAAATGTTTCTAAAATTTAAATGATTGGTTTGGTAATCTTGAACGGACGCTTTGAGGGAAAAGAGTTGTCCGAGAAGCCGGATAGCCCCAATTTTCAATTTTTATTTTAAAACGGCATTTCATTGTGGCATAACGAATTGAGAAATGAAAAATTTAGTATTGTATAAACAACAAATACCTGTGGTAACAAGGCAAAACGTAATAACTCGTTTTTCTGACTTTTTCAGGAAAACGTTTTTAAAATTAAAAGTTACTCAAAATCATATGAGTTTTTTGAATTTTTGCTTCTTTAAATGAATATTACGGTTGCTTGTTGCTGGATTATTACAAAAAATTGATATGATATTAATTCGAATATGGAGATTTCAAATTTGTAATAAAACGGAATATGGAATAACTCGAGTTGTTACATTTTGCCTTGTTACCACATATAAAATAAAAACAAATATGTACAACAGGTAATCAACCTTTAGGTTGATACAGACTAATGCATAAAGATGGCCGTATTAGACAATTAATGGTTTTGTTGATTTGTAATTTCTACACGGAAAAAAATAAACTGGTCCTCAACTACGAAAACGAACTTTTAATTCAAGAAAATGTACTTTTTCTTGATTTAAAAGTTAATTTTCTTATTTCATTCGAGTTTTTCTTCATTTCAAGAAACTCAATTCTTCCATGAAGAAAAACTCGATAGAAATAAGAAAATTAGCTTTTAAATCAAGAAAAAGTACATTTTCTTGAATTTAAATCAAGAAAAAGTTCATTTTCTTGAATTAAAAGTTTGTTTTCTTAGCTGAGGACCAGTTTATTTGTTTCCGTGTAAATTTTGGTTTCACTTAAACTGTACAAATAAAGTTTTCTCAATTGTACGTAGTCCTACGTTAATAGGTCGTGTCTCGGATACAAGCTCGTCGGTTTTTTTTTTAAATTAAAGTGGCCGAATAACATACTGCTAAATAATTGATGTTTAGCCTTTGCCAACGATTTGGTAAAAATATCTGCTGCTTGTTCAACAGTCGACACGTATTCTCGGATGAAATGATAACGAATATCTATATGTTTCGTTCTTTTGTGAAACTCCGGATTTTTGATTAACCGTATTGCAGATTGATTATCTTAGAACAATACTGACGTATTCAGTTTATTTGGAATGAGTTCAGACATCAATCGTTTTAACCAGATCATTTCTTTTACAGCTTGTGATGCCGCAATATATTCGCTTTCAGTTGTTGACAAACTAACTGATTTTTGTCTTTCAGAGCACCAACTGACAATGCCTGAACCAACAAAAAACGCGTAACCAGAAGTCGATCGTCTAGTTTTAACATCACCAGCATCACACACAACTTCAATGTTTCACCACCTCGATAAATAATACCCACATTAATCGTATCCTTAATGTATTTAAGAATCCTTTTAACGGCATTCACATGAATATTCGAATGATTTTCCATATGTCGGCTAGCATTATTCACCGCAATACAAATGTCGGGACGTGTACAAATGGCCAGGTACATTAAACGTCACCTTCACCCAAAATCGTTGATGTATCTGAAGGTGTGCTCACCGGATTGCAGTCAAACATGTTAAAGCGATGCAACACCTTATTTGCATAAGCATGTTGATTGATTGAAATCGATCCATCTGGTTCAGAATTTACGTGAAGTAGTAAGAAAACAGTCGATATTCATGACTTTAATATCAAAATCCATCTGCAAACTTGAAATAACCGCATTGATGTCATCTTCATTTCCAGTTGCGATCAATCACATGGATCGGATTCACATACTTTAAAATTGAAACGCAAAATAAAATCGGTGAACTTTTTGTTCCAACAACGAGAAGCTTGTTTTAGGTCGGTCGTTGACGCTCGAAGAAGAAGGACGTGTTTTTGTCGTCTTCTTCGAGAAAATTTTAATTTAATTAATTTTTAGTTCATTTTATTTTCTAATGTAGTGTAAAGTGTTTAAATATATAATTTATATATGATATAATTTATTTTAATTTAAGTTATTTAAGTAAAAGTGTGTGCATAAGAATAGTGAAAATTGAAATATGGATAGAATGCAATCCATCGGGATGCATTCAACAGGCATTGTTTTATATTTTTATTTTTATTTTCATATTTATAGCGAAACAAGTCAAATTTTGGCTTTCTCGCTTAATAATGCATGTCTTAAATTTGTGTAGTTGGTGCATAAAATTCGAATGGTCAAATACATTATCTCGTATTTAAATTTAATTAAAATCGAATAAATAAATTTACGCATTAAATTTCTGTTTCTGTACATGAATATACAAGTTTTCGGTTTCTCTCTTTCCTCTTACGAGATTATGTGTGTTGTATTTTTTGTTTTATGTGGAAACGACACAAACACATATGTATATTCTTTATTTATATACTTAAAAAGAATATAATTTATATTATATAATTTCTATCAAGACAACATTGGTTCTATAGTGTTCGATTGTTGATATTTGCTTCTGAATTGTATTCACAGTCGTGTATGTGTAGTGTACGAGGTTATTTTCGGAAATATATACAGTAATATATAATATAGTGAAGCCTATTATATATGTATATAATATAGAGAAGGCATGTACCAAAACACACTATGTACACATCGATACTTTCCCTGCTGCGCACGTGAATGATTATATGAAAACGTTTGTTTTCTCTATGTGCGTTGGTGGTTTTAGTTTTGTACTGTAATACGATTTTATTATTTTACTTGGCGTTGTTGTATTCTTTGTGTTTATAGTGCTCTTTATATACAATGAACTACACAACGCAAAATTTTCATGTATTCAATTCAAATAAGATTCTTATACTACGTATAATCGAGTAATTTTGAGTTGAATTGGAAATTTAATTAGAATTAAAAGTTTCTTGTGTTCGATTCTAATGGGATTTGTTTACTTTGTATTATCGAGTAAATTTGAGTTGAACCAGAAACTATCGTATGTAATACAGTGAGGTCTCGTTATAGTGAATACTGATTTAAGGAAATTGTAATTTCGCAAGGAAATTTTATTCGCCAAAGTGATAAGTGTTTATGTGAAAATATATGGTTAATAAGGAAATAAAATAATAAAACTTTGCATATGTAAATACACAACTAAATTAAATTATTAAATAATTAAATACATTTCTCCGGTTCCTTTGGCTGCGCTGTTTCGAGATTTCACTGTTCATATAAAAATTTTTTTTTTTTTTTTTTTTTTTTTTTTTTTTTTTTTTTTTGTTTATTTAAGCATGATTATTTTTAATACGGGGTAGTTAATTTTACTGAACTGCACGGAATTCCTAAACTGAATTCATACTTTAGAAACTAATTAGTTCTTATAACTTTAATTTTGGGTACTGGTGATATTAATTGTAATTCATTCCAGAAAAGTCATCACAGATGAAACTTCTATACTTTAAGTGGCAGGTTCACGAAAATGGTTCATTTATAATAGTAGTTTTGAGTTAAACTGTAGTTTTTTGGATCGGTTTGGTGAAATTGGGATTCCGGGAAGGACTGGCACCCTATTGATTTTGTTTATCAGTTATTTTTGTTAATATGTGAATAGTATCTAAAGGAGTTCCTTTTTTAGTTCACTGATTAATAAGTTAAATTTCAGAATATAACTCAGTTCCAGAATTAATCATTATTAGAGGGATTAAAATTAATCCTTTCTAATAAAGAAGCTAATTTCAAGTATAGATTATAGTTTCAGAATTAGTAATTATTAGGGATTAAATTAATCCCGTGTTTCAGAATTAAATTTCAGCTTAAATCAACCTTCCAGGATCAACAAGGAGAGAAGAAGCTGAAATTAAAAATTGTGTTAATTTTGTAAGCTGATGAAATTAATTAATTGTTAAAATTTGTAGGGGTGCCAACTAGAGGATTTTTTAAATTATTTATTGAATTATTTAAGTGGCCTAGGCTAGGATTGATGCGGATGTAATTTTAAGTATACTTAAATTAATAAAATCTTAGGTGTTTAGAGGGGTTTATTTTAAGTATACTGATGAATAATTTAATTTGTTTCAGAATTTAAGATTGCTCCAGAATTAATCATTCTTAAAGGGATTAAATTTAATCCTAATTTTCAGTAACAAAGGTAGAGCCGGACTCAACGCTCCAGGAACAACAAGCAGTTAACAATCATGTAGTTTAGAAATTGTGTTGTCTTGTGTTGTCTTATTTACTAACTATCAACCGCCATGGTGTCTGGAACCGGGTTGAGTCTCTGTTACTAACATACCTTTCCTTTCCCTCGATTTTGTTATTCGTAAGAGGGTGTACGGTGGACCCGGCGTATCCGGGAAACTTGCCTTAGGCTTGGTCGTACACACTAAATCAAATCAAATCAAATCAACAACGAGAAGCTTGTTTTAGACCATATAAGCTTTTTAACAATTTGCACACTTGACCACTGCCGTCATCATATCCAATCGGTTGCCTCATTAAAACTGTTTCATCCAGATCACCATATAAAAACGCCGTCTTTACGTCAAATTGTTTAAGCCTCAATTTATTTGGTGCCACTACCAGTCAAAATGACCCTAATTGATGTGAATTTTACTACCGGGTTAAATGTTTCCTGATAATCCACTCCATATTCTTGCGAAAACCCACGTGCTATCAAATGAGCCTTATAGCCTTAATATTAAACACCCAGCGGTTATCAATAACCTTTTGATCGTCGGTTTTTTTAACTAACCTCCATGTACGATTTTTATTTAATGATTCGTACTCGTCGTCCATCGCATTAATCCACTCTTTACAGTCACTCGCTTGAATAGCCTATTCATAGGTGTCAGGTTCAATTACCGATGCAAGCATCGCCACTTGTTCCACAGCCGTACAACATGAATGCGTATGTTTATGCGCATTCCGATCACGAAAACGACATTCTTGAATGTTTGTAACATTCGAATCACACAACGATCCTTTTGGTGTAGGATCTTTTGGCGTTGATTTTTCAACACTTTCATTAACAGTTTCAATGATTGGTTGTGAATTGTCAACTTCATTGATCAATTCATCTTTCATAGAATTAGTAACTAAGTCCGAAAGTACTTTTTCACATTGATCATCGACTTTTAATAAAACTTTTACATTTTCTTCTTTCGGAAAAATAACATCGCGTACTATTTCTACCTTTCCATTGTTTAGATTCCAAACTCTGAACCCTTTTACATTTTTATCGTAACCAATAAATGTACATTTAACTGATTTTGAATCGATCTTATTCCGTTTTTCTTTCGGAACATGAACAAGCACTTCACATCCAAACGCACGTAAATTTTCAATGTTTGCCGTTTTTTTAGTCCACAACTCGAAAGGTGTTTTGTCTTCAATACTACTTTTTCCGGTTCGATTAATCACATATACAAAAGTATTTATGGCTTCGGCTAAAAACCGTTTATCCAAGTCATTTGATATCAATATAGTTCTAACTGCCTCGACCAATGTACGATTGTCCCTCTCTGCGCACCCATTCTGCTCAGGCGTATATGGTACAGTTCGCTGGTGTCGAATGCCGTTTTCTTTCATGAAACGTTTCATCTTGTCATTAACGAATTCTAACCCATTATCCTTTATTAATCGTTTTCCATCAAAGCCACAAATGCTTTGAATTTTTCGAACACATCTGACTTATTTTTGATCGGATACACATATCGACATTTTGAAAAATCATCTCGGAAAAGTAAAAAATATTTTGCACCACCAAATGACTCAATCGGCATCGTACATACTTCGCTATGAATAATTTCACCACAGCGTATCGCTTTTTCATTTCGAATTTCAAAACTCAAACGATGCTGTTTGCCTCGAACACAAGCTTCACATTGATAATCTTCATCTATGAAATGAATGTTATTCTTTTGTAGAAATTTTCTCACGTGTGATAGATTTTGGTGTCCAAAACGCTCATGCCAAATTTGAATCGAAAGATTATTGCTTATGGAAGTAACATTTGCTTCAACGCTTTCATCAGTTGAAACCACCTTGAATAACATCCTATTCATTCGACCTTGCTTAACTCCCACTGCAACAAAACTTCCCTCGTTCAATATACGAGATCCTTTTTTGTTTTCAATATACCATGTTACGCAATGTTACCGCACCCGAAGAGAATAAATTTGTATGCAACGTTGGAACATATAAAACATTTGCTAAATGTTTTTTGCACCATTTTTCTCCATCAAATGCCACAATGTTTATGTCGCCATGACCATCAGACTTGAGAAACTTTCCATCTCCAATTTTTACTGACGATGAAGTCTCTTCAAAACTCGTGAACCATTTCCGTTGATTACTCATATGATGTGTCGCACCAGAATCCAACCACCACAGTTCACTATTGCTTTGTAAATCACCGCCCTCACATTCTTCGATTTATTGCAATGTTTTTGCCAATGATCAAGTAAACCACACTTAAAACAACCTCCATTTCTGTCGGTTTTCTTTCGCCTTACATATATTCTTCTTGGGATTTGAATAGCCTTTCTTAATCACAAGTGCCTCTACTGTATCAACACTTCCTTGAGCTTTCATCCTTGATTCTTCAATCAGCAACCGGGATTTCATATTTTCAAGTGTTCGGTCAACATTTGGTACCGAATCCCACGCACTGTGAAAATAATTGTATTCAGATCATCTGAATCTTTGTCATTATCATCGATTCTGATAATGAATCATCGCGTTCTTTAAGTTGTCGCACTATATCCAGAAGCTTCCAGAAAAACGTGGCTATGGCGTCACCTGGATCTTTTGTAAATAACATATACATCTTTTGTTGGAGGTAAATCAATGCCTGTTACAACATCGTACAGTTCAAGTGATTCCAAAATTTGTACAATTTGAAACTTCCAAGTCACCCATCTATCAATTCCTTGCAATTTATCAGTTTTTACAAAATCGTTTTCCATATTTATAGGCTAACAAAAAAACTTTTCCTTTTTTTTTTTTTTTTTAAACAAAAAAAATGCCTAATGCATCAGCCTGCTAGAATGTTCTCGTTGTTTGTGATTCTTCACACACACGTATACACTTTTTACCGTAACTAAATTTTGCAACACAATAAATTAACCGCGTATTCTGGGCCCATAACCTGTTGATATTTTAGTTTACGATTACGAAGCACTAATCAGTAAGGTAAATAAAAAGGTTGAATCGTATAAGATTTACTTTTATTTATATAATTGAAACGAAACAATCATGAGAGAAACCAAAGAACGACTGACCAAAAAAAACATACAAAGCAAAATTGTCATCATGACAAGACAAATTAAACACAGGGTATGTAACAATTTCTTATAACATATAGTTTAGAACACTGTAGAGAGAGAATCCCTCATTTATTTCTGCGTAAAGAAACTTTGGCTTATAATTATATTGAATTAAAATAATTAATTTCAACATCTAATAAACGTTATCACGCATAATACCTAAGGCCGTGTATACGACACAGCTCACCCCGATTTTCTTTGTTTGAAGAAAACCACAGCTCCCGCTGTTTGTCGGTCTGTAAGGTTTTTTGTGGGATGCCCCAGATATAAATTGTATCCGCCCTAGAATAACATAGAATAATCTGGAAAGAAATAAAAACAATAAATAAACTGTAATTTTATGGGTGATAAATTTATGAACGAACAATATTTTGGCGACCTCAAGGAGGTTGAATCAAATTTGCTTAAGAAGAAATGAATGAATACCAGATTCATTCTTCATCGTTGGGTACAGTATTGTCCAAAATTATTTCGAGATAAGCTAATACTGTCACGAAGTTAATGAGAATTGTGTTCCAAACTGTATATACAATATACACAATTCAAATCATCTTTACCATCGATCGTACTGTTTACAATTATGTATGCGGTCCAATATGACAAAATACATCGAAATATCAGCTGATAACATAATATTCATCATCATACAGACCACCATGCGAGAATGCCCAAAATTCGAAAAAAATTTATGTTTTCAGAAATGATTTAGTTTCAGATTTTATTAAATTTTCGGAATTATCAGAATTTTAATTCTGAATTTACAAAATTCAGAATTAAAATTCTGATAATTCCGAAAATTTTAAAAAATATGAAACTAAATCTTTTCTGAAAACATTAAAAATAATTTACAAAATTAGTAATCTGGAGAATTAAAATTTTCAAAGAATTGATAGGGACGACTAGTTTAATAGTACATACAATAATATATTACATAATTGAAAAATTTGAACGTACAGATTTTCAGAGTATTGGAAATTTCAAAACAAAAAAAAAATCGAAAACTTTTAACATTTTCAGAATTGTTTTAGTTTCAGAATTATCAGGTCTATAATTTTAAATTTTGTAAATTTCTAATCTGGAAAATAATAATTTTCGGTAAGAAATTATTGGTTAAAAAATAGCCAAAAATTTAAATTTTAAATTATTATTGTATTATAAAGAATTTCAGAAAATTTGAAAATTTCGCAATTAACATGAAAACTAACAAACCTAAAAAATTATTTATTTTGAACAAAACTAATAAATAGAATTTAATATTTTCAAAAATTCATTACGATTCTCGTGATTTAAGATTAAATTTACAAATTTTTTTATAATTTCCGAATTTTTATACTACGTGAGCTAAAAATTTTAAAACTTATAACTTTTCAGAATTGACGCACAGTTGATTAGAAAATAGTTGATAAAATTTATTAGAAAATTTTAAAATTGTAGAATTTAAGTCTAGAAGTCAATATATAAAGTATGAACTGGCAAATAGAAGACATCACAGAAAACAGTATATTCTGAATTTGTATTCCAAGAATTTCCAAGATTTTAAATAACACACAATTTATTTACAGAATTTACTTAAATTATGTGCATCTTATAAAAACTGGCCAACTCTGGGTAAAAGCAGTGTACCATTTTCTGAAAAAGACTGAGCACTACTGAGACTGAACTTCTAGTTTCAGTATGGTTAAGAAGTTATTCCAATTCTTTGGAAAACTTAGATATCTCCTAGAGAATAAAATGAACCTCGAGGGTCAAAAAATATTTAAATACAAAAATAGATTAGGAATAGCCTACAGCCTTTAACATATCCCGTTAATATTTAATTAATATTTTAAGCTTTCTAAACAGCAAATTTTTCCTTATTTAATCATTTTAATTTATTCACTCAATTCTACGCGTTACAGGTATTATAAAACATCAAATGAATTAAAGAACGTTTAATTTGCTTTTGGAACGAACGGAATGAATAAACGAAAATACTCAAATTGTGTGCATCACCGCTGCTTTAATCAGTTTGCAGTGAAAGAGATGGAACTGTTGCTAAATTAACACCTAAGGCTAACTGAAATTTAAATGTCACCTTCCACGTATTTCTAGGACAACAATATGTGCGGATTTGCCTCATATTCAACAGCTGCTGGAAATTCCTTAAACTAAAGTCACTTCTGGAGCCCTTGTGAAGTCAAAAATATTTAGATTCTGCAAAACTTCTCTGGAAAGGGAAATGCATATGCCACCAATATTTGTATTGCATTATCAAAGGAATATTGGCAGCACGGAAGCAATAATGGGAGGAGATAATAAGGGTTTGGTGGTTGAGTGTTCCAAAATTCTATTTTTGATATTTAGTTTGTACTTCTGGTTAAGTTAGCACAGGTTCATAAGGCTCCGCCAAACACACGCCATTAAAATATTAGTAGAAAGCACATACACCTCCCACATTCCGTCTCTCGGAAACCTTTAGCATGCTCTGTTCTGTTTTAGGTTGTGTGCAGTCAGACGGGTCTTCAGTACGCCAGCCCACATATGATTCATATTTCTAAAAGTTTCGAAGAATAAAAATAAGAAAAAGTGTTAGACGTATAATACGGTTCGCTGAGATACACTAACATTTAATGTATCAGCAACGAAAGTGGGGCTATTCACTACCACTTAGAGTCTACGGTAAAAAAAAAGGAATCTAAGAAATCAGCCTACCAGGAAGTCCAATTGCCCTCAAACTCTTGTGCTGGCGAGGTTATTTTAATCACCGATCGATTCATGTCGAAACCAGCAGTGGTGATCTAAACTATTGGAGTTTTTTCATCTATTTAATCATTACCCTTTGTATCACCTTAAAAAGGACAGATACCTTCTGCAGAACGGACATTAGCTAAATTCTAAATCGCATCGGAACAAAATTACTAAAAGTTTAGTCAAAGATTTGTAGTAGATTTTTGGGTTTATACCATCGGAGTTCAGGGCTGTCGTCCCAAATTTGAGATCCCTAGGCTAATAAAAAATTGGCTCCCTTCATAATCAATATTTTCCAAGAAATCGGACCCTATGAATAATACACTAAAATTATTATTCAACTTAATTTGCCCTAAGCTCGACGACCCCAGGTAACTTTTATTATCTTAAGAGTGCAAACAGATATGCCACTACTGCAATTTCTGTACGCATTACTTAAGCAAATCGGTAAAGCCACAGCAGTACTGGGAAAAGTCAAAAGCCAATTTGCGATCAATAATGTTTTCAGTCTGGAAAATCGATTTGACAGATAATATGTTACGGCTGGTTATTTTAAATTGGTGCAGACCGTAGAAAAATTACGCGCGTGCTCTACATCTACTGTTCGATTTGCTGGTCGTTGTGTTTTGTTTTTTTTTTGGGTTTTGTGATATGAGTTTCGGTATTACATCTATTGGTATTTGGTATGCTGATGAGGAAACTAAGTTGAATGTTTTTTTTTGTGTTGATGGAAATTAGGTGGTGGGGGGAAATTAGCGCTTGTTGACTACAATGGTGTGCAGATTTAAATTTATAGATAAAATTGCTTGTTATACGATGTTATTCGCAAATGAGGAGTATTTTCTTCGAGTATGGGTGAACGTACCAATACTTTGGATGGAAGTTTTAATGAAGTAGATATATTTATACGTACTTATACTAATTAAATATATACTCCACCCTACTGTATATATGTAAATACCTTAAAGAATAATTAGATAGGTAAACCAAATTTCCAAATTTATCTGACGATCATTATATTTTTTGTAATTGTGAGATCACTGTGGCAAGAGTTGATATTATTGAATCCAAATAAAAATTAATTGAAAATTTGAGTGATTCAATTTATCCAGTGTGTGAATAAATTAATATAAAATTATAAGCAAGTACACAACTATACTTTGGATACACATAGTTATGCATCATTGCGGGTAAGAATTTTTTTTTGTTGTTGAATCTAAAGTGGTTCTTGAATTCACGGTTTATCTCTTTATTTTTATTTTTTCCGCCATATTAGTTAAATATTTATTCGGTTGTACAAGGCCTATCTAACTGAGAAGATAAATACATACTTCCGTTTGTCAACTATTACGATAGGAGGAATCTTGTACGATATTACCGAGTAGCGGCGTACAGCCGGAATCTTCAGCGGCAGGGTCTCACCTGAAATAAATACAATATATATATATATGTATATAGATGCAATACAAGATTAAAAATGGTATGAAGAATCTTATCTTGTTGTTGTACACCATATTTGGAGCATCAATTCATCGCGATTGCAGATTGTGCACATTTTAGTGCCGATTATTTGTTCTTATATATAAAAACAATAGTTTATCTAGTTTTTTTTGCCTAAAGTAGTTTGATTCATTATTTTTTTTTTATTGTTTTGATTTTATTCAAATTAATTTAAATTGGTGGCATAGTGTTTGTGGTGTAATGGTTTGTGGAAAACTAAACATTATATTTCAGCAATTCCAGCCATAAATATCTCCAGGGAGTACTCGTTGGATAATTTGTGGGTGAGTTTTTTTTATATATTAAATTTTTTTGTTTTTCGATAGTTTTCTGACTAATCATGCACTTCGCCACAGAATTTGTTTAATTTTGCCATAATTGGTAAAAAATTTTCTTGTAAAATTTTGTATTTGAAATACAGTGTCAAAATGAAATAATTATTTTGTTTATAATTAAGTGGTGATGTGGTGAATTCGTTTGAAGTGGACATCGTTTGATTAATTTAGAACACGAGAGTTTTGTTGTGTCTCATAAGCAAAATGTCGGTATGAACCTCCCAATTATCCGCTGGGATCTATCCGCTACGCAAGTCGTGTTAGCCGAGATTAGAGGCACGTAACAAATACCGACCTTGCACTATAATCTCTGAATCCAGATACCTTGACATTTAAAAAATCATCAGGCTAATTTTCTTCGATGAACAAAAATCTTATGGTAAACTGAAAATTTACAGATTTTTTACAGTGTTGCTAAGTTTACATTAATGTTTTTGGTTCCTAGAAAAAAACTAGCCTGTGGCTACCGCTAGTTCGTAAGTTGTGGTGCACCCTGTATATCAACAAGTTTAAATTTTAAAGTTTTCATTTTGGCTGTTCAAAATGTAATATTGTCGCTAGGACACATTTAGAAGTTCTCAATTGAAAATTGGCACCCTCAAAAGCAGTAGTGCCCTAGGATTTAGTCCTGTTAGCTCAACGGTTTAAAATAGGTCTTTCGGAACTAGCTGATTTGTTGGCATTAATGTCTGCAATAACTTAGCTATTGCTCTGGGATTAAATCATATGCGACGCATCAATGAAATGCAAAATACTAGGTGGTGTAAGAGAAGGCTAAATGAAAGGAAGAATCGTTGCAAACTAAATAAAGGAATTATTTATTTTTGATTTTTATTGGAAATTTTAGGGAAGACTTCATGCCCTGTACCTCCAAAAATGTTTCGACGTGGTCTGTCGACAGATACATAACATATAAACCGGTAGAAATATCAACGTAAATTGAGCTTCGATGTTTATTAACGAAATGTGTGCTGTTACATATAACCGATATTAACGGTCATTGGCAGGTATCGTATTGTGTCTATAGAATATTCGTGAACATCTTTCTCTTAATTTTCGAAATTTTTGGGTATTTTGATTTTTTTTTTTTTTTAAATTACATATTCTCCAAACTTTCGAAATTATTTAAGGGCTAGGAAATAAATTTTTGAATATTGGTTTTGGCATAGTTTGCAATATGTTAACATTTTTCGAATAGGACCAAATTTTTGAGAACTTTCAAAATGTTGCGAGGTTACCAGAATAATTGAGTCTTATCGAGATTTTAGGCAGTCCATGTTTTAATTGTAGATTTTGCTTGGCTTCCCCATGGTTCGGTATATTAAAGTTTTAGCGTGGTGATGCTTGCTTGACATTACATATTATGCAACTTTAGAAATTATTATAGAGAACCAATTTTGTGTTACATAATATTCCGGGGTTGATTAGTGATTGGTGCTTAACGCCCAGTTGTATATTTTTAAGTGTTATTCAAGCTTTCCGAGCAGAGTATCGTTATATATGCCAAACATATTTGCAGGCATTCTGAGAATGTGTTCTTGATTTTACGAAATTCCTTAATCCAAAAAAAATGAAGATCAAGTTTGGAAGGATCATGACAAGTAAAAGTAGAAAATGTGGGCGTTGCACGGGGGTCGATTTATGAGCAAAATGAAATATTCAGGAAGCACTCTGCATCAAAAGGAATAGTTTAGGAGTAACCTTGTTTGAAATTCAATATTGTAATTTGTAATAAAAAATACATTTTGTAGAACAGCAATAAAATTTAAAGATGTACAAACATCTACTACCTATGCACATGAAAATTGTGGAAAAATTTGACTTCAAGAATTTTTTTAGAAATCGAGTTGTCTTAGTGTTAGTTTAACCAACACAACATAAAAAATATCTGTATATATGTATACCATCAAAACCAACAAAAATGTTTAGACAAGACGTCTAGTTCGCTCTTTACACAGATCCTATCAAAAAAATGTGCGCTATACACAGGGTGATTAAAAGTTTAGTTAAGAAAAAAGCATCATAGCTCTCAAACGGATACAGATGCAAGATAACCATCTGAATCCTAATAATAGCCTATATAATTACCAGTCAAATAAGGCTAAGTTGGTTCCTCTCCGATAAATATTTTGGAAGTTCCAGTTTAATATTTGGGTGAACTTTTTTTCTGAACCAAATTTTTAAACACCAAGTATCTCAAATGATATCAAAAATTGAACCCCCCCCCCCCCCCCCCCCCTCCCCATACGATTTTTTTCTCAAAATGAACCAGGAATCATCCCTTAATGGATTGGCATACAAAACCCGGACACCCTGTATTTGTTTTTTTTTCTTTTTTTTTTTTTTAATTTTATTTATTTATTTAATGTTATTACAATCTAGTCTCCTGGACTAATGAGCAATTTATTTCTGACTTAATTTACTAACTTAATATTAATCTATGGCTTCTTCCCATTGGCGTTCCATAGAGTCTGGTAAATTGAATTAAACCACATCTTTGTAGTGGGCTTTACACAGCACAATGCTGTTTAAGCTAACAATTACACCAACTCAAAAGGTTTGGTTCTTTTAAGTCTACGTATTAAATTCGTGTTGCTTAGAAGCTGAGTTGCCTCAATGTTCACATGATGCCGGAGCCTCTCTTCATGTCTCCGCGCTTTCTCCTGAATTTCATTTACGATGAGGTTCACTTTAAGGTCCCTATAGAGATCATTGTTCCTGACATACCAAGGTGCATCAACGATGTTCCTTAATACCATATTCTGAAATCTTTGGATGATATTTACGTTGCTCTGTTTGGTACAACCCCAAAGTTGAATACCATACGTCCAAACGGGTTTCAATATTTGCTTATAAAGTAGCAGCTTGTTGTATGTTGATAAAGAAGAGTTCCTTTCCATCAGCCAATACATCTTTCTGTATTTAATTCTTAGTTCTTCACTTTTCTTCTTGACATGTGCTTTCCATCGCAGTTTAGCATCCAGGGTCATGCCGAGATACTTAGCTGTGTTCGCATACGGTACTATTTCTTGATTTATGGTAATCGGGATATGTTCGAATCGCCTGTTTGTAAAGTTGATGTGAACTGATTTAGTTTCATTTAGTTTTATTCGCCAACTTTTTGTCCATTTATAAATTTTAGTTATTGCTGTTTGTAACTTTTGTGTTGACTCTTCGTTGCTTGTGCCAACAGCTAAGATCGCCGTGTCATCTGCAAAAGTCGCCACTGTATTGTTTTCTAATACAGGAAGATCATAAGTGTATATTAGGTACAAAACCGGCCCTAATACACTGCCCTGTGGAACTCCTGCGTTAATTTCTTTCAATTCAGAGAAAGTGTCATCTAACTTAATCCTGAAGAATCTATCTTTTAAGTAAGATTCCAGTATATTAGCAAATTGGATTGGTAGAAGATTTCTTAATTTATGGTTAAGTCCTTCATGCCACACTCTATCAAATGCTTGGGCAACGTCTAGAAATATTGCTGAACAGATTTTTTTCTCCTCTAGTGCTTTCTCAATTATACTGGTTATTCGGTGAACTTGATCAATTGTTGAGTGTTGGTTACGAAAACCGAACTGATGATTTGGGATTAAGTTTTTACTCTCGATTATCAGATTTAACCTTTTTACCAGAAGCTTCTCAAAGAGTTTGGACATGACTGGCAATAGCGAAATTGGCCTATAAGATGAGGTTATGTGTGGTGGTTTCCCAGGTTTTGGGATCATGATTACTTCTGCAATTTTCCACAAGCTTGGTACATATTTGATTCTAAATGCTGCATTTATAAGATTGGTGAGCTTTACCAGAGCTTTCCTTGGCAGTTCTTTTAAGATTTCTGCTGTAATAAGATCATAGCCAGGAGCTTTTTTCATATTCATATTAGTTTTTATCTCACACGCGACTTCTTTTGGTGTTGTCGGTAGGATTTCTTTACTTTCTTGCACAGCTTGTTCAGATATTATCTCGGCTTCTAATGTTTCATCTTGATGTGGCTGGAATATTTTTTCAAGATGTTCAGCAAATTCTCGAGCTTTGTCTTCATTATTCCTAGCCCATTTATCACCTGCTACTCTTATTGGAGGGTTCTGTATTATTGGTCTTTTAATTCTTTTGGTTGCTTTCCAAAGAGAATAATCAGTACTGCTATCATTAGTTAATTTTCTTAAATAGTTGCTGACTGATTTATTTTTCAATTCTTTGATTTCTCTTCTAAATTGTTGAGTGAGATTGTTCAAATTAGTTTTATCTTGAGGGGCCCTTGTTTGTTGCCATACTCTTCTCGCTCTTCTTTTTTCTGCTAGGAGTTCCCTAATTTCCAAAGGGTAGTTGTTTCCCTTGATTTTCTTTTTAACCTCAGGGGTATTTTCCCAAGCTGATTGCTGTATATCGTCTACAAATTTGTGAACTTCTTTGTCTAATTGCTCCTCGGTCTTTAATGGAACCATTAAGTTAATTTTTTCTTCTAGCGATAGTCTAAAGCATTCCCAATTAGTGTGATTATTTACTAGAAAAGGGTTCCTTTCTTTCTGAATAATTTTTTCACTTAACGTTAAAAGTATCGGTGAATGATCAGAGTTTAGGTTGTGGCTTTCATCTACTTGTATATAATTTACAGATATCTTCTTTATTATAAAGAAATCAATCAGATCTGGTACTTTATTTGGATCAGTAGGCCAGTAAGTTGGTTTTTCAGTTGAGAGAGCTTCACAACTGCATTTCCTAATGGCTTTTAGGAGTTCTTTACCCTTAGTTGTTGTTAATCTGGAGCCCCAGTGGACATTTTTGGCATTAAAGTCTCCTCCAAGTATAAACCGTTTTCCTAATTTACTGAGGAACTCGAGATAATCCTTTTCTTTCAACGAGTGCTTCGGTGGGCAGTACACACCAGCAATACAAATAGAACCATTTTTGGTTTTGACGTTAACAGCAGTTGCTTGTATTTCTTCTGTTTCATATTTTAACTCTTCATAGTGGTGGATACTATTTCTGATTATAACCGCACTACCTCCTTTAGCAGTGTTTTCCGGATGAATGGTATAATATATATGATAATTTTTAAATTTAATGATTGTTTGTCTAGTGAAATGTGTTTCCGTGATGAGACATACATCGATTTTTTCTGTGTCCAGGACCACTTGCAATTCTTGTTGATGTTGCATAAGTCCATTGGCATTCCAACATAAGATTCTAAGATCACCTGCCATTTTTCTGTTTAGGGATGGCTCCCTTAGTGCTGTATTCTAATTTCTGTAATCGCTCATCAAATGTATTGAGCCTGCTTAAAATTAATTTAAGTGTTTGACTTATTTCGTCATTTTGACCAGTTTTCCCTGGATTTCCGTTACTCATCGTTACTTGAGCATAAGTCATTTTACCCAATTGTCCATGAGTAGTTCCCAACTCTCTACGATTTACTTTGGGTTGGGTCATCTTAACTGCCTGCTGCCTGATTAATCTTGGATTTTTAGCAATCACATTCCTATTTTTGATGTTTTGCAGTTCAATGGCAACGCTGCATCCTCTATAGTTAGCCGGATGGTTTTCTCCACAGTGAACACATTTAGGCTGAACATTTCTATCTTTTACACAATCTTTGGTATGATGTTTACCTAAACATTTGACACACCTGGGTTCCCTGCTGCAATATTTTTGTGTATGTCCATAGGCTTGACATTGTTTACATTGTGGTATAAGTTTAGACCGTCTTAGAGGCTGAATAACTACTTTGCACCCTAAGATGTACTTAATTTGATAAATTTTTTCGATATCTTCATCATTATCGAAGGTCAACATAAACATGTTGAGAGATACTTTGCCTCTCCGTTTTAGCTTAATTGATGCTTCAGTAGCCTTAAATCCTTTTGCTTTCAGATCATCAATTATTTTTTCTGGTTTACACGTAGAGTGTAGATTTTTAGCCATAACCCTTATTGGTCTGGTTTGTTTATCTTCAAACGTGTGCCAAGCACGGTTTTCTTCATTTAACATACTTGTCATTTTTCTGTAAGTTTCACCATCTTCCAAGTTTATTTTGATGGTGTTTCCATTCATCACCTTTGCATTAAACTTATCAGTTGTAGTAATTTTTTTTAATTTCTCATAGAGCAGATCGTAGTCTTTGACTTCATCTATTACTATTGGTGGTGGTGGAGGTATTTTTTTTTATGGTTTCTGAATAATATTAGGAACATTATCCTTTAATTGAGGTGGGGAGGGCGTATTATTCAATTTTCTTTTTTTTCTTCTAACTCCTTTAACTCTTATCCACTCAGTTTCTCGAGCTAGTTCGTCTTCATCTGTATGGTACTCTTGTTCAATTGTAGTCTGGCTAGGAGTAGGATAGATTGCCTCCTTTGGCTTAAGAGCTTTAACTTCGTTTTCAAGCATTTTCATACGCTCCTGCATCAATGCAATTGTATCATTCAATTGCTTGTTAATATTGTTGGCTTCAACTAGTGCATTATTAGCTCTACACAATTCATTGTGAAGCTTTTCTTCGTTTGTAGAACGAATGTTCTTGCTACTGGCCCCAATGGAAGGACTACGGCCTCTTATCGGAGAATACGATACTTTATTACTCCTATCGAAGGGATTTATAATATTATTTTCTGATTCGCTCAGTTGAGCTTGTTTATTCACCCACATATCTTGTGATTTGTTAAAATATTTGTAGTTTAGCAATGGCTGGTCCCCCCAGAATCCACGAGACCGACCTCCGAAGAGGGTGGATTTACCTGGTTAACAGGTGTACCACCTGGGGTATTATTTTCCATATTCGTTCCGCTCATTGCTCATTTATAGTGTACTGCACTCGCATCTAGTATTTAGCCGACGTATTCACATCGTTGCCCGGGTGTTACCACTTAGAGGTATACTAGACACATTTGGTGGTTTCTACATAGTTGCAGCGTTGGAATATAGACCTCGAGATACATGGCTATAGACGGTCAACCCCTACCCTATTGAGACGCACCCAACACCCCTGTATTTGTTTACGTATTATTTTTTTCACAAAAATAGCGGACTTCATAACTCAATTGTTTGTACTTTATGGATTGCATAGACATTTTTGTTGGTTTTGATACTATACGTTGCCTTTCGTTTTACGGTTAGAAATAGATGATGCCATTTGGGCGTATTTATTTGTATTCATAATATTTGGGCTGAAATGTTTCAGTTTCTCAATAATTAATTGGAATTTGTTGATTAATAAGGTGCTTAGCAATAGCCCAGCAACTACAGCACCCTGATTCTCTAAAAAATAAGATAATGGGTAAACGTGTAAACTTGCAAAAAGCTAAGCCTACTTTAATTAATTCGCAATTTTTGATTTGGCTACTACTTCAAATAAAATCGAAAAATTGCAAACTTATAAAAGAAAGCTTTGTTTTTTACGAGTTTACACGTTTACCCATTATCTTAATTTTTAGAGAATCAGGGTGCAGGCAGATTAATAAGGTACATAGGTATAGCCCAGCAACTTCTTTTACAGATTTTATTAAAGGCGTAATAAACCTATTCTTCAACAACTTCGGCTTCACCACATACACCGATAAAACAACCAATACTCTGGAACATGAATTCCACTGTGATAAAGAGAACACAAGAGATGGGTTGTGAAAGCTAACGGTGGAATTCCATTTGTTAAATTTGTAAAATCATATTGCCGAGGCAATGAAATATCTGCTTTATTCTTAGTTCATTGTGGAGTAGGTAAGAAGCCCCAGAATCGAGAGGCAGATCCTCTGTCTAATACATAAACCTAAAAAAAAAAAAAAATTTAACATTGGAACGCTTATATCGATTTGGTTGCCTGGTTTAAATCATATTCCAGTGACTAGTATCGCAAGGCTCCCATGATGGTCTTTGGGTCTTTACAATACTAAATAAAATGAATACTTTTACAAAAAGTATTCGAGGTTAAAGACCTAGGGGTTGTTTTCATTAATAACATGTGGAAGACGGCGGATATTTGTGATCTTAAGACAATTAAGATCCTTTATTATGCCAACATTAGATCTCAACTTGAATATGCTGTCAATGTCGGTTGACCTTTTCATGATGAATCTATCCGAAACATCGGGAGTGTCCAAAAAAAGTGTATACGGTATATATAGCTTGGAAAAACTTGTTTGAATTTTACTTAAGAAAAGATAGCTTTAAACGTAGGTTGAAGCAACACTGAAAATATTTTTTTGTCAATTTTAATTCTTTTTTATTTTTATTTTTATTGCACTTCCTTTTTACATTGTATCGTATTTATGAACTCAAGTCAAATTTACAGACATTTCTCTTCCAACATAAATAAGTAATAATCTAGGGGTTATTAAAGCTTGAAACCAGTAAAGCTTGAAAGCAGAAATAAAACAAATTTTTATTTAAGACAAGACTTTTATTTTATCATTTTCATATTATCAGACATAATTACGTATCAATGTGTTGCAAATATTGAGGGTGGTCTTGACATTGGAAAGTCGCACAAAAGCATTTTTCATTTACGAGGGCATACATAAAAATGTCTATCATTAAAAATCATAATATTTACATAATACAATTCAAAGTTTATAATTTTATTATTGCTAAAAACTATAATTTTTTATGTTTATACACAACATTTCAGAGCATAAATTGTCAATTGATCATAATAATTATATGTAATTTCTAATTTATTTATTTTCTTGTTAACTAGAAATTTTCTTGTTTAAAAAACAAAACAAAAAATTATAAATTCTAACCTTAAGAAAAATTGTGTTTTGTAAAATAATAATGATAGAGTACAGAAAATATAACTACATAATGCATACACACTCAGCAAAATATACTTAACTATTCTTGTTATGTATACTTAAGATTTTTAACAATAATATTACAAGCACGAGTTGAATATTATAATAATATTTCATTTAAATTATTAATTTTTCATCGTTTTTTATGTTAAGATGTTTTTTTTGTGGTATTTTTATGTTTTAACAATGTTTTATACACTTAATATAAATGCAGCGAACGATTTAACCCTCGGTTTAGATATGCGATTGCTTTATTTAATATTTAGGTTGATATTTCAGAGAGATCTGCTTTATTCCAAAAATCAATCATTAACTGTTTAATTGTTTTATTGGCCTAAATCATCTAAAGAGCTTTAATTATTGGTTGTCTAATTAAGAATATGAAAACTGAATGTTTAACAGAAGGTCAAGGATGAATTTTACAGGGCTGAATTTTACAAGACATTCATATTTTAAAACCATTCATAATTGTGCAATTTCTAAGCAAATCAGTGCGTCGTGAGTGATTAAACAATTACAGAGCTGGAGCTTGGTTATATTCATAATACTGCGTACACACGTATGCTGGAATATGTACCAAATTTCTAAATTTCTCGCAAATGCTTTCATTTTTTAAACTATGGTCAAAAACTGTCTAAAAATGCCAAAAACGATCGAAAAGTGTGAAAAACTGTCGAAAATTGTCAAAAACGGTCGGAAAGTAATAAAACTTGTGCGAGTGATATTGAGAAAAAAAAGAAACAAAATATTAGTGTTGTTTCGTGAGCAAGTTTATAAAATATATTGGTAAATTTCAAAATTGTTCAATCAGTTGAAACAGTTCTGAACGTAAATGAAACTAACATTTTACATTTTTCATTTATTTTTCTGTCAAAAATTCGTATCAAAAAGTGTCGGAAACACAGCTTTTGAAAGACTGACAAGAACTCGTGTCCTATTGTGTTGAAAACTGTCTCATAAATACTAGTTGTCGATACTACCCAGTTCTGATTATTATACAATAACAACAACAACAACGAATGTACAATAATGATTTTTTTATTTTATGTCAAATATGACATATAGCTACATATGTAAAAAAAAAATGTTTCGTGTCGGCTCCGACGCACGACTGGAGTTTACTCCTTAAGAACCAAGATATACAGAAAAAAGAGGTAGTATATTCCCGTGTTTCATTTTCGTCTTTCTTTGCGCATCACGACACGTGAAGACAAAAAAGCAGACATTTATATGATGTTTGGCGGTTTTTTGATTAATTTTTTAAATAAATCAAGAATAATCGTAATTTTTTTTAACAAACCGTATTTACAATTGATAATGATAGTTTACCGAGACCCTTTTTATGCTTTATATTTTTTTTTATGGTCCAAATATTTGAGAAATAATTCTTTCGTCCGTTAAATCAATGTCCAGCTGCCGCTGCCACAATCACCATTTGACCATTTGATATTTTGTTAGCTGGGTCGGAGTAGCTCGAGATTAAAGGCTTTTAGGGATTAATGTACCTTAATTAAATCTTAAACCATAGAGTAAGGTCTTTTAAGGATGATTTTACATGTGCATCACACAAAACAGCTTAATGCTTTGAGCACAATCGAACCCTAGACCTTAGCCGCTCTCGTCCAACATGTTGCTACTAAGCCACATCCAACGTAAGAAAACATTTTAATTTTTTTTTTTTTTTTTTTTTTTTTTTTTTTATAAATATTTTATTTTTATTTTATTTTATTTTATTTATTTTATTTTTATCCAACATAATACAACAAAAATTATAAATTTCTTTGAAGTAAAAGAGTAATAGTAGCGTATATAAAAATAATAGGAGCAGTCAGAAGTAAAAATACTTGTTTTGACTACACCGACAAAAAATTAACATATTTAGAAAAGAAAAATGAGAGCATGAGGTGCCCAACAAAACCAAAATAATTTAAAATATATGTATATTAAAATAACGGGAAAAAGCAAAACTAAAAGTAAATTTAAAAGAAAAAGGAAAAGAAAATTAATTCAAACAATAACACTTTAAAAAAGAAGAAAAGCTAGAAAAAACGAGATGAAACTGAATAAAGAATGATAAACCAAAATTTGTATGTGACAAAAAAATATATTAAAAAAACTTTTCGATATCTTTGATATGCTCAAAATTAAATAACCACACTTTCAAATCTTTTGCAAACTTACTCACTGTATTTGATGCCTTTACAACTGCTGGCAACATATTATATAGGTAGGGGGCCATGATACTGTAGAACCTACGACAATATTCTTTTTTTGTAAACATAATAACGCATTGATTATTAATTCTTAGATTATATTGTTCAATAGATTTTACATGATCAAAGCCACTTCTCGCGTAAAATATTCGTAGTACTTTATAAATGTATCGATATCGCAATGGTAAAATTTGCGCTGTCTTAAACAATGGAAATGAGGAAACTGTTGATTTTTTAAAAAACATTAAACGGATGGCAAATTTCTGCAGCATAACAACAGGTCTTAAATTCCGAAAATAAATACCTCCACATACAGCCAACCCATATTCAAGTTTGAAGTTAAATAAAGTAAAATATACGAGCTTTAGAATATGTTGTGAACAAATTGATCTTAGATGATAAAATTGACGGAGCGGAAAACGCATTTTTTTCATAATAAAGTCAACATGTTCAGAGAATTTCAATGTCTCATCTAATATATCTCCCAGGTATTTAAAACTGGATACTCTTTCAACTTGAAAACATTTATAATTGCACATGGAACGTGAGCAATTTAAGGAGTGACAAACAAGGCTGTTAGCAAGATCATCAACACTTCTTAGATTAAATGCCATATAGCGTGATTTTGAACTCATTATCATATGGTGTGCATTAAACCATCTTCTAAGAATATATAGGTCACTTAGAGTATGTTCTCAGAAATATTTGCCCAGTTATTTGAACAATAAACATAAGCGTTATCATCAGCAAAAGCTACAGGATAACTATGCAGTTCAATATTAAAAATTGAATTAATATAAATTAAGAAAAGAATCGGACCAAGAACTGATCACTGTGGAACACCAACTGAAATAGGCAATGGATCACTAAACACATTAAGTAACTTTACCGATTGAGTTCTGTTTGTAAGATACGATTTAAACCATTGCAAAACGAGCCCCTAATACCAATATTATGTAGTTTGTCAAATAAAATTGAGTGATTAACAGTGTCAAATGCCTTTGTTATATCAATGAAAAGTCTGGCGACTTTCTTGTTTTTATTTAAACTATCATAAATTTTATCTAGGAAACAAAGTAAAGCATCTTCAGTATTTAGATTATTTCTAAACCCAAATTGGGCATTACTAAGGAAACCAATTTTATTTAAAAATGATATTAATCGTGACTTAACAGCTTTTTCTAAAATTTTTGAAAACACCGAGAGCAATGAAATAGGCCTGTAATTAGACGTGACAGTACTCACACCACCTTTGTAAAATGGAACAACGATGGCCCTCTTTAAGTCGTTAGGAACCTCAGCCATACTGAAGCTAAGGTTGCAAATAAAACACAAGGGATTAGCTATGAATTTGGGAATCTTTTTGGCCAAAGTATTGCTGAACCCATCATGCCCACATGCATTGGTAGTTTTCAATTGATTTATCAAAGAAAATATTTCATCGACCGTAATAGGTGATAGGAAGCAATTTGTCGACTCATGGTTATTTGAAAATAGTAGATGATTCCTGTTAGACAAACCAAAATTACCACTTTCAATATTTTCAGCCGATAATGTTATTGGAATCATTATAAAAAAGGAATTAAAGAGGGAAGCTACTTTGGGAGGATTATCGTGAATAATTCCTTCGACATCAGTTAATTTAATTATACGATTATTATTGGAGTTTTTTCCAATTGCTTCATTAATAATACGCCACTTAGCTTTGGTATTATTAGCGTTCTTGTTAAAAACAGACTCATAATATTGATCTCGAGTTTTGTTCACCAGATTATGAACAAATTGTTTTTTTTTATTTATAGCAATGCTCCAATTTTTTGTTATTTGGATGAGATTTGAGCTTTTTATATAAATTAATTTTTTTCTTTATTTCATAACTAAGCTTTTTCGACATCCAGGGTTTTAAAAAATTACCAGTAGGTTTCAAATTCTTTTTTGATTATTTTGAATGTGATTAGCCAAAGTAGAAGTAAAGCTAGAATAAGCTACTTCCACAGACGCCAACTTATAACCTTCTAGCCAAGTCTCTCTGGCTAGTGAATCTGAAAGTCTGTCAAAATCAATCGACACGTACTCGATTACATCTTTTTTTTATCAAAAACTGAAGAAGTAATGTTATGGTTGCTATTGACACTCTGCCTTATAAAAAAATGATCTAAGCAAGTAGAGGAAATGCTACGAGTTATTTCATTGACCATTGACAGAAAACCATATGAGGACATCATAGATAAATAGTTATTACAATCGTAGCTTCCATTTAATATGTCAATATTTAAATCACCAATCACGATTAAATTTTTAGTTCTTATATTATCCAAGAAACCGGCAAACTCTTCAATAAACATGTTGACAACATACCAGTGTAGTCGGTACAAACAGATAATAGTATACAACTGATTATCTTCATGGAAATCAAGACGAATGCCATCAGCCGTATGGAACGAGAGGTAAGAAACTTCACAATCAGAAACAATAGTCTCAGAGACGTAGACACTTAGACAGCAATGCCAGCAGCTCTCTGATTACCATTGCAATTAGCAAAAAAAATTGTAACCATCAATGCCATAATTACCAACAGCTTCCTCACCAATTCATATTACCGATAAAAAGATCATCGATGGTAAAATATCCCCAGCTTGTAAATGTGCCAAAAATTAATTTAAATTGGCTTTAATACTTCTTATATTCTGGTGCAAAATTAGACGGTTAATAAATTGGTTTATCACTTCCACAGATTCATTTTGATTCTCGTTTCCCCTAGAAGATACAAAATTTGACTTATTAATATAATTATGACCTGATAAATTGTTTACAAAATTCATTTTTTACTTATAAAAGACAATACAAAATAATTAAATTATAAAAGATACTGTTTACAAATTATCAAGGTCATGAAGCGTCCGAATATATTTGATTGCATCTCCATCTTTTTTTCTCATCATTACATATGTTAGCATTCCGTATCCACAAATATTTAAAATGTTTCTCTCTTTTGACGTCCTTAGCAATTTTTAACAAGCTCCGTTTATAACCAGTCAAGCATTCATTGATAAACAAACGTGAATCGATTGTAGACTGAATAATTTTGGATGATAAAGATTTTAACTTCCTGCTAGCTTTCAAAATATTTGCTTTAGTAGTACACGATTTCATGACAACAATAATTTTGCCAGGCTTATCAGACGATTTGTTATTAACTCGGAAACAGTTTTGTATATCATCAGGCTCGAGTGACAATTTTAAGCCCTCAGTAATCACAGTAGAAACGATACATTCCACATTTTTATTTGCACGTTTAGGAACACCAATCACTTTCATAGAAATACTCAAATATTTTTGCTCGAATACATTAAGACGTAACTCCAAATCGGCTACATTTGCCTTCAACATTTTATTTTCTTGTGCTAATTTTTGTACCAACGCAATTGAATCATCAATAGTATCAAAGCGTTCATTCATTTTCGCATTATTATTTTTGAGTTGATTAATTATATTTTGCAAATTTAAATCCACATTGTTTGGCACAAACACAAATAGATCGTCGACTTTTCTATTATCATTTGAAGGTTGCATAACACAAATTGTGGCATCACTGGAATTACGGTTTTTTCGCCGTTGCGATTCACATAGCGAGCATAACCAAGTATATGTATATACTTACTCCGTAACTATAGTTCTTATTTTTCTTAATAATATCAACATCCACAAATTGCAAATTAGCACATTTAGCATGAAAAAGTCCTTTACATATACTACACTCGATGTTTGAGTTTACTACACTTCTGTTTAGTTTAGTCACACATAATGAACACGACATCTTGTTTTATTAGATTTTAGAGAACTATATGTATGATTTAGACACTATTATAGACACTCACAGATACAGTACTATAAAAATATCGGTAGACAGTGCCACAGCTAATTTTATTTTATTTTTGTTCCAAAATTCTTATTAATGAATATTTATTTATTTAAAAACTTCTGTTTTGATTATATTTAGCTCAAAAATACATCCGCACCTCACAACAGACGACAATGAACTGACATTTTCATTGTTATATTAGCCGCATTTCTTGACGTATAATCTGATCCGGATAAGGAAGTGAAGTTAGCCCGAAGAATCAGCCCGAAGTTTTGGTTCATTTCTCGGATAAAATGTAGCTAACCCGAAAAAGTGTAAATTTTGTAAAAAGTGTAGGCTCATAGTGTAGCACGAAAAAATTCAAGTTTAAACCAAATGAAAATTAATAAATTTCTTAAAAAATATTTATAATAAAAAACATAAATTCGTTTAAGTAATATCATTCAACATATTTTACAAATTCATATACAAATTTATGTTCTGTTGGTAGTGTAGTCATTTAATATGGAGCAACCTTAAATTTTATACAGCCAATACTAGAGATATTGCTTAATGGTTTTATATATGGGCGAATAGGCCATGATAGATGAGCTAAGAGATGGCCAGCACCCCAGGTTCATATCAAGGCGATAAACATATGTTTTTGAATAATTTGTATTTTAGTGCAGCGTACGTGATATGGAGAAACGTTAAATTATATACAGCCAATACTAGGGATATTGCGTAAGGGTTTTTTATTTGGGCAGATATTCTACAAGCTGATACCTGGCCAGCATCAGAGGGCCATATCATGGGGATAAACATATGTTTTGAGAAACCTTAAATCATTTATAGCCAAATCGATTATATGTTAACAGATAAATTCAAAGAGATTTCGACTTGTCATCAAAGCTGGGCAGTAACGAATTACATGTATTTGAATTACTTAAGGCTGTATGGTACTCAAAAAAAATTTCTGTTTTGGTATCGATATTTAAATGTCCAAAAATGCGTCTAAACTGTGCCTATACTAAAGAAAAATATCGTTTTGTATTTTTGTTTTATTTTGATGTAAAATAAATATAACTGTATGTCGACTTGTCTTATTTCCCTTTTTTCCAGAATAAAATTATAAACTATTTCGGTTATTCATTTTCGTTGTTTCTATGGCAACTCAGTATGTTAAAATGTATAATTTATTATAAAACGATAAGATCCTGGACATTCACCATTTTTTGGGGTTAGCCATCTCGTAGAGTAATAGGAAATCAAAAATTAGCCGAGGTCATACCCATTTTTGACAAAAAAAAATATATTTATCGATACTGAATTTTTTCGTATCGATAAATATATCGATATTCTTAGTATTTTGATTATATCTTTCTTATTTTATTATTAATCTTTATAATCGTGTATTAATCCCTCAAAAATATCTTTCTGCATAGGTCAATATAAAAGATATACATGGTTTAGCGCGAAAAACTTAAGAAAATTGAATTTTCCGTAAGCACCATTATCCAAAATTTCGTCAACTTTGAATTTTTATTACGGATAAACTATAAATAATTTTGAAATAATCCTGTATTAATCCCTCAAAAATACCTTAAGCTTTATCAATAAAAAAAAAATTTGTAAATTGATAAATATTTGTAGCCACAAATTGATTTTTACGATACCCTTATTTTGGTAAAATGAGTACCATACAGCCTTAATGAAAATACAAATTACAATTTGTAACTTGTATTTTTATTACTCGTTTTCCAAATAACAGTACCTAGTATTTCAATTACCGACTTATGTATATTCTAAGTAATTGTAATTTGTATTTTAATTAGATCATTTTGAATAATTTATATTTACATTTTTGCAAGGCTTATTAAGATTTGGTTCCGGAGCCACCACTACAAATCCTAATGTTAATGATCGTTGTTTTAATGATACGTTTTTCCACTAAACGAATTTTGTCAAATCAAATTTATCAATTTACAAATGCAGAGTAATTGTAATTTGTATTTTAATTAATGAGTTTGCTGTAATTCGTAAAAGTATTTTAATAACGCAGTGAAATGTAATTTGCTCAGCCTTGCTTATGATAGACCTACGTATATCTAAAATTAAATTTATCTTTAGTCCACACCGCCTAATCTAATTCGCGTTATCTAGGTAGCACCACCAGGAAGAGAATCAGGACTTTGATATCCGCAACTAAACTAAAAAAAATATAATTAAATTATAACAGTAACTAAAACACAAGATCAAATGGAATTCATGATCATTATTAGATGTATGTATCTTGTATTTGATGATTTTTTGGTAATTTTTAAAAAAAAAATTTAAATTTTTTTTTAATTTTTTTAATTTTTTTGTTTCTTTCTAATTTTTAATTTTTTTAGTAATATTATTTTTCAAGGTTGTATAGGTTTTAGAAGACAGTGATGCTGTACACTATTTAACAAAAAACTCAGTCTTTTTTTTTTATTAATTATTATTTGAGGCCTGATTTTTATTGATTGTGGCTTCGTGAATCGGATTACCGATTTATCGTACTTAAATTATCGTACTTTTCGTACATATGTTTATCCCCATGATATGAGCCAGGGGTGTTAGCCATCTCTTAGCTAGCATCATGGCCTATCCGCCCATGTATAAAACCATTAAGCAATATCTCTAGTATTGGCTGTATAAAATTTAAGGTTGCTCCATATTAAATGACTACACTACCAACAGAACATAAATTTGTATATGAATTTGTAAAATATGTTGAATGATATTACTTAAACGAATTTATGTTTTTTATTATAAATATTTTTTAAGAAATTTATTAATTTTCATTTGGTTTAAACTTGAATTTTTTCGTGCTACACTATGAGCCTACACTTTTTACAAAATTTACACTTTTTCGGGTTAGCTACATTTTATCCGAGAAATGAACCAAAACTTCCTTATCCGGATCAGATAAAGTTTCATGCAATGAACAGTAATAAAAATCACTACTCGGATCAGGAATTGGATCCAAAAAACAAAATGTTGTTAAATTTTTGTTGGTGCTTTCAATAAGCGTATTTCCTTGAGAAATTTACAACAACAAATGAATAAGATAAATCCCCGCAAAAGTAACATTAATCCAAAAAAAATTGGGTTTATTTAAACATAATTTTATTTTTTGATTATGATACCTGCTACCAAGTCACAATACATATTAAATTTATATTTTACAGTTGGCTTTTGTCAATTAAATCAAATTGGCTATTTTCTTGAGAAAAAATAAACCCAAAATATGTAATTCGAATTTAATTTTGGTCAACAAAATACGCTTAATGTAAACTTTAATGTGATCCGGAACACCATACCTCATGAAATATGGCTATTGTTTTATTGTTTCAAACATAGCATGCTACGAAGTTTATGACACGAAAAAATTGTTTATCGAAAAATTCTCATGGCTTACTACAACTCGATGTCACAAAAAAGAGGCAATCTCTAGTTAAATAATATTTCATCCCTTTCTTCTTTTATTAAATTGAAATTTATTTCATAATACAAATTCAACGGATGGTAAATTTATTTTTTTTTTTCATAAATATTTTAACTGGAGAGCTAAACCCAATTTCGTCGAGGTAAATATTTAGACCGAAGGCTATCTCTTTACAGAGATGCTCAAAATCTGAACAAAATATTGGGATTCGGATATTTATATGTCGGCATATCTGCGGTTTTTTTTCGGAAAGAAGCGAACTCTCATTTATTGGCTACATTTAGTTTATCTTGGGGTATTATTTATTTTATTGCTTACAAATGAGTATATACACTGCGCCAATTAAAAAACGGAACAGAAATTTTCTTCGAAAAAATACCCGTATTTGAACGCTTGAATCTTGGTGAAATAACATCTTTCAAAAAAAAATTTTGTTTCTAGTTGAAAGAAACTTTGTCTTCTTTACGATACTGGAATTTGTTTTATTTAATTTTGATTTTTTTATGACTTTTTTGAGTAAAACAAAAGGTGTCTAAAAAAAATATTCTGCTGTTTGAAACTGTAAACGAACTTAAGGGAGAACACCACTGTGAGATTTTCAAAAAATCGATTTTTTTTTTTGCCTTTAAAAAATCCTTTAGACCCTCAAAAATATGATACAAATTCGTTTATAGCTAAAAAAAATTTTTTTTAGAAGGTTTTCAAGCATTTTCCTGAGAGCTCTTATTGAGAAGTTATTGATACCAAAAACTTTAAACGCGTTTTTCTCGAAACCGTGTTTTAGAAATCTGCACGCAGCAGAACTCAATCAATTTTTGTTCAATCGACTTGAAAATTTAACTGTAGCTTCTTAAATAGATTTAAAATCGAAGTACATGAGTTTTTTTTGATTCATTAAAAATTAAAAAAGATATACAACTTTTTATACGAAAATTATAGTCGAAAAATGAAACTTTTTCTTCAAACTTGTCTCAATTTTTTATTTTTTCGAATTTTTCGATGCTAAAACTAATATATTTCATGAAAATATTTTATTTTTTGTTCCAGGAACAAATTTAAGACACTTCTACTGCGTGCAGCGGAGCGACTCTAGGCAAAATCACTTCTACTAAAGCTACTCTAGCGCCGCCATTTTGTATTTTTTTTTACATAAAATTTTTTTTTTGTTTACTTAAATATATGCCAAATATAGCCTAAAAGTTTTTTTTTCTCTAAGCCCAACCCATTTCTCAAAAAAAAATACCAAACTAAGCACTTGAAAATGGTAGGTCACAGTGGTGTTCTCCCTTAATCGATATTTCATTCAAAAATCCAAACCTGCCGTTTTATAGAGAATTTAGGAACCGTAAAAATGATACTATGGAAATTTCAGTTCGGTCACTCATTGTCGAGTTATTGATGTTTTAGTATGTAAAAGTTTTATTGTTAAAGTGACTTAAAATTTTATCGTAGAGTGCTAAGTTTACAAGATAAAAAAACTTACATCGACGCTTTTTAATACGTTTTCGCTAAAACTGCAATAACTCGACAAGGAGTGGCCGCACCAAAATTTCCATAGAATCATTTTCTAGGTTTCTAAATTTTCTATAAATGGCCGGTTTGGATTTTTGAATGAATTATCGAGCAAGTTCGTTTACAGTTTCAAACAGCAGAATATTTTTTATTAGACACCTTTTGTTTTACTCAAAAAAGTCATAAAAAAACAAAATAAAATAAAACGGTTTCCAGTATCGAAAAGAAAACAAAATTTCCTTCAGCCAGAAACAAAAATTTTTTTTTTGAAAGATGTTATTTCACCAAGATTCAAGCGTTCAAATACGGGTATTTTTTCGAAGAAAATTTCTGTTCCGTTTTTTAATTAGCGCAGTGTATTTTATTGTTTATTTGTATACTGATCAGTTATTTTAGAGCAATTTGATAATTTGATGAATTCTGATGTTTTGATTATTCATCAGAATAATCGTAACCTTCGAAGAAACTTTGACGTTCTAGTAGCCAATATTATTGCATATAAGAATAAGCCATTATTTATAATTTTGAGTGAAATCTGGATGAACGGTTATGAATTGCCTTCATAATATAATCTGGATGGTTACATTGTTTGGTGCTTGTAATAAGGCTTATAGATCTGGTGGATTGAGTGTTTATTTTGATTCCAATTTGGGTTGTTCATTACATGCGTTTAATTTAACTTGACTGGAGTTTGGCTAATGATTTTTAAAGTATTTTATGTACATATATCGATGGCTTATTGAATATCGGCCCTAACCCACATTTTTAACATTTTTCAAGAAATGCAAAAAACGAGATTTTTGACAGATAATACCATACGCTTTAGGGCCGAACAAAATTGAATGTGGAACGTGTTTTATTGGCTTTTAGATTAAACCAGTCGCACAGAAAGACGCGACGTGTTGCATTCTACATTTTGGTATCAAAATGTCGTTTTTGAAAAAAATGTGGGTTAGGGCCGATATTCCCTAAGCCATCGATATACAGATTACATGATACACCAGTAAATGTATTTCTCCAAGAAATTTCTAGTTTTGTTGGTAAAATTAAGTCTAGAAATATGTTTATTGTTGGTGACATTAATATTGATATTTTTAATTTTCTATCCCATTGTGATGATAACCATGTGATGCTTATGTCTTCTTTTGGACTTGCGCCTTTGATCAATACTCCTACAAGAACGACTACATCAACATCTACATGTATCGATCACTTCTTTGCTTACCACAGGTAAAATGAACTTTCATGTCTTTCACATTCGGCAGTCGATCTCTAGAGTTCGGATCATCATCTAATCGAGATTTTATTTAGGTTTACTAATATCTTACCACCATCCCATAACATGGGAATCGGTCATAAAAAGAAACTCGACTTTTGAATGAGAATGAATGAAGTTTTTGAGAATGTATAGATTGGAATTTTGGCCTGAGCCTAAATGATCCGTCTTTAGCTCTTGATCAATTTGTAAACATTATTTCGATCATATTCGAGCAATGTTACACTCACTCACGGATAACTAGCATCAAACTTCTACAACCATGGATTTCTTATTCACTTACTAGGCGAATTAAAAAAAGAAACAAATTGAGAATAAAATTTAATCTACGAAATTACTTGTCTTAAATTAATCTGGACATAAAAAAAAAGAAACATTATGTTCATCGTTGTAACTGTGGCGATGTTAAAAAAAATTTGCACTATAGTGACTGAAATTTTAACTAAAAGGCCAACAGTATCTACGATCAAAAATATTTTATCAGACAACGCACGGTGTGCGGGAAGCCGAAAAAGTTGGTCTAAAATGCTGAAAAAAAACTAGCGTCATATATAAATATAGCATGCTCCACAGTGTCATAATCCATTAAACAGAAAATCGTACCTGATCATTTAACAAAGAAATCCCAAAAAAACGCGATTTTTTAAATTTTAATTGAAAATATCATTTCGGCGGCCAATTTGAAAAGGAAGAAATTAAAGATGATACAACTTTTATACTTTTTTCTTAATCTGTATTCCTTTATCTACAAAATCCACCCTATATCAATATTTTGCGAGAACTCGTTTTTGTTTTACAACCAAATATACACAACATATAATGCCGAAAATCAAAATACTCCGCCGACTTTACTTGAAACAATACTAGTTCAAGGTCACTGTGTACGGAAAGGCGAAAGAAATTTGCCTCAGAATTTTTTAGTTGGTAACGTGGAGGAGAACTGCCTTCAAACGGTTTTTGGAGGAATCTATAGACAATCGCCTATCTTCGGAATTATACGCATGGTGCATTGTGGAAACGAAACCGGTGCAAAGAGCGAGTGAATTATTCTCAATTGATTTGAAAAATTTCGTAAAATGACGATGACGATTTATTGCTCCATACATCCGAACATTTGGAGCCAAAATGTTTACTTGTTTTAAATCCTTTGACAAAAGAATGGATTGCCGCTGCGATAGTTTCAGGCGTCGTACCATAATATCCAAACGATTTTGCGAGATTTCAATGTGATTGCATGGCGCAGTGACATTATTGGTGGTTGATACATTGATACCGGTGTTTCTCATCAGATCCAAATGATAGTGGTAAATATTCTTCAGTTGGGTTTGATCTTTCCGGAACAGGAATTTCATCTGAATGCGGGGTGGTAATTGAGAATATGTCGTTGCAGTGTATGTAAAGCACCAATTTTTTTTCTGTTTGTACCGAGAATATAATTCACGCACCTATAACATGAATTGGATCATGTACTTGTGGATCTATCCATACCATCGGGACGCCAAATGACATTGCGGCTTTAGTGTTTTGCCATTTATGCAGATGGAAAATGATTGCCGTACAAACAATAGACGGCGTCAATTTACACCAATAGTAACATTTTGGGAAAAGTATAGTCGATACTTCAGCGGTTTCATCGCTTATTTTGCGGCGATTGGTCATAATTTTAAATTTTCCACACACGTATCAAAAGCAATTGGGCTTAAAACGTCTATCCATATTTCACCAGATTTCTCAAGCCGATTTTCACTTTATTTTTTGTGTTCTTTTGTCAGTTTATTTAAATGAAAAGCTTTTTATTTTTAATTTTATATTGTTTTTATTTCTTCCTTAATATTTTAATTTTTTTAGAAATATCGATTTCGAGAATACTTTCTTCTTCGGTTTCTTTTTTACTACTATTACTTAATTTATTTGGAAGCTGTTTATATACTGTTGCTGTGTGCTGTTGTTTGGCACCTCCTTTGTTTTTAAGTTATGGATAAAATTAAGTCGTAATTTTTATTGTTTGTGGTATTGATTCTACCGTTAAGTAAATTGTTGTTGTTTTTGTTTTAATATATTTCCAGCTCTTCTAACCTGTCTAAGTTCGATCGTTTTTTGATTCTATGTAAAATGGTTAATTTTCTATTGAATTCAGAACCTATACAGATTTGGCAAATTTCTTTCGCCTTTCAGTACACATGGACTTTGAGTTAGTATTGTTTCAAGCAAAGTCGGTGGAGTATTTTGATTTTCGGCATTGTATGTAGTATTTTGGTTGTAAAACAAAAACTAGTTATTGCAAAATATCGATATAGGGTGCATTGTAGATAAAGTAATACAGATTAAGAAAAAAGTATCAAAGTTTTATCATCTTTAATTTCTTTCTTTTCAAATTGGCCGCCGAAATGATATTTTCAATTAAAATTAAAAAAATCGCATTTTCTCGTGATTTCTTTGTTAAATGATCAGGTACGATTTTCTGTTTAATGGATTATGAAACTGTAGAGCATGCTGCATTTATATATGACGCTAGTTTTTTTCGGCATTTTAGACCAACTTTTTTCGGCTTCCCGCACACCGTGAACTGTACACTTCTCACAAGTGACATACGTATTTCAAATGAACTTAAATGTTATTTTACAAGTATTGCTAATGACCTACGTTATCAATTTTTGCAGGCAATTATCTACCCTCTGATTATTGTTCGAAAACATTTTTATGACTCCGCTATCTCTAACAATGAAATAATATTTATTATTAAGCCGTTAGAATCGAAACATTTACTTGATACAGAAGAACTCAGTAGTTATATTTTCAAAGCTATCTCTAAATTCGTCAGCTCAGTCCTGACTCATACATTCAATCTGTCCTTCGACAGGGAATTGTACCTGCTAGACTTAAATTGGCAACCATTATTCCTATTTTTAAAAAAAGAAGATCGAACTATTAAACGAAACTATAAACCAATTGCTCTCCAGTGGCACTATTCTGGTTTTCCCGGGGAATTGCGAATTGGGAATTGTTTTATTGTCAGTTTTTAGTCTATATTGGTTTTCTTTTTTCGAAAGCATACTGAGCGATTGGCATTTTGTTCATATTTTGGGGAAAAATAATTCCCAGCCAAATTTTTAAGGAAAAATAAACAACAAAATTGCTATGAAATCGAACTATGTTTCCCCAAAATCTAGTATGCTTTGGAAAAAAGAAAACCAATATACACTAAAAACTGACAATAAAACAATTCCCAATTCGCAATTCCCCGGGAAAACCAGAATGGTGCCACTGCTGGTCATTTTGAAGGTTCTGGAGGAATCAGTTAGAAACAGAGTGAGTATTTTTTAAATCACTTTAACATACTTAGTGTACACCAACATGGCTTCCGTCAAGGTATGAGTACTGAGTCAGCTTTATTAAAATTTCTAGATACTATACTTAATAAGCTAAAATGTGGTACAGTACACAGCTGGTTTGCATCCTATTTGGAGAATAGAAAATGGAGAGTTAGAATAGGTGACATTTTGAGTGATCCTAGAGCCGTGAGTGTTGGGGTTCCTCAAGAGTCAGTGTTGGATCCTTTACTGTTCCTGATTTATACCAATTCTATTTTGAAACTTGGGTTAAATGGTAGCAGTACTGGGTTTTGCTGATGATTAAGCTATAGTTTAAATTGGTGGACCTTCTACTGATGTTATTTCTATGTTATGTTTTTTATTGTTATGTTATTTCTAAGCATTACCTAATTCTGAGTGATAAAACCAAGTTGATGATGTTTAAAATTTTTGGAGTTATAACTGTACCTAATGACTACCGTGTTACGTAACATATAGCTTCTAAATGTACTCCTTCCAATTGTGATACTGATTGTTTGAATATTTAATTAATTAACTCAATTAAGTATCTTGGAGTCTATTTGGATACTAAGTTAAATTAGAAAACCCATGTCACTAATTTAAAATATTATGTTACATCCGCATATAGAATTGTTTATCTTCTTTGGGATGTAAGATGTAATACGCTTTATCCTGCTGGGGTGGTTGTTATCCAACTACTTTAAAACCATTGTATGTATAACAGAAAATGATTTTGCGAACCATATTGAGGAAAAATAGAACAGACTCATCTTCGCTTATATTCAAGTCTACTAATATCCTACCATTGCAACATTTGTACGTTTATAAGGTCCTAAAAATACTTTTTAAGCGTGGTGGGCAGCATTTAATAAGAGTTAATGCTCGATACAACTTTCGTGCTAACCATCAAGTTTTGTACAGTATTCCCAGATTTATTAATGATCATTTCCGCCGCTATATCCTTGTTACATCACCTACCATCTTAGGAGGCTAATATTGAAACGCCTGACGTCACAAATTTGTTTCGAGTTATCACATAAGTATAGTATTAATCATGAAATTTTGTCAAATATCTTATATAGTATTTAATAGCTGATCAGTGTAATGTTAAATATTTTATTTTTTTGAATAGTTTTTTTCATATTTTAAATTGTCATTAGAAGAATTTGAAACAGTCGATGTTCGACGTTTTTTAACTATAGATTGGATATTTTTTTGTGAAACCGGGCAATAATATAAGTTTTTAAATAATTTGTGGTGTAAAATATGAATACATACTAAAAAATTAATAAAAATAATTAATTTGGATAAGAATCGAACCGAAGATCTTTGCCGCTCTAATCCAGTGCTAAATTTTCATTTTTATTCAAGATAGAATTTTTTTTTCTTTTATCAATGTGTCAAAAAATTAAAATACACAAACGCCGAATTTTCAAAAAAAAATTGCGTTATATTACAAACTCTGGGATATTGGGCTCGATTCTGAAACGTTAAATTCATGTTATGTTATTTTATTTCCCCGCTTCATATTTAACATATCATAACATAAAATGTTGGGCCTATTATACATATGTTATAATAGAATAGCGAAATTTAGCGAAATTATAATAGTAGTTACCATACCATGATAAAACTATATAGCGAAAAAATATAAAAAAAATTTGAGCACGATCGAACCTTAGACTTTCTAACGATGCTCCACAACATTACCACTAAGCCACAAACGATATAACATCTCAGATTCAATTTCTATTGTTAAATTGTTATATTATTTCAAAGCAAAACAACTTCAGTTTTAGTTAACGATCGATTTTGCTTCCCATCTAATTTGTGTATCGCGTGGCCACATGAAAATCTATTCTAAAGTAGTAAACTCCAAAAACACGTCCTATTGAACGATTGTTGAGTTAACTATCTTCTTAAAATGTAGATCCTAACAATACTTAGTAGCTCACTATAAAACTTTATTTGAATTTTTATGTTTAATAAAGCTAAAAAAAATTAATTAATTTATTTATTTGCCCGAGTAAAATAAGCTTAGGCATCGCTTTCAGCCATTATTTTAACCTTTATATAACTTGCAAATTCTAACCAGAAAATAAACAATAATTTTCATTTTAACCGTTTATATATTTAGAAAAAAAATTAATTAAAAGGGTCAGTTAAAAATACATATAGTTATACTTATTCCATACCGGATTAACCATTTACTTTGATCCGTCTACATATCTCGGAAATTACCTTTCGGTTCGAGGGGAAAACCTGATTAAATTAGTTTTAATAACTTCCAAACTATACCTATCAGCGTTCCATCAAGGTCAAGCTAATGTTTTTTTACAGACCGTACTTTTACCACTTTTTTTGCAGAAAAATTGTATCTGAAACATTTTTTTTACCCGCGCTCTTTACTTTAGGCTTGACCAATTCAAGACCAATTCAAGATCATTGAAACGTTTTTCCCCACAATCAATATTGATCGCATGGATTAATTTGACTCGACACTGTGACGAAATTTAATCTGCTTGCGAGTGTCTGGCAAACATTTTCTATCACCTTAAAACAAAAATATTTCCTATGTTTTCAGCTTTGGTCATAAGACCCAAAATAAAACTTTTTTCGGCATAAGCAAACAAAAAAAGGACGGCCACATATTATTGATCAGTCACCGAAACGATTTGTTTGCCATGTAATGCTATTGTGCAGTCCATTTCCAGTTATACATATTTTATTGTTACTCGACCGCAAACTAAAAAAATTACATTGGATACGAAGAAATTCTATCAAATATTCTTGCGACATAAAAATTTAAAGATGTTGAAAAAGAAAAATTTTCTCATTACATTTTTACACCTTATCATTATACTGAAATCACAAACAACATATTTATATAGAACGATGAAGGTTAAACCGTTTATTAAATTTTGTTGCTCTTATATAATCATGATGATGAAGAGCCTGAATTAAATTACATACATACATATACGTATACGTACATATATAGATACAACCAATTTTCATTCGTTTCAATAATAATTTTTCATGATTTATTGGGTGATAAAAGCAGCGCAGAAGAATAAAAATAAAATTGCTCAGCTTAATAAAAATAAAAATACAAAATATCGAAATTACAAAGGAATTAATATAAGAACCTATGTATATAAAACTTGTGCCGACATTATAATTGTTACTGTTATTTAATTTTTCATTTTTTATTTTGTATTAAACTGCATCCTTGAAACGACGCCAATTCATTTTCCGTCCGCGGAACGTTGCTTGAAGAAAATAAATAAATTTTCTTCTCGTTAACACAATGTGAAGAAGTAAATGTATATATGTTTGTGTGAGCAGAAGAAAATGAAATTATTATAATTGAAATTTCAAATGTGGCCGACGATTCAAGGATTGTAATTCTGTTTTTTTATTGTTTTTTGGTCTGGTGTACACATGTACACAATAAACGATATGTGCGCCTAACGAGTTGTGACAGTTTTAATTTATCGGTTATTGTGTCTACTACATATATTGATTATTATGAGTATACTGCGCTCAATGACGACGGTCAATCTGCGCCGTCATTATTCAAAACAGCAAATCAAACACAATTAAGAAATGCATTAAAAGTAAACGTTTCGTTGATAAAATCATATACACACCACCATTATATACATTACAAGAAACAGAAAATTGTGTAACTTTTGAAAATGTATACTTATGCGGTTGTACAGTATAAAAACACTTGTTTATGTATACACATGCTTTTTACGCTTGCAAAACGTATAATAATAATAATATTAATAATATAGCATAGCCAGCAACAACAACAACAACAATAATATAAAATACAAGAGATGGCTGTATGCTTTTAAGATTAAAAACCCCATGAAGAACGTCTTGAAAAAATAAAATAAATATATTATGAAATTAATGTTGTTGTACATATAAAAAACAGTAACAAACAATGTCAAGAGTATTATTTGGAACGTACTGTGGTGTATACATTCGTATATGTACTTATGCGTTGTTGTAAGAAACAGCCACAATTTTATGCTCTAAAAATTCTAAATTTATATTATTGCTACATTTATATAAATTCGCATATTTCTTCATTATCTTGCCTTATCTTGTGTACTGTTTTATGTTCTTCATTGCAAATTAATGACTTTATATATATATATAGCTTTATCTTTGAACTATAAGACAAACAATGTTTTTGCACAAAGTCACACGTTATAAGGCAGGCTTTGTGGCGTCATGTAATAATCATTTAAACTCAGCACTACAAAATAATGTGTTAAACTGTAAACAAATTAAAAATTGTTAAAAGCAAACGCTTAAATTCAATCCCAATATGCCCAACACTTATACAACTTACTTGTTAATAATAAAATAAAATTAAAAGTAAAACTCCGTAATTATATCGTTATTAAATTGGTTTGACACGTATATATGTTTCGTAGAATAATCAGTAAATAATAAAAAACTAGAACGTTACAAATGTTTATGTGGGTACGGTATTTTTCAAAAGAAAACACTAAAAAGTTCTCATAAATCAAAGTTTAATTATTCCACAAATTGTGATCAAAAAGACGCGATAACGACGACAAAAGTGTAATGAATTTTTTATATGCACAGCGCCGTTTGTACATACATACATACGTATACATATGTACATATTAAAATTAAAAATTAATTATTACTTTATTTGTATAGTATTGAAAAAAAACTTAATTGTTTTGACATAAATTTTTTTGGTTCATCATTCGGACGAAAGTAATTCAATCCGTTACGATAAATAAGATTTATTTTCTATTTAATTGTTATTGGCGAGTGGGAGAATTTTGTTTCATTAATTTAGTTGATTTAGAATTATTCTCATTTACAGTATGAGAATATGAAGAAATAATGAAGAAGAACTTAATATACAATTTTTAATTAGCAAACTTCTCCAAGCCTACGGAAAGGTTAAAGATCCCATTTCATTGGAATTTTTCTTTTTTTTTTTTGTAAAATCTCAACCTTTAAAATATTTAACTAAATGTTAGTAGAATTTTGAGAGATCGGTTTTAGTAAAGATTTTACCTAAATTAAGCAATTTAAAAATTTAAATCAATAAGATTCTTTCGGCTTTTCATAGACAAAATATAGACTTGTTAATCAGATAAAATGAAGAGGCCAATCATTTATAATATACCGGCCAAAAAAGTAGAAATATCAAAATCCCCCCGTACTTTAAACCAAGAGTCATACTCCTTCCTTCAGTCCACTAATGTGGTAGTTTGGTTTCGTAATGAAAAGTTTGCATGCACAAAAAGTTCGATCTACTTGTCAGGTTGCTACGCCCAAACTATAAAAATACAATTCTCACTTCATACATTAAGTATGAGGCAACAACGTACTGACCTAGCGAATTATATTCACTAAATCCAAAACTCAACAAAAACCATAATTTCTGTGTGTTTTATGCCTACACAAATAATAAAAAGAGATATTTGTCTGTGTATTAAAATCAATAGGATTCTTTCGGCTTTTTATAGATAAAATATATTACCAATAATGGTATTCACAACATTTTTCGATTTGTTAAGGCAAGGATCCATGAAAGCTAACACGAACGATTTTGTTACAATGTTTTTACAAGTTTTACTTCTATTGGTGTAGGTATTTTTTAAACCGTGGCTAATTAAAAATTTTAACGGAACACGTAAATTTTAATTTTCGAACTACAATTCGTAGCAAATTATTTTATTTTAATTGAAACAAGGATTTTTTTCCTTTTCGTCGTACGATATGGCGATGCCGAGAAAAAAAATTTAAAAAAAATCGTTCAACCGGAAAACGAACTCATCTTCCAGTACGACGGTTTTTTTTTTCGTGGTATACATAGCCACAAAAGTTAAAACCTCATTTGAAAAATTTTATTTTGTTGGTCGCGTACGCGTATAATTTCGAAACGATTTTTTATTATATGTAGAATCGTACGTTTTGTCGTATCATGGAGCCTTGCCTTTCATCAGAAAAAATTTCGAAACGATTTATAGTCCTGATACCATATACATCCATAGCAAACCAAAAAAAGTGAGAAAAACAAAGCAACTCTCACCAGATTTGCTCACAGTAATGCTCGAATCGTTCGAAATCGAAATTCAGAAAATAATGCTGAAACGTCCGCCGCAAATCGTCCTTCACAACGTGGCAGCAGAAAAGGTTGATGATACAATGCGGCAAGTTATATCCAAAGCCGGAGGTCGTCCTTCAGATGTGGTAGAAAATCCATCACTATCCTCACAAATAAGTAAGACGAAAGAGAAAGATGAATTAGAGAAAGCCAAGGATCACACATACACGCATCCTGACGAAAAGCGAGTCGCGTACGCCATGGGTGGAGCCCACTCATGACTCATCTCTCAAGCCGGAAGACACCGAGGTTACCCTAAAAGAAAAACTTTAGATCAAAGCCAAAGTTTCTGTGATAACTTTCCGCAGGAAAGAACACGCCAATTAGGAAACTTATCTCAATAAGAGAAATGAGTCATTACCGAGTCAGCTGGGCGAAGAAAAGAGGTCGAGCTCAGGTGACTCAATGTCGCAACTGCCAGAGATTTGGACACACAGCAACCAACTGTGGTTGCTACTATAAATGTGTCAAGTGCAAAGAGTGCCATAAGCCTGATAAATGTGGAAACTTCATGGAATTAAAAAAGTAAGCCGAATGCGTGAACTGTGGAGAGCAACATCCCGCCAACTACAACAAATGTCAGGTGAGACAAAGATTTATTTCTAATCCAAGTCCTGCCCGAATCCCCTCAGGAATCGGTTTGCGGAGAGAAGGTATCTCTTATGCCAGTATAACTAGTAGCAAATCATTCAATTCCCAACCATCTCCTACTAATAAGAGAAGTGTCAACCTTCTCAACTTTAATGTCAAGTGCGAGCAATTCTTAACAGAATATGATCGCATCTCCACATCCAACATAGTTGAAAAACGCTTTGCCACCCATGATTGAACAACTGACCAGTATTACTCTGAACGCCAACAGTCTAGTCAAACTAGGCCGACGTACAGAGCTTGAGGAAATGTCTCGTCACAAACCCAATATAGTCCTTCTGTGCGAAACTAACCTAAATCAGCGAGACAGATTGTTTGTCATGGGGTACACCATCTTTAGGTGTGGCGGGACAAAAAATTAAAATGGAGGCACTGCCATTCTGATACAGAATGGCATCCCTCATTTTCAAGCCCAAACATTCATTTAAAATAACACTGAGGCAACTCTACTAAACGTAGGGACCCCGAATCGACCGAATCGATATATCACGTTTTGTTCAACCTATGTCAGGAAGATCAACAAACTTTTCTAGGGGAAATTCAATACTTGACTTGATACTATCCAAGAATGTCACTCTGTCAATCCCCAAACTTTACATGAGTTTTGTTACGACCACTTTCCGTTTCCGGTGTTTTTTACAGTTCCGTTCAAAATTCAAGTCTAACCAAAAATGAACTACCGGAACTTCGCCCAAGCCGATTGGGTAAAATTCAAAGTCCATATTTATCGAAACCTCCCAGATGAGCACCTTCTCCCTGGCACCATTGCAGAAATTGAGGAAAGGGCTTGTAGTATTACCAAAACAATTCAGCTGGCCATTGAAAAAATTATCCCACTTACCCTAAGTAAGGATAACGCAAAACTACCACACCAACTCCAATATCTAATTAAGCAACGAACCCGATTGAACCGTCTCCATTACAAATATCCAAGATCCGTCTCAAAAACTGTAATACATTTCCTTTCGAAGCTGAGTTCCTGTTGGTTCAGTGAACTAAAAAATGCAAGCTTCAAAAGAAAATTGGAAGAAGTACCCGAAACTTCCCCTGAAATTTTTAAACGAAATCCGGAAGCTCAATAAGAGAACGAGGCATTCGTAGACCCACAATTCGAGTTGTTAGTCAATAATTACGACGACGGTCGATAAATATGAAATGTTCAACATTCTTCGTCACCACAACAAGAGAACGGCTCCTGGCGATAACAATATCCCTAATACAGCTCTTAAAATCTTCTCCGAAAAAGCAGTCTCAATTCACCGATATCCTAAACGGACTAATAAAGACTGGTTACTTTCCAGACTGCAGGAAGATCGGCAAAGTCATCCCTAAGCCAGGAAAGGTACGCAACAGAATAGAAAACATTCGCCCCATTTCACTCCTAAACTGATTAAGCAAAATAACAGAGATAGTCCTCCTCAATAGATTATTTCGACAACTCCAACATTACACTTTGGATGAACAATTCGGATTACTCTAAACGGTTCGATTATCGTGACATGATATTAACGTCGAGATGACACCACCTCCTCCATCATATTATGATGAAGTGCGGAACGTGATATCGCAAATGAAAAATTACGAGACACCTGGTGAGGATGATATCTGCAACGAAATGCTCAAAAATGGCGGTGAATATCTGTTCTGTCGCATGTTTGAGCTAATATCTACAATTTGTTCTAGAGAAGAAATCCCAGTAGAGTGGAAATCTAGAGTGCGGCAAGGAGACCCAATAGCTCAAACTATTTTCAATCTATGTCACTCGTCAGCTCAATATGGCGCAGCGTAGCTGCCTGTATTATTAATCAACCCAGGTATTAGCATACGCTGATGATATTTGCATTCTGGGTCGCAACATCATACTTCTAAAAGGAGTCCTCCTCCCATTGGAATTAACAGCCCAACAAATAGGCCTTCATATCAATGAAGCGAAGACCAAATACATGGTGACCGCGAGAAGGCAGACTCGTCGGAACTTCATTTCAGGAGATACTCAATATGAAAAGGTGAATGAGTTCAAATACCTAGGATCACTGATCACTGAGCAAAACTCCGTTTCTGTGGACAATTCATCGAGGATCGGAGCAGGCTACCGAGCATTTTACGCCAATATCAAAATTTTCAAGTCTCCTCATATATCGCGCAAAATAAAATTGGACATCTACAAGGCGCTGATAAGACCAGTTACCCGATGGAAAGGGACCTATACACACTCGGTCTCCGTGTCTGGAGTTCTCTTGTGGCGGATCGAATTATTTGGAGGAGCATCGTTGAGGCCGCCAAATCCCTTCATGGGATGGAGCGCCAGCGGAAGAAGAAGTAGAAAATCGTTGGAACGAGCTGACAACACTGGTGAAATAATGTTGAAGTAAAACGATTGTGTTCTAGAAATGTATGATAAAAAAATATAAAGGGTTGAAAGTTGAAACCTCACGAGGTGATCAGATCTTCACCTTATATAATCTCAATCTAACCTCCAACCTCCCTCCCTCTCAAAGCAATCCCTAACTGAACCCTATATCGTTTATTAAACGCCACCTCAACCGACCAAAACCTTGAATTTACAAACGTGAATTTTTGGGATCGGTAAATTTCGTGTTCCCATATTGGGGTAGCCGTCGTTTTATCAGAACCATTGAACTATGTTTCGAAAGACAGCCTAATATCGACAATGCGATAGTGGAATGTCTTTCCAGATTTCCTCAGTATCCTGTAATAGTTCATCTGAACTCCTGGAACTTTTGTTTTTTAATCGTCGCTTCAAGTTCTGCCAATAAGTTTTTCGATAGGGATAAGGTCAGGCCTTTGCGGTGGCCAGTCCAAAAGATGTATTCTTTTATTCGTAAATTAACACTTTATTATCGTTGCAGAGTGTTTAGTATCGTTATCCAATTGAAAGATAAATGAAATTGGTTACTCTGGCAGGCTCTATCACATTTTTCATGAAATATAATAAGAAACAATTTTCTCTTCGAATTCAAACACACAGTAAAAAAAAAATTGAATTTTCAATAAAAAATTTGTTAATTTTCTAGTGTAAATTTACATTATAACTGGAAAAATTACTAATATTAGCATTTTTACCTGCATTTGTATGTAAAAATTATTATTCCCGTATTTTTCAACTAAAATTTAAAATTCACAGAATAATAACGGAAAATTACATACTATTTTTTTAATTTTTCCTCACCTCGTTAAATTTGAGAGATATTTCATGTAAAATTTACCGAGTACCGTAATTTATTGTAACAAAGCAAATAACAAAAAAAATCTTGTTACATCGTGTTAGTTTTTATCGAGTTTTTAAAGAGAGTGGTAATTAATTGTGCCTCTTGGTTGTGCAGGAACATAAATTTACAAATAATAGTGCGTTATATGTATTTAGTTCATTAAATAAGGAACTAATAATTTCAACATTAAAGTAAGTATACGCCATTACAGTACAAATACATTAGTTTAAGTAAGTTTAACAACACAAAATAACTATTTATTAATTTCATTTGGAGTGCATTTTTTTGACATGATAATGTTGATATTCTTTCGAATTTAAATTGAATTGCAGATTATTGCAGTGTGATAAATTTGTTTGTTCGTGTCGTATTGCCAAAATAAAAGTATTCATAGGAAGAAAATGTTCATCTGTGGCAATTGTAACGAAACATGTGATGAAAAGGAAAAATATATTCGCCATCTTAAATCCCACAAAAACGATAGAAATTCTGAATATAAATGCATATTTAACAATTGTAATCGAGTGTATTCCAAGTTTATTAGTTTCTCGTCCCATTATTATCGAAATCATCATAAGATTACCAACGAATTAAAACAAAATGATGTACAATTTAAATGTCAAATGAAAGATTGTATTTATAAATGTTCTGTCACAGAAAAATTATTACGACATTTAATTAAACATTTACGTTTGTCTCAAGCTCAAAAAGTTATTTGTCCAATTAGTGGGTGTAAGAAACTGTATACAAATGAGAAAACTTTCAGAAACCACATCAACAGTTTTCACAAAATCAGATTCAAGTCATACAAAAAGTATAACGATCATGTCGAACTGAGCTCCTGCCAGACACAAAGACAACTAGCAAGTTACACATTTAATAATAATGCACCTAGAAACACCTCAAAGGCATTTGTTGAATGCACGGCTAGCTCAACCCATAAAATTGATGTTAAAAGTGTTACCGATAATTTCTTGATTAAATTAAAGTGTGAGCATAATGTTCCTGAAAGAATAATTTCCATTTTCGCGAATCATTTTTCACATTCTTCAGATTTACTAGAATCAAATGTTTGTGAGTCTATTGAAAATGTGTTCAATCATCATGGAGTACACACAGAATTAAAACGTGAAGTTTTAGCAGAAATCTTACCAAATCTTAGTTTAATTTCTCAAAACTCATTATCGGCTTATAAACGAAATCAAAAACAATCATCTGATTCTTACATCAAACCTATTAAAATTTTCTTGGGGGTTAATAATTATCATAAATCATGTTTTTATTATATTTCATATCTCTATAATTGATACACTTAGACAATTATTTCAAGAACCCGAAATTGTATTACAATTTAATGCCAAACAACAAACAAATTATTCTAAATTTTGTGATTACACAGATGGACTTTTATACAAAAGCAATACATTTTTTTATCACCAAAAGCGTATAGAACTTATATTTTATACTGATGCATTCGAAGTGTGTAACCCATTAGGATCAGCTAGATCGAAACACAAGGTCATTGCGATTTATTTTATGATCGGTAATTTAAATGTCCACAATAGATCTAAAATTAACAATATAATGCTGGCTTTGCTTTGCACTGAATCACATATAAAAACTTTCGGGTTTAATAAAATTTGTGAAATAATACTATTAGATCTAAAGAAACTGGAAACAACGGGTATGGTTTTTGATTCGAAAATGCAAAATGTTAAAGGTTCTCTTATTGCAATTTGCGCAGACAACTTAGGTGCACATCAGATAGGGGGTTTTTTAGAAAACTTTAGTAAATCGGAATATTTTTGCAGATTTTGTCAAATAACTCTGAAAGAATTTAAAGAAAATTTTCCCACAAGAAGCCAGTGAAGATCTCCTGCTTCTTATAATGCAGACGTCGAAAATTTAGGGTCACAAATTAGTTTTCATGGAATTAAAGGAAACTCTTGTTTCAATAAATTGCAGTATTTCCTTGTCAGCAATCCTGGGCTCCCACCATGCATCGCTCATGATTTGTATGAAGGTGTTATAGCGTTTGATATTTGTTTAGCTATTCATTATTTTGTTAATAATCACTGGTTTTCTTATGATTATCTAAATCTTCATTTATACCGTCTGCAAAAAATTTTAAAATATAATGTGAGTTTCCCTGAATTTAGTTATAATAATAAAAAACTAGGTGGTCATACACTTCAAAACTACTATTTCCTTATATTATTACCACTAGCGATAATTCAAAAAATTATAGATCCTAACGACAGTGTTTTAGAAATGGTTACTCACCTTCTACAAAATATCTCAGATTGTTTCATCACATATAATCACACTTACTCAGGTTCATATTCTAGAGGGTCTGATTAATAGATATCTTGAATTGCGGATATTGCTATTTCCGAGTGTGCCACTTACGCCCAAGCATCATTACTTACAGCATTACCCAGAACTAATAAAGCTATTCGGTCCTTTAATTAAATTTTCGACGGTTCGTTTCGAAAGTAAACACCAATATTTCAAACAAATTGCATTAAAATCGGGAAATTATATTAATTTATTAAAAACATTTGCCGAGAGGCACCAAATGCTTCAATTATCTCTAACCGGAAAACGGTTTTGTAATACAAAACAAAAATTAAACAGGCTAGAATCTGAAAACGTTTCAATTTCAATTCCATAAATGTTTATTTATCAAACAAAGAGATTCACACATAAAAATATAGAATATTTTACTGGGCAAGCTTTAGCAATTTCTAATATTGACAACGGATATGTTACTTGCTTTACAATAAAAACTATATTAGTTGATTCGACAGCATCTGAAGTAGCATACATAGGAAATTATTTTCGAATGATGTTTAATTATAAACTCGGAATATTTGAAATTACAGACAGTGATGATTTGCTAAATATCATTTCCATAAAGAATGTTTCCTCTCCTTTCCCCTTTATTCCTTTTAACGTTGGACCAACAACTTATGCCACATTACAATCAGCTATACCAATTTATTGGTATGTTCTTTTTTGAAGAAACTAAATTAATATTTATAAAACTAATGAAAATTTACTGATTTAATTACATATAAAAGACTTTGGATCAATATGTCATCTCAACAACGACTTTTTGTCAAAATATGGGACCGGGATCGCCTAGTAAAAAAAAGTTATTTTGGTAGCTCAATTGAGAGCTTAATAAAAAAAGGTTAGTTATTTTATCCGTAGATTTATTACTTTTCAATTGTTATATAGTTTTTTTTAGCAAATGATGCAGGTATCCAAGGATCAAAACTGGTGTGCGAGTCTGATGGGACAGAGGTGGATGACATCGATGTTCTGGAATATTTTATTCAGAAGAATGAAGCTTTCCAGCTACTTGAAAATACGTCTCCCTGGGTACCATCACCATCAAATTCATCATCTGCATTATTAAGTAATGAGCATCAACAATATGTTTGCGAGGATAACCTTTCTACCAATCAATTTTCAAATGTAAATTCAAACAATGTAGTTACATGGATACAAGGCAATATTGCTTGTGCAACGGAGATTCAATCACCAGATAGTCCTTTAAGCTCAACGAAATCTTTGTCGAGTGGCCAAATTACGGCCGTTAGTTCGGACTTTTTTTGCAAATCAGATATTGGCACAAAACAAGCTGAAAAGCTTTTCGCGAGTTATGAGTTTCCTATCAACAAAATGTCGGAAGAAATAATTGAATTGCTTAATCAAGAAAAAGAACTGGGACATTTATACTCTGACTTTATCCATTGTATCGTATATTCCGCAAAAAGTTTTCCGAGCCATGTCTGCTCGGTTTATAAAGTTATATCCAAAAAGCTTATCCGTTGTTGATAGTAACGGTAATCTGATTTGCGACGAACCAATTACACTGGCCACGAAATTATGTAACCATAACAATTATCTTAATAGATTGTCGGAGAGCGGAACGAAGGTGTTGAAAAGAAAATCTAATTTGTCGGACGGCGTGCCTAATTTTTTCGAAAAATCGGAAAACCAAATAACAGACCACGAAGCTAGCACAAAACAATTATGGCTAAAAGAAAACTACGGACATAATTTGGATATTACGATTGAAGAGGCTTATTTTAAAGAAACGTTTACACATCAAAGGAAATTTTTAAATGAAAATCCTACGATCAATCATATAAAAGAACAATGGCCTCATTTGTTAAAGGAAAAATTTTTATTATGTCATTTTTATGAGCTCATGGATATAAAAGAACCATTATTTATTGACAAATGGAACTCTATTAAAAGTATCATTCTAGAACTTGGCGACAAACTTAAAAATACATCTATTCAAAATGAAGTCGACGAAGATCTGAAAGTATTATTAATTATAATTACACATTTTAAGGAAAAGTCAGATCTACTCTTTAAAAAATATCCTGTGAGTAATTCTATTCTCGTAAACTATTAATTAAATGATGAATAAACTTGTGATTATTTTTCAGTTTGGGACGTCATTAAATGAAATAAAATTCGAAGGTACACCATTCTTTGCTGTAATCGGTAATTAAGGAAAATTTTAGTAAAACATTCACATGAAATATAACAAATATATTTAAATTATTTATAAGATTCTTTTAACAATACAATGATTGTCTGGATTTCAGCTTAATATTTTAATAATGTTTTATTAAATTTGAAAAAATAAAAAACTACATGTTTTGACGGTATATTCCATCGTTCTCAATGGCAACATTTATACAATTTCGTGAATGACAAAGTATATCGTTGAAACTTTGTGTTTTTTATTTAAAAGTTAGTAAAAATTTTTAAAATATTAATCATAAATCCAAATAATCGTTTTATAATCCAATTAATTTAATTACAGATCAAGCAGAAAATAATCAAATAATTCATTTTTTTGTTGAGGGAATCTTATTGGACATAAATTGCAGTTGTATCAAGACTGCAGTGCTTATAACAATGGCTGCCTATTTTGTATTTAATATACAATATCCAATCGAGCTGTCCCAGTCGCTAGAAGTGGTACAAAAAGCATTTTTTGATATAGAAGTCAACTTCGCTCGCTCGAAAAAGAATAAGATGAATTATAAAGCAAAGGTTATTAATTTATTTAAAAAAATATTACAATAATTTATTCTATAAGAATTTTTTTAAATTTATCAATAATTGAAATAATGTACCTAATTGATAAATGATTTATATAAAACAAATTTAGATGTTATATTCGCTGGTTCGAAGCGAAAAATGAATTACATTTCAATTATTTTTCCAAATTGAAATTAAAATAAATGTATTATTTATTTATTTTTTCTATAATAAGGGACACATTTTTTTAAAGAAATGTATCAATAATTTTAATATATTACTGCATTTTTAAAAATTATTATGAATTGAAATAATTGCCGTGACAAACTATGGTTCGGTTTGGATCAATTTTTATACGGGAAACAAACACAAAATATCGATATTTGGTTGTTGATTTACTCGTAAAAAACTATCTGATCAATTTAAGATGCCTTTAAACAGTTAAGATATAAACTGTGATAATTGAATTGAAAATAATAAATTTAAATTTAAAAAATACTAATTTAATTTAATTTTTAAGAATTTAATTAACATTTAAGTAAACAAATTGAAGATTATACTTGTAAATGTAAGAATTATCATTTGACTGAAAAATAATTACAAAAACAAAAAACTAAAGAAAAAATTGATTTTTATTTGAATAATTAAAATTTTATGTTTAATGTTTTCACGAGAAAATTCAATAAAAATGCATATCCAGAAAATACTTTAAACGAAAAATTGTATCCTGCATTTAATTCCTTTCAGTGGATTTATTAAATTTACCCAATAATATTCATGTAAATTTTTAGGTGATTTATGAAGTATAAATACTACTATTATGTAAAATAAACATTTTTTTAATGCAAAACAATGCAGATGTTTTCTCGTAATAAATTTAAATTCTTGGTAAATTACAATTGAATATTATGCAATTTCGAAAAGGGCACATGTCTGAAAAATTAAATTTTTCAGGATTTGAAGAAAACTAATTATTTTTTAAAGTAGTAAATAAATGTATGCAATTTATTTTAAGGTTACATGTATGGTCAAAAAGTAATCGAAAATTATATTAATATTATTAATGTTAATCTTTATTCTATATATTTATTTATATATTTTATACATAAGAGATGTGCCCTTTTCGAAATTCCTGAAACATAAACGTACAGTGATTTTCAAAATAATACCACAATTAATTTCAAAATTCATTTCTACACTTTTTTGTGCATGATTAGATCTAATATGCGTTTTTATTGAATAACATTGGTCGTGTGCTCCTGGCATTTGTGAACGGTCATTTATTCCAAATTCGACAAATTTCAATTCCAAAATTTCTGTTTATTTTTGTGTTTCTCATTGTTAATAGACTTTTACTCGATTCTAAAAATGTTCGATCGGATTCAGATCAGGTGACTGACTTGGCCATTGCGCGACCCCCATTTCATAATCGTTAAACTAATATTTCGCTACCTCGAGGTATTCCTTTGGTCGCTATCTTGCTGAAAACACTTCTAGAATTTAAAAAACATACCCGATTTCAAACAAAACAAAGTTGTGTTGTAAAAAAACTTTTAAAAAAATGTTTTTTAAACTCTTAGGTTGACAAAAGAAAAGTTAAACCGCGAATAATGATACAACCAGAATTTTGATCGAAGAGGCACAAACTAAGTCATTTCCTCATATGCTATATTCTTAATTGCATGCCCAATTGAAATTGTTTCTCTATTTTATGTAAACAGCAAAGATTTTACAATGTGTATTGTGATATTTGAAATTGAAACGTCAAAGTGACGCTTTCTCAGCGGATGTTCCTTAATTCGCAACTGACCCCAAATGGAGACACGTTCCAGTCAGTCGAGTCAGTCATCTGATTTCAATCCGATCGAAAATTGTTGGAATCAAATATAAGTAGCTATTAATAAAAAGAAACACAAAAATAAACAGAAATTTTAGAATTCAAATTTGTCAAATTTGGAATAAGTGACCGTTCATAAATGCCAGGAGCTGGTGGGCTCTATGGGCGGGCAATACCGGGATATGGTTCAAATGGAACATCACAAGACTAATACTATTCAATCAAATGAATTTTGGTTTTAAAAATCCAGTTAGTGTTTGCTGATAGGTTGGTAGCTCAAGAGTTCGTACCGATAAAATGTATGCACTCCTTAGATGATTAACAAAACTTCATTCTAGATTTAAGTTGCTATATCATATGGGATTTTTTTAAGAATTGGAATCATTCATGTTGGTTTTTAGCTCAGACAAACTAAATGGTTCTCTGGAGAATTTCATTAAACGTTGAGGAGATTTAGGAAATTAGTATAATTAGCGTGTAAGAGACAGAACTGAGTTAACCTCAGCCCGACATACATAAAAATTATCTTCAGATTGGTCTCACCGAAGTTGTTTAACTTCTGCTTGCTTTAGTGGGAGGAATTTTTCGTGGGTGGCGGCGAGATACATCAAGACCTTATTACGCTGTTGAAAATTTGAAGTGGATGAGGGACAAAAATTAGTTTAGCAGTAAAACCTGAACCATGTCCTCAATGTCGTTATTAACATAAAGGTTCATTCAGGGATCTACCATTTCTGTATGGAGAGAAAATTATGGCCGTAGCTGAACTTCATCGTGAAACAAAAATTAAATTACGAACTCTGGATTTACCTAAACATGATGATAAGAGAAGCAGAAGAGCAGAGGTTGTGTTTCCGCAATACTCTTACCCGTTTCTAATGAGACAGCTGGCAGACCCGTCACTAACTGAGCTGCCGGTATTAGTTGTTGGTTTATAATTAATATTTTCATTGTGCTGAGTTTTCCGCAGATGAATAGAAAGAATAATTTATAAGTTTAAACTCTGTATTTCAGCTATAATGCGACACTGCCGTAATCATTCCATTGCAATGAAATAATATGGTACTCAATGACTAATAATAATAATGTTGTAAAACAAATAGAACAATTGAAAAAAAAATTGTTAAGTGGGTGAGGAAACCTATTCGGTTCCGTTTAATAAACTATGTACATAGATAGAATTACATAATTGCATTAATTACAAATTGAACAAAAAAGATGGAAACACCTTCTTTATGTCATAATAAGCGTATAATAGTAAATCATATTTTTCTTACAATAAAACTAAATATTTATTTTATATAAGCATTATCTCGTAGTCCTATTGTTATTCTAATAACAACAAATAATAATTTCAAAAGCTAACAATTTATTAAAATTAAATAATTTTTATTTATTTCGATAATTTTATTCTTAAATCAATATTACTTTAAGTAATTCATTCATTCATTGATTCGTTTGTACATCGATTGGTATTTATTAAGGAAAATATGTAGAATAAGATTTCTATTAAGTAAATACAAGATTGTTATTCTCTTATTGTTATTTTTAGGTAGGTATTTGAAAATTGAAAATCAAAATCAAAATAAAAGCTAAAAAAAAAATCAATAATTATTTTATAAATGTTTATAACGAGATGATGATGACTGGTGTCTGGGGGTGTTTTAAAAGACAGCCGCACACAATAATGGTAAACAAAATTGATTTACCATGACAATGTATATGTACAGTACTACATACATGGGATGATGTAACTAACAATAATTTTTTTAATTTTCCAAACAATCAATTTGCAATGATTTGCGTTTTTAATTTAGAATACTAGTAACAAATAATTTCGTTGGCGTTAATGGAATTTTATATATTAAACACACGTATAATATATACGGATGTATAATGTTACGGAAGGTTAATTCATTTACACCTTAATATACAATGTTATGATGTACGTACATAAAGTATAACCTTTCATCGCGTCCAATAATTTCTTATTTATATTGTGATGAATTTCTCTCACTCATTTTAATGCTAAGATGAAAATTTTACTTCGCATCTAAGTGGTTTCATTTAACAAATACAGATTTTTTTTTTATGATTCCCGTAATAACATTATATTATAGTCGTGTCTAAATAGCCGTGTAATTAATTTAATCGGTTCACGGCAAAGTACCACTGGTAATGTTATTTTCATTCATAGGATTTTTTTTTTTTTTTTGTTGTTCACAATGTGCTCACAAGTAAAATGTTAAATATCATTTTTATGACAGCTCTATGTATCTGCACAATAAAACTTATGCCTTATTTGACGGATAAAGTTGCTTGTAATCTCGTTTGGAAACAATTTCCCTTTCATTTGAAATACCAACTGGTTTTGAAATTTAAACTTTCTACATATAGTATATGTCTTTGCAATAATTTTGATGTTTCTGGATAAAGTGTGCTACCGGAAATAATGGAATGCCAATTAATACTCATGCATGATGACAGTATTGCTATAGACAATTTTTTATGCTGCATGATAGTCATTTTCAAAATTTTGTATGTTCCACAGGCTAGTTACTCTCAAGTAATGATATTCTTTCATTTGAATTTTAAAGTGCAAATTACTTCTAAAACATTAATTTTATTAAAAGAAAATTCTAAAACTTCCACGCGACCCAATAAAATATATTCCAAAAAATAAGGAACCACAAATTGTATTCTGCACAAATTGTGATATTCGCAATAACAATAAATTCGTAAAATATCGCCATTTGAGCATAGAAAATCACAATTGATTATAACATTTATTGTATTACATGCAAGAAGTGAATAAAAAATTTAAAATTTACTCTAGAGCTATATTGCGACCCACTAAAAATTATTCAAACAAATAAGGAATAATAAACTGAACTGAACACGATTCCTGACAACGACAAATTCATAAAATTTGTTAAAGTTTTAAATTTACTACAAAACTGCAACTGTGGCTAAATTTAGGTTATTAAAACAAATTTGTAGCAACAAATTGCATTGAACAATATTCACTGCATCGTTAATTTAGTAAACTTTGACATACAGGAAGTGAATATATGTACAATTAAACTTTTAAATATTGAACAATTAACTGCACTGATCATGATTCGCGACAATTATGTAAGATTGGAAAATTATAATTGTGAAGTGAATATAAAAGCTTAAATTTACTCTAAAACTCCAAATGCCATCCAATAAAAGTAATTAAAATAAATAATGGTCTATAAACCGCAATAAACACAATTCGTGGCGATAATTTCTTAAAATATTGTCACTTGAAGACCGTCAATCACTTGGTTAGTAAACGTTATGCATATGGTATTAGTTGAAATACAGAGTCTAAACTTACAAATTATTCTTTCTATTCATCTGAGGAAAACTCAGCACCGTAAAAAGTATTCATTATAAACCAACAACTAATACCGGCAGCTTAGTTAGTAACGAGTCTGCCAGCTGTCTCATTAGATAGGGGTAAGAGTATTGCGGAAACGCATCCTCTGCTCTTCTACTTCTAACGCGCTACTATTTTCACCACTTTCTAACCCCCGCCCCCTCTTACCATCATGTTTTGGTGGACACCACAACTCAGAAAAGGTCTCTAAGGCGTCACTCGAACGAATGGTAAATTTGCGACAAGCTGCTTTGCTGTCTTTGCCCTATTCATGAAGCACTTGATGCATTTCCTGACTTCATCCCTCACAGTAGCTCTGCCATTCACAATCCAATACGCTTGCCGGATGAGGTGGGATGTATGAGGTGGACCTGGGTAGAGATACTTTATAGGGTAGAAAGAAATAATCATTCTGCTTAGGATATTGGACTTGGGTAGAATGATCGGGTGTTTGAAATCGTAAGAATATGGTGCGTTTTCCAACCTGCTGCCAACTGTCATCCAGAAATGGTGTAAGTGAAGAAAGTTTTTCATACTTGGCCAACATCTGACCTTTCTGTAATTTTCGTATTTCTTTGGGGTAATCTTGGCGTTGTATCCATTTTAATAGTTTTTCTGTGGCTTGATTGATTTCTTTAAAATTTATCGGCGAATTTTGACGAGTTCCTTTCGGCTTTCTCGCATTTTCTATAAATCTATAGATAAAGCTTAAAATTCTTATCGCTTTGGTGAAGGAAAACGACTTATTAAATATTAATTGGAAAGTTTCACTTTCTGCGATCTGGCATTCGGTGGTAAGTAATGGTATGGCGGATGAACGTCTTTTCTCGGAAATTGTGTCATCATAAAAAAACCTGTTGTTTTGTGATTGGCCATATTTTTCCGGTTGATTTAGCCACGGTGGCCCATGCCACCATTGCTGTATTATCATCAGTTTAGAAGGTAAAACACCTCTAGAAGCGTAGTCTGCTGGATTACTATCTGATTTAACATGGTTCCAATGATTTCTTGGTAGCAATTATTGTATCTCCGAGACCATATTGGCTACAAAAGTCTTCCATTTAGTTGGGTGGTCAGATAACCAAGGTAAAACAATGGTGGAATCTTTCCAACCATACACTCGCACATCTTCGAAACCCATTTTCTTTACTTCTTTCAGTAACTTTGACAACAAATGGGCACCGCATAATTCCAATCTAGGCAGCGATATTTGTCTAATAGGTGCCAACTTAGTTTTAAATGTGACAAGTTATATTCGGTTTTCTCCATTCTCTTCTTAAAACCGCCTGTAAACCACTGCTAAATAGGCTCGTTCACTCGCATCACAAAAACCATGCAGCTGCATTTCTTTCTTGTTGATGTGCCGTTTTATTTTAAGCTGCTCTAATTGTGGAAGTTCTGATTTAAGCTGATTCCACACTATCGCGATGTCATCAGGCAACTCGTCGTCCCAATCTAATTTTCTTAGCCATAATTTTTGATACAGTATTTTCACCATGACGATGGACGGCGAAAGTAATCCCAGAGGATCGAAAACTTTGAAAGCATTCGATATCAACGATCGCTTGGTTGGAGTCGCTTCACCGGGTAAATTAACTTTGAAGGATAATTGGTCATTATATGGGTTCCAGTGGAGCCCTAATATTTTTGTGGTTGAATTAGCTTCCTCGAAAGGAACTATTGATGTATCTCGACCTACCGCATGTTCCAGTAATTCAATAGCGTTGGATTTCAATTTTCGCACGTTGAACCCTCTTAGAGAAAGTATGTTCGTTAATTTATGTTTCAGCTACTTTGCTTCCTCTAAGGTATCCGCGCCAGATATATAGTCATCGATATAGAATTTTCCTAAAATGTCTTTACTGATGGTCGGGCATTCTTGTTGAAAATCATAAGCAGCTTGTTGAAGTGACCGAATTGCTAGGAACGCTGAACTAGTCATCCCAAACGTGACAGTAGTTAATTTGTAATGCTTTAATGGAACATTTACATGTTCTCGCCAAAGGATTCGCTGAAAATCTTGGTCCTTAGCCGTCACCATAACTTGGCGGTACATTTTTTCAATATTAGCCCTAAACGCAATTTTACCAGTGTTGTCCATAAACTGAGTTGGATTGTTGGACCGATCATTAGTAAATCGTTGATAGATTTTCCATTGGATGTATTACTCGACCGATCAAAAACGATACGCAGCTTCGTTGTTGTACTATCGGCTTTTGTGATGGCATAATGTGGCAAGTAGCTGCTTGTTTTTTCTTGGTGTATTTTCAGTATAATGATGCTACCTTGATGGACAAAATCCCTCTTGTTGATTCGGTACCAGGAGTGAAACCTTTCACAAATATCTTCGCGTTTTTACGAGGCAATGCCAGTCGCTGGGAACATGACTCGGAAATAAAGGACGCCTGCGCTCCAGGATCCAATAAAACGCGACATCTTTGATACTGGTTTTATGAATCTAGGACTCTAATAACAGCTGTTGGCAGCAAAGCAGTGAATTTCTTGGTTGTAATAGCGTGCTCGACATCAAATCTCTTCGCATCTGTATTTTCCGATGTTGACACACTAGGAACGGCTTCTATATTTAATATAGTGGTGCTTGATGGTGTCTTATGCATATCTTGATGCAGAGTCGTATGGTGTCTTGCTCGACATATACTGCATCTGTACTTTGAATGATATTTTTGTGATTGGTGGTTTTGGAACATGCATATAAAACATAGTTTATTTTCGGCCACGAAGCTTCTTCTGTCATGTACGGAAAGTTGTAGAAACTGTTCGCAATTCCTCAGGTAGTCATTTCCGCCGCACTTTAGGCAGGTTATGGACTGGGTATCTGCATGCAACACCTTTAGAATCGAGTGTGGTGTCAATAGGTGCGTGATATGTCTCGAAGGCTGACAACTTTCTAGCGTATCACTTTGCTTACTTAAAAAATAAAAGAAATCGTTTATGGTTGGAAATTCAATTACATAGCTATGTTGGGCCCAATCGAGTTTGGTTGTTTGATCCAATTTATTTACCAAAATGTAAATCAACCAGGGTTCACGAGCTTCCGCCTTTTCACCCAAAACTTTAAGCCCTCATGAGAAGCGTGGCAGTTACGGATTTCTTTTTGTCATACCGGATTTTTATGATTTCTCAAGCCTCAGCATAGTTTGCATCGGTTGTCGTGATGTGCCGAACCAAAGGAGCAGCTTCACCTCTCAATAATCCCTTTAGAGTATGCACTTTTGAAATTTTGGGATTACTGTCGACTGACGCTTCAAGCAAATCGCGAAATGAAGCAAATTCAGAATAAATTCGGGAGAAAGTCGGCACATTCACTCGTGGTAAACGAACATCGGAGTCACTTTTAGCATTTCAATTTGATACTTCGTTTAAAACGGATCGCTGGTTGGCCATAAATTCTTGTAAACTGGAATCAAGATCACCAGCACGCATATCCTTTTGCGATGCCAACTCGGCTTGTACTAATTTACCCCTGATGGCAAAATATTTCATTTCGATAACGTCTTGCAACGCGATGTTTTCAGCTAGATCTCCAAAATTCTTTTCGTTATTTTCGTAGTCATCCCATTCCTCTGTAAGAACCTTGACTTGGGCCTTTATTTGCACTATTGGTTCTTGGGAAAGATCGCCTTTAGCGAAGTTTTCTATTTGGGACAATCTATTGACTTTCCGTTAAAGAGATCAATTTGATGAATTCAACTATTTTATACCAAAAAAAAAAAAAATTCAAATCGATTTCCTCAAAAATATGATATTTTGAGATGTGTCACTATTCTCGCAAACCGACGAAATAAATCTTTACCAATTTTTTATATGTGGTAGTTTGAGGATTGAGTTGGGCGTTGAGTTTGTGGTTGAGTAAAAAGTTAAGTTAGGGTCAATTTGCGTGTTAAATTAGGGTTGAGATAGAGTTGAGTTGAAGTTTAATTAGGGTTTAGTGACCAGTACGCCGATTTTGTATACATGATTGCATTGAGTTTCCAGTTGAGTCGAGGGTTGAATTGGGGTTTAGTTGAAGTTGAGTTGTGATTGGATTAGAGTTAAGTGAGCAGTTCAACAATTTCTTATATATAATGCTAGTTTGAGGATTGACTTAAGCATAGAGTTTGCATTTAAGTTGGACGTTTATTGCGGGTTGACTTGGGGTTGGGATGCAGTTGAGGCCGAGTAGAGCTTTAATGAGCTGTCAAGCTGGGGATCTATTTGTCTGTTGAATTAAATGTTGAATTAAAGTTAGGGAATTGAGTTGGGCGTTAGTTTGGGGTTGATTTAAGGGCAGCTTTAGTTGAGACTGAGTTGGGGTTGGACTAGGGTTAAGTGTGGGTTTAATTGGAAATAATTTGAGTAGGAGTTGAGTTGTAAATTTATTTAGGATTATTTTGAGTGTGGAGTTGGAAGTTAGCTTGAGTTGAATTCAGAGGTTTAGTAATGGTTTAATTTGTGGATTTATTTGAAGGATAGTTATAGGTTGAGTTGAACGTTAGGTTGAGTTGAGTTCATGTACGTATGTATTGTTTTGGACCATGTTGGCTTGTGGATTGAGTAGAGCACATAGCAATAATTTCAGAAGTTCTGTTAATATACATTTATCATCGATAAAATTATAAAGATTGAAGTGTCTCGAGTTCATCAAATCGTCTAATAGGTATTATAATGCATATAGAGGTCATCGGTTAAACTCAATTAAATTATTGGTATTAACTATTTCTGATCTCAAACGCAAACGACATCGGTATCGATAGAGGCGCAGTGAAAGGTAGTGCATCCCTGTAAACTGGTCCTCCTATCGAAGGTAGGTTATATGTAATAATTAAAAATATTATTAAAATAGAACCAACTAAGTTCGTTGTATGATGTTCTTAGAGATATACGGATTCAACAAATAAATGCCTAAACAATGCTAAAATCGTAACTAAGATTGTATTTATTATATTAATGTCTCAATAACTTTGGTAGATTTATTCAATTAATTTAAAATGTAGGTTTAGTTTAATATAAAGAGCTGAACCTCATGAGGTGATCGGAATTTCGGTCCTGAAAATTAACTCAATTAACAATGAACTCAAACCTCAACCCCAATTCAATATAGTATAATTTAAACTTCACAACTCAAACGCACAGCAATCACCAATTCAACCTTAAATCAACTCCCAAACTCAACGCTTAACTTAATCAACGAATCAACTCCCCAGCAAGCTAACTCAGCTCCCAATTAAACTTTGGCTTAGCTCAAACCTGTCTCCATTTGGGGCCTGTTGCGAATAAAGAAATATCTGGACCCTAGAGCTGAGAAAGCGCCATTTACACATTGTAAACTTACACATTGTAAAAACTTGCTGTTTAAATAAAATAAAAAAACAATTTCAATTAGTTTGTGCCTCTTCGATTAAAAATCTGGTTGTAGCATTATTCGCGGTTTAGCGAAATGCTATGCCGCATAAGCACAGTTTTTAAAGTCTTTCGCCGCGTTTAAAGAAAGCTAATCGATAAACCACTAATTTTGTAACAAAACACTGTTGAAAATTTCAAGAATTATCGAGAAACACGAGTAATCTCGAAAAGCTCGGATATTATTAGAACTCAAATTTTATTAACAGAAAATTTCGAATAAGAACTCGGATAAACATTAAATCATAAAATAATCTTGAAAAACCAAGAAATCCTTAAGAATCTTGAATAGAGATCGTTGCAAACCTTAAATAATCTTGAAAATATGACAATTACGATAAGTTCGTATACAGCTGCTATTTAAACCTGGCAATATAGATAAATCCGCAAATATTGAAATTTGATAATATCTTCTCTATAAGATAATTTAATTGATAGATCACTATTCTGTAACATCAAGCATTTTATGTCTAGCAATTTTCGATTATAAGCGAGAAACTCCAATATACCCAAATAAATTCAAAAAATTCGAATAACCTTAGAGCTCTAGAATAATCTGGAAAATATGAATGCGTAGTCTTGAAAATGTTAAATAATGTTGATATGTTCGAATATGTTAGATACAAAGAAATTTAACCCCGATCAAACCCAGTTGTCTCGATGAGATCGTCTTGAAATCTCGCCAACCAAAATATCAACAAAATTGTTTTATCGAATTTTGTAATATTGTCTTCGGAAATACCGACAGCTTAAAAAGATTCTTCATTGACTGATTCACACACTGATTCATTTATAATTAATTAAATATTTTAAATTATTCATCAGAAAATGTTTCAATTGCTAAAACGTAAATTTCTAGGCTGGGCGGAATCCGTAGATTAACATTATAATTAAGGATGATATTTTTTTCTCCCTAGGATAAGCCATATTGTCAAATTCCATTTTGTGGGTTTTAATAAAGATAATTGTTGGTTTCGAATCCCGTTTGCCATGCGGGAAATAATATTCGGGATTCGCAGCCACAGTTTTTGAGAACTTTTTTTGGAAATTGCGTCAAAACGTGGTTACATGACACCACTACGTAGTTCACCTTCAACGCTTGAACGACCACGTTTAAAGAATGAAGGAGCAGAATCCCTAAACACTTTTACCATTTTTGTATGAATTTCTGTTGCTGATAAACCTTCCAAAACAAATAATTGTATCACTGCACGATATTCGGGTTTTTCCATTGTAAACTAAACTGACACGTCAACTTCTAATGGCTTGTAAACAAAGAATGAATTGCCAGATCGAAATAAAGATTTTTATGTGTTCCATGAAATATTGAAATGCCATATAAATTTTGATTCCTCACTGGTGAATAGGTGTCGCTTCCAATACTTTTCAACCAACCTTTATCATCAAACCATCATACATACCATAGATGAAGCCAATAATATTTATAATTATTAAAATGTAAGGTCAATGACCGAAGGAAATTATAATTTTGTTTTGTTATTTAAAATCGTTCTCATATCGTTAAGCCATCGTTTGATATCATATTAAGAATAAAGAATAATACACAGCCGTAACAGAAGTCCAAAAGGTCAGATTATAAAATAAATGGAAAACTAGCGATAAATCTAACATAATTAATCCATCATAACGTATTTTTAGCGAAGTTTCGAAATTTAACGGTCCGTACTAAACAACTTATAAAAATAAAAAAAAGTTAAAACATCAAACATTTTAGAGCGCACAAATCTATTTAGTATTTCATATTTCACAACATATTAAAATTTTATGCCATCCACTTTGCGATGAAAACACACAAAACATAATCTGTATACATAAATATTATGTTAGAAATTTAAACCTAAGGCGATAAAAAATTAAAACATTTCTTTATTTTTTAATGTTGCATTACGAAGTATAAAAGGAACTTTTTATTAAAATCGCTACAATAAGTTTCATAATTTTATTTTATTTTTAATTTTTATTTTTAATAAAAAAATAAAACATTAATATTATTACAATATTTAAAGGAAGTTCGAAACTGTTTCATGTTTCTTTTTATTAAAACAAAAACAAAACAAAAATTTGTTGCCGTTTTTTAATTTTATTTTTATAAACGTACAGAAGGTGGAAATATGGTATGGATAAAGATCTTACGCCTGCTTTTCAACAAATTCTTTATCTACCTCTTTCTATGCTTGGTTGTAATTTGTACGTACTCGTATGTACATAACAAAAAATACAAAAAATATAGAATAATATTTATACATTTTATTATTATTATGATTGTTTTTATTTTTATAAGTTTTGAAATTAATTAAAAATAAAAGAACGTGTAAATGTTATTAAAATAAAAATAAGTTGTAAAGAAATTTCATTTTGATTTATTTAAAACATATAATTATTAATAAATTTAATATTTTATTTACACGTCGAGATAAATACAACAACAGTAACAACAAAAATACCAAATAAAGTCAAGTGATTTAACACTATTTCTTTAAAAAAAAAATAAATAAAAACAACAACTTATAATTGTAATACAACCTTAAGGCATATTGGAAATAAATAAATAAATATTTAAAAAATAAAAAATAAATGTGGATGTGGATGTGTGTACGAATATGTTAAAAATTAACTATTTTAACATGATGTACGAGGTTCAGGGCAATATTTTAGCCTCTTAACTAATATGTTTGTAAATTTTTCTTGTTTGTTGTATGTAACACTTGTCCCTCTATAGATATATGTATATATGTAAAGATATATGTTTGAATGCATGTAAGTACGTGCAGACTGAAATATTTACAATTTCCACTTTTAATTTAGACAAATAATTTATTTATTGCATCGATTTTTTATCGCCGTTTTTTTTTTGTTTATATCAATTAAAATTTGTATGGTTTTTGTGGTTTCTTATAGGCATACCCTGTCGAATACGACACATATTTAAAATATTTCATATTTTAATTGGACTTTATTTTATATAAACACATGTAGAAAACGTATGTTACATTGCGTTCTTCTACACAATTTTCAGCAATATATAGAATTGCGAAGAATTTATGGGAATGAGTAACGGTTTTTTTAAAAAAATATTTTTGCGATAATACAATATTTTATTTATCTACTTATGTGCACGAGCATATGACTAAAAGACATGTTTATGATTTTTATTTTTTTCGCGAAGAATCACTTATAGTTGCAAAAATCAAAACATCATTAACAACAAATAATTTATCATGCTTGTCCAAACACTATTCGCATATACGTTTATAAATTATTCGATCTTTCAAAAATGTCTGTGAATATTTCTACTACTAAATCAATGTCCAATTTTATTATTCAAACAGTACCTAAGTTTAATGATTTTTATAATTAAATAAACATTTAACTACGCTGACTAGACTGTCTGCCTCTTTTTTCATTGGTGATACTAAATTCTCTCGTGCGGTAATAATCACAAATTCCAAGTGGATGTGTCCAAGGAAATCTATTGAATTCGCTTGCAAAACTACTGCAAAAATCGTTAGGGATCATTGAAACACTTTAAAAGCCTACGATACGTGGTGAATAGGGCATCCAATTCCGGAATTCCGGCCCATATTTTGATTTCGGTAATTCCGGAATTGAAAAAACTTTATCCGGAATTAATTAATTTTTTTTTTTCACACTAATTTAAGTAATTTCAACAGAATTTTATGTATTTATAGTCCTTCTTGTACTAAAAAAAATATATTCAGGGAAACTAAGCTAAAGTCACCATTCAAGTGGCCCAAAAATGTTAGTCAATCTATCGAGGTGCATTTTTTCATAAATAATATTTCAGAGACAGACAAAAAATGATTAATTTATAGAGCTGGTCAAAATAGGGAGGTGGCTAATTTTTGAAGTTCTAGAGCATTTGTTTCCTAGTTTTTAAACTGAAAAAGGTACTTAGTACATAATAACTATACAGCGCCATAGGTAATCTGGTTTCGGACTCAAACAAATAAATTAAGAAACTTTCTTGCCGTCCAATTCCTGGTATAAATTTAATGAGAGCAATTCCAGCTCGCATGGTTTGATCAGTAACATATCGCTGGTGACCACGCAAAATTGTATCTACAAAATCGTTTTATTGATTTATCGCTAAGAAAATTATTATTACACTTTTTTAATTAAATTTGCTACATCAAAACTTTCAAAATTGAAAAAATATTTAATTTTGTTAATTCATTTTAATTGCTACTATGATAAATTTGCTCAAATTTCCACCTTCCTCAAAAAAAATCAAAAACCTAGATACATGTTTTTGCATCATCACCTGCAGTACGTAAGATTGCTTTTCTCTACGTTTCAAAAAACGTTTTAATTTTGCGACGATGGAAGTGCCATTCGAGGTTAAAAGAGTATATTTAGCATCGGGCCACCAAAATTCTAGCCCAAACGGTGCGTTTAATGAGAAAAATGGGAAATACTTGATTTGAATATTTTTTGGCCAACTGTACGATAGGTACTAAATCACAGTAGCAATCAAATGTTTGTTTAAAATGTTGTCGATTTTTTTTCACACTCATTTTATAAGGAGTGAGTAGTAAAATAATTTATTTGTAAAATTGTGGAATCTACAAATCTTAAAAAATTTGAACGAATGAAATTTAGAGAATTTATCGATAAAATTTGCAGAGTTCAAAGGATTTATAGTATTTCCAAAATTTGGGAAATTTTAGAAAAAAATAGTAAAATAATTTAAGTTAGCAGAATTTATAGAACTCTATCAGTTAAAACAATTTATAGAACCTATAGAATCTACAAAATTTAAAGAATTTAAAAAATTCCGAAAAGTTATTGAATTTATAAAATTATTTTATAAACTTAGTTAATTTTTCACCTGCTGCAACCGGAAAGAGCTGGTCTGAAAGGTCCTGTGACAGTGCATAAACTAGTAAGGTGGGACTGACATTCTCACTTGAAATGATGCAAGACAAGTATGGCCAAAACTAGACTGATGGAGCATCAGAGCATTAAATTCTCTTGAAGGCAGGGTTTACTGGCAATTGACTTCGGTATAGGCTGTTTCACTTCTTTTGCTCATATCCGACATTAGCACGCAGAGGAATAAATACTTAGGTAAGTTCAAGACGGACAACCTGTCGGATCTCGAAACAGTAAAGTGCGCGATGTTTTACGCTATACCTAAATATTTCTAAATTGTTCCAGTAAGTGTAAAGGGGATACATTCTGTGCCACTCCAACTAACCTAACCCAACCTTCTGAAGTTTTTGGCTTTATAGAAATTATAGCAATAATAAAATTTATAGGATTTACAGAATTTATTCGATTTATAGAATTCAAAGAATTTATTGAATTTGTAAAATTATAAAAATTAAACAATTATTAGATTTAAATAAGGAATTGTTAAAATAAGCCAAATTTGAGTTTGTAGAATTTATGGAACTGACAAACTTGAACAATTTGTAGAACGGGTATAAAATTTCAAGGATTTAATAATATTTATAGAATTTAGAGGTTAACATGTTAAAATTTAAATAATTACAGTCTTTGAAGAACTTCTAAAATTTATAGAATTTATCGCATTTACAGAATTTTTAAGAACTAAACAATTTATAACATTCGCTGAATTTACTGAATTTTAAAACTTTGTTCATAGAATTTATAGAATTATTCTTATAATTTATTAATTTGGTATGTTCTCTATTTTAATAATAGACAAATTATTTAAAAAAATGAAATTTTGAATTTTTGAAAAATGTTCTAATTTCTATGGATGTTGAAATTACTACAAATCGCCGTAGTTTCTTTTCTCTAAGGCTTTTTTTTTTTTTTTTTTTATTTAACAAATATTACAACTGAATACAATTTCATCTAGTAATTTATCTATATTAAATGATGTTAACTGTTTGAGGAGAATAACCCATCGGTTAGCTCCAGGTTGGATACTTCATTAATTTATCTGTCCTAGTTCTAAGGGCTTCGTTCTTCGAAGCCGTCTTACTGGATTTTGGTTGTTCAGCATACGACGCAAATTCGCATTTTCATGTTGACTGAGGCGCTGTACGTGTTTCCTAGCATATTTCTTAATTTCTTCACTGACGTACTCCATCTTTAGATCCTTATGAAGGTTATCATTCCTTATATACCATGGTGCGTTGACCATACTACGCAAGACTTTATTTTGAAAAGTTTGAATTACTTTTACGTTAGTTTTCTTGGTACAGCCCCATAGCTGTATACCATACGTCCATACAGGTTTCAATATCTGCCGATATAATAGCAGTTTATTATGTAATGTTAGCTCAGAGTTCCTTCCTATGAGCCAATACATTTTTCTATATTTGATGTTTAACTCTTCTTTTTTCTTTTTAACATGCTCTTTCCACTTGAGTTTAGCATCAAGGGTCATTCCTAAATATTTTGCCGTGTTTGCATGTGGAATAAGTTGTGAATTCAGTCGAACAGGTAACCAATTAACATTTTTCTCTAAGGCTTAAAATGAATTAAAAGAACGTTTTTTTTTTTTAATTTCGGGAAAAAATTCAAAATATCCACAATTTCTTCCACGTCGTATACTGATACCGCGTTGTAGAAGTACCGCGTTAAAGAATCGTCTTAAAGATGTACTGCGTTGTAGGATTGGCCCTTCTGCTCGTATTACCGATAATGCACTACTGCTGAGTGTCAATAATAAAAATAATTAGCGTTTGTGGTTGTATCTAATTCAGAAGTTTCAATACAAATAGTTTTAGATTTCTGCAGAACTCGCCGGCTGTCGCTAATGGCAATGGTGGAAGGAGTTAAGCAGCTTGACCAACCGTTAAAGAGCTATTTTTGTCGTTAAAAATAGGTCGAAAGTTAATCTCCAATGATGTGATACCTCAGAATTAAGATTGAAAGAGGCCATAAAACGGCGAATGATATTTCAACTTTTTAACAATTAGCTGGAAACTGTTTTGTTTTTAGCATTTTTAGGATTAGAATTTTTTTAAATGGGGTTGCGCAAACTGTTATTTTTTTATATTTCAATTTAAGAATTCATAACTTCTGTATCTGTTTGCCCTAACATAATATAACATGGATTTATGATGCCATAATAAAGGGTATTGCCACGTTTCAAGTGCAATAAAATTCATATTATGTTATTTTATTTTCCGGCTTCCCGTTTGAATTTGCATTGAAAAATCTGCCTGCTTTACTTCCAAGGGTTGCTCTATGTATATAACTTCAAATAACATAAAAGTTTAAATCCCAGAATATGGTGTAATATTTTCGGTTTTTTTTTTTTATTTTAAGCAAAGAGATTGTCAGTCGTGCAACCTTTTCTACATATTACTGTCTGATTTACTTCCACGGGTTGCTCTTTTTTGTTGGAAATTACAAATGCTTGGATGCAAATGCGTATTAGTGGGAATCTCTAAATTTTCGAAATGAAGGTGCGTTCCCTTTATTGTAGCCACATACTTAGATGACCTAATGAGAAGGATACAGTTCTATCTATCAATTCGATAGGGTACTGCGTAATGTTTCGTTGGCAGTGCTAATTAATAATTTATTTGTTTGAGGTTATGTCCCTAAGAAATAAATATTGAATGTGAACTTGTTAGATAGAATTTCCATGCAATCAGACCCTCATGATTCAGGTAATTGACTTCTATTTTAATAAAAAAAAAATTCCCTCAAGTTCTTCATTGTCTTTACCTTCTTGCTTTACATTGTGGAACAAGTTGCCGTTAAAACTCTCTCGATGAGGCATATATTTGCAGATGAACCTTTTGCAAGAATTGTTTTTATTGAAATTTGTTTGACAGTGGCTTCAAAAGGTAGATTTTACGAATGATACCTTTATTGACAATAATCATACATTTCATCATATTGTAGACACCTCGTTCCATTATACTATAACACCATCAGACTATCATACAACCATACTACCATAAATTTATAAAATCAATCTATCATACCATCACACAATCATACCATTACACCATCATATCATCACACCATCATAACAATTATAATAATATTTCTTGAAACCATCGTACCATCGTAACATCGTACCATCGTACCATCATACCATTTTACCAGCATACCATCGTACATAATCACCGTCACAATCCAATCACCATCACCATCACTATCATTTACACCATCCCCATCACCGTTTCAGTTTTCATCATCAACATTTTCAACACCATTCTCACCACCACCACGAACCCCGTTAAACAAATAATGATACACGTGTAAATTTATTTTTGATTTTGCATTAAATATCCAAAAATCAGCTCATTCGGCGATGTTTTAGAAATTCCTCCATGGTAACTTTGGACCTGATTTTCACTCCACAAGAAGGGGATTGAGACGTGAAATGTTGACAGTGACGGTCTTATGGTCCTAAACAATTATTGTGTGCAGTTTAGATCAAATCAGTCAACGCGTGTAGATTTGTAAAACAATCACACATATAAACAATCACAGATTTAAGTTAATAGGATTTATTAAAATTTTTGAATTTATGAAATTTGTAGAATTCAAAGAATTTATAAAATTTATAGAATTTATAGAAATTATAGAATTTTTAGAATTAGTAAAATTTGGGTTCGTTGAATTTATAGAACTGACAGATTAAAACAATTTATAGAACCATAGAATATATAAAATTTAAAGAATTTATAATATTTATAGGATTTGCGGAGTTTATGTAATTTATAGAATTATTTATAAAATTCATAATATTTATTGAATTTATAGAGCTTATAAAAATATTAGAATTTATAATATTTATAAAATTTATAGAAATAATTGAATTTATACAATTTTTAAAGTTTATGGATCTATCGAAATTGTTGTGTTTATAAAACAAGTAAATTTTGTGTTTGTAGAATTTATAAAACAGACATACTTGATACAATTAATAAAACTCAAACAATATACAAAATGTAAAGAATTTATGATATTCATAAAATTTATTGAATTTAAAAAATGTATCAAATATACAGAATTTATAGGATTTATAGAATTTAAGAAACTTATTGGATTTTTAAACTTTATTTGTAGAGTTTACTGAATTTATAAGATTGATATAATTTTAAGCATTTAAAGAATTTTTAAATAGAATTTATTTAATAACAATAAATTATAAAAACATTATAAATTCTATAAATTTTTTTAATTCTAAACCCTCCGCGGTCGCATTGTAATTTCGATGCTTCCGTGGTCGCACTGGGTTGAAGAACGTCCATGTACAATTTTCCACGAGTTAAATCGCTTTAGAAAATCTAAAAAAAATCCTGATGACTTTTGAACCCTTCTAGAATGAGAATTCACAATTATTTAAGTTAAAAATTTACTATATTTTTCCAATAAATTGGTATCTGAGCGAAAACGCTAGGAAAACGTATCTTGGCCTAAATTTCAACAATTAAAAACTGCGCCATAGTAAAACATATATGACCATGGATTCTCATAATGGACAACCTAATGTTTAAGAAAAAACGGGGTTTGAGCGTTTCTGCCAAAAAGTATGATTATTTTACCTCTTGATTATTTATTTCAACTAGAGAGAAGTCGAGGATTTCCACGATTAAGATCATTTTCACTGCAAAAATGTCATTACGAGAAATAAAAAACATGTTTTTGACATTTTACATATAAAGAAGAATACAGAATAGATGCTGAGTGGTATGAGTGATAAACGACTAAATAAAAATTTTTTTATGGCTTTTCGTAGTGACTAATGGTTGATCTTATGTGTATCTGCATATCAGCAAAACGAGCAGGCTTTCTAGAGAGAATTTCAGCAGGTTTTGACAAAAAATCACCTCTTTTGAATTTTCACTTAAACTTACACGCCGGTCGCACTGGGCGTTTTCATCCGCTCCGAAATGTTAATTATGAACTCATATGCAATTTAGCAATGTGGTTTAAAGCCAGTTCTATTCAATGGCAATTTGATAGGCAATATTGCTCCTTTTATATTGGTAACAATTATAATGAAAACGATATTTTGCTAACTTCGGCCCCATTTGATGACGACACGTTTATGGATGTTAATACTCCGTATTGGCATGGTAGTGTGATCTTATACAATTATTTTTACGATGAGGTTTTTCGTATACCACATTCAGCGGGATCAAAATTAAATTTTTAATCGACACGGAAGCAGACGTGTCAGGCATTCCAGCGAAATTTTTGCAGGGCTCATCAGCAGCAGAGGCATAAAGATTGTTCGCAGCGAACGGCTCTCCAGCGCAAGCTTTTGCACAAACATTTTAAAATCGGATATCGGAATGAGGCGGGAATTTAGCAGGGAAATCGTGGTAGCAGACGAGTCAATCCCTATGATAGGTGCGGATTTTTTAAAGCATTCAGGCCTAGTAGTAGACATTTAAGGACATTAAAGGCACAATTTCGAATAAACCAGATCCGAACTTACGACGAATTCGAACGTATGATGGCTCAAGGAATTTACAAGCCCAGTAATAACAATTTCAAACGATTGATGGCACCAAAAGATTTCTCAGTACTATAAATTTTTATAGAAGATTTATTCCTTACCGCGTCAGCTGATTTGCCTCTGGGGTGGTGGTTCAGGAGTTTATCTCCGGCGTCTGGCAACCACTCAGTTTCTTCTCGGTATATATCAACGAGACGCAACAACGGTATAGTGCTTATGCCAGAGAGATTTTTCTGGCATCAGGCACTTCAAATACTTGTTGGAGGGTCGTGAGTTCACCTTGTTCACCGATCATAAACCCTTGATCTACGCATTCAAATAAAACCCGGAAAATGCATCTCCGTGCCAATTCAGGCATTTAGACTTCATCGGTCCATTCACTACCGACATTCAACATATCTCCGGCATAAATAATGTCTTACCCTCTCACGCATTAGTTAAATTTCTATCCATGAAAGTAATAATTATGCAATTTCATCAACGTGAATAGATAAATTTGGTGTCCATTTTCCAAAATCTCACAGATGTTACCAGGTGTCGGCCTATAGTTTCATAAAGGGGACATGTCAAGCTTTCCGAAACACTTTTTTTATTAAGAGAAAAAGGGTTGGGCATGTGCGATAAATTTTTTAAAATTGGGAAAAAACTAAATCTGTTAAAATAGCTACTACACTCTGGCCGTTTTCCAAATCTCAGAGATTTTATTAGCTGTGGGCCGGTATTTCCATGAAGGGGATATGTCGAGCTTGCTGAAATGATTTTTGTTGTTAAGAAAACTTGTTGCACAGGCCCAACCCTTTTTATCTTAATAGCAGAAATCGTTTCGTTAAACTTGATATGTCCACTTTATGGAAATATAGCGACACACCTAGTATCATCTCTGAAATTTTAGAATATGGCCATAGCGTAACAGCAATTTTAACAGGTTTATTATTTTTCAAAATGAACATACACAATTTTTTTCATTTAAATGACAAAATTTGTTTCGGAAAGCTTAATTTGTAAAGTTTCGAAAATATCACCCCACACCTGATTCTACTGGTTTTTTACACTTTTTTATATAGGCCTATACTTTTTCAGTACACGAACACTTTTCGTTAATTTGTGTAGTTACATTTTGTGTGAAATTCCTCACACCAGTGTTGACTAGAGGATTGAGATGTGGCTCAAGCTGGGGTTGGGTTGAAGTAGATGTGGGGTTGAGCTGAGCTTGAGTTGGGGTTGAGTGAGGGGATTAGATTGGGTAATATTTGGAAGTTGAGTTGAAGGTTAGGTCGATTTGATTTGAGTTGACTGTAGGTACGCAAACAGTTTATAGGCCAAAGGTCATGGTTGAGATGAGAATTAAGATTTGGATCGAATTAAGTTTGGGTTAGGTTGAATTAGAGTTCGTCTTTGACTTCCACTTTAATGGTTGACTTGTGCGATAAGCTAGGACCGAGTGGGAAGTTGAGTTGAAGTAATGATGGATTGAGAGAGCGGTTCAGTTTCCAGTTTAATTTAGGGGGCAGCTAAGTTCATAAAAAGATGTAGTTTTGTCGAACCCCACATAATTAAGGATTAATTTGAGTTTCGATTTGTGAAGGATTGAGTTGAGTTCAGGTTGAAGTTGGGGATTAAGTGAATGAGTTGATTTTTTTATTACTTTTTTTAATACTTTATCCATTATGAAAAATAAAATTCGTGCTAACTCTAATCTAACTACTACTTAAGCCCTGCTTTATGTCTTAGAACATTTTACGTACTTATAGTTAGTATTAGCCAATTGTACTTTTGCTAACGGAAACAACCACAAATTATTCAAATGTCCATCATTTCAAGCCATGGAAGTCTCGTCAAGACGAGATTTCACAGCAGAGAACATGCTATGTTTTAATTGCCTTGGTAAGGCCCGCACTCATCCAAGAAATGCTTTTCTCCACAACGATATCACAAATGGTCCATGAAAAATCAACCACTTCTACACATTAACTCAATCACCGGTCAACAATTAGATAAGTCTTATCAATAAACTGATAACATGACTTGTGCTAAATCATTCTAATCACACATTCGTGAGCAACGAAACCAAGCGTTATCAATCACCAACCAGCCTTTCACCTGTTCTATCTCAATCAACACTGTTCTCGAGTTAACAAGCAGAAAGCACATAAACATGTGAACCAAGCAATCCAATCCAAGAAAGCCAAACAACAGCATCAAGTGCCGGGGTCACTCAGTCAACCAATATACCCAGGAACATAGTGAATAATCGAACATCATTATTACCAACAGCAATAGTTTTAGTGAAATACAAGCTGGGACTTTCTCACCATGCCAAGCACTACTCGATTCAGGCTCGCAAGTTATTTTGACAACTGACAGTTTAGTCCAGAAACTTCAAATACCACGGAATCACGCAAGAATACATATTTTTGGTATTGCAGGAGCTGGAGCTGAATATAACTAAAGCAGTGTACATTTACACATTAAATCTAGGCTTCACTATAATAAAACTCTCGAATTCCAAACATTAGTGCGTTAGAATTGAACAGCATACACACCGGAATACTCAACCAATAAAAAGGATTACCAGCACATCAAGCACCTGCCATTGGCTGATCCTGATTTTACGCAACCTTCAAGGATCGATATCATTCTTGGTGCTGGGGAATTTTTTGAAATTCTCTCTTCAGAAAAGATTAAGCGAGATAACAAGGTAGATCATTTCTGGAAATCTGAAAGCGAAGCCTAGAAACAGCTCATCTATATCTACCTTAGCAACCACTGATTTGATGTTTTCTGAAGAAAACCATATGGATAGTTTCTGAAGAAGATCATATGGAAAATAATTTCATGATAAGACATCCTCTCGAACTGATGAAGGACGGCGGTATGTAGTACATTTACCGTTTAAGCCAAATTCTGCTGACCTCGGGAGTACACTGCAAGCTGGAACTTTGCGATTGATGGCATTGGAACGAAAGTATAAAAATAATCCTACGATGAACCAACAATATTTGCAATTCATGGACTAATACATCAACCTTTGCCACATGAAGCCCATTTCAACCGGAGTACTTCATAAGAACCAAAACATCTGCTATCTTCCTCATCATGCAGTAGAGAAGGAGTAAAACGGTAAACCAAATTTAGAGTCGTCTTTGATGGTTCAGTATAGACAACGTCAGGTACGTCCTTAAACCACAAATTATTTGTAGGACCAACCATCTAAAACACACTGTTTTCTACAATTATCAAATTTCGCAAACATAAGATAAAACTATCGACTACAAACCGTAACCTATGGTTTGGCATTATTATCTTACCAAGCAATCAGATCTCTGAAGCAAATAGCCATTGATTATCAAGATGAACACCCTTTAGCCTCAGCTGCAATCAACAACGATTTTTATGTAGATGACGTGATGTCCGGGGCTGATGAAATATCCGAAACAATTGAATGTCGAGACCAATTAATTAAGTTATTGAAGGTTGGCTGCTTCAATCTTAGAAAGTGGAAAACAGACTATATCGAATTTTTAAAAGGAATATCCTCTGAATACCAGGAAATTAGTCCATTGAATCTTATGGAACTGCTAAGCACATATGTGTTAGGATTACAGTGGAATTCGATGGAAGACTGCTTCATTTTTAGTGTCGACTTGTCAGATACTTTCACACCAACGAAGCGAGAATTATTGTCATAATCTTCAAGACGATCCTCTTGGATTGTTAACACCTTCAATAATAACCATAAAGGTAATATTTTAAAGTTTATGGTTTTAAAATTAAACTGTGACGATCGATTGCCACCATCTATCACAGCTAAATGGGTAAACATCCGAAATGCATTCAGTCATTTTGCTACCATCAAGATACCTCGATTAAAATTGTCCACATTTAAGTCCGAATAGGTGTATGTTGCCGCAGTTTATGTCAGGCCGAGAAATGAAACGGAGAATTGTATTGCATATCTGGTTGCTTCAAAAACCAAAGTTGCTTCCATAAAACAACTTTCCATACCGAGGTTAGAACTGTGTGGAGCGTTTATAATTAAGTAATTAGGATAAACAGAATACAAATCAAAATATAAAATTCAAATATGCGCACTGTTAGTGCATACTAAACAAAAAGAAGGGAGTATTTTGGCGCGACCGCGTGCGTAAACGTATCAAATTCTTTCTTTTTCTATCTTGGTACAACCTTTTTTGACATTCGTGTGATGTTTGAGCAGAATACGTCTATTAGTGTGGGTTTGGCAGCTATTTGTTTACGACGCGAAAAGTTTGTCTGGCGATTTTTACTATGGAAAAAAAAAATTTAACAACGAGTTTGCTTGAAATTTTGTGTTTCCAATAGAATTGCGGCTACGGAATTATTGAATATGTTGTATAAGTGCAGTTTTGAGGCGCCTACATGAAGCAATTCGTCGTAAACGGCCGGCATTGTGGGCTAACAATTCTTGGATTTTTCACGCCGATAATGCGTCGTCACATTCCCGCCTGATTGTGACTGAATTTTTGGGCAAACACGAAACAAAAGTTATCGCTCAACCACCATAATCGCCAGATTTAGCTCCTTGTGGCTTTTTTTGTTTCTAAAACCAAAATATTCACTCCGCGGAACGCGCCATGTGTCGATTGAAGCCATAAAAAGAAATTTTATCTACTTCTTCGTCTTTAGGTAATTTCAAATTTATTCGATTAGCTATTTATTAATTAGTATTTAATTAGCAATTAATGAAAATTGAAATTTGACCGAATTTCGAATTTCGCAGTTCTTCACTTTTAAATTCACCGAAAACGAATTTTATTGATTTAGTTGTGAAATCTTTCAGTAAGCAAGATTCACCATACTACAATATGCGGAATGAATTATAAAGTTATGACTAAGGCAATGCTTTAAATATGTTTTAGTATGTTTGGGAAATTTTTTGATTCCTTATCCAATGGTTCTTGTTTAACGCTTCGAAATACCAAAAAAAAAACAGAAAACTATAAAAGTTATTACGACTATATGTTGCGAATATTACATAAATACGAGTGTTTGTATATAAAATAAATAAATATTTGAGTATATACGATCTGAAATATTTATAAATTTATTGTTTCAAATAAATTATTCGTCCCCACTTTGGTTTATGCTGCTTTGATGCCGTTTGTTATTGCTCTGCTATGTGAATACATAAAAAAAAAAATCTTTGCTCTTATACAAATATTAAATTGGCATTTTGGTTTCGTTTCGAATCATCTTTTTAATCTTGTATGTACATACATATGTGCATATGTATAAAGTTAGAGATGTATAGCGTTACATTTTTAAAATATGGGATATCTCTTTAATTTTAAATCAGATTTGTTCTTTCCTGTTCGCGTATATTATACAGATAAATATTAAGCTCGACACAAAAGACTTAACACAACATCGCGTCTGATTATCAAAACGAGGAAATTAATTATGATATGTGTATAGTATTTTATGTATGTACATTTATATATGTGTGGTGATGAAATGATATGATCTTATGTTAAGTAAGTAGTAAATTCTTCGTTTAAATATACAATGATGAAAGACGCTCGAATAAAGCGCCGTACAGTGTAATAAAAATTTATCGACCATTTCAAATATAAATTGAACGTAAATTAATAAGTAGAGGCGGTCACAAATTCGTTGGTATATACCGTATGCGAATCTGGTAAAAATTCTTATTATTGTTATAAAAGAGTGCTATGTAAAGATATTTTTGTACGACTTGATAATTACATGCAATGTAAACCTATGTATATATGATAAATACGCGTAAGTAATAAATCTGAATGACATGATTGTTGTTTTCGTTTTTATGGTACACTTCCTGATGTTTTTAAATTAAAATCATATGTTGTGAGAATAAGTACGTAATACTTATGCAAAATCGCGTAAATACAAAAGACTATCATTATGTTTTATTATTTTGACTCGACGCTAAAAAAAACTTGTGTGTTTTTAAATTTGATTGCTCGTAAAATATTATTAATAAGTAAACTGTAAAAAAAATGTTTACACGGTTTATGGTATATACTCATTTATGTTGACATTTGTTGTGTTAATTGCATTTGTTTAAATGTTTTATTGTTTCGGTAAGAAAGGTTTTAACGTTGAAATATGACGGAGCTTAATGACTTATTCCATTAAATTGTGGACGCTTGACTTTATAGAAGATATTACACAAATATAGGCCATTTTAAAGCAAAAGATGAGAATACTACCTTAGTGCTTCCAGATTAATGTACACGGAGGATTTTGAACATTATATGAGGGTTTGTGAATGAGTATTAAATAATGGTTAATGAGTGAATTTATTGGATTAGTATGTTAATACCATAAACTTTCGTTAGGACACCATTTCCCGGTATTTTCAGTCTTCACTTTGAAACGGAACAGAATAAGAAGAATGATGTTGTTGCTGTTAGAAAGTGTTCTTTTACGCTGAGTTAAACAGCAACTGGTTGATGGATTACAATTATGAATAACGAATTCACACTGGATGTTGGACGGAGGGGGGGGGGAATAATAAACAAGGGAGGAACACGGAAGAGCTGCCATTAAACTATTTGCGGAAACGCGATTCAAATGAAACAGCCAATGGAAGATAAATTCGTCGTCAAACAGGCACGCTTTATACTATCTGAAGCTGAGTCCAGTTATCCAGTAAGGACAAATGCCCTTGATCAATTTCAGTCAAAATTGCAAATCGAAGACTAAATTCGAAACATATTTATTTATGGGGATTATAACAACATTTCTATGTTGCTGCACTATAGGCATTTAATCAACTATTTCGTCTACTATCACAACCTGAGTTCAAATCTCTAACAAGAGGCATTATTGGCCCTTTATTAATTTCATGCAATACCGCAATTTTATGTTTACAATTCGAAACACATTTTTGTCTGGGGATTGGGTATTTCTTATCACCTTGATGGATGGATCATATATTCGGATATCTTGTATAGTATCAGAACATGAGTAGAAATCTCTGACCAGGGTTTTTATGGCCCTTTATGGCAGGGATTTGGACTCAGAATGTGATAGTTCACAAAGTACCTGGTAAAATTTTTGTATCATTAAGTTACCCTAAATGTATGCTATATTCTCAGAAATAAATGTGCTTTGAATTTTAATCTTCAAATTACCATACTAAAATGAATAAAGGAAAAACAAACTTTGTGAGATCTAGACTCATGTTCACATGACATTGAATATATGCGAATTTTAATGATTTTGTGAAATATTGTGAAGTAATTGTTGCCTCTATTTGTTAACGCCGGAATCGTGTACCAGCTTTCCTAAAATAAATATTTAATATAAAATTCATGACGCCATGAAAACCACGCCAATAAAAAACCGAATAATACAGTCCACATAATTAAAATCTAAAAGTAAGTGGCGAACTTGATTTCCAGCGTCGCCACTATTGTTTAGATATTCATGTTCCCTAATGAATTCGTAACAACACCCATAAAATTTCATTTACAAATCTATAGCTATTGACTCTAGAAATTGCCTACAAAACAAAAACAAAAATTAAAATAAATAATTGCTTATGCTATTCTGATTAAAATCCCACTGCGAAATAATTTGAATTAGATCTGGAACTCATTAAATAATAACAGCTTTAAGTTGCCCATGCTAAATTAAATTAAATTAGTTGAGTATCCACATTAGTATATTCTTATTAGTCCATATTTGATAAACAATCAGCACAAATATATGATTTGGCTAAACAACTTTATTTGAGTTTTAAACGCACAATCTGCTAAACAAAATTCCCGCTAGAATAAGATATAAAAATTTAAATTCAGAATCATTTTGATTTAGAAATCTGAAACTTTATTAACCGTGCCCCAACCAACAATGTTATCAACAAACTCTTTGAATCCAAAAACTCTTCACATTGGACGATTAACCCTTGTGTGTATACACAAAAAAAATTACGCTAGTACACCCCCGACCCACCCGGGTAGCTAACTGTATTGTTTCGGATTTTCCATTCTTTAAAACCGATTTTTTGCCAGCTGCGATATGTTGTCCCATTTATTTTATAAATTTTGTATTTTGGTGTTTAAAAACTAAAGAAGCTCGAAACGACTAACTTCAAAATTGAAGTCACCACAAATATTTAAAATTGAAATGGCCACCCGGGTGGCCGGGTACACACAAGGGTTAAAAAAATAAATTCTAAATTTTAAATCCCAAATTCGAAATTTCAAACTTCAAACACCAAATCTAAAATTAGAAATTGCCAATACCAAATTTCAAATTCCAAATTCCAAATTTAAATTTTAAATTCCAAATTTAATTTCAAATCCCAAATTCAAAAATCCCAAATTTTATATTGCAAATTTTAAATTTCAAATTCCAAATCTCAAATTCCAATTTTCGAACTTTAAACTCCAAATCTCAAATTCCAAATTTCCAATTCCAAATTTCAAATTTTAAATTCAAAATTTAAAATCTTAAATCTTAAATTAAAATTCCAAATTTTAAATCTTAATTTTAAATTTCAAATTTTCAATTTCAAAGTTCAAATTTCAAATTCCAAATTTCAAATTCAAAATACCAAATCCCAAATTCCTAATTCCTAATTATATTTCAAGTTTCAAATTTAAATATCAAATCCCAATTCTCAAATTTTAAATTCTAAATTTCAAATTTTAAATTTAAATGTCCAAATTTGAAATTTCAAATTCAGGTTTCAATTACAAATGTCAAATTCCAAATTCAAAATTTTAAATCTTAAATTAAAATTTCAAATTTTAACTTTCAAATTTTCAATTCCAAACATCAAATTCCAAATTTTAAAATCTAAATTCCAAAATGCAAAATGCAAAATTTCATATTTATAATTTCAAATTCCAAATTTATTTATTTTTATTTATTTCATTACAAAAATTATAACTACATCACATATACATAATACAGAAGAAAAAAAAATGAAATAAATAAGGAAATGCCTTTTGACCCACAAGGTCAGTAGCAGGCATCCCTATAGCTAATACTAGTAAAATAATAAAATACAATAATTGGAATAAAAAATAGTACAAAAAAAAAAAATATACTACACAATACAACCAATACGATGTAATAATCAAATAACAAAAAATAATTTAAGCAATTTAAAAAGATTTGTTATATAAAAAAGAAAAATCAGTTTTAAATTATTGAACCCCACATTTCAAAGACAACATCATTCCCTATTAATGCAAAAACTTACCTCTTCTCAAATAACTAGCATACAAAATTATAAGTGAAAAATTAAATAATGATTCTAAACAAAAAATCAATATTACTAAATTGGAGTAGCCAAACTTTCAAACTTGCCAGGAATTTAGATTTAGAATTCAAGCTACGGATATCAATCGGAAGTTTATTAAAAATGGTTGGAGCAGTTACTAAAAAATAATTATAAAATGTTTGGATGTTTAATCTTAAATCTTAAATTTCAAATTCAAAACTTCCAAACTTCCAAAATTTCAAATTCCAAATTCCGAATTTCAAATTCCAAATGCCAATTTCCAAAATTAAATTTTAAATTCCAAATCCGAAATTCTAAAATTCAAAATTTCATATTCCAAATTTTAAACTTCAAATTCCAAATCTCAAATTCCAAATTTTGCACTTTAAACTCCAAATTTCAAATTCCAAATTTCCAATTCCAAATTCCAAATTATAAATTTCAAATTCCCATTTCAAATTCCAAATTTCAAATTCCAAATTCTAAATTCAAAATTTAAAATCTTAAATCTTAAATTAAAATTCGAAATTCGAAATCTTAATTTTAAATTTCAAATTTCAAATTTCAAAGTTCAAATTCCGAATTTCAAATTCCAAATCTCAAATTCCAAATTTCGAGCTTTAAACTCCAAATCTCAAATTCCAAATTTCCAATTCCAAATTCCAAATTTTAAATTTCAAATTCCAATTTAAAATTCCAAATTTCAAATTTCAAATTCCAAATTCAAAATTTAAAATCTTAAATCTTAAATTAAAATTCGAAATTTTAAATCTTAATTTTAAATTTCAAATTTCAAAGTTCAAATTCCGAATTTCAAATTTCCAATTTCAAATTCCAAATGCCAATTTCCCAATTTCAAATTTAAAATTCTTAATTTCAAAGTCCAAATCCCACATTCCAAATTCCAAATTTAAATTTTAAATTCCAAATCCGAAATTCTAAAATTCAAAATTTCATATTCCAAATTTTAAATTTCAAATTCCAAATCTCAAATTCCCAATTTCGAACTTTAAACTCCAAATCTCAAATTCCAAATTTCCAATTCCAAATTTCAAATTTTAAATTTCAAATTCCCATTTCAAATTCCAAATTTCAAATTCCAAATTCTAAATTCAAAATTTAAAATCTTAAATCTTAAATTAAAATTCGAAATTTTAAATCTTAATTTTAAATTTAAAATTCCAATTTCAAAGATCAAATTTAAAATTCAAAATACTAAATCCTAAATTCTTCAATTTCCAAATTTCAAATACCACATTCCAAATTTCAAATTTTAAAATTGAAATTCCTTACTCCAAATTTGAAGTTTCAATTTTAAATATCAAAGTTTAAATTTCAAATTAAAAATTCTAAATATCAAATCCCAATTCTCAAATTTTAAATTCCAAATTTTGAATTTCAAATTTCCAATCCAAATGTCCAAATTTTAAATTTCAAATTCCAGTTTTAAATTCCAAATTTCAAATTCAAAATTCAAAATTTTAAATCGTAAACCTTAATTAAAATTTCAAATTTTAAATTTCATTTCAATTCCAAATATCAAATTCCAAATTTTAAATTCCAAATTTTGAAATCCAAATCCCAAATTCCAAATCCCAAATTCCAAAATGCAAAATACAAAATTTCATATTTCAACTTTCAGATTCTAAACTCCAAATTCCAAATGTTTGGATGTTTAATCTTAAATCTTAAATTTCAAATTCAAAATTTCAAATCCTTAGCTTCCAAAATTCCAAATTTCAAATTCCAAATGCCAATTTCCAACTTTCAAATTCAAAATTATAAATTTCTAATTCCAAATCCAAAATCCCAAATTCTAAAATCCAAAATTTCATATTCCAAATAATAAATTTCAAATTCCAAATCTCAAATTTCAAATTTTGAACTTTAAAATCCAAATTCCAAATTTGACATTTTCTATTCCAATTTCAAATTCCAAATTCAAAATTCAAAATTAAAAATCTTTGAAATTCTAAATTTTAAATCTTAATTTTAAATTACAAATTTTCAATTTCAAAGTTCAAATTTCAAATTCCAAATCCCAAATTCCTAATTCCAAATTATAAACTTCAATTTCTAAGTTCCAAATTTCAAATACCACATTCCAAATTTCAAATTTTAAAATTCAATTTCCATACTCCAAATTTCAAGTTTCAAATTTAAATATCAAATTTTAATTTCAAATTTACAATTCTCAATCAAATATAATCAAATCCCAATTTTCAAATTTTAAATTCCAAATTTTAAATTTCAAATTTCCAATTTAAATGTCCAAATTTTAAATTTCAAATTCCAATTTCAACAAATTTCAAATTCAAAATTCAAATTTATAAATCTTAAATTAAAAATTCATATTTTAAATTTCATTCCAATTCCAAACATCAAATTCCAAATTTTATAATCCAAATCCCAAATTCCAAAATGCAAAATTCAAAATTTCAGATTTCAGATTTCAAATTCAAAACTCCAAATTCCAAATGTTTGGATGTTTAATCTTAAATCTTAAATTTCAAATTCAAAATTTAAAATCCTTAACTTCTTAAATCCTTAAATCCTAAACTTCCAAAATTCCAAATTTCAAATTCCGAATTTCAAATTTCAAATTCAAAATTATAAATTTCAAAGTTCAAAGTTCAAATTTCAAATTCCAAATCCCTCATCTAAATTTCAAATTCCAAATCCCTCATCTTAAATCTTAAATTTAAAATTCAAAACTTCCAAACTTCTAAAATTCCAAATTTCAAATTCCGAATTTCAATTTTCAAATTGCAAATGCCAATTTCCAAATTTCAAATTCAAAATTCTAAATTTCGAAGTCCAAATTTCAAATTCCAAATCCCACATTCCAAATTCCAAATTTAAATTTTAAATTCCAAATTTCAAATTCCAAATCCCAAATGTTAAAATTCCAATTTCATATTCCAAATTTTAAATTTCAAATTCCAAATCTCAAATTCCAAATTTTGAACTTTAAACTCCAAATCTCAAATTCCAAATTTCCAATTCTAAATTCCAAATTTCAAATTCAAAATTCAAAATTTAAAATTAAAAATTTAAAATCTTAAATATTAAATTGTAATTCCAAAATCTTAATTTTAAATTTCAAATTTCCAATTCCAAACATCAATTTCCAAATTTTAAAATCTAAATCCCAAATTCCAAAATGCAAAATACAAAATTTCATATTTCAAATTTCAAATACCAAACTGCAAATTCCAAATATTTAGATGTTTAATCTTAAATTTCAAATTCAAAACTTCCAAACTTCCAAAATTCCAAATTTCAAATTCCGAATTTCAAATTTCAAATTCCAAATCTCAAATTCTAAATTTCGAACTTTAAACTCCAAATCTCAAATTCCAAATTTCCAATTCCAAATTCTAAATTTTCAATTTAAAATCTTAATTTTAAATTTCAAATTCCAAAGTTCAAATTTCAAATTCAAAATACCAAATCCCTAATTCCTAATTCCAAATTATAAATTTCAATTTCCAAATTTCAAATACCACATTCCAAATTTCAAATTTCAAGTTTCAAATTTAAATATCAAATTTTAAATTTAAATTTTAAAATTCTAAATATCAAATCTCAATTCTCAAAATTTTAAATTCCAAATTTTATGTTTCAAATTTCCAATTCAAATGTCCAAATTCTAAATTTCAAATTCTAGTTTCAAATTCCAAATTTCAAATAACAAATTCGAAATTTTAAATCTTAAATCTTAAATTAAAATTTCAAATTTTAAATTGCAAATTTCCAATTCCAAACAACAAATACCAAATTTTAAAACCGAAATCCCAAATTCCAAAATGCAAAATTTCATATTTCAAATTCCGAATTTCAATTTTCAAATTCCAAATGCCAATTTCCAAATTTCAAATTCAAAATTCTAAATTTCGAAGTCCAAATTTCAAATTCCAAATCCCACTTTCCAAATTCCAAATTTAAATTTTAAATTCCAAATTTCCGATTCCAATTCTAAATTCCAAATTTTAAATTTCAATTTCCAATTTCAAATTCCAAATTTTAAATTCAAAATTCAAAATACAAAATTAAAAATGTAAAATCTTGAATCTTAATTTTAAATTTCAAATTTCCAATTCCAATCATCAAATTCCAAATTTTAAATTCCAAATTCAAAATACAAAATTAAAAATTTAAAATCTTGAATCTTAGTTAAATCTTAATTTTAAATTTCAAATTTCCAATTCCAATCATCAAATTCCAAATTTTAAAATCTAAATCCCAAATTCCAAAATGCAAAATGCAACATTCATATTTCAAATTTCAAATTCCAAACTACAAATTCAAATATTTAGATGTTTATTCTTAAATCTTAAATTTCAAATTCAAACCTTCCAAACTTCCAAACTTCCAAAATGCCAAATTTCAAATTCCGAGTTTCAAATTCCAAATCTCAAATTCTAAATTTCGAACTTTAAACTCCAAATTTCAAATTCCAAATTTCCCTTTCCAAATTCCAAATTTTAAATTCAAAATTTAAAATCATAAATTGAGATTCCAAATTTTAAATCTTAATTTTAAATTTCAAATTTCCAATTTCAAAGATTAAATTTCAAATTCCAAATTTCAAATTCAAAATACCAAATCCCAAATTCCTAATTCCAAGTTATAAAATTCAATTTCCAAATTCCAAATCTCAAATACCACATTCCAAATTTAAAATTTCAAGTTTCAAATTTAAATATCAAATTTTAATTTTCAAATTTAAAATTCTAAGTAACAAATCTCAATTTTAAAATTTTAAATACCAAATTTTAAGTTTCAAATTTCCAATTCAAATGTCCAAATTTTAAATTTCAAATTCCAGTTTCAAATTCCATATTCAAAATTTTAAATCTTAAATTAAAATTTCAAATTTTAAATTTCAAATTTCAAATTCCAAACATCAAATTCCAAATTTTAAAGTCCAAATCCCAAATTTCAAAATGCAAAATTGATTATTCCGAATTTCAAATTCCAAATCTCAAATTCCAAATTTCGAGCTTTAAACTCCAAATCTCAAATTCCAAATTTCCAATTCCAAATTCCAAATTTTAAATTTCAAATTCCAATTTCAAATTCCAAATTTCAAATTTCAAATTCCAAATTCAAAATTTAAAATCTTAAATCTTAAATTAAAATTCGAAATTTTAAATCTTAATTTTAAATTTCAAATTTCAAAGTTCAAATTCCGAATTTCAAATTTCCAATTTCAAATTCCAAATGCCAATTTCCCAATTTCAAATTCAAAATTCTTAATTTCAAAGTCCAAATCCCACATTCCAAATTCCAAATTTAAATTTTAAATTCCAAATCCGAAATTCTAAAATTCAAAATTTCATATTCCAAATTTTAAACTTCAAATTCCAAATCTCAAATTCCAAATTTTGCACTTTAAACTCCAAATTTCAAATTCCAAATTTCCAATTCCAAATTCCAAATTATAAATTTCAAATTCCCATTTCAAATTCCAAATTTCAAATTCCAAATTCTAAATTCAAAATTTAAAATCTTAAATCTTAAATTAAAATTCGAAATTCGAAATCTTAATTTTAAATTTCAAATTTCAAATTTCAAAGTTCAAATTCCGAATTTCAAATTCCAAATCTCAAATTCCAAATTTCGAGCTTTAAACTCCAAATCTCAAATTCCAAATTTCCAATTCCAAATTCCAAATTTTAAATTTCAAATTCCAATTTAAAATTCCAAATTTCAAATTTCAAATTCCAAATTCAAAATTTAAAATCTTAAATCTTAAATTAAAATTCGAAATTTTAAATCTTAATTTTAAATTTCAAATTTCAAAGTTCAAATTCCGAATTTCAAATTTCCAATTTCAAATTCCAAATGCCAATTTCCCAATTTCAAATTTAAAATTCTTAATTTCAAAGTCCAAATCCCACATTCCAAATTCCAAATTTAAATTTTAAATTCCAAATCCGAAATTCTAAAATTCAAAATTTCATATTCCAAATTTTAAATTTCAAATTCCAAATCTCAAATTCCCAATTTCGAACTTTAAACTCCAAATCTCAAATTCCAAATTTCCAATTCCAAATTTCAAATTTTAAATTTCAAATTCCCATTTCAAATTCCAAATTTCAAATTCCAAATTCTAAATTCAAAATTTAAAATCTTAAATCTTAAATTAAAATTCGAAATTTTAAATCTTAATTTTAAATTTAAAATTCCAATTTCAAAGATCAAATTTAAAATTCAAAATACTAAATCCTAAATTCTTCAATTTCCAAATTTCAAATACCACATTCCAAATTTCAAATTTTAAAATTGAAATTCCTTACTCCAAATTTGAAGTTTCAATTTTAAATATCAAAGTTTAAATTTCAAATTAAAAATTCTAAATATCAAATCCCAATTCTCAAATTTTAAATTCCAAATTTTGAATTTCAAATTTCCAATCCAAATGTCCAAATTTTAAATTTCAAATTCCAGTTTTAAATTCCAAATTTCAAATTCAAAATTCAAAATTTTAAATCGTAAACCTTAATTAAAATTTCAAATTTTAAATTTCATTTCAATTCCAAATATCAAATTCCAAATTTTAAATTCCAAATTTTGAAATCCAAATCCCAAATTCCAAATCCCAAATTCCAAAATGCAAAATACAAAATTTCATATTTCAACTTTCAGATTCTAAACTCCAAATTCCAAATGTTTGGATGTTTAATCTTAAATCTTAAATTTCAAATTCAAAATTTCAAATCCTTAGCTTCCAAAATTCCAAATTTCAAATTCCAAATGCCAATTTCCAACTTTCAAATTCAAAATTATAAATTTCTAATTCCAAATCCAAAATCCCAAATTCTAAAATCCAAAATTTCATATTCCAAATAATAAATTTCAAATTCCAAATCTCAAATTTTGAACTTTAAAATCCAAATTCCAAATTTGACATTTCCTATTCCAATTTCAAATTCCAAATTCAAAATTCAAAATTAAAAATCTTTGAAATTCTAAATTTTAAATCTTAATTTTAAATTACAAATTTTCAATTTCAAAGTTCAAATTTCAAATTCCAAATCCCAAATTCCTAATTCCAAATTATAAACTTCAATTTCTAAGTTCCAAATTTCAAATACCACATTCCAAATTTCAAATTTTAAAATTCAATTTCCATACTCCAAATTTCAAGTTTCAAATTTAAATATCAAATTTTAATTTCAAATTTACAATTCTCAATCAAATATAATCAAATCCCAATTTTCAAATTTTAAATTCCAAATTTTAAATTTCAAATTTCCAATTTAAATGTCCAAATTTTAAATTTCAAATTCCAATTTCAACAAATTTCAAATTCAAAATTCAAATTTATAAATCTTAAATTAAAAATTCATATTTTAAATTTCATTCCAATTCCAAACATCAAATTCCAAATTTTATAATCCAAATCCCAAATTCCAAAATGCAAAATTCAAAATTTCAGATTTCAGATTTCAAATTCAAAACTCCAAATTCCAAATGTTTGGATGTTTAATCTTAAATCTTAAATTTCAAATTCAAAATTTAAAATCCTTAACTTCTTAAATCCTTAAATCCTAAACTTCCAAAATTCCAAATTTCAAATTCCGAATTTCAAATTTCAAATTCAAAATTATAAATTTCAAAGTTCAAAGTTCAAATTTCAAATTCCAAATCCCTCATCTAAATTTCAAATTCCAAATCCCTCATCTTAAATCTTAAATTTAAAATTCAAAACTTCCAAACTTCTAAAATTCCAAATTTCAAATTCCGAATTTCAATTTTCAAATTGCAAATGCCAATTTCCAAATTTCAAATTCAAAATTCTAAATTTCGAAGTCCAAATTTCAAATTCCAAATCCCACATTCCAAATTCCAAATTTAAATTTTAAATTCCAAATTTCAAATTCCAAATCCCAAATGTTAAAATTCCAATTTCATATTCCAAATTTTAAATTTCAAATTCCAAATCTCAAATTCCAAATTTTGAACTTTAAACTCCAAATCTCAAATTCCAAATTTCCAATTCTAAATTCCAAATTTCAAATTCAAAATTCAAAATTTAAAATTAAAAATTTAAAATCTTAAATATTAAATTGTAATTCCAAAATCTTAATTTTAAATTTCAAATTTCCAATTCCAAACATCAATTTCCAAATTTTAAAATCTAAATCCCAAATTCCAAAATGCAAAATACAAAATTTCATATTTCAAATTTCAAATACCAAACTGCAAATTCCAAATATTTAGATGTTTAATCTTAAATTTCAAATTCAAAACTTCCAAACTTCCAAAATTCCAAATTTCAAATTCCGAATTTCAAATTTCAAATTCCAAATCTCAAATTCTAAATTTCGAACTTTAAACTCCAAATCTCAAATTCCAAATTTCCAATTCCAAATTCTAAATTTTCAATTTAAAATCTTAATTTTAAATTTCAAATTCCAAAGTTCAAATTTCAAATTCAAAATACCAAATCCCTAATTCCTAATTCCAAATTATAAATTTCAATTTCCAAATTTCAAATACCACATTCCAAATTTCAAATTTCAAGTTTCAAATTTAAATATCAAATTTTAAATTTAAATTTTAAAATTCTAAATATCAAATCTCAATTCTCAAAATTTTAAATTCCAAATTTTATGTTTCAAATTTCCAATTCAAATGTCCAAATTCTAAATTTCAAATTCTAGTTTCAAATTCCAAATTTCAAATAACAAATTCGAAATTTTAAATCTTAAATCTTAAATTAAAATTTCAAATTTTAAATTGCAAATTTCCAATTCCAAACAACAAATACCAAATTTTAAAACCGAAATCCCAAATTCCAAAATGCAAAATTTCATATTTCAAATTCCGAATTTCAATTTTCAAATTCCAAATGCCAATTTCCAAATTTCAAATTCAAAATTCTAAATTTCGAAGTCCAAATTTCAAATTCCAAATCCCACTTTCCAAATTCCAAATTTAAATTTTAAATTCCAAATTTCCGATTCCAATTCTAAATTCCAAATTTTAAATTTCAATTTCCAATTTCAAATTCCAAATTTTAAATTCAAAATTCAAAATACAAAATTAAAAATGTAAAATCTTGAATCTTAATTTTAAATTTCAAATTTCCAATTCCAATCATCAAATTCCAAATTTTAAATTCCAAATTCAAAATACAAAATTAAAAATTTAAAATCTTGAATCTTAGTTAAATCTTAATTTTAAATTTCAAATTTCCAATTCCAATCATCAAATTCCAAATTTTAAAATCTAAATCCCAAATTCCAAAATGCAAAATGCAACATTCATATTTCAAATTTCAAATTCCAAACTACAAATTCAAATATTTAGATGTTTATTCTTAAATCTTAAATTTCAAATTCAAACCTTCCAAACTTCCAAACTTCCAAAATGCCAAATTTCAAATTCCGAGTTTCAAATTCCAAATCTCAAATTCTAAATTTCGAACTTTAAACTCCAAATTTCAAATTCCAAATTTCCCTTTCCAAATTCCAAATTTTAAATTCAAAATTTAAAATCATAAATTGAGATTCCAAATTTTAAATCTTAATTTTAAATTTCAAATTTCCAATTTCAAAGATTAAATTTCAAATTCCAAATTTCAAATTCAAAATACCAAATCCCAAATTCCTAATTCCAAGTTATAAAATTCAATTTCCAAATTCCAAATCTCAAATACCACATTCCAAATTTAAAATTTCAAGTTTCAAATTTAAATATCAAATTTTAATTTTCAAATTTAAAATTCTAAGTAACAAATCTCAATTTTAAAATTTTAAATACCAAATTTTAAGTTTCAAATTTCCAATTCAAATGTCCAAATTTTAAATTTCAAATTCCAGTTTCAAATTCCATATTCAAAATTTTAAATCTTAAATTAAAATTTCAAATTTTAAATTTCAAATTCCAAATTCCAAACATCAAATTCCAAATTTTAAAGTCCAAATCCCAAATTTCAAAATGCAAAATTGATTATTTCACCTTTATTATTAATAACTTCCAAAATCCTGCTCGAGAGTGAGTTATACAGTGATTGGATACAGTTTTGGCTCACTGCACTCCATGACATTTTTATGGTATCTACAAGCTTGCTTGGTTTTTCAAATTGACGTCCTCCTTCATAAACCTTCCTCGATAGCAATCTCCATATATTCTCGATGATGTTTAGATAGGGCCAGGGAAGAAGTTCGATATTTTCAGATCTAATTCAATCTTTCACTACTTTAGTATTGTGTTTAGGGGCGTTGTCTTGTTGAAACATGAATAACTGAGGCCCAGATTTCTCACGTAGTGACGAGAAAACATTTTGTAATAATATTTTGTAAGTTTTAACGTTCATTGTAGTACTTTTGAACTGAAAATCTATAGTACCATAGTAAGTGATAGCACCCCAAACCATATTACCAGATGTACGGCTTTGGCGGCGTGCAAAATGATCTCTCCTTTACGCAAATCGTAAAAGTAATATTTGTATCTATCAGACCCGTCCAGGTTGAATTTTTTTCGTCCGAAAAAACATCTTCCAATTATTATTCATATGAGTACGTCCAAAATCAAAGCGTTTCTTTTTATTTATTGTATTCAGAACCGGGTTTTGCTTAAATTTACGTCGCACTATTGTAGATGATCAGTGTTAGTGATTGCTCGCCAAACATTTGTAACAGCAGCTGCAACTTCTTGCGTTTCTTACAGAAAACCCAGAATTAGAAGCTTTACGGAGAATTGACCGCCGTTCTCCTTCTGTTGTAGCCAAAGAAGTATGGCCTTTCTGCTGGTACCGCAGTTTTCGATATCCGAGAGGTGATTAATTATCACAGTCTTACTTCGGTTAATTTTTTCTGCAATTTTTCTGCTTGAAAACTATACACATCAATTTTACAAGTATTGTTATACAATTATATTATTACAAGTATTTGAAATAAATGAATAAAGTAACGGTAAATACCGTTTTAAATGAATTTTTTCTGTAATTTTGTTTAATTACATATAATGATTGAACTTTTACTTCCAAGTAGTCTTTATATGTTGGTCTAACTAACCCACAAAAAATTTAAAGGAAACTGAAAATGTTTGGCGGCCTTAACCAAGTGAAACGGAGTGTATATTAACCAATACATGTGGTATGTACATACCTATCTAGCGGCACCTGGACAGTACCGTTATTTAACACATTTTCCTTGTTCAATTTATGTCGCATCCACTTTCCACTACATTCATTGAATATATTTACTGCACATGAAATTCATTAAATAAAATTACACGCGATATTGTTTAATTTAAGCGAAACTACTTATTACGCGTGTAAATAAAACCACGATAACACACACTCCGATTCATGTCAGTTACTCAAATATACAAAAAAAATGCACTGAGATATGTATATGCCACTGTTCAGCTTTGCCGATCAGGGAGCCTGGATTTTATGTATTTATAATATATTCTCAAAGTGTTTATGAGCCTTAACAGTTCAAGCCAGACGTTCTAATTAAAAAAAATGACTGCAAGACAATTCCTCTAAACGTTTATTCTTGATAATTGGTATGCGGTATGCTGGATTTTGATCATGAAATATGCCTTAAACTCAAAATTAATCTGCCAAAATGACTGCCAGCAAATAGCAAATATTCAATTATAGTTTTCTAAACTTTAAAATAAAGAGAGAGAAAATGTTAAACAAACCTTGAGAAAATGACGTAACCAAAAATCCAGCAATCCCCAGAATATAACTTAAACATTCAAACTTTGAGAAAGCAAATTTTTTAGGAGTCATATTAAATTATCTGCAGCGACCTAATAAATCATATGACACATCTACTCATTGTAACTTTACAGGAAAACACGCAGTGTGACCAAATAAAGTCAACCAACATAAAACCTACAATTTGTATGTAATTGTTTCGTATCTATATATAAAATAAATAAATCTGAAATAACAAAACTACAAACTATATATTTATTATTATTATCGTTACAAAATAATAACAATCATAATAGTTAAGATTAGAGACCTGAAAAGGTGTGGCTTTTCAAAAAAAAAAATCGCTTTATGTAAATTTTGTATTTAATGTATCATGATATGAATATGACTTTTCTAGGTGATATATCAGTAATGAATCATATCAGTCGGTGTTTATACTCGTACCTACCTCTATATGCGTTATTAATAATAAATTGCTTTAGGGTACACAACTATGTGTATGACGTTATTTTACCGTACATATTTGATTTATACAAGTGATTAGATTATCAGTTTTATTGTTTTTAACACAAAAAGTCCGCACTTATTTATAATTATTGTGTCTGTTGCCTAATTCATTTTCTGTTAAGGTTTGTTAATGTGTTTCATGAGTGGTAACACCCAAAAAAATAATTAATTTTTCATTATTGACACTTTATTGTACATTTTTATAAGTGATTTTGAAAGATTTTTCTTTTAACGTTCAATATTGAATCAAGATTAAGACAGTGTACGCTAGCTTTTATGTTAAATTAACTTTATCCTGTATGTATGTATACTATATAAATAATGTGTAACGTATTCCAATCACATTTTTATATCAACACCATACATGAATGTATATATAGTTCACATAACTCATACATAAATAAAATTTCCCGGAAAACTTACAAAACAAAAATTTACATAAACAACTGAATTATATCATCTCTCTTAAAGTTTTCGTTTATAACAGTTTTCTGAAATAAAGTTTAACGATCTCAATCTCAATTTATACCATACTTCATATGTATGTATGTATAAAAATCGTGTATATTATATGTATATTTTTGCCACATAAATAATATCTAGCGAAATCTAAAATCTGTAAACGAACAATCCTATATAAACATACTCGTATACATAATATGAGAGATACTCAAACTTATAAATTTGTTTTGGTTCTTTTCGGTTTTTTTTTTTTTATTTGTATCTTGCCAGAACGAAATTGAACAACAAAATCACAAAACAACACACAAATATTCAAGTCACAAAATATGCCAGCACTTTGACATGTCACGTACAATTTAATATTTTATATAATAAAATAAAATTAAAAAAAATTGTTTACGAACATTTCTTTTTTATGATTTTTATGTTGGTTGGTTTGGTATTGCTTTTCCTTAGGTTTTTGAACTTTTTTTTTTGGTTTTGTACGAATGTACAACAAAATACAGAAGTCCTCGAAAAATTTGACTTTTTGGTACAGACGGCTAAAATTTTTAGATTGATTTGAAATATATGTTGAACCACGTTCAACTTTCGAAGTACAAATAACTATGTTGTCTTGTAGTTGCAGGTTAATTGGCATCCAATTATCATTGCGAAAAGTTAGTATCTACCTATACATTATTATAATATGGTTCAACAAACCAAAAAGATTACCTTAATTTTACAATAACTTGTGATTATTTTTTGAATACAGTATATTGACTCTGCGGGGACACAAAATGTATTACCAGTTAAAATATGTTGTGCTTAGAGATTTGCATTCTTTATTCTATCATATTCAAATTTTCTACTTAAGAACATTACAATAAAATTTTATGAGGATTTAGCCATAGCTTATTCTAACCAAAAAGTTTGAAAACCGTTTCCATTCCAGAAACTTAAAAAATTAGAGTCCAATCTATACAGATGAAGCAATAATATTAAATTGAAAACAATTCAAAAGTTGCCTAAGTCGGACAAATCTGTTTAAGATGAAGGAAATTCATCAAGCCATCAAAAGAAATTGTTTCTACCTCGTTAGTACAAAATTCTTATGAGCATTCAGATATTGCCAGACGTCTGGCCTATTAGACAATGGCCTTATTTTCTGATATGCTAACACAATAATGTTACGCCCCCTAAGATGTATATACCAAATATTAAACGATATCGTAAAACTTGACAGTTTGCTAGAAGACCAGGATTTCAAAGCTTGATTTTTAAATATTACAGTCTCACCAATTCGTTCTACAACCGCAGTTAAAGCTCAACAGAATTTTTGAGAAATGAAGCAAGTTACAGTGAAGAAACATACAGCCAGACGAAGACGTTGGCAATCGTAAATGTTTATGCCCGTAGACCAGTGCGTGGACTCAAATTTCTGCTACGATATCGTGTTGCAAGTCTTCAATTTGCCTGCGAACATACTAAATAAAAGTCTAAGGATTAATAAAAAAAATTATTCTGCGATGATTTAGATTCAACTGATGATTGTGAGACTAACGAGAAAAAAAATGTTTGCAAACTATTAGTTGTGAACTATCGGGTTATATGTAATAAATATGCTAAATGATTAGTGCTACATAGGAATATGAAATTCGAAATACTTCCAGTATTTGTACATGCAGGAAGAGATAAAATCTGAATAGATTCAGCAATAAACTAATTCTAGGCAAATTAGTAATTGTCCTTACCATATGTGGACTGTTTTACAGTCGGTGTCAGAATAGTTCAGAAATACGCAAGTAAAACTCTTTTGAATGTTATTTAATGCAGGAAGAGAAAATAAGTGAACACATTTATGAAAAGTTTAAATTGTAGGTTAACTAGAAATTATCCAAACTTATGAACTGTTTTATAGGATTAGTCTGGTGCAATCACAAAAATGATTAATCCAAACATTAGTATCATAATAAAACGGTGGATGGGTAACAGATCGAGAGTCCTCTAAGTGTTATTACATGCAGGAAGGGCAGAAATCTGAATAAATTTAGCCAAAAATGAACTTTTTGCTATGTGAGTTTTATATGTTAAATTATGTTTTCAAAACACTTCTGAATTCGAATACAAGCAGAAGAGGTAAAAAGGTCAAGTAGCAGTCACGAAAATGACAAATCAATATTGAAACGGTTCGGGAATACAAAATTTGAAACATCTTTGTGTGTAATAATTACATACAGGAAGGGCAAGTATCAAACTAAATATTTTCCAAAACTACATTTAAGGCTTATTAAAAAGTATTTTAATTATGAAATGTAGATAGAACAAATTAAAAAAATGTATCCAACATTTATATTGTAGCCTCTTTAGAAAACATCCAAAACAATTATGTTTTACCATTTAGGATGTTTGGATTAAGCAGCAGTAATATGATAGTGATAAAACCAAACGGTATACGGTACTTTAAAAGGTACAGGATTTTAAGAATATACAATTCAAAACATTTTTGTGTGTTATTACATGCAGGAAGTAAAGAATTACATTTAATTCTTGCGTGAATAATCAATTTGAAATTTTCATAATACCTCGTGGCTCTTAACAAACCTTCTAGACACACAAGAAATTATCGAAAACCGTTATGGACAAATGGTTTATATTTAAACGGTTCAGGAATACGAATTTCTAAACACTGCTGAGTGTTATTTCATGTAAGAAGAGAAATCAACTGGCTGAATTTAGCAAAATTTATATTTTGGATTCTCTAGGAATTATCCAATCAATTATGGTTTGTTTTATAGGATTACAACAATTCCTCACTTTAACTTGAGATGCGTTCCCCAAAATGATACGACGAAAATTGACAAATCAAATTGTACTAATCCCAAAGCATTTCGATCGTTCACTCTGCCCTCAACATTTCTTAAACCGCTAGAGAGGATTGTCGACAGATTTATTAGAGATTATTATTATCTAATTCATCACATGCAATATGCTTTTAGAGTTGGAAAGTCCTGTGAAACGGCTCTACAAAAACTTGTCACTAGGACTGAAAATCCCTTAATGATAAAGAATTTCTCGTGAGTATATTCCTAGAAATTACGGGAACCTTTGATAGTACCTACATCGTTTTCGTCGAACACCAATGTACCAATTTCGGCATTGATCCCACCAACGTAAAATGGATTGAATCTATGCTTAAATCTCGAAAGATTGTCATCATGTAGATGTGGTTCTTGTCCTTCAATCCTTCAATTTGTTACAGCGAGTTTCTACTGGTTTTAAATTCCTCATGTATGTTCTGAGACGATCAATGTAAACATTTTGATCTAAATGGGTATCGGGATTTACTGAATTTGAAAATATCCAACAGGAATTCGGCGTGTTTTTCCAAAGACCATCTATACTGATAAATATTTTAAGCCATTCCTTACAGTAACTCTAATCCCTAGAATGACAATTGAAAGTTCTTCATTCCAGTTACAACGAGCTTCTAATTGCCGTTTTATTGTGGATAGTGTAAGGTGCCCCGCATTCTGTTTGAGCCTAGTATTGTTCTCAATTGCGTAAAAAGCTTGAATTCAAATTTTGAACCATGGTGTATGTGTGATTATCAACAGGACACCGAATCTAGAAACGTATTCAATAACAAACATTTTCATGGGCCATCGGGTATATCAATCGGCTATAGTCAAAATATACCATTTTTCGTCACATGGTGGAGGTGGTTCAACCATATCCAGGATATGCTCAAATCGAGTTAAAGGTATGCTGATATTAACTAGAAGCCATTGTATGCCGACGTATTTTACATTTTTACCTACATCATTTTGACCATTGGTTAATATCTAAACTTATCTGTCGCCAAAAATATCTTACACAGTAATCAATTTCCTCGTGGCATACGTATCCCGGGATGAGATTAACACTGTTCTTCTCATTGTTTTTGGGACGTTTGTTCGAGTTTTATCTATATATTTACTTTAACAACAGAGTTTGCATTCAGATAATGGTATGTCGACTAGAGTATGTGTAGTTTGACATTATCATCGAATCAGATCGAGATTTTAATTATGAAAACAGTTTTGTTAGCTTTGTATCAAACTTTTGAGAATTTACGAACATTTATGGATCTATCGATAAATTTATTATGGATTGTTCATAATTCATTCGAGATAGAAAATCTGCGACGGTATTGCTTTTGCCACTTACATGACGAATGCCCGTTGTGAACTGAGCAATGTACTTAAGATTTTTGAGCTTGGAATGCATATCATAAATTAGAGGTTTGATACCTATACGAACAACGACTGGCCGGCTTTGAATAAAATATTTAAAAGGATTGATAGCAGGGTGGATCGCTAACAGTTTACGGTAGAAAGCGAAAAATCTGGTTTCGGGTGGCTGGAATTTTTTTTAGAAAAGAACTCAAGAGGCTGCCAAGAGTGAACTCATGAGGCTGACCCTAGGTTTGGATCGTTCCGATTTTTTTTTATTTTTTTTTTTTGTTAAATGTTCCGCAGGATTCGCGGTAAAAATCGGTTTTAGTATTTCACCATTCCTGCAAAACCTTCAATTTGTCGTAGCGAAGTAAGAGTTCCCGTATCAGTTATCACTTTAACTCGATTTTCAGCTTAATTATGTGAGACCAAATATTTCTATTCTCTCACGACATGTTTCTTAAGATGTTCTAGACAAAACGAAAATCCAATCCGGCAGTCGCTTCGCTCATGAAACGCTGAACAGTTTGTCAAGCATTACGCAAACCGAATTCCATTCGCGGATATTCCAACAACCCGCACATCATAACTCCACCATAACATCATGCAATCATGTTATTGCGGCAAAACGTATCTATCTGGTAGAGTAATTGAATTTAGTCGGCGATAATCACCGCAACGACGACAATCTGTTTGTCTCTTGTTTTGCAAGTAAATGTAGGGGCGATAAAAAAGGCGATGAAAATCGACGACCGATTCTTATGGTCTTCCGGTTATTTTCTTGAAGAACATATGAAACATATGAAAACCTTGGTCTGACGGTGAATTCCATTGTATGCTTCGCTGTACCAGCTTCTGTTAGACCCATGCCGGTAATGTTTGTTTGGATCGGACTTCTTGTTAAATTGAGCTTATTCGCCACTTTCTACATGAGGAAAGTGGCTGCCTGGATCAATCAGAATCCGAACTAGAGTTTCTCCAATGTCGTTATAGTTATATCGAGAATAGCGCTTGCCAATAAGATAATACCTTGTGTGGATACATCATACATCCAAAAGTTTGTAAAGTTGTCTTGGTTGGAGCTTCAGTCTTCTTTACTGGCTCCTTTTGAATGTCGTTAGGTAGTTATGATGAGCTCCATCACATTTTTCACATTTCTTGCGGCAGTATTGCCCATGGTAGGCCCTGAGACATTCTCTGCATAACGCTTTCTCCTTTACAGTTGCTGTCTTCTCCAAAACTGCTAAATCTTGGAATTCTTTGTAGCTTGTAATTTCATTGTCACCATTACATTGAGCACAGTTTGGAGATGCATCAGTCATTACAACATATTGTGTTGACCTCTTTTGATGTGAATTCTTTGTGATGGATTGTAGCCAACCTTGTTTTCAAAAATTCAAAGAAACTTTCCATTGATTGGCCATTAATCTCGTTTACTACATCCTGATAAATTTCAGATAAATCTAGCTGCTGACAAATACAGAGGAGGTTATCAATTCCATAATGAATTCATCCATGTTTTCGTATTGTGTAACATCGGAAACTAGAGTTACGTCTTCTTCTAAAACAGGGGATGATTGTTCATTGCTTAAATTAAATCCAACCTTTATAAAGCAATTGATAATGGTTCCTGCTGTTACAGCTTTCCAAGCAGAAGCCATCCTGTAACAGTTGCCTTAATAATAAATAGATAAAAAAAAATAATTTAAAGGTGGCCACTTGTATACATAAAAAAACAGGTTCACTCTCGACTCAGTCGTTAGAGGTTATTTCCGTCGTGGGTTAAATGGTGCATCACAGCTGTACTATGGCAAAGCAAAATAAAACTTTATCGCACGGAATTCTCACTCAACTCACCTTCCTTGGTCCAATGTGTTGTTTAAGCTCTCATTGGGAACATAATCCAATTCATTTGTATTCCAGCTCGGAAATGTTAGTCAGAATTATGTGCCCACTTTATACTACCAAGTATACTACAAACCAACAATGTGTTGTTCGATATCGAGCAATTATTCTAGCCAGTGAATAGGCTCACACGAGAACTTTCCACTTTACGTCCACAGTTCAAAAAAACAACTTTTTATTTTTTTAACCCTTTTTGGTTTTTAAATTTATTTTTAATTTTCTTAATTTTTAGATTGAACACCAATAACTGACTGACCATCTTTTTTCTTCATTTTCAAAAAAGAAACAAAATTACGTCCGGTTCTTCAACAAAAAAAAACAACAAAATCTGGATTTACGGTATACACAAAATCAAAAGCAAAATGCAATTCCATAGTGGAGTCACTTGTATAATTCCCCGCCATATCTAATTCTCCAGTTGATGCAAGAAAAAAAAAAGTGCAGCTTGCATGATTCATTCATTCACTGATCATTATAAAAAAAAAAATGTTTTAACTATAATACAGTCGTGCCATAGTAATCCATAACATTAACAACGACGAAACGTGTGAACGATTAAATCCAATTAATTGGCTGTAAAGCATTGATTTTCATGGCCGATAATGTTACATCGATAAGAATGGATTGGGTAATAATTGACGTCATCATAAAATTTCGGTAATGTTGTTTAAAGTTTCTGATTATTCCCTGATCAATGGGCTGAATTACGGACGTAGTGTTCGGTAGCAAAAATTTCAAATTAACGTTAATTAACTTTACCGTGGTATTATGGGCAGGGCAATTATCAACATTTAAAAGAAAAGAGTTTTCATCTGCTTGCCTACAGTTTGTAACCACTCTTCAAACAATGAACTTGTCTTCCACGCCTTTTGATTAATTCGCCATATTACGGGCAATTGATATAGTTTCATATTTTTAAACGCACGTAGTTTTCGTTATTTTCCGATTATTATAGGTTGAAGCCTTTCTCCTTCACAACTTGCGCATAGTAGAACCGTAAATCATTCTTTTAACAATTTTCCACTATTGCATGTGTCCCCTTTTAATACAAAGCTTCGATCTAGCACCGCTTTTAAAAATAGGCCACACTCGTCGGCATTAAAAATGTCGCTTGTTTTATACCATGCAGTAAACTCGGCAATTCGTTCCTTAAAATTGTTGATACCTTCTTGCTGAACACTGTTTGATTCACTTGATATAGCATTTTGTAACTAATGCTTCTTTTTGCCGTAAAATTGTTCAAACATCCATTAGAAGCTTTGAAGTCAGGAGGGGGTCCCATAATTCGTATACGTTCATGTTTTTAAGCTTCTTAAACCAGAGGTATGTTGCATTGTTGACATCTTCATAACCGGTTCTTTTTGTAATTTTCCGCTTTGATGATTCCGCTTCAATTTCCATTCTGGACGTAAATTCATGTTTTCGTTTTTTTAAATTATGCGCAGTGGTTTGTGGTCAAAGTGATTTGCAGCCGCAAAAAATAGAAAAATATTTGCTGAAATTCAAGCAATTGGACCAATTAAATTTTCGGAAAATTTACCATATTTGCAAAACACCGTTTTTGGATGGGTCGTTACTGGAGCAATCATTCAACAAACCAACGGCAATAGTTTCCTGTAATTTAGCTGTATCAAGAGCAGAATCATACCACATAGAGGAATTATTACAGAAATTTTGGGAGCTAGAAAATGTTGAAGAGAACTATCAAACGGCCGAATCGGAATGCGAAAATCATTATAAAAACACTTTCAAGCGGGCGGGAAGATTTATAGTTAGATTGTCATTCCGAGAAACTCATGTTCAGTTGGGAAAATCAAGTTTTTACGTCTGCACCTGATTTAGCGACCAGATGCATGTTAGAACTGGCAAGACTCTTCGAAGAAACTCAACCACTTGCCGCCGCTGCAATTCGCGTCAATATGTATGTTGATGACTTACTCACAGGAAGTAATTCAATTGAAAAAGCATTATATCTACGAAACATAATATCTACAATATTAAACTCTGCCGGTACGACATTACATAAATGGTATGCAAACCATCCTTGTATCTTAGAAGCTGTCCAGAATGAAAACAAGGAATAGTATATCTACAGTTTGACGACGATCAATATGCCAAAACATTGGGGCTTTATTGGCATTCATTTACAGATAAGAATCACCAAACGCAGAGTGATTGCAGAGGTAGCAGCGATATTCAGTTCGATTGGTTTAGTGCCACCTGTAGTTCTTATCAAAAAAATGTTCATGAAAAAATAATGGAAGTTAAAACTAAGCTGGAATGAGAATTTACAACCCGACCAATATCGAGCTATGTACATGGCTTTGCCAGTGAAAATGCGTTTGGTGCAATAATTTATGTCAGATTTCGTAGTGAAAGTTCGTATATGGTTAATCTACAGTGCGCGTTAAATCTCGAGTCGCACCACTAAAAGTACAAACGTTAGCCCGTCTGGTGTTATGTGCTGCACAATTATTGGCTAAATTAACGATGCGAATTACCAATGAAATCAAATTTCCCTACGAAAATATATTCTACTGGAGTGATTCCTCCTACACTGGATTAAATCACCACCTGCAACTTGGAAAACGTTTTTACCACAAGAGTATAGCCAACATTCAGCAAAATTCTGATCCTGTGAAATGGCTACACGTTATTCATAATCCAGCGGATCTGGTATCGCGTTGTCATTTACGAAATTACAGCGGCTTTGAAGGAAACACCGCCATTCTCGATTCTGATATAAAATTGCTTGAGATACGAAAACAAACATTATCTGCCACGATTCATTCTGTTAGCGATCCTCTCGAGCAAATTCATGCTAAAAATTTCTTTATAAGGATCAATCATGCAATGGCTTTTGTACTACAGTTTATCAATAACTATGTCGAAAAACAAATACAAAATAAATAGGAACAAATTAATCAGAGTCGGCGGTCGACGACAATTTTCATCATTACCATATTCTTCACGACACAAATAATGCAATTTTTCACGAATGTGATGTTACGGTTTCTTCATTGAAACACTTACAAGTGTACGGCTAACCTCACCCTTATTGATGATTTGCGCAGAAATTTGAACACGAAAAATGCTTCAGTAGTCATATTGTTTGATTTCAGTAAGGTATTCGATAAAGTCGATTATACATTATTGCTTATGTAAATTAATTTTGTCTTATCTTTCTAATCGGTTGCAAGAAGTTCACATCACTACAATGCTACCATTATGTAGCATATGCATAAACCGACCATTATGATTAAGCTTTGTTTTTGTCTGTATTCCAGAATAACAAGGCAACTTCATTGAAATATAACTATAAGTTCATAATAAGGCTCTAACTGTACCAAATGGAAATCGACACGTTTTTGAAAATCTCTCTTTACCATTTCACTCACATTTCGAATCTCAGATAAAATCTTAAACAATTCGGTGCTGAATATGTGCTTTGCTTTCGATAAATACTCACAGATGACAACTGATATCATTCTCGCATGATAGTTTCATTATCATCGGAAATGTAAGGTTATTTCAATAAAGTTACCAGTCCTCTGTTGTTGTTATTAGACGTTTCGGAAAGCTAGATCTAAATAACACAAGACAGACTTCCAGACAAACCAAAAAAATAAGAAATTTTAGATTAGACGATCCATTTAGAATAGTATCTCTCTGTTTGTCAGGTAGTTTTTTCAGTCGGCCTAATACAGTTAAAATTATTTTTGTACTCCTTTAATAACAGTTTATGCCAAAATGTTCAGCGGAATATTTAAAATAGATACCTTCCAGATAAAAAGTGCCTAGTACTGATCTTACCTCTAGACAAACACTATGTATATCACAAAATCACAAAATTGCATAATCTTGAGAATTTCAATATGATTATTAATATCTGCAATGACTGCTTTTATATACACTGCGCGAATTAAAAAACGGAACAGAAATTTTCTTCGAAAAAAAAACACAGATTTCAACGCTTGTATCTTAGACGGTGCCAACTACGTTAAATTTTTTTATGTGGTGAATAAAAAACAATTTTAATTTCAATTGTCATTTGCATTATAACTAGTTTTTAACTAATTCAGTAACAGGAACAGCCTAAAACTTCAATAACTCGACAAGGAGGCCGCACAGAAATGTTCCTAGCATCATTTTGCAAGGTTTCTAAATTCTCAATAAAATGGCCGATTTAGATTTTTGAATGAAATATCGGGGAAGTAGGTTAGAGTTTCAAACAGAAGGAAACTTTTTTTATTTTTTGGACACCTTTTGTTTTACTCAAAAAAGTCATAAAAAAACAATATAAAATAAAACGGTTTCCAGAATCGAAAAGAAAACAAAATTTCCTTCAACTAGAAATAAATTTTTTTTTTTTTTTTTGAAAGGTGTTAGCTATTTCTCCAAGATACAAAAGTTCAAATCTGGGTATTTTTTCGAAGAAAATTTCTGTTCGGTTTTTTGATTGGAGCAGTCTAGTATATCATTAATTCTGTCACAACGCGTACTGATGTCGCCTATTTTCCTAAATGAATATTTGTCATCAATATTTTTAAATCAATAATCTCTGGAGTATCTAATGTAGATGGTTCATAAATATTCGGTCGTTGGCGTATCAATATGCCAAAATCCTACCAATAGTAACCAGTGACTAATTGACCAATATTTATATAATAATACTTTTTACAGGTAGCTGAGATGACGAATTTGAACAGATAATTAAAACTAATTTTATTCAACCCCAATTTAAACTAAACTTCCTTAAAGATTTTTGAGTGCAATCATAATACTACCATTGTATAAAAAAACCTACAAGTATGCACTGAGACACCCCCACATTTATATCTATATGAATAATCACAAGCACGTAATTTTCATCAAGCATATTGCACTTATGTTTTCACCTATTTTCAAAAAAAGAAAATTCCCCCATTTTTTTTAAATAGCACAAGTTCACGCAAATAAATAAAATTTATTAATATTTACCCAGCTCTCAATTATAATTTATTTATTTATTTTAATACTTAACAATTATAATTAAATTAATATTTAACGCTACTTGGGTTAATAATGTGTTAATCCTGATATTAAAAATTATGAACACTTGGAATGAAAATGGAAAGTAAACATTTTTGTTTTGACCTTATTTCCCTAAACAAAAAAACACAAAAAAAAAATGAAAATATTAAGTTTTAATTTTACTTCCATATTTTGACAAATTATAGATAAGCACGCCACAATATTATGTACATATTTTAATATTCGTGACAATAATCTCTATACATAATTATTTATTTGCCTAATGTATTGGATTTATACCTACGACAAAAACTATTTTGTGTCTTTATTGATTTTTTTTTGTTTATAAACCTTATATCTAATTGAAACTCACGTATAAATCGTTCGTTTGATGGATATATAAACTTGAAAATTATATAAAAGCTATAAAAACACTTAAAATCTAGGTACGGTGGTATACACGGTAAACTACATATTTTGTCTAGCCATTTAATATTACATAAATCATTTTTATGTAATAAATTATATGTCAAAAAATAAAAAAATTAAAAATTTGTGACAAAATTAATTAACTTTTTATTATTATTGTGATTTGGTTTGGGTGTGTGTGTGTGTGCTTGTTTGTTTTAAGTTTAACCGTCGTCGTCGTCGTCGTCGTTGTCGACGTCTTCGAGGGAATAGTTGAAAATTTTATTTTTTATTTTGTCACGACCTTAATCTGTTGTCGGGATTTTATTTTATTTTAGATTTACAATTTACTTTATGTTACCTACATATAGAGATAGTTTTTGAAATTGTCTTTTAGAAACTGATTAACAAAAGTTAATGTAACCATAAATATTAATTAACAGGTGTGACAATTACGATTTTAGTATGTTATGAGTTTTTTTTTTGGCGATTTAAATTTGAGTGGTTATGAAAGTACAAATACCTACATTAGATTATCAGATTAGAAAAGTTGATAAGAGTGTGATGTAAATCATTTTTTTATTATGATTTGATCTTTGTTTTGAATATTTATTGCCACACAAGTCGTTTTTTATTTTTAATTTATGTATGTTAACGTAGGACTGGTGGCGAGTGAAACTGTTTTGTAATTTGCAGCTATATGTATATGAATTATTTTTCGTGACATAGATTACTGTGCGATAAGATATTATTTCTCTCAATCTTCTGAAATAATCAAATAATATTCACGAATACTGTTGACATTATCTCGATAACATCCAATATCTATTATTTATTGGACAACATTCAGAAAAAATAAGAGTAAAATCATACACGCGGTAATGTTTCGAAATGGGAATTTGATAGACCAATTAAATCTAAGGAACTACACAACCTTTAACAAAATTCCTAAGTTTATTTTTGACACCTGATATAAAAGCTTACTATTTTGCATATAATTTTCTGAAAAAGTCTGTCATTGCGGGCGGTTATTCGGAACCCGTTAGTATACGTCGGGGTAACTTCCGAAGCATAGTTACTTCTTCGAAAACCAACAAATTTCAAATTTAAAACAAATTCAACTCATTTCTAGATAATTGCGACTCATTGTACTCTAAGAAATGTTCTAAAAAAATTCTGTGACAGAATCTTCTTTTGACACAAGTAATTTTGGATCGCTGAATATCAAGCTGCCAAATTTGGAATGGACTTTATAGAATATTTTGTGCTTATACTGGACGAAGTCCATAATCTCGTGAAATTGTACAATCACATATATTATCATATATTAAATACTATTCGTTACGGTCAATGGTATATAGTTGATAGTTTAATACACAGGAATTAAGCTCGTAAAATTTGTATGGAATTTCCTATATGTAACTCGCAGAACAAGAAGAATTAAAGTCAGAAAATATTCTTAAAAAATATATTTAATTCAATAATTTTCCTAAGTTTAGTTTTTAGTTTTGCTTAATAAACTTAAAAATATACAAATGTTCTGATAACGTAAATTTTCACGGTCGTATGAGAGTTTGGAAAATGTGAAATTTAATTTACAAAACAATAAATAATTCCAATTTTTTCCAAATCTAATTCCATTTTTATACGATAGTATTTCCCGTTAACTTATTTCTTTGCCCGGTTTGAATGATCTGTTAAAACGTTTCAGATGGTTTGTTATTTGGCAGAAGCACCTATAACAAACAAAATGTAATCCATCTAAAAGGACATCTTACCCCGTAATTATCCAAAACTATCTATAAAGTATATGATTTTAATTCAGCGTAGCTGTCAACATCGTATCAGCTCAATGCCAGTATTAACCAATTACTGTGAATCATCAAAGTCCAGTAAATCTAAATTATCCAACTGATATTACCAAAATAATGTAAAATTGAAATATTACAATGGAATAAACAGCTCACCACTAGTAGGTATATATTGTATTAAGAATGAAATCTGGAAACCCTCTGCAGGTTTTTCATATAATCAATCCATAAAAATTGTTCAGTTTTGCAAATGAACAGGTTCAGTTTTGCAAATGAAAATTGTTGAAACAAACAATCGCTTTTAATCGGTTTCCACAATTCTGCGTAACTTTGATGAATTACACAAATTCATTGATTTGGTTAGCTCCATTCGAAAATGCACAGAAAGTTATTGAATTATGGTCACTCTTCTGCCTTTATTGTTCGGTAATCGTAATCGTAATGGTAATAGTAAGGTTAATGGCAATGGTAATGGTAATGGTAATGGTAATGGTAATGGTAATGGTAATGGTAATGGTAATGGTAATGGTAATGGTAATGGTAATGGTAATGGTAATGGTAATGGTAATGGTAATGGTAATGGTAATGGTAATGGTAATGGTAATGGTAATGGTAATGGTAATGGTAATGGTAATGGTAATGGTAATGGTAATGGTAATGGTACTGGTACTGGTAATGGTAATGGTAATGGTAATGGTAATGGTAATCGTAATGGTAATGGTAATGGTAATGGTAATGGTTTCCCTTGACTCAGTGATTTTTTTTAGGTGAATCATATTTCTTAAAAATTCCCAATTTATTTCTTCTTCGTAAAATTTGTAATTTCTAAGCAATATCACTAGCTTTAAAAAAAGCTAAGCAAATGAATGAATGAGTGAAGGCAACAGATTGAGGAGAGTACAACCAAATACTTAGAGGGTTCTTCCCGGGAATTCTCGGACGGGAATTCAAGGGAAATTTTCTAATTGTTTGTTTCCCGTTTCCCGGGGAAAAAACTAAAAATTCCCGGGATTTTTTTATATATTCTCTATTTTTTAATCAATTGACACACGCATTTTTTCTATCACCAACATAACAAACCTATTTTTTAGTTTCTTTCGGTATATCCCCCAGCTGTCTTCAACATCTATATTTTTATTGTTTCGATATTATTCAGCGAATTGAACGTAGTCGTACAGGTAGTTTTTTCGGTTTTAACTATGATGACGGGTTTAACTACCGATACATGTGAATGTGACGATATTAATGGTGCATTGCAAATGTCAAGAAAATTGTAAAAATTTTTAAAATGATACCTAAAAGAAATTCAATTCTTCAAGCGTATGTGAAGCAAAATTACGGAATGGAATTAATTTGCTTTTGGATTATTAGACCAGATGGAATAGCATGATTTGTGATGATGATTGAAAGATTTATAAAAATTGTTGACTCAGTTCGAGAGGCACTAAATGATTTGGGATTCCTAATATTGCTGAATGACAATTATATCCCAATATTGTAGAATATTTTTAATGCGCTTCAGCCATTTCAATTAACTGTGGAAGCTTTGGGAAGATGTGAGGCAAATTTGGTTACAGATGATGCGATTTTTAAGTTTTTTGTTTGCATTTTACGTTACATCAAAGAACGAAGAAACCAAGATATTGTGTCTTTAGTAAAATATATGCAGACACTCGACATACAACCAACTGCAAATTCGTCAATAATCCGGTACGGCACCTAGATTTTTAATAGGTTATTCTAGAACTAGAGGGTGAGGATATATTCAGGGAAGATGACGAGTCAAAACACTCCCTGTTGGTTCCAGATATTAACAAAATGTTGGCTGGCGTAATAAACGAAGCCCTTAGAACACAAACAAATTCAACGTCGTCAAACAATCAGAGAACAAATATACAAAAAGAATTACAAATATATGAAAATACGGGAAACATTACAACAAATCTGCAGAAGTTGCTGTATGCCGTAATAACCATCCAACCTACTTCAATTGAAAGTGAAAGGGTATTTTCGGCCCCGTCTAATTTTTGCTCAAAGAAGAGAACATCGTTGAGCGACATTTTCATTGCCTGCCTTTGTTTTTCTAAACAAATAATAAGTTTTAGTTCATATAATAAAATTAAGTTTAAGATGAAGTAGTTTTATATACATACAGTTGAGTAATGAGTTGATATGTGTATAGTACACAGTGTATTCGTAATTTATGATTTTATTTTATGTTTATATTTTGAAATAAATTTAATGTTTTTCAAATTCAATACCTATAATTTCTTTTTTTTTAGTATTTCAGGAATCCCGGGAAACCCGGGAAAATTGGTTTTAATTTTCCCGTTTCCCGGGAACAAAAAAAAATCCGGGAAAAAGCACCCTCTACAAATACTCCAACAAATATGACTGCACATATTGACCACGAAGCACAAATAGTGTATATTGTTTGCATGAACAATTGTACGGACGGAATGTAATTCTTCACTATGATCAGTATTAGCCAATTCTAATATATCAGTGTTTATCTGACTTAATGCTGTCCTATAGTTTACATTTCTATTATTATTTGCCATAGCGTTGGTTTCGCTACAGTTCTATAATATTTGCGGATTCTGAGCTAACTTTGCTACTTTTGCACACTACACAGCTTTCACTAAACCAGCCATTCTTCTTCCATAGAGACCTAAATTCTTAATTTTGGTGACTCTTTAGCCATAGTAATTAAGAGTTTCCTTTGGTTAATCTACTACAGGGGCCATTTATATCCGAGATGATATCCCCTATTTGTTTAGGTTTTTGGGCCAGATCACGAAAGATGATTAACTATATATGAGTTATACTGAAATGAGCTGTTTCTTTCAGGAGTTCGAATGTCATATTTCCTTGTCCTTGGTAAAATGATCAGTGTTCTAATTCTCATTCCATCCAGTCTCTCTAAACCTCAAAAGACTCGCTATCATTGGCATAACCACTAGTGCAACACCCAATACCTGAAAATTTAGCAGCTACAAGTCTTTCTTTCTCCTGGCCATACAATTTGTCGCAACATCTACTCTACCTACTAAACTCTGTAGATTTATTTTCGGTTGGATTAGACTATTGCCATGTTAAAAAAAATAGTTAGCCATTTACAATTTGGTCATGCTGCAACGAACTGCAATGTTGAATACAGATGTGTCATATTCACCACTCAAAATTCTTTGAATTCATCTTTCTTTGATTTAAAATCTTCGGACATCGAGCAACGTTCAAAGGCCTCCCAACTTATCAAAGGGCTTTCTCGATACTATAAAGCAAAAAATTTCAGAAAAACAAAAGCGCCCAATGTTACCCAAGATGGATGGAAATTACCTACAAAAGTTGACAACATGGCTGCAGTAATTCAACAACAAAGCAAACAAATTTCAGAGCTTTTAAGTATGCTAGACAGATTATGAATAAGCTCAAATTAGTATCCTTACATGCAAACGCAGTCATCAGCATTGCTAGGTGACTAAATTTGCTAAATTTTATCAACAAGCAGAATCTTCCAAATCCGGAAAAGACCGATCAGTATTATGTCAACTTTAGGCTAATTATTTGAAAAAATTATTTACAATAAGATTTATAAACTTACAGTATCTTACAACCAAATACCCGACAACCAGTTTGGATTTTGGCATAACCACACAATAACACAAGCTATTGTCAATCTAACATCCCACATAAACCATAAAATTGGAGAAAGAAGAAGTATTCGAATCTGTCTGGCTAGATGGTCTAATATTTAAATTAAGCAAAATAAAATTACATATACTGTTAGACATGCTGTATAACAAGATATTCATAACCACTAACGGAAGCACAACAAGGCTCCATAAATCTAGTCCTGTTTAATCTCTATACACAAGATTTGATATCTAATGGAAAATCAACGATAATAATATCCAGACACGTTACAATTTTGTTTAGAAGGGGATCCGTTCAACATGCCAAATTTCAAAACGCAATATGCAAAAATAACTTAAGGTACACTATGGCATATTTCAAAACCGCATTTGGTACGCTATCGCATATTTCAATACGGCATATGGTACACTATGGCATCAGGTACACGACGGCAAATTTCAATATGGAATATATGGTAGAATATGGCATATTCTAAAAATTGGTAAACGCAATGAAAATGGAATATTAAAATGGCCAATTAGGGTGTACATTGGCTATTTATTAACCGAATATGATAAAATTCGATATATACGATGGAAATGGGATTCTAAAACTGATTAGAGATGAAATTCTGGAATATGGCCTATTTTAATGGAACTTAGCTGTTTCTTAACCGATTATGATGAAATTCAACATATTGTGAAAATTCGCTAACATTTGGACTGTAGTAGGGATAGGCAAATTAAAAGGGACTTGATTCAGCGAAATTCTTGAATTATAACTGTAATCATTTAAAATGGATAATGACAAATACAACGCACAAAAAGAGAAATACTGGTGCATTGCAAGAATATTAGCCGCAAATAATACCTAAATCAAATATTTTTTTTGTTACCACAATTTATTATAGTATAGTTTTAGCTTGAAGTAGCTTACTTGCGCTCCATATAGGACAGTAGCAAGCAACAAGAATTATATAATAAAACAAAGGTCCACTAATTCGATACCATCATTGATACTGACGCTGCGTTGAATAGTGCAGTGCGTTGACTACACGATTTTAAACTAAAAGCTTCAAGCCGGACCGGAAGTTTAACTTCTCAGATCATCTTAATTAATAGTTTGCGTGTTGAGGTCTTGTTTTAAATTGTCTTGAGATAGTTTATATTTTCAACTACTGCAATAGGTAGAGTGTTTGAAGTCCGGCATTTATTTTATATTCATAATGTAGACCAAATTTCGTTTTCAAGTGTAATACTCACGAAATTTTAATTTATCGCATATGCTTACAAACCATGACCCAAATTAACCGTGTATATAATTCTACCATCACACCTGATACTACATCTACTAGACAAAAATTTTAAACAATCCTTGTACATAGGGAATACATACCCACTCGTAAATTTTGTTTTGTAACGACCATAAATTCACATTAATTTCGGTGATGTATGGGAATAAATTTGTTGATTTTGATCTAAAAAACATTTATAAAATTGTCGCGCAGGTTCAAACGTTTTAATATACAGAATTATTTCAAATAATGACCGGAAATTATGTGCATTAGTTGTCGTCGTAGTGCATTCATGAATATATTTTTCCATAAATTAAAAAAAAATAAAAAATCAAGTTCTATATACGCATTAGAAACGGTAGCACATAATAATCTGTCTCATCATTTCCAGAAATCGTAAACCTCGACCAAAATCTATTTACGCGCAACGGCACTGTATCATATTTATAAATTAACAAGGGATTGAAATACCAAAAATTAACATAATTATTCGAATATTTTTCCAATTAACACAGGAATCGTTAAATTTAATAATGGTAGATGTTAGATGTTATATTTTTGGTAAAGGATCGGTATGCGGAGAAAGTCCTGTATACACAGAAATAGCGGAATGCTCAAGTTAACAATTTGAGTTTAATGGTCGGTTTTTTTTTTGTTTTGTTCATATATACGAATGTGCTATCTTGTCAGAATTATAATTAACCTTTCCGAGGATCCCTTTTATTATTTTATTGGGTTCTTATATACACACAAACTAGAGGTATACCCTCGATAATAATAGAAATTATCATAAAAGATATATTAGATAATAAATTACTTTTTTTTCGTCTATTTTTGTGACTAGTTAACAATATTTTATGTAGAAAAAAAAAATAAAAAATTTAAAAACGAAAACTAGAATATCACTGCATCGAAAAAAACTACCACCAAATTAAATGTTACAGAAGACGCGAGAATACAAAAAAAAAATATTTAAAAATGAATTATAATTATCAAGATTCTGGTTTATCTTTTGTTGCATGTATATGTGGTGAAATGGTAATTGGCATATGCAGGCAAGCTGATAAAATGAACGAACTTACCACATCATGTATTATACTAAGGTTTTTTTATTTTATAAAGACCTTACGCTATTCTTGTTATGTTTCTTGTTTTAAATTTTGTTGTTGTTGTGTTTTGTGGTTTGTGATAATTGGCTTTGATTAGGTTTTAATCATATAACAAGGCAATCTTTTTGCTCGTCTTGAAATTGGGAAGGAGAATGTAATACCTTCTTCAACATTTGAAATGACCTATTTTCCATTGTTTCCTTTTCGTTTAGCAAGCATTAAGAAACTGGTTTTAAAATGGTCTAATGGAGTTATAATTATCATACGTATAATGGCGCTGACAATATTATCTGAAATTAGGACATGTGTTTCTTTTCGAATACTCAGAGTATCAATTCCATGTACTTCTCCAAATTTGTTATACCCTAAAAATCACCTAATTTCTAGAAATGCTATAGAAATTTTTGCTATTTTGAAGTGAAACTTTTTTAGGCAGAGTATGATTCAAACAACAAAAGAATATTGAAATAAAATTCTGTGACGTTCGTGTAAACATTATTCTACGAACAGTTGAAACAATAAGCTTAAAGTAAGTGAACTTTTTAAATAATCATCTAATTAGAGTTGGTACATTAAGATTAAATTTAATACTTTTAAACTAAATACAAAATTAATCTCTATACGTTAGGTAAATTGTTCAATATTGTGAACTCACGATGTGAACTCAATATTAAGAATTCACGATCACAATTTCGTTTGCCTGCTCAAGCTAAAGTCTTAATTTAATGTCAATATTGGTAAATTATACTGCTTCTATTCCATTTATGCTTTCACTCTTTTTTGCATTTCATACTTATCGTGTTTCTCTAGCTAGGTATTGTATCGACTTGTGACTTGTTATAATCTAGTTTTGCTAAGAGCAGTTACGGATTGAGAGAAATAACTATAATATAGAATGTGCGATTATCCCGTTTGTATGTGTCTACTGTCCTTATATGGTACAACACCGTAAAGTAACAGTAATACCAGACGCCTCAGCTTTATATATATATTATATGGGAACCGTTCATAATGCCGCGTTTTAAAATGTCGCGTTTTAAAATACCGCATTTCAAAATGCCGCATGGTACAAAATGTCGCGTTTTAAAATGTCGCGTTTCAAAATGCCGCGAGGTACAAAATGTCGCGAGGTACAAAATGTCGCGTGGTACAAAATGTCGCGTTTTAAAATGTCGCGTTTCAAAATGCCGCGTGGCACATAATGTCGTGTGGTACAAAATGTCTCGTTTCATAAAACCGCGTGGTTCAAAAAACCGCGTGGTACAAAATGACTCGTTTTAAAATGATGCGTTTTAAAATGACGCGTTTTGAAAAATCCCTTATAAATCAACACAATATGATGTGAAATAATAAATAATTTAATAAAAATTATTTGAAACAAGCAAATTGTGTTTAAACATATACTAAATTTTCCTTCACTGAATGGAAATTATTTATAAATGTAATTTTATGTAATTATAAAGTGGGTCTAAGAAAAAGAACGCAAATGTTGAAATTTATTAGAATATTCCTTCACTAAAATGTTAAAGTGTTAAGTCCTTATATATCGGAAGTTGATATCACATTTATTTTATTACTTCATTTATTAATATAACATTTATTTTATTCCTTCTTTACAAACGCGACATTTTGTACTCGCGGCATTTTGAAATGCGACATTCTAAAACGCGACATTTTGTACCACGCGAAATTTTGTACCTCGCGGCATTTTGAAACGCGACATTTTAAGACGCGATATTTTAAAACGCGACATTTTAAAACGCGGCATTTTGACCCGGACCCATATTATATATATATATATATATATATATATATATATATATATATATATATATATATATATATATATATATATATATATATATATATATGATATATATATATATATATATATATATATATATATATATATATATATATATATATATATATATATATATTGCCACTAACCGAAGCCCATCCACCGCAATATTTGCTATTTATTCCATTAAGTATTTAAAGTCATCCTACAAATGGTAGATGTTTTAATTTTTGACTGGAAAGGCAAAATTAAAAACTGAAATACTTTCTCTCTTTTTTATTTAAGATTTTTGATTTTTGATCTGTACTAAATAGATCGGGTCCCAAACTCCCAACAATCAAATTACAAAATTTGGTACAGACTGACGGTGCAATGAACTGGATATGGTATTTGGTGGTTTTGTGATACACAAATAACGATGTTGGTTAAGCTTTACTGTGTACAATAGAATTTTCACAATAATAATAATTTTTAATTAATTATTCTTGCTCAGATGTGAATGCTTCGGTGGTTGGTTATAAAAAGGGCGATTGGTTTCTTTATTTTTTTACATTTATGGCGATATTTTAATTTTTATGGTTCATGGCAGATGGCCAAAAATCTATACACAACATTTTAAAGTTTTAGAATCTTAAATTAAATTTTGCAATGTTTCGTGTGTATATAATATTTCGTGTGTGTAATTCTGCTATTCTGCCCATCAACCACTTTGAGAGGGGTAGATTATTATTCTTAGTAAGAACAATATCTCCGACTTTGACGTTGTTTTTCATTTTTGCTATTTATTACGATGCTGCACACTGGTTAAATACTCCAAATGCCATCCTTCCAGATGTTTTGATTTATTTGTTGCAGAATTTGCCATTTGGATAGCTTCAATAATTTTACATCTGTCAAATCTTCGCTTGGGATTTGTGTAGTGAGTCGGTCGATTAAAAATGACCTGGTAGCCTGCAGCCTTATAGTTGTCGCCGGAGTCATCCCGATAGATCTGCTGGCGCTGGCGGAAGGGTCGGGAGATTTATCGGTTGAGCGCTGAATTTGGAAGAAAGGATTCTACGGAGAGAGCCCGCAGCATTACGCTTGTGGCTTGTGGCATGGCAGAATCGATGAGATGGATTGAATAGTGGTTGGTTCCTGGATTAATCGTGACCACGGAGAGCTCGATTTCTTCACATGCCAGTTTTTTACCGGGAATGGCTGTTTTGGGGCCTATTTGCATAAGATGGGAAAACTAATGTCACCTCAATGTCGATATTGCTCAGAAGAGTGCGATGAATTTTGTCATATATTCTTTCGGTGCGGTAGGTTCATTGAAGAAAGAAGACGGCTCGCTTTAGCATTGGACGGGGTCACAGCTGACACAGTTAGTGCTGCGGCAGAAGCGAAGCGATGGTTGTCTGACGGACCCCTAACAAAGTAAGGTGTAGAACATAAATGAGGGCCCCAAAATGGGTAGCAGCGTGGACCAGACCGAAGTAATGCAAAAGCGGTTCCCATCTGGGCTCTCCGTGGCTTGTAGGAGACTTTTTGGTGAGTATAAACCTCACACTGTCAAGTAAAGTCCATCATCACTTGGCGTTGGCTTTTAGAAAGTTTTAGCTCCTACAATAAAAATAAAAAAATCTGCATCATCATTTACAGTACACAAATTGGTCTGGAGTTCAACATAGCCTCTATCTCAGCCAGCAATGTTTACATTTCTTCCATACTGAGTATATGTCCGTTTATTATTCTCCTCAAGTGGTACTTCATGCTTTTAACCGCAGCCTACCATAATCCGCCAAAGTGTGGTGAGCTTGGTAGAATGCATTTGAGCGTTATTTCTTCTGTCAATAAGAAATTTAAAAAAATATTAAAATTTTTGCGTAAAATGTCTATATAGGTCATACATATATAAATGGTTGCTCGCTCCAACAAAATTTGTGCCGTTGTTGCTGTGAATATTTTTACATACTCCTCTCCGAGCTACAAATCTCCGAAGTATAGCGATATAAGCATCTGTGGTCAGGCCAGAGACCAGTTCAATGTGAACAGCTTTTGTGGGCAAACAAACGAAAACACAGACATAACTCTTAAAAGTTGTTTGCCCTTTCCCTCTAATTAAGTGTGTTTGGAAAGGTCCTGCATAATCCACACCAACTTTAAAAAACGGCCTAACTAATTTTACTCTTTGGGTTTGAAAGGTTACCCATGACTTGGTTCAGTTCCTTTGGATTGCACTTCATACATTTTAGACAACTATGGGTTATTTTTCGAATTAGGTTTCTGCCACCCAAAATCCAAAACTGGTGACGTCTGTAACGAAAATTAATTGACCATCCCCCCCTATTGACTTATCCGCTGAAGATAAGGGACCGGGATTACGTTAGCAGAATACACAAATTTAGAGGTCCGGTGCGGTATCTCTGGCAGGCTAAGCTCAGGGTTAGGATGTGGGGGTTCCGGAAATAAATTCGTGCTACATTAGACCGCACTTAGGACAAGGACTAGCGAAGGACAAACATTGCACCGCCCATGTATTAGCCGGCGAACAAAAAAAGATACTTTCCGGCCAACCATAGGGGGATCTCGACAGAAGATAAAAAACGGACCAATAAATTAGCAGAACACATTGTGGTTTGAAACCAAGGGGCCGAAGAGAGAAGACGAATGGAAAATTAAAATACTATTTATAACTCGAACGTTTTAGAGCTGGGAGGCCCGAGACACAATCAAATGGAACGCCATATGGCGGAAGGTCCCGTTCTCTTACCTCTGCCTCGCTTACCTCGCCTACCTCTGCCTCACTCCGCTCACCCCACAGTAAATAAAAAAACTTCCTAGTTTGATTTCATAACCCCTGTTAGGCCGGGGGTAACCCACTCGACACCCCCGATCACAATTCGGGTAGTTGCAGGACGGAACTATATAGAAGTTGGTTGGGGTTATCAACAAAAAAATGAATCACCCAGAAATATATAAATAATAGCAAATCAAATAAAAACAATATAAATGGGAAACCCCAACAAAAAAATTTTTGGTGTTCACTTACCGATTGGTTCCGGAGCCTCCCAAAGCTCTGATAGGTCCTGGCACCTGTATGAAAACAAAAGAACGAAAACAAAAATTCTAAGGTACGTATCCCCTTAGGCTCGAATTTTTGTGGTAGGGTTCCCTTACAACTGTTTGTACTTTAACGCTTAATGACCATGGCTTTCAACCACCTCCTCCCCGTGAAAATTGCTCCCGCATACAATCCAACCACTCCAATGTTGTATTAGTGTGGGGTTGGTTTTATTTTTGTTCCCTCTCCTGGGTCTGGGCGCCGGTTTCCGGCTCAACGGGTACCTCCCTGGTTATCCCGGGATTCTACGACCACGCCCCGGTCACCTTGGTGAATCGCCTACGGATAGCTCTCGTTGCCCCACCAAATGGGTATTCCCGTGGTGCCTGATTTGGTTTATGTTATATATAACGTTGGGTGGTTTCGTTTTGGTGGTTTTTCTCCCCCTTTTTTTTATTTATTTTGTTGATTATTTGGTTAGTTTAGGGGCCCGACGATCCTCCTAACTTATTTTCCCCGGCCCGTGACCTAATTGAGGCACACCGTGGTTCCGTTCATTTAAATTCCCTAATCCTCGAATCTCGGATATGCACGATTAAATGTTTTTTTTGTTAATTAGCTTTTTATTTACTACACTATGGCGAACTCAATAATTCAAAGAAACATTTTTTTTTCTTTTTTCGCTCTGCTGGTTTGCACGTCCCAAACAAAAAACCCAAAACTGACATCCATTTTTTTTTCTTCCTCTTTTTTTTCAAGAAATTCGCCGCTCGCTAGATATCCTATTAAAAAAACGCATTCCGCCATAACTCGTTGGAAAAAGAAAATACCCGGGGAATTTTTCCAACAACGTGTGGCCATCATAGGGGTTTGTCCAGCATATAAGTATAGTCCGTGATGTTCTCGTACTATCATTTCAGTTATGATATCATTTGCTGGTAATATTACGGGATGTTTCACATCATATTTTAAGCATGCATTCGAAAGCCTTCCCCCAACTCGTGAATGGTTTTAAATATTTTAATCTGCTCGATGATGGCAGTTCTTTTTTGGCTTTAATTAACTTTTAATTAACCAAGTTTTGTAACTCCGAGGAGGTTAAGTATGGCGGTAGGTTTAGCGTTACATTAATAAAACGGCATACGTAAGCTAATACTCGGACTACTTTACTAAAACTGGATATTCGCTCAATTAACTTATCTGTTATGTTGGATTGATACGCTTGAGTAGGTAATGATTGACTTCGCATTTCTTCTGAAGTAAATGATTGACCCTTTACACATTTTGGCCAATTTTTCGAATTTACATAGCCATTTGGGCCCATGCCACCATAAATTGAAATCTTCCAGCTTTTATGGTTCAATTCCCCTCGAGGCACAATCTGCTGGATTTTTTTGGGAGTCTACATGTCTTCATTAAGACTAATTCATGTTGGTAAGTATTTATCCTGTCCTGTTTCCAATAAAGGCAGTCCACTTGGTTGTCTATTTAAAAGTAATGCACCTGGAATTGACATTTGTTTTACGGGTGCCACCGTCGTTTACGCCTGTATTAGTTTTATGATCGAACGACACCGTCTTGTGCAGTTATTTGGTCATATACTACTGCCGAGTAGGCATACTTCGAAGCGTCGGAGAAACCGTGTAACGTAATCTTGCTGGTATTGGTTGTGTTGATACACCAACGGGTCAAATAATTGACTTGCTTCTGAGAGGATTCCCATTTTGGTGATGGTTATGGTTCTTCATTCAACTGCACCTTAAATTAGAAATAATCTGTTATTGGCTTCCAATGTAATCCCAATACCTTGACAGAATTTGATTCTTCTATTTCTAAAACTTCATCTTTATTCATGGGATTACTGATCAATACTCTGTCTTCATTAGCCAACCATTTTCTTAACTGGAAACCTGAACTTGACAATATCAGATTTATTTGATCTTTCAAGATGATAGCATCTTCAATTGATTTGGCTCCTGTCATCAGGTCATCTACGTAAATGCTGCGTTTAATGTGATTTGCTGCTATTGGGTATTCGTGTTTATATTTCTCGGCTGCACTAGCTGTCCCATAGGTGACGGTTTCAAGGTCGTAGGTCGTAAATGGTTTGTTTGGTGAATCTCGCCATATAATTTATTAGTATTTTGTATCATATGTTGCAACGCGAACTTGTCGGCACATTTTTTCAATTTCCGCGGTAAATGCTACCTTGTACAAGACAACCGTTCAGAGATTTGCCTGTAGTGGTTTTGGCGGAGCCATCAAAAACTACTCTTAATTTCGTTGTGGTGCATGACTTCTTGATGAAACCGTGGTGGGGTAGATAATACCCGTTGAATTCATTGTGATTTACTTTGATTTCTTTCATAAGGCCCAACATGGAGGGCATTCGTTGAACTGCAGTTGGAAAGGAGCTTCCCAAAATATCCGAAGAGAGCTTGAACGGCAGACGAACTTCAAATCGGCCGGTACTGTCTACTTTTTTGGATTGGTTTAAATATTTCTTGATTTGACAAATCATTTATGGTAGAATGGCCCGGATTTTCTATCACAGTTCCGTTCATATTTAATCAATGATTTAGAAGAAACGAACAGTTCTAAAAATCTTCACATTGAACAATACAATTTGGATATGGTCTCAGAGCACTTTAACCGTTATTTGAAACTTAATAAAATTTACAGAAATGTCACTTATATTTATAGATTTACAACCAATACCAAGATGAAGGCTGTCATGAACGAAAAAATTTTAACACCTTCACCAACAATAGATGAAATAAATTTCGCATAGATTATTTGCAGAAAATGGGAGCAAACGCATAGGCATTTCCATACGAATCAAGATTAATCAATTCAAAGAAGGTGCATCCAAACGTAGTAAACTGGAAGAGCCAAAGAGCGTGGTTTTCAAAACCTTGCTTTCTGTAAATTCTGTAAAATGGGGAATTTAATTGTAAGTTTTCAAAAAACCAAGATTTTCTAAAAAACCAAGATTTTTATAACATTTTGAGAAACAGGATTTCGATACGCTTCTATTTTTCGATTGCTTTTATAAAGAAGAAAAAGGGAACTTTAATTTAATTTATTGTTATTTTGTTGCTGATTGCAATTATCATTTTACAGTAGAAATTGTGTCTATATTTGCGGAATTTGTGAATCATCTGAACCCCGAAGAAGTCAAAATTTGTTTTGGAGTCCCGAAATTGTTCTTTTTGGAAAACTTAGATTCTCTCAATTATATTGCATAATCCACGGAGCTCCTTCAAGCAGGCAAATATTTCTTGCTGGATCGTGCACTTTTCATATAAATGCTATAATTTTTCTATTTTTGTTCTTAGTGACGGGTGTTTCAGATATTGATGTAACGTTAGTGCGTTATATGACAAATACTGGATCTTTTCTGGTTAGGAGGTGTCTGAAATTTGAATTGCTTCTTGATTTCCAGTTTGACGCATGATGGAATATATTAAAACTGTTCTGTAACTTTTGATCATGAAACTTAATTTTGCTGTGATGACAATTTATAAAATAATTGTAAAAATCATATTTATGCCACTGTCTCTAGAACACAATAAACAACTATATAATAAATAAAATGTTTTCGAATATCCTGAAAATGACCAACCCCGCTAGCGGTAATGCTTTCAAAATACTAATGAAATAAACATTATAATTTATACAAGCCATCGGTTATAAATAATTGACCACATTATTTAACTAACGGTTTGAATATTTTCCAAACTCATGTCCAAAACTCGTGACTATGCCAATATTCCTTAAAGACTCGAAGAAAACCACAAGTTTTATACAAAAATACCAATTTTATTTCATTATTATTAATGAGTAGTTTTATTGGTTACTGTATTTTCTCTATACATACTATATAACCAGCAGAACATATGTCAGTTACGCCCTCGAAAATAAAAATCTGCAGTTTCTTTACAATTGCCTGTGTAAAAAGGTTTGCTGGGTATTATTTAATAAAAGAGATAAAAATAAAAACTTTTAACTATTTTACAAAGTGTTACAATGTCTCGCGATATCAATAATTTTTTATTTTGTAATGTACAGTTTCTTATTATTATTATTGCATATAACATAAACCAACTGTTAATATGTTTGATAAAATTGTAAATAGAAAGAGGTAGTACGAAAAAATACAAAACTATACATTACTCATATAAATCATTTTGTATTTATTGATTTTATTACTGAAATTAATTAAAATAAAAAAAAACGGTTGGAATAATCATAATTGTTCCAAAGGTGTATAATGTATATGTAAAGATAATTTATACGAATAATAAATCAATAAACTTTTATGAAAATTACCAGTCGAGGAAATCATAAATTTTACATATGTATGTACAGATGAAAATTATTCAATGTTTCGGATGTTTATACATATTTGTAGTAGACACGATAGATTTTATTCAAAATTATTCTTTTAATAGTTAGCTCTACAAATTGACTGTAACGGAATTGCGACTTTGTATTTATTTATATAAACAGACCATATAGGATGAAATAGTTTGAAAGTTTATTACATCCCATCTGGGAAGTTAAGTTGTAATTTATCTTAATTGTGGCAACAGTTTAAATAAAGTTAAATCATTTATTTAGGTTGGGTTTTGTTGAATATCTAGCTGAAAATTATTCATATCCAGAGCAACAGCAACAGAATCATCTAAAACGAAAAGACGTCAAAATTAATAAAAGCACTTAATCCATTATTTTTAAATTAATTGTAAATTAAAACACTTACCCTAAATTGACAAATTTACCATACCAGATCACCGTTTAAATGCAAGGTTTATTGAATTAACTACATATTACATTGAATTAACTACATAAACTGCCAATCCTGAAGAAAAAGGTGATTTGACTTACGAGGAAAATTATTTAACTGCCATATCCACCCTAAATAATTTGATTTCATCAGAAAATTTAAATCAAGGTGTGGTAAGTTTTGACATTTCTCAAAATGCAACTCAAGCTGGTGAAATTACCTAATTGTGAAAGAAATGTATCATCAATAATTAAATCGGAACGTTCGTCGAACAGCCATCGATCAACAATTCGAATATGCAAACAACATCAAACGTTTACTGGACATCCCTGCTGAGGTAATCCGCTGGCTTCCTGCGCTTAGTGGAGTAGCTGAAATTAGAAATTCATGGCTTATTTATATCCTCATGCAGAAGTTGAACGAAACATCAAAGACACTTTTGGCAGAACACTCAGCCGGCATTAATAATTTTTGAATCGACGTATAGATTACATCTAGATTCTCTTACCTGAGGAATCCTTTTCAAAATCATTTCTAAGACCGATTCATCGTCTAACTTCCTTTTAAAGAGTCACCCACACAATTTTCGAGGAATGAAATGCCGCTTTATTCGTGATCCAATTTTCGCAATATTATACCATGAATGCATGACCAAATATCAAGAACACAATCACATGATTGAGATTTTTCCGCCAAAGCCATCGGCAAACGATTTTTATTTAACGTATCACGGCGTTATTGAAACTTCCAGCTCTACCAGTAAGATGAGAGTTGCATTCGATGGATACGCCAAATCCAGCTCAGGAATTTATATGCAATCTTTCTGCGGTTCAGGGAGCATATTGTAGCAATTTCTGCTGATGTGGAAAAGATGTACCGCCAGGTTTGTAAATCTCCAAATGATATCAATTTTCAAAAAATCGTTTAACGCTCTGATCTATATAAACCCAATCGACATTTCCGATTAATAATACCAGTTTAGCATCTGCCTCATTTCTGGCAACAACAGCAATCGAGAAAATAGCAGAAGACAACGAAAATCCCTCACAACATGCTGCAGATGTCACTGCTAATGATATATACGAGAACAATCTTATGACCGGGGCGGATAATGAAAACCATGCAACAAAATTAATATAAATGTGGTTAAAACGCATTAAACAAAATATCTGGCGATCATCAACGAAAAAATAATAAAAACATCCAAGAGTATACGACACAATATGCGGAGTCGGTGAAAGTTTTGGGCATCAATTGGAATTCGGGTATCGACTGCTTCATGGTCAAGTCTCAACTGCCAGACTCAATGAATTTTACATAAAGGCAAGTACTTTCTGAAGCAAGTCGAATGTTTGATCCTTTAGAGGTTGGCTGGCTCATATCATCATAACCTTCAAAATATTTTTGCAGATGCTTTGGGCAAATAATTTAACTTGGGACAATCCACGCCCAAACGGCAAGCAGAGTATATGGGCAAATATCACAAACAATTTAAAGATGATTAAAAACATTTGTATCCCCAGATTTAAAAATGCAGTTGATAGTTGTATCATAGATCTACACGGCCTTTGTGATGCAGATCAGTCGGCGTACACAGTTGTGATATTTTTCAGGTCGAGCTTCCAGCTCGAAAGTAAAAAGTAGCGCCCATCAATCAGCAAATGCTTCCTCACATTGAATTCCTTGAATTATGTGCGGCGGTATTCTTGACTAATCTCATAAAATTAGTTAAGAAGGGGTCGAGCTTAAAAATCAACAACATATTCGTTTGGACTGATTTTCAAATCGTACTTTAGTGGCTAACAAGTCCCCCAAGACGTTGGAGCATATTTGTAGACAATCGCAATTCTGAAATCATTTCATCGATTTCATTAGCGGAAAATCTAGGGGATTGCACTTCTCGGGCTTATTACCCAGTGAAAACGAATCACATTACTTATAAGGTGAAAGCGACGAAACTGGCTTTATCAATCAACCGAGTCATGGCTACCCAAAACTAAAATCTACGGGCGCGAAGTGGAATATGTAATTGATTATTGTAACGGTGAAACAATCTAGGTTGGGGTGGGTTCATAACAGTCTCTCCCCATATTCTGCTAAACACCATATAAATGCCAATAAATGATCCAGAATTTAAATACATTAATTCTTCCAGATACCCATCTAAACAACAAACACGCGGGGCTAACCCTTCTGCTTTATATCACCTTTCTATCATCATGGTCAAAGAAGTCGTTAAAAATTGAGTTACGTGCACAAAGTTCAAGACGCACTGTCAAGAACAATTATTGGGTAGCCTGGCGAGATCCGAGATGAATTAATACCGCTATTTTTGAAAACTGGAGTAGATTATATTGGAACCATCCTAAATCAGCTTGTCCATAACAAGGACAGAAAATCTTTAAAGCATACCTATACTATATATGCCTTGTTGCGCCTAACTATGTATGAATTAAGAAAAAACTTCAATAAACTCGTAAAAAATTCTAAAAATCTTACAAGTTTCTTTTCCACTAATCGTACTACGTGGAGTTTATACCACCAAGCTCTCCACGCTACATATTTGCTGATTGTGGGAAGCAGGAAATTTCACATTAAGAGGGCTGGCAGAAAGAATATCCTACCTCACTGTAGCAAAGGTCCAAATGGCGAACCAAAAAATCATCAATCCAGGCAAACGATGTTGTCTTAATAACAGGCAAAATCGTACCTGTAAACTATTGGCCGCTTACAAGGATCATAGAGATGCATCCCGGTTCTGATGGTTTGGTCTAGCGGTTACTTTAAAATTAGGCAACAACTAATTCAAATATGCGATACATAAACTCTGTCTTTTACCAATTTCTTCAAAAAATCCAGATGGAACTCAACACCAAATAACATCATGATTATCCAGATTTCCAAACAATTTTGATTAATTTTGATCAACCATTTTAGGCTGCACCGGCACCCCAACAGGTTTTGTAATTATTGAGCTTTGAAAATTTTTAAGGATCGTCACTAAAATGATTGTAACTTTATTGTAATGGTTAATTATCTTTTTCATTATAAAAGAACCATCTTAACTTTTACAAGGGCCTACTTCGATAGACATCTGGTCCTTCTGATGAGTCATTCATACTTAAAATTGGTATGGAATTAGTAAATTACTCCCTTATATCTTGTAAGATGCAAGAAAATATGACATGATAGTCAATTTGGGCTACATCTAAGCATCAGACTCGTTAGAAATTATGTAAACCGATACAACACGTTATATAAAGTTAGTAAAGTGCCTCACTTAAAATAGAAAAAAAAATTAATTTAATTTGTTCGCAATAATTCCTAAATTTTTGATCTAAATTTTAAATCTAAAACTATTTCGAACTTGATTGTAAGTAGCAGTCAGCAAACAAAAAAATCCAGATACAAGGTTAACCAAAAATTACATTTAACGCTAAGTAAAAATTATACAAATCAATTACTGTTCCAGAGAATTACTAGATCAACTAGTAGTTACAAAACTGACTAATCCCAAAACTGCAGTTGAAACCGTTCAGGAATAAGAAAAATTGTCGGGTGCTATTACAAGCCGGAAGGGTAAACATCAAAATAAATTTAGGTAAAATTAATTTTAAGGCTTGTTAAATATTAGTTAAATCAATCATTAGCTTTAGATGATCAAGTATCAGTTACGAATAAGGTAAATTCAGAAAATGTTGTTCGAGACCCTTTTAAGTGATTACATGGCAAGAAGGGAAAAATTCTGAATAAATTTAGCCCATATTTAATTTTTGGCTAATCAGAATTTATCAAAACCCATTATGGATTATTAAAAAAGGCTAGACTATTATATCGAGCAGCAGTCGTAAGAATGTTCAATCCACAAATTGTTGATAAAACGTAAACATATTTCAATACATTTCTAAATGTTTTTACAAGTTATCGATAAATAAGCAGCAGACATGGATATGTAAAATCGAAACATTTGTAATATCACGACAATGGAATAAATTGGCAGGAAGAAAAATAATCTGAGTTAATTTGCCAAAATTAAAATTGTAGGCTCATTACAATTTACCCAAAACAATTAGCGACTGTTTTGTAGTATTAGTGTATCAAGTAGAACCCACGATGCTGTAAAATTCAATAAATTCAGGAATGCGCGCAAACGTTAAAAAATCTTAAATAAATCTTTTGGAAAATGGAGAATTTATTCTTTCCTAGTTACTTAAATCTCAGCTATATAGAAGAAAGAGCGGTTCAGTCAAGTGAGTGATAAATTATGAATCGTAGCGGAATTATGGATCGTTTTGCAGACTTCTGAGTGTTATTACATGCAGGAAGACATATGTAAAATCCGAATAAATTTATCGAAAAAAAAATTTTAGGCTCATTAGTTTTATTTACTGATATAGGGCTAGTCCTACGAAAATGATAAATCCAGAAAGTGGTGCCGAAAAGGCTCAGGATTGCGCAATTTGAAAATTTTTTATTGTTATTTTAAATATTTTTTATTCGAATTTCGCCTCTATTAAATTTCAATCTATCAAGTTTCAACTTCTTTAATTTGAATCTATCGAATTTCAGTCAATAAAATATTATTTCCTCGAATACCATTCTATCAAGCTCCAATCTATCGAATTCACCAAACTACCGAACGTTAAACCATTGAAATTCATTATAATCTCCAAATTCTTCAATCTATCGGATTGTATTCTATAGAATTTCATCAATTCATCGAATATCAATCTATCACATTTTTATCTTTCTAATTTGAGTTCACCGCATTCAAATTTATCGAATTTCAATATAGCGAATTTAAACTTTTCAAATTCTAATCTATGAATATTTGGTTAAATGTTATCGAATTCCAATCTGTAAAATTTCGATATAACAAATTCTTTGCAATTTTATGGGGTTTTGTTTCAAGGCATTAGACGAACGATACTCAGCGTCTCGTTAAGTCCAAAACATTACCATAATTTAAAAGCATAAGCGTAAGTTTTAAAAGGTTTCTGAATCACACGCGATTGTTCTTATAGGGTACTAGGCAGGATTCTCGTCTATCACTCAAGCTATTTAAATTGGTAATAAATTTTTTTCGGTAAATCTGGTAAATCGATAATATATATTCCCGAACGATTACCGACCTCACATGAACGGCAAAATAGTATTGGATTAAATGGTCTGTTTTTGCCACAAAAAAACAGCAGGCAACTTAAAGGAAAGTTGCTAAAATCAAAGAATATTTTAAAATTATTTGCCTTTTCCTTATATGTATTGTATTCAGAGCCAACATTTTTCATCAGAGTTCAAGCTAGTTTTTGCATAGAAGTCTTGCCATTTTGAAAGATTGAAAATCGAGTCGGTCGACATTTTAAATCTTAACCAACAAGAGGCGATACATTTTCCACTTATTTTAGTACTGGTTGCAATTTTAGTGATTTTTGACACCCGAGAATTCTTAAGAACTATTAGAGCTACTCTATCATTATTACTAATGGAAGGGAGCACATAGATAATTTATTAAGGAGTAACAGTATGGGCAAGAAAATTTAGACAAAATGCGATAGTAAAAATATAACTCATTTTGTTTATTTAGAAGATTCCAAAAATTTTATTTGGTTTTATATTGTGTATATAACAAGCTGTGAAAAAATTAGTCGATAAGGACGATGACGGCTCTGATGATGAAAACATGCAAGTTGATTTTCCAGTGGAATATCTTAACTCAATAAATCCATCAGGATCACCGCCATATTGCCTTAAATTAAAAAAGGGTTGTTTAGTTATGTTGCTGCGAAATCTTGCAATAAAAAATGGATTTTGCAATGGAACACGGTTAGTGGTTCTTGATTTAAGCACCAGCTACTTAAAAGTAGAAATAATTACCGAATCACATTCAGGAAATACATTTTATTCCTAGAATTACATTAGACAGAGCTAATGATCTATATCTTTGCCTTTCAACTTCGTTCGACATCAGTTTCCAGTTCGTCTCTCTTATGCAATCACAATAAATAAATCGCAGGGTCAAACGTTCGAAAGAGTTCGATTGTATCTTCCTGAACAATGTTTTACACATGGTCAACTTTATACCGCATTTTCTAGAACTGTTACATCAAAAATTCAAGTTTTCGCAACACCACATCAGGGAATAGAAAATGATGTTACAGTAACAGACAACATAGTTTATAAAGAAATATACGATTGAAAAAATATTTTGTGCAAATGCACTGGGGTCTCCTATAGTTAAATATACTATAATAAATGGCACACGACTATATTTTTTGTCTTGCATTGGATTTCCATTGGAAATGCTGAATTTAATCAAAATCAGATAAGAAGTGGCCAAGTTCCTTCCTAATTGGCCATATTCCAGAACTTATCTAAAAATCATTTTAGAATCCCATTTTCATTACGCAGGCTAAATTTCAACAAAATTGGAAGGAAATGTCCAAGTTTCTTCATAATTGGCCGCATATACCAGAACTTCCTCTAAAAATTATTTAAGAACCCGATTTCTATTGGAAATGCTGAATTTCATCAAAATCAGATAAGAAGTCGCAAAGTTCCTTTCTAATTGGCAATATTCCAGAACAAACTAATGCTATCATCGCAGAAATGTCTGTCCGTATCCGCTCTAATAAATTGTCTGCTTAACTAAGGGTTTTCATTGAAAGCTTCAGTTTTGCAATGAACTAAAATATGTGTCAGTTGCAGTGAGGTGTCACTTGAAGTGAGTATCCGTTGAAATGAGGTTCACTGTACAAAATTTATTTCCACGATGTAAGCCAAGCGTAAAATATTCGTATGACAATATCTAGCTATAATCAAATCGAAACGTTTTGTTATTTACATCAAATTCTTTGGGAAATCGCCACAGAACAAAAGTTTTTACCGGTTTTCCTATAAATAAAATTTTGAGTTCTAACCGATTAATAGCCAGTAGCACAACCATACCAATATGTAACAATTGAAACTGTTCAAGTGGGAAAACAGCTAAAAATAGCCGCTGCTAAACTAAATCTGTTAAATATACCACCAAATAGCTACTCATAAATAATTCCGAAACATTTATTTTTTAATCTTACATGTCATCACAAATGTCGAACACAATTTATCTCCAATTGACGCTTAACACAAAGTATACTGTTTAGGCATAGTTGAAATGCTCATCATTATCATAAAACATCATGTTTTATTGCTAAAACATTTTGTCGTTAATTTGACTAAAATGTACATACATCTGTGAAATTTGTTCTTAAATATGGAAAATATCCTAAACTGGATTGATTTGCAATTCTATAAAAATATATAAAATTATAATTTTTGTGTTTTTTTTTTATGTTTGTTAATTTGCATAAACACAAGAAACACAATATTTAAGCTGTCAATTTTACAAATATTTTGAGCACGCATTAAGACAAAATTATATTATGATGAAACTCCTTTAAAGGGTTAAGCATTCACTTGATCTTTTTAATTTAAAAAATAACAAAAAAAAAAAAATTCAGATGTGAATGACACATTTTAATTCAGTAATTTATAAAACAAAAATAATAATTTTAAATAATAAGCAGCTAAATTAATTTAAATCAATTAATATTCGTATGAATATTAAATTAAATTTATAATTCTGTTTTTTAATTTTAATAAATAGGAATACACAAATTTTGTGTAAAGTATAGAGAAAATGTACAAACAAGAAGATAAGACAAATAAAAATATTCAATCCAGTTATGTACTTAAGAATCATGATTTGAATATTTGCATATTTAGCGATTTATGAGGTAATCGCATGCGGCGGCGGCGGCGGCGGTACTTGAGTTTTATTATTAAACATACATAATATTTAAATATATTGTTGTTATAAAAATAAAATTAAATTCCGAAGATTATAAAGTTTTAACATACATAATGTATAGCTATATAATTTAAATGCCATATTATTACGCCAACCCACTTCTAAAAAAATTAGTTTTTCTAAGTTTTTATTTTGTGTTTAGAAAATAATTTAGAAACCCAACTATCACGACTGTGTGTGATACTATTAGTCATGGTGGCATGTTAATTTTAAATTTTGTTGTTCTGTTATAGAAACACTTCTGATTTATATACACCAATAAAAAAAAATAAAAACTTAAATGAATTTTTAATTAAATAATAAAATCTGGTTTAAAATAATAATAAATTAATAAATAAAATAGAAAATACATTTTTTTTTGTTTTATATAAAAATAAATATTAGTTTAGGTTTCTACTTTTTGCAATTCGAATATACATACGAGGTAAACGTATTGTGCAAATTATTGACTCTTGACGGTTTTTTATTATTATGCAAATTTGTTCGAATTGACATAAATTTGGCGTATTTATGCTAAATAGCTTTTTATAATTAATTATTCCGTTTTTTTGTTATAAATAAAAACCTAGTGAGAGTCAGTGAATCGGGAACAACCAAGCATAACATTGTGACAAGTGATGAAGTGTTTATTTAACTAACCTAACCTACCGCAGTAAAAGTTGATCACCATAATTTAAATATTCTTTAGGTAGAAATTATTTGTTGCCGGCTAAGATTAATAAGGCATGATAGAGGATGTATTGTTGTTTTAGAGTAAGCTGTGATAACTAAATTATTTTTTAAAAAAAAACATTGACTCATAAATCGTTTTAACTCTCGTAACTAACATATTTTTCGGTGGTGCAAGCGAAATATATAATTATGAGATCATGTAGCTCATTAATATAAAAGTAAAAAATTATTTATTTGTTTATTTATTTATTATTAATAGTTTTAATTGCACAAATAAGGCAAACCCTTTTAACAATTTTACAAAAATATCTTTTCATGTGCAATTTGTGTAGCAAGTGATTTAGTACACAACATTTTCGATTTAAAATATAAAGTGGCTACATATATCATGCTATGCATAAACCTATTTAAACTAAAATGTAAAACTTATGTGTCACTGATGTTATCCAAGTATAGCGCCTTAAATTTACTAACATTAGAAGCGGCTTTGACAGCTGGGTGAACATTATTTCAAAGATTTACTCCATAAACAAGGAATGATCGTTTTCTAGACTTCGTTTTACATGATTTCGGTAGATTTAAGTTTAATGTCCGCTGTGACTTGCAAAACTTCAGTTTTTCAAATAAATATAATGGTGCTTTCTTATATATCAAATTGTATAAAAAAGTTAACGCCATTAGTTCAAGATATCTTCTCAAACTTTAATTAAAAATTTGCTTTGATAATATAGAAATAGGGTCACTTCTATTTTTGGAGGATACATATCTGGTACAGGGGTTGAACGCAACATTTAGCTTTTTAAATGATTTTTTGGAACATTCTAAAAGTACAGATGATATAAGGGGTTCTAGTTCATCATTTTTAAACAATAAAATGAAATAATGATGTCGTAAAATTTATAAAAAACCAAAAATAAGTCATTCTTGTCAATAGAAAAAATATTTGTACGTCAAGGCCCTCCCCTTGTCAATACAAAAAATATTTTTACGTCAAGGATCCCCCCCCCCTGTCAATAGAAAAAATACTTTTACGACAAGGCCCCCCCCTCGCTTGTCAATAGAAAAAATATTTTCATGTCAAGGACCGCACATTGTCAATAGAAAAAATATTTTTACGTCAAGGCCCTCCCCCCCTTTGTCAATAAAAAAATATTTTATTTCAAGGCCCCCCCTTGTCAATAGAAAAAATATTTGTACATCAAGGCCCCCGCTTGTCAATAGAAAAAATATTTTTACGTCAAGGCCCTCCCCTTGTCAATAGGAAAAATATTTTTACTTCCAGACCCCCCCTTGTCAATATAAAAATTACTTTTAGGGCAATGCCCCCCCCCCTGTCAATAGAAAAAAAAAATTTAAGACAAGGCCCCCTCTCGCTTGTCAATAGAAAAAATATTTTTTCTTCAAGGCCCTCCCCTTGCCAATAGAAAAAATATTTGGAAGTCAAGGCCTTCCCCAGTGAATAGAAAAAATATTTGTACGTCAAGGCCCTCCCCTTGTCAATACAAAATATATTTTTACGTCAAGGATCCCCCCTGTCAATAGAAAAAATATTTTTACGACAAGGCCCCTCCTCGCTTTTCAATAGAAAAAATATTTTCATGTCGAAGACCGCACATTGTCAATACAAAAAATATTTTTACGTCAAGGGCCTCCCCTTATCGATAGAAAAAATATTTGTACATCAAGGCCCCCCCCCTTGTCAATAGAAAATATATTTTTACGTCAAGGCCCTCCCCTTGTCAATAGGAAAAATATTTTTACTTCCAGACCCCCCATTGTCAATTCAAAAAATATGTTTACGTCAAGACCCTCCCTTTGTCAATAGAAAAAATATTTTTTACGTCAAGGACACTCATTTGTCAATAAAAAAAATATTTTAATGTCAAGGCCCCCCCTTGTCAATAGAAACAACGTTTTTACGTCAAGACCCCCCTTGTCAATAGAAAAAATATTTTTACGTCAAGGCCCTTCCCTTGTCCATAGAAAAAAATATATTTATGTCAAGGCCTCCCCCTTGTCAATAGAAACAATGTTTTTACGTCAAGGCCCTCCCCTTGTCAATAGACAAAATATTTTTACGCCAAGGCCCTCTCCTTGTCAATAGAAAAAATATTTTTACGTCAAGGCCCTCCCCTTGTCCATAGAAAAATTATTTTTACGACAAGGCCTTCCCCTTGTGCATAGAAAAAATATGTATACGTCAAGGACCGCCCCTGTCAATAGAAAAAATATTTTTACGACAAGGCCCCCCCTCGCTTGTCAATAGAAAAAATATTTTCATGTCAAGGACCGCACATTGTCAATAGAAAAAATATTTTTACGTCAAGGCCCCCCCCCCTTGTCAATAGAAAAAATATGTTTACGTCAAGACCCTCCCCTTGTCAATAGATAAAATATTTTAACGTTAAGGGCCACCCCCTTGTCAAAAGAAAAAATATTTTAGCGTCAAGACCCCCCCACTTGTCAATAGTTAAAATATTTGTATGTCAAGGCCCTCCCCTTGTCAATAGAAAAAATATTTTTACGTTAAGGCCCTCCCCTTGTCAATAGAAAATATATTTGTACGTCAAGGCCCCCCCATTGTGAATAGAAAAAATGTGTTTATGTCAAGGCCTTGCCCCCCTTATCAATTTAAAAATATTTTTACGTCAAGGCCCCCCTGTCAATAGAAAAAATATTTTTACGTCAAGGCTACTTCCCCCTTGTAAGTAGAAAAACTGTTTCTACGTCAAGACCCCCCATTGTCAATAGAAAAATAGTTTAACGTCATGAAGGCCTTAACGTACTACACAAGGCGTCAATAGAAAAATATTTTTACGTCAAGACCCCCCTTTGTCAATAGAAAAAAAAAATTTTGTCAAGGGCCCTTGTCAATAGAAAAAATATTTCTATGTCAAAAGATATTTTTACGTCAAGACCCCCATTTGTCAATAGAAAAAATATTTTTTTGTCAGGTGCTTCCCCATGTCAATAGAAAAAATATTTTTACGTTAAGGCCCTCCCCTTGTCAATAGAAAAAATATTTTTACGTTAAGGCCCTCATCTTGTCAATAGAAAAAATATTTTTATGTCAAGGCTCCCCCATTGTCAATAAAAAAAAATGTATGTCAAGGCCTTGCCCCCCCCCCACCCCTTGTTAATTGAAAAATATTTTTACGTCAAGGCCCTCCTTGTCAATAGAAAAAATAGTTTTACGTGAAAACCCTGGCCTTGTCCATAGAGAAAATTATTTTACGTCAAGGCCTTCCCCTTGTCAATAGATAAAATATTTTAACGTTAAGGGCCACCCCTTGTCAATAGAAAAAATATTTTAGCGTCAAGACCCCCCCACTTGTCAATAGATAATATATTTGTATGTCAAGGCCCCCGCCTTGTCAATAGAAAAATGATTTTTACGTCAAGGCCCTCCCCCCTTGTCAATAGAAACCACATGTTTGTGTCAAGGCCCCCCACCCCCCCTTGGCAATAGAAAAACAGTTTTACGTCAAGCCCCTTCCCTTGTCAATAGAAAAAATATTTTTACTTCAAGGCGCCCTCTTGTCAATAGAAAACATATTTTTACCTCAAGGCCCCCCTTGTCAATAGAAAAAATATATTTTTGTCAAGGGCCTCCCCTTGTCAATAAAAAAAATATGTTTACGTTAAGGCCCTTCCCTTGTCAATAGAAAAAATATTTTTACGTCAAGGCCACCCCAATGTCAAGAGAAAAAATATTTTTACGTCAAGGCCCCTCCCCCTGTCAATAGAAACAATATTTTTACGTCAAGGCTACTTCCCCCCCGTCAATAGAAAACATTTTTTTACGTCAAGACCCCCCCTTGTCAATAGAAAAGTAGTTTTACGTTAAGGCCCTTCCCTTGTCAATAGAAAAAATATTTTTACGTCAAGACTCCCCTTGTCAATAGAAAAAATATTTTTTTGTCAGGGGCTTCGCCATGTAAATAGAAAAAAAAATTTTACGTTAAGGCCCTCCCCTTGTCAATAGAAAAAATATTTTTACGTTAAGGCCCTCACCTTGTCAATAGAAAAAATATGTTTATGTCAAGGCCCCCCCATTGTCAATAGAAAAAAAAAATGTATGTCAAGGCCCCCCCCCCCTTTTCAATTGAAAAAATATTTTTACGTCCAGGCCCTCCTTGTCAATAGAAAAAATAGTTTTACGTGAAGACCCTGGCCTTGTCCATAGAAAAAATTATTTTACGTCAAGGCCCTCCCATTGTCAATAGAAAAAATAGTTTAGCCGATAAGCTCTAAATATGTAAACAAATGGAAATTTTTTTTTGTGACGACACACAATTCTAGTAACGTATAAATTACAACAACAAGTAAAAAAATAAAAAGTAAGAAAAGAATAACTGTTTTTTTTAGACCAAAATGTACCGGGTTTTTTTTACACAGAAAATATGAACGCACAAGGCTAGTCATTCGGCGGCCTTTTGAATACCGCCAGATTTTAACGTAAAGGTAATTGACAAAGCTTGGTGATTGGTCTACGAATTTTTCCTTGGCTATTAATTATGTCAAGGCAGTTTCCAAGTAACACTTGTGCAACTTTACCCATTTTAAATTGGTTGAGTAACGGATTTTCTTCTTTGACGAAAACGATGTCATCTAGCTGCAAATTGTCCTTTGTCGTGTGCCAATTAGTGCGTGTTTGCATTGATGTAACGTACTCCATATGCCACCGTTTCCAAAAGAGTTGAGTCATTCTTTGGATGGCATTGCAGTATGATAATTTATTATAAGGAACAGCGAAGATATCTGGTGTGGTACGCTAGCGTTAAGTGTGCTGGCGTTAAGAGATTGAAATAGCTCCAACTACTCTCTCCAAATGAGCTTTCGCCGACTTGATGCCTGCCTCCCAAAGTTAGGTGCGTGTAGTGGTATGAAATGCCAAGTAACCTGATATTTCTTAAAAATAGTATTGGACGTTAGTTTAATATTATTTTTTATAAAAGTATTAAATTTCTTGCATTTATTGGATGCCCCTCGGAAATTCGTTCCATTGTCCGAAAAGATGTCGGTACAAACACCTCTTCGGTAAAAAAAAATCGATGAAGTGCGGCCAAAAAGGAATCGGTTGTCATATCCCCTACGAGCTCTAAATCTACTGCCTTCGTGCGCAGATTATTAAACATATATAGGATTTCCTCACTTGTTGCCCCCTTTCGCGCCTTAAAAATATTTTGATGGGACCAGCCAAACCCACCCCAATTTTTAGGAATGGCCGGAATAGTTGTTCCTCTCTTTTGGTTAGCTGTCCATCAATTGATTGAAAGTCAGCGGTCGCCATTTAATGCAATGCACACACTTTTTGATTGCGGATTTAATTGTAGTAATAATGCCTAGTAGTAAAGCTGCACCACAATGTAAATTGCTTCTATGGTACTTCATTACTAATTTCGCAGTATTTCGGATTTTGAAGGTAATATTATGGGATGAATGATGTCGTACGGTTCAATCGCCTTCTCAACCCGACCACCTACCCGTAGTAGATCTCTTTTATCCAGGAATGGATTAAACAATTAGAGAATGCTCTTTGGTGAAACTACTTCGTTTTTCGTAATCGCTTCTATTTCATCTTGGGAATATTGTTTGCTGTGTGAACCGTAATATCTCTTCCGCTAACTTATTCTAGCTTTGTACTTGGTTCTTAAGCTAAAATGTTTTATAATGAACTTCCAAATTGTGATCAGTATATTAACATTTTTATCATAAATAACTGGAGGGCTTTTGACCCAACTCTTATATAATTGGTTAATCGGAACGTATTGCGATCATAATTTGCACTATCTCTCGTCGTTCTAAATCGGCAGGAGAATTTGCTTTCCGAAAAACTTGTAATGATCTGCATCTATTTTAAAAAATTCCGGCCCATAATAAGCCTCTTGTCGTACAGACAATACAATTGGTTGGCCGAAATATCAGATGTGAAATTGTATGTAAAATAGAGTGATACAGATATGTCGACAATGCCATTCCTTTAGCCAGCAGTAAGTGATTTCCCTCATCATCCGTATTGTTAAAAGATTCGCAAAGCTCCCACTGATCTTTACGTACGTAAAATGACAAATTAAACTCTTCCCGAAAAGTGCGATTGAACATAGTAACATGTGCAGATGGAAGATTCTGGTTCTCTCGGTCTTCTTTATAATCACGATAAAGATCAGCAATACTGGTTAAATTTTTTTAATTTCGGGGTTAACGGGGTTATATTTACCTCGCATCTCACACTGAAGAATTCCGCTATCGCTTTTGTCAAGAAGAGTAGTTTTGAAGAACGCCTTACATACTCTAATGCAAATTTTGTCTACCTCGAAATAAAACACTGACTTCAAATTTCTAAATTCCTGTGTGGTTGAGTATCGATATTTGGGTTTTATTTGTTCGGTGCTCCTTAAGATGTATTCTCTTTGCCTAAGCACGTCAGCTATGTTCCACTAATTTATAAATATTTTCTTCAGTTCTATCGCCACAACCTGGACGCACTTTTTTGTCAGGAACTTTTTTTTTTAGTTGTTGATGCCGATACGTATGCTTTTCCAGAATTTCGTAGTAATTTGATGTTTTTTCCCCCGCCCAATTTTCTGAGTTTCGTTGCGTTTTTCTTCCTTTTTTATCTACACTCGAAATTCCAAATAGCAGGACAGAAAAGGCCTATTAGTTTTGATGGAATCGGCCCGATTACAGACACCAACTGGCCGGTATTTTTGAACTTAAAATACCTTCATATAGTTCCATCTTCATAGAGTTTAACCTTGTTTCATAAAAAGTTGTTCACATATCCCATAAAGTAATCGATATCTTTCTCAATATCAGTACATAATTAGGTTGGTTACATTGTACATTTATAGCTCAGTCATTTAAATGAAATATGACTGGGCTATAAATGTACAAAAAACCTAGTTCCCTTCATCTGTATACCATTCATACTAAACGGTGTCTCATTTAAAAGATCTAATTACCGTTCACTTTTTAATGACACAATTGTGCCACTTATCAAAAGATGAAAAACGAACAAAATTTCCCATGACTAATACAATATCGTTCGTACACACAACAATTAGTTTAGATTTATTGGATTAGAATTACAAAATAAAAGAAAATTTCCTTACCTACATACGAAACATCACTTAAAAAACAGAAACCAAGTTTAAAAGATCTGATCAATCAAATTCTCTAAACAATACGAGTATAAGACCAAAAGACGAAACTAAACCAATAAAACCAATTATGCTCTACATTTTTTATGATGTTTGGATCTCTATGTATATGCATGTACGTACATACAAATTCTAATCTTAAATCATTTTTTAACAATAGAAATGTTTTGATTTTGGTTTCTTGTGTATTGTACATAAATATAAACACACCTGGACATTATCATGATGCGGTGGATGGATGGATGTGATGCGATGAAGAAGACTATCATGATGATGATGATGAAAAATAAAATTAAATATATTAAATGGCATAGTATAAGATGAAGGCTGAAAGAAACCAAAAAATAAAATAAAAATGTCTATAACAGCGATAAATTATATTTCGGTATTGTGTTAGACTAATACCCATAAAATCTAATTTTATTGTTATCCTCGGTTTTTATCTTATGAATTTAAATAGAATTTAAGAAAATAATACAATTAAAATATACATTGTTGTTGTTGTTGCTGTGTTTAGGTTTCTGGGGTATTGTAATTTTATTTTTTTGCCACAATAAAATGTCAAACAAACATAAACAAAACATACACATCTAGCTATACACTATAATATAACGCAGGCACAGTTGGAAATCGATCCTTTTGTCGCCTTTTAAGTCACATCATTTTGATCGATTTTTTTTTTGCTTTTCTTTTCAAATTAATGTTTTGTGTGTGCTGTTTGTTGTTCGATATGTGCTAGCAGCACAAATAAACGTATACAGAAAAAAACCTCACACCTTGCAATTTTTGGCGTTATCAATGGATATGATATGGGCGAACGAACAATATGTACGTATGTATTTTTGGTAAACCGATATAAATAGGTTTTCAATAAAAAGGAAGTTATACTATAGGTGGGTATTTGTTTATGTTTGGTGTGCCGTATGCGTTATCGATGTTACTTTTGGAATTTATGCAACTTTAGTTTTTCCACTACCTATAACAAAGATATATTGGTATTGTAATGGCGATACAAGATTTGTTGAAGATTTTCACAGTTTACCAGGACTCCCAAATATCGATTAGACAAATAGATTATCCACATCTTTTCACTCTGTATGTCCTGATTTTCAGTATCAGTTCTGTAATCTATTTCTATTAATTTTCTTTGTGGATGAAATTTGTGGCTCTGAATTTGTGGGCTATAGTTCAGTTGATTTTCAAAAAAATTTAATTTTCCACGAAACGTGTAGAAATATTCGACCGATCCAAATGGCCGTTTGTATGACAATTACAGGTCTCAACACCTATTGGTAGAGCGATCAATCATCGAAATCGGAGAACATTTGCGGATTTTCGAATTTTGTGGCTCTGAATTTGTGGGCTATAGTTCAGTTGATTTTCAAAAAAATTTAATTTTCCACGAAACGTGTAGAAATATTCGACCGATCGAAATGGCCGTTTGTATGACAATTACAGGTATCAACGCCTATTGGTAGAGGTTTCAATCATCGAAATCGGTGCCCATTTGCAGATTTTCGAATTTTGTGGCTCTGAATGTGTGGGCTATAATTCAGTTGATTTTCAAAAAAATTGAATTTTCCACAAAACGTGTAGAAATATTTGACCGATCCAAATGGCCGTTTGTATGACTGTTACAGGTCTCAACGCCTATTGGTAGACGTATCAATCATCGAAATCGGAGCACATTTGCAGATTTTCGAATTTTGTGGCTCTGAATTTGTGGGCTATAGTTCAGTTGATATTCAAAAAAATTGAATTTTCCACGAAACGTGTAGAAATATTTGACCGATCCAAATGGCCGTTTGTATGACAATTACAGGTCTCATCTCCTATTGGTAGACGTATCAATCATCGAAATCGGAGCACATTTGCAGATTTTTGAATTTTGTGGCTCTGAATTTGTGGGCTATAGTTCAGTTGATTTTCAAAAAAATTGAATTTTCCACGAAACGTGTAGAAATATTTGACCGATCCAAATGGCCGTTTGTATGACAATTACAGGTATCAACGCCTATTGGTAGAGGTTTCAATCATCGAAATCGGTGCCCATTTGCAGATTTCCGAATTTTGTGGCTCTGAATTTGTGGGCTATAATTCAGTTGATTTTCAAAAAAATTGAATTTTCCACAAAACGTGTAGAAATATTCGACCGATCCAAATGGCCGTTTGTATGAGAATTACAGGTCTCAACGCTTATTGATAGAGGTATCAATCATCGAAATCGGAGCACATTTGCAGATTTTCGAATTTTGTGGCTCTGAATTTGTAGGCTATAGTTCAGTTGATTTTCAAAAAAATTGAATTTTCCACGAAACGTGTAGAAATATTCGACCGATCCAAATGGCCGTTGGTATGATAACTACAGGTCTCAACGCCTATTGATTGAGGAATCAATCATCGAAATCGGATCACATTTGCAGATTTTCAAATTTTGTGGCTCTGAATTTGTGGGCTATAGTTCAGTTGATTTTCAAAAAAATTGAATTTTCCACGAAACGTGTAGAAATATTTGACCGATCCAAATGGCCGTTTGTATGACTGTTACAGGTCTCAACGCCTATTGGTAGACGTATCAATCATCGAAATCGGAGCACATTTGCAGATTTTCGAATTTTGTGGCTCTGAATTTGTGGGCTTTAGTTCAGTTGATCTCCAAAAACATTGAATTTTTCACGGAACGTGTAGAAATATTCGACCGATCCAAATGGCCGTTTGTATGACAATTACAGGTCTCAACGCCTATTGATAGAAGTATTAATCATCGAAATCGGAGCACATTTGCAGATTTTCGAATTTTGTGGCTCTGAATTTGTGGGCTATAGTTCAGTTGATATTCAAAAAATTTGAATTTTCCACGAAACGTGTAGAAATACTCGACCGATCCACATGGCCGTTTGTATGACAATTACAGGTCTCAACGCCTATTGGTAGACGTGTCAATCATCGAAATCGGAGCACATTTGCAGATTTTCGAATTTTGTGGCTCTGAATTTGTGGGCTATAGTTCAGTTGATTTTCAAAAAAGATGAATTTTCCACGAAACGTGTAGAAATATTTGACCGATCCAAATAGCCGTTTGTATGACAATTACAGGTCTCATCGCCTATTGGTAGAGGTATCAATCATCGAAATCGGAGCACATTTGCAGATTTTCGAATTTTGTGGCTCTGAATTTGTGGGCTATAGTTCAGTTGATTTTCAAAAAAGATGAATTTTCCACGAAACGTGTAGAAATATTTGACCGATCCAAATAGCCGTTTGTATGACAATTACAGGTCTCATCGCCTATTGGTAGAGGTATCAATCATCGAAATCGGAGCACATTTGCAGATTTTCGAATTTTGTGGCTCTGAATTTGTGGGCTATAGTTCAGTTGATTTTCAAAAAATTAGAATTTTCCACGAAACGTGTAGAAATATTCGACCGATCCAAATGGCCGTTTGTATGACAATTACAGGTCTCAACGCCTATTGGTAGACGTATCAATCATCGAAATCGGAGCACAATTGCTCATTTTCGAATTTTGTGGCTCTGAATTTGTGGGCTATAGTTCAGTTGATTTTCAAAAAAATTGAATTTTCCACGAAACGTGTAGAAATATTCGACCGATCCAAATGGCCGTTTGTATGACAATTACACGTATCAACGCCTATTGGTAGACGGATGAATCATCGAAATCGGAGCACATTTGCAGATTTTCGAATTTTGTGGCTCTGAATTTGTGGGCTATAGTTCAGTTGATCTCCAAAAAAATTGAATTTTCCACGAAACGTGTAGAAATATTCGACCGATCCAAATGGCCGTTTGTATGACAATTACAGGTCTCAACGCCTATTGGTAGACATATCAATCATCGAAATCGGATCACATTTGCAGATTTTCAAATTTTGTGGCTCTGAATTTGTGGGCTATAGTTCAGTTGATTTTCAAAAAATTGAATTTTCCACGAAACGTGTAGAAATATTTGACCGATCCAAATGGCCGTTTGTATGACTGTTACAGGTCTCAACGCCTATTGGTTGACGTATCAATCATCGAAATCGGAGCACATTTGCAGATTTTCGAATTTTGTGGCTCTGAATTTGTGGGCTTTAGTTCAGTTGATTTTCAAAAAAATTGAATTTTCCACGAAACGCTTCGAAATATTCGATCGATTCAAATAGCCGTTTGTATAATTACAGGTCTCAACACCTATTGGTAGACGTATCAATCATCGAAATCGGAGCCCATTTGCAGATTTTCGAATTTTGCGGCTCTGAATTTGTGGGCTATAGTTCAGTTGATATTCAAAAAAATTGAATTTTCCACGAAACGTGTAGAAATATTCGACCGATCCAAATGGCCGTTTGTATGACAATTACAGGTCTCATCTCCTATTGGTAGACGTATGAATCATCGAAATCGGAGCACATTTGCAGATTTTTGAATTTTGTGGCTCTGAATTTGTGGGCTATAGTTCAGTTGATTTTCAAAAAAATTGAATTTTCCACGAAACGTGTAGAAATATTTGACCGATCCAAATGGCCGTTTGTATGACAATTACAGGTCTCAACGCCTATTGATAGAGGTATCAATCATCGAAATCGGAGCACATTTGCAGATTTTCGAATTTTGTGGCTATAGTTCAGTTGATTTTCAAAAAGTTTAATTTTCCACGAAACGTGTAGAAATATTCGACCGATCCAAATGGCCGTTTGTATGACAATTACAGGTCTCATCTCCTATTGGTAGACGTATCAATCATCGAAATCGGAGCCCATTTGCAGATTTTCGAATTTTGCGGCTCTGAATTTGTGGGCTATAGTTCAGTTGATATTCAAAAAAATTGAATTTTCCACGAAACGTGTAGAAATATTCGACCGATCCAAATGGCCGTTTGTATGACAATTACAGGTCTCAACGCCTATTGGTAGACGTATCAATCATCGAAATCGGAGCACATTTACAGATTTTCGATTTTTGTGGCTCTGAATTTGTGGGCTATAGTTCAGTTGATCTCCAAAAAAATTGAATTTTCCACGAAACGTGTAGAAATATTCGACCGATCCAAATGGCCGTTTGTATGACAATTACAGGTCTCAACGCCTATTGGTAGACATATCAATCATCGAAATCGGATCACATTTGCAGATTTTCAAATTTTGTGGCTCTGAATTTGTGGGCTATAGTTCAGTTGATTTTCAAAAAAATTGAATTTTCCACGAAACGTGTAGAAATATTTGACCGATCCAAATGGCCGTTTGTATGACTGTTACAGGTCTCAACGCCTATTGGTTGACGTATCAATCATCGAAATCGGAGCACATTTTTGCAGATTTTCGAATTTTGTGGCTCTGAATTGGTGGGCTATAGTTCAGTTGATATTCGAAAAAATTTAATTTTTCACGAAACGTGTAGAAATATTCGACCGATCCAAATGCCCGTTTGTATGACAATTACAGGTCTCAACGCCTATTGGTAGACGTATCAATCATCGAAATCGGAGCACATTTACAGATTTTCGATTTTTGTGGCTCTGAATTTGTGGGCTATAGTTCAGTTGATATACGTCTACCAATAGGCGTTGAGACCTGTAATTGTCATACAAACGGCCATTTGGATTGGTCCAATATTTCTACACGTTTCGTGGAAAATTCAATTTTTTTGAATATCAACTGAACTAAAGCCCACAAATTCAGAGCCACAAAATTCGAAAATCTGCAAATGTGCTCCGATTTCGATGATTGATACGTCTACCAATAGGCCTTAAACCTGTAATTGTCATACAAACGGCCATTTGGATCGGTCGAATATTTCTACACGTTCGTGGAAAATTCAATTTTTTTGAAAATCAACTGAACTATAGCCCACAAATTCAGAGCCACAAAATTCGAAAATCTGCAAATGTGCTCCGATTTCGATGATTGATACGTCTACCAATAGGCGTTGAGACCTGTAATTGTCATACAAACGGCCATTTGGATCGGTCAAATATTTCTACACGTTTTGTGGAAAATTCAATTTTTTTGAAAATCAACTGAACTATAGCCCACAAATTCAGAACCACAAAATTCGAAAATCTGCAAATGGGCACCGATTTCGATGATTGAAACCTCTACCAATAGGCGTCGATACCTGTAATTGTCATACAAACGGCCATTTGGATCGGTCCAATATTTCTACACGTTTCGTGGAAAATTCAATTTTTTTGAATATCAACTGAACTAAAGCCCACAAATTCAGAGCCACAAAATTCGAAAATCTTCAAATGTGATCCGATTTCGATGATTGATACGTCTACCAATAGGCGTTGAGACCTGTAATTGTCATACAAACGGCCATTTGGATCGGTCGAATATTTCTACACGTTTCGTGGAAAATTCAATTTTTTTGAATATCAACTGAACTAAAGCCCACAAATTCAGAGCCACAAAATTCGAAAATCTGCAAATGTGCTCCGATTTCGATGATTGATACGTCTACCAGTAGGCGTTGAGACCTGTAATTGTCATACAAACGGCCATTTAGATCGGTCGAATATTTCTACACGTTTCGTGGAAAATTCAATTTTTTTTGAATATCAACTGAACTAAAGCCCACAAATTCAGAGCCACAAAATTCGAAAATCTGCAAATGTGCTCCGATTTCGATGATTGATACGTCTACCAATAGGCGTTAAGACCTGTAATTGTCATACAAACGGCCATTTGGATCGGTCAAATATTTCTACACGTTTTGTGGAAAATTCAATTTTTTTGAAAATCAACTGAACTATAGCCCACAAATTCAGAGCCACTTAATTCGAAAATCTGCAAATGTGCTCCGATTTCGATGATTGATACGTCTACCAATAGGCGTTGAGACCTGTAATTGACATACAAACGGCCATTTGGATCGGTCGAATAATTTTACACGTTTCGTGGAAAATTCAATTTTGTTTAATATCAACTGAACTATAGCCCACAAATTCAGAGCCACAAAAATCGAAAATCTGTAAATGTGCTCCGATTTCGATGATTGATACGTCTACCAATAGGCGTTGAGACCTGTAACAGTCATACAAACGGCCATTTGGATCGATCGAATATTTCTACACGTTTCGTGAAAAATTAAATTTTTTGGAATATCAACTGAACTAAAGCCCACAAATTCAGAGCCACAAAATTCGAAAATCTGCAAATGTGCTCCGATTTCGATGATTGATACCTCTATCAATAGGCGTTGGGACCTGTAATTGTCATACAAACGGCCATTTGGATCGGTCGAATATTTCTACACGTTTCGTGGAAAATTCAATTTTTTTGAATATCAACTGAACTATAGCCCACAAATCATCGAAATCGGATCACATTTGAAGATTTTCGAATTTTGTGGCTCTGAATTTGTGGGCTATAGTTCAGTTGATTTTCAAAAAATTAGAATTTTCCACGAAACGTGTAGAAATATTCGACCGATCCATATGGCCGTTTGTATGACAATTACAGGTCTCAACGCCTATTGGTAGACGTATCAATCATCGAAATCGGAGCACATTTGCTCATTTTCGAATTTTGTGGCTCTGAATTTGTGGGCTATAGTTCAGTTGATTTTCAAAAAAATTGAATTTTCCACGAAACGTGTAGAAATATTCGACCGATCAAAATGACCGTTTGTATGACAATTACAGGTCTCAACGCCTATTGGTAGACGTATCAATCGTCGAAATCGGAATTAGTGAACTATAGTTCAGTTGATTTAGCGACGACATCATAATTTGTTACATTTTGAGTCAAATGAAGAACCAACTGCAAACATCAGTGAATCGCCAAGACAGTATGAACCTGCAAATTAAGAAATTTTGTGCCGGGAGTCGTACAATTCTTCCAACTGCAATGCTTAGAGTGAAAGGTGATCTAGGGGGACTTAAAATGTGCAGAGCACTATTGGACAGTGGTTCACAAGCTTCATTTATCGATGCGAGATTTTTCTAGCAATTATGCCTACCCAAAAGCAGTGCACGTATTTCCATTTCAGGCTTAGCAGCTTCTGGCATGGTAACTGAAGGATGTGCAACAATTGACTTCATGCCAAGAAACAAGGATGGAACCATGCAAGCTGACTTCCTAATATTAAAAACATTGCGATTAGTATTACCTGAGGTATCCTTTAAATTAAGCGATGCTGAAGAAATGGAGAGGGAATTAGCCGATCATAAATTTTACCAATCAGGAAAGATAGACATGTTAATAAGAGCAGATGTCTTCTTTCTCAAGATCAATTAGACATTTTCGCAGAACAAATAGTACAATTACGACACACAGTAAGTGAAATTATGAAAATTCCGCAAGGCTCAATTCTAGGGCCAGCCTTGATCAATATATTTATTAATGAATATGGTAATATTCTCTCTGCAGATGATGCGGTAATATGCTATGAAAATGAAAGTCTCACCAGTATGCACTCTGAAATGGAAAATGATGTATTAAAATTAAAAAATGGTTTCACCTCAATCTTTTAATACTAAATATCGAAAAAACTAAGCTTTTATTATTTGGAAACAAAAAAATTAAATCTGAGGAGAAAGCACCTTTCTCATTATTTTACGATAATCAACCAATTGGGCATGTAACTGAATATACTTACCTTGGTGTGATCATTGATAAGTTGCCAAGCTGGAAAAAACATATCGATAAAGTAGTCATCTATATTTGTTATTAAAAGGGTTCGCAACTTTGTGCATTTCAAGTATTTACTTGCCATATGTTCATTTCTGTTGAGATAGCCAGGACACTATCTGCATCACCGACATTTTATAACTTTCGCCTGTAAACTTTCGGCTAACTTTAAAAAGTTCCTCATATGGATCATATTATATTCATCAAGGTTATGATATGGAATGGACCTATAATCACCTGTTGTGATTATAGGTCCATTCCAGTTCATGTATCGTAGATCGTACTGTTTGCGTCTCCATTCCCCTATACGCGTGTCACTGGCGCCGATAATTAAATTTTGGTATTCGCTTAATCGATTAAAGCGACAATTGTTGTTTGAAGTGGCAAACATCCGTTTACGTCGCATTCTCTCATATTATGCCACTTCGATTGATTAAGTCCATCAGGGGAGCATCGTCTCGGCAGCCAAATTTCTTCATAGTATATTGTACCAGCGGAGAGATGGAAGAATCGTTTTGCGGAAGTTCGACATTTGTAGTTACGCCACTGGTACGATGGTGTGATAAAATATTTTTTCAATGATATGATGGTTTAACGGAATGATGGTAACATGATGATTTATAAGTAAGCTGAAAGTATTAGAAGTCGTTATATGTGTTTCAGGATCTGTAATTGTTGTGCCAACGTGCATTTAGATTGCTTGGTTATTTCCATACATTTAATAGGAAATTCGATTTTTTTGTAAATCACTATAAATCAGTAGTTCTAAACCAAAAAATGACAAATAACCTACCTCTAAAGGTATGTTTCGGGATCTGTAATTGTTATCAAAACAACAGGGTAGTTCAACAAAGGGTAAGTAAATGTTTGCGTTCATTTCGAAATTTTAGACTATTATAGACTTTGAGAATTTATAATTCACTAGTCTTGTGAATTTTCTAATCGAATCCCAATATTGTACACTCTACTATTTAATTCGAACGATATTTCAATAAGCTCTTTACTAACTTCAAATTTTCTTTCCTAATGATGTTTATGGAGAGACCTCCTGTCTATATACTTTAGAATTTAGGTCGTATACAGGTTCTTCCATAATGCTTTGTTTTACCTATAGCTATGACATCTGTCTTGGCCAAACCATAAGTTACTAAGATTTTTAATAAGGCTTTCTTAGCACTACTCTATATTTGTATGTACCTATGTTGTTTTGTTCGAAAGTAATTGGGATATTACCTTCGTTACTAACTCTGATAACTAGCACTGGCTGCACTATGTATGTCAAATTTGATCAGGTGGACATACAAAAGGCTTAAAATATCCGATACACCACAATTGACTACTTGTCATTACAACTGTGAACCATGAATACAATGACTGAAACCATATTCTGATCACAATACAAACACAAATGTCATAAAATAAGCTTCAAAAACCGTCTACCGACAGGACATCGTTCAAACAGTAAAGAAAGCGGCGGTATGGTACAATCACATTCAACCATGCAAATTACACGTCCTTCACCAAAACACAAACGATTCAAATCGAGGTTATAATTCGTTGTCCTCATAAACCATTTTATTTTATGTATATTTTGTACCCATAAATGTTCCTTTAAGTTATGAAAATTGATTTAATTTCATTTTATTGTTGTTGTCGAGCAGACGTACATATTTTTTATGAATTCATCCCACATTGGTTATTATTATTATTTCATTTTTTTATTTTTTTGATTTCATATCGTTCTGTTTAAAAAATTATTTTTTAAATCATATCATAACTCGCTGAAATGAAACCAAATGTAATTGTGTACAATAAAAAGTTTATTATGCATGTGCAAAACGTCGCGCGGGTCATTGTCTTAAATATTTAATTAAATTTAATAAATATTAGAGTAAATGTAAATCTAAAAAAAAACTCACCAAGACTGCAGATTATACAAAGTAGCAAAGTGGATAGCCTGTAATTAATTGCAATCTAAATGTCTCGCGTATATTTGTATTTTGTAAATAAAAATAAGGTGTATCCGACTCCTCGGACGACCGTTTTTCCAACAAAGTACCGTTTATTTTTGCATAAAGGATTTTCATAATTGTTATAATTCAAGGTACGTTACATTTTTCCCTGCCTTGGGATAATCCTTAGGTTATCAAAACCGTGCTGATATGTTCAAAACATTGCCTGTTTCTGGTAGCCTAATTCGTCGAAAAATGTGAAAGTCAGGAACGATGCTATTTTTACAGTTACCATACTTACGCTTTAAAACCACGTTATAGTGCGGGAAAAGTAAAACTATTGAATTGAAATGATCTTGAATATTGTTAAAGTATTTATATTTGATTAATGAATTGTCCAGTCCTCAGACATGTTTGTCATATTTTTGATTAGATGCGCGCTTTTGTATGATAATGATGTTCATATGCGTTACGTTTTATAAATAATAATTTTTTTTTTAATGTTTTTGGACAAAACAGGAAATTATAGCGAACGTGATAATAATCTGTCGTTTTATCTTGCAACCTTGAAAAAGTGAAGACCACCTTTATGCGATGGTTGATTAACATATCATAAAAGTGAGGAGATTTTTATTACATTAAAGTATGCGTCTTTGAATACTAAAATATTAGTCTGGGAGCTGATTATTTTATAAAAAAAATTCACAAAACTCAATGCCTTTGCCAGGTTTTGTCTCCATTGGTCATTGAAAAATTATAAACTGAATTTGTTCAAGAAATGCTTCTATCATTTTGGCAGCCTCAACCTATCATATATGTGAACTAAATTATTTCAGTTTGTAAAGATTATTTTTTAGATTTGGAAAGTATGCTGCACATACTTACGAGAAACAAGCAGAGGTTATTCCAACAATCAATATGATATTTCAGAAACACGCAAACATATATATGAAATTAGAGAAGCCTTTCCAAATTTTCTTAAAATTTTTTCTGGCTAAAACATTGGATTCAGACCCATTATGCAAAACGTGAAAGGTAGACAAAAAGTTAAATCCGATAGCTATCGACAGGTTTGCAATGTAACAGCCTAAGTATGTGAGATTTATTCTTTAGTTTGGATCTGATGTAACATTTATACAATTTTAAAACTTTCGATGAATTAAAATATGTAAAATTTGCATCGTTGCAAATAAATAGCAAACCCACGTTACTACACGATAAAAGAGGCAGTATAATCAAACCAAGATATATCGTGCGCAATGATTTGAGCTAAATGACCAGTCGATCGGCCACGTCAAGAGACATTGATGGTCTGAAATAAGTTGATGTTCTTTCAGGTATTTTATCAGTTAGCAAATTGATTATTGTCTCTAGCGCCTTGGAAGGGACAGAGATAGAAGCATTTGGCCAAATAATAGCAATCATTTGTAAAAGCAGTTAGGGGAATACCGTCAGGGTTTTTAGCAACTGATCTAGCCCTGAATCCTAAGCGAGGCATCGATGAGCAAGCTTCCGACATATTGAAAGGTGACGGCAAAATGTCAAATTGGCCAAATTTTGTGGCCAGCCATGTTGAGATATCCTGTTAATCATGAATTCTCCTCAATGTTTCTTTGTTATTTTGTAGCTTTAGTTACAGTTGCAATCGCACAATCTGGCCACAGGAAAAAAAATTAATCTGTCTATGATCCGGAAAGGCCTAATATTTCAAACAGTTGAATACTGTCACCTTTGTCCACTGGCGGTTTTGCTTGAAATCCTGCCAAAAGTTACCAAATTCTTTTGGTCCAAACCCACTTATCTCGAAGTTCTAAAGGTCACTGAGTTCAAAAAATGGAACATAAAACGTCTTTCTGGCATATTCACGGAACCTCGACAACACTTTTCCGATTTGGAATTTGATTTAGCCAGTAGGTTTCGATTGCCAAGGCGCTTGGAACTGTAGAAGTTTCATCGAATTGGCCCAAAACCACATAGTTGTTAACACGTGGTATTACGAATACAATGTGATTTGCAATCTCCATCGACCAGTTTTTAATATAAATATTGTAAATTAAGGATTAAATTCCGCGTTAAGTTTAGGGTCGACTTGAGGGTTGACTTCGGGGTCGATTTGGAGATTGAGTTGCGTGGTTGCAATTGAGGTGGGTTAGGGGCCAGTAAGCTGTCTAATTGGGGATTTATTGGAGGGTTAAATTAAAGGTTCAACAAAAGTTACCTAGAGTTGATTGTAGTTCAGTTCTTCCTACGCCTGGAGTTCTTCAGACCATATTGATTTAGAAGTTAAGTATGGAGTTTAATTTTTATTGGGCCTTCGCAGAATTTTCAGAGTAAGTTTAAACTTTTATATTCACTTCTTGCATGTAACTTGTTAACTGTGATAAACAATTGTGATATTCAAAGCTGAAAGATATTTCAAAGCTCAATATAACGAATTTGGCGTAGCCGTTAATCGTGTTCATTGCAGTATATTGTTGCTTATTTATTACAATAATTTTTATTGGGTTTTAGCAGATGTTCTAAAGTAAATTTAAACATATATATTTACTTCCTGCATGTAATACATCAAATGTGATGTACAATTTTGATATTCTTAGCTCAAACGACAATATTTCACGAATTTATCGTTGCCGCGAATCGTGTTCATTGCTGTTAATTGTTCAATATTTAAATTTAAAATTGTATATTCACTTCCTGCATGTAATACATTAATTGTGATAAGCAATTATGCTAAAATCGCCAGATTTATCGAAATTATCGTTGCTGTGAATCGTTTTCTTTGAAGTATTAAATTCCTTATTTGTTTAAATAATTTATATTGGGTCGTAGTACAAGTTTCAGTGTAAATTTGTACTTTTATATTCACTTCCTGCATGTAACTCGTTAACTGTGATGAACAATTTTGATATTCTTCGCTCTAATGCCAATATTTTACGAGTTTATCGTTGCCGCGAATCGTGTTTATTGCAGTTAATTGTTCAATATTTCAATCTAAAATTGTATATTCACTTCCTGCATGTAATACATTAATTGTGATAAGCAATTATGCTAAAATGACCACACATAACGAAATTATCGTTGCTGCGAATCGATTTCTTCGAAGTACGAGTATAAAGCTTCTTATTTGTTTAAATAATTTGTATTGGGTCGTAGTACAAGTTTCAGTGTAAATTTGTACTTTTAAATTCACTTCCTGCATGTAACTCGTTAACTGTGATAAACAATTTTGATATTCTTAGCTCAAACGACAATATTTTACGAATTTATCGTTGCCGCGAATAGTGTTCATTGCTGTTAATTGTTCAATATTTAAATTTAAAATTGTATATTCACTTCCTGCATGTAATACATTAATTGTGATAAGCAATTATGCTAAACTGACCACACATAACGAATTTATCGTTGCTGCGAATCGATTTCTTCCAAGTACGAGTATAAAGCTCCTTATTTGTTTAAATAATTTATATTGGGTCGTAGTACAAGTTTCAGTGTAAATTTGTACTTTTATATTCACTTCCTGCATGTAACTCGTTAACTGTGATAAACAATTTTGATATTCTTAGCTCTAATGCCAATATTTTACGAATTTATCATTGCCGCGAATAGTGTTCATTGCTGTTAATTGTTCAATATTTAAATTTAAAATTGTATATTCACTTCCTGCATGTAATACATTAATTGTGATAAGCAATTATGCTAAAATCGCCAGATTTATCGAAATTATCGTTGCTGTGAATCGTTTTCTTTGAATTAAAAAGTTCCTTATTTGTTTAAATAATTTGTATTGGGTGTACAAATTTCAGTGTAAATTTGTACTTTTATATTCACTTCCTGCATGTAACTCGTTAACTGTGATAAACAATTTTGATATTTTTAGCTCAACGATTATATTTTACGAATTTATCGTTGCCGCGAATCGTGTTCATTGCAGTTAATTGTTCAATATTTCAATCTAAAATTGTATATTCACTTCCTGCATGTAATATATTAATTGTGATAAGCAATTATGCTAAAATGACCACACATAACGAATTTATCGTTGCTGCGAATCGATTTCTTCGAAGTACGAGTATAAAGCTCCTTATTTGTTTAAATAATTTGTATTGGGTCGTAGTACAAGTTTCAGTGTAAATTTGTACTTTTATATTCACTTCCTGCATGTAACTCGTTAACTGTGATGAACAATTTTGATATTCTTCGCTCTAATGCCAATATTTTACGAGTTTATCGTTGCCGCGAATCGTGTTCATTGCAGTTAATTGTTCAATATTTCAATCTAAAATTGTATATTCACTTCCTGCACGTAATACATTAATTGTGACAAGCAACGATGCTAAAATGACCACACATAACGAATTTATCGTTGCTGCGAATCGATTTCTTCGAAGTACGAGTATAAAGCTCCTTATTTGTTTAACCTTCATCCGTCCCTAAAAAAAAGTAACACTAAAGTTCCTTTGGTCAAAAATGACCAAAATAAATTCAACAGCAAATTTACGCTAAGCAATACGATGTAAATTTTTGTTTCCAAATTTAATTATTAAAACCAAAGATAACACAGTAATTTAAAACAATTTCAATGTTTATTTATTAAGAAAAATTCATATTTTATTTCGTACACTGATGGCACACATTCTTAGTATGAGCTATGCAAATGAATTTCTTACATATGTGCCTGTTGTACGAATTTTGTCAGAAACTGCAGCGGCCTCTTTTTTGTGCTCCTGCTAATTCTGTAGATTATGGCGGGGTTGAAAATTTTGCAACGTTTGATGTCAAATTTGCTACAGATTGCGACAATATGTAGACCGTGAGAGGTAAACCCTTCTAGACCAACGTGGCTTGATCAACGACTCACCCAGTGTTACAATAAATAGTTGGCTTTTATAATACTTCTTTCTACTCCATTCTGGCAAACACTAGTGAATAGCACGAGCGCATTTATTACTGATCCATTATGTTAGTGAACACTCCTACTGGCTATCTATTTGTTTTACATGTACAAGTATAGCAAGCAATCGTTTTATCGACCATGTTGACACCGCCTTTCGTTTTATTGCAGTTCTATAAAATATTGTTTTTTTTCGGTATCTCTTCAAAAGTACACACTTACAGAAATGTTTCTGGGATGTATGATAGCAAGATTGTATCCTTAGTAAAAGCGAAAGTAGAGGAATACAAAAGCTTGTCTCTGATTTCTAAAATAATCGGTGCTATTGATGTTTTTTTCTTTCGAATTGTTCTAATCATGTTCATGTGGCATTTTAGTAGCATTTGCCCAGTTCGTAGGATGTAAACAAGTTATCAAATGTAACGTTTCTCTCTTTTATAAGCTGCGTGATAGACAAACCAAAGACGACAAGTAAACCCTGATTTCTCTCAGGTGCTGTACCTGTCTCCTTTCCTATGTACGGCTGTACGTTTCAAACGTAAGAGCTTTCACTACCGCAGAGCAGCCAAAACATAATCCCATACTTGGCGATCCCTAAAACATAATACCATTCGGTATATATTGTCGAAAAGGGCACCGTGCACGAAATCCAACTAACTGCTATGGTAATATATCCACCCACTTTATTCGTTTTTCTCCAATTGGTGCTAACTTATTGATGCATTTACGACTAGCTCGTGTGCTACAATCATCAAATCTCATGACATGACTCTTGAAATTACTTTGAACCGTTTTAGAAGTATTACTTTCCCTAGAATCTACATGAAGTTCACATAATCCGAAATTTCAGAACATGTATCATCAGGTGCAAATGATGTGCCCTCCCTCACCTAATTCTTCTTAAGTTGCCGTTGACATCTTTGGAAAATATTATGTATTATGTATATGTACAAAATGATTTTAGTTTACCATTAGACGAAAATTGGAATAGCAAATAATGTGAAATTCATCTATTGGTCATTTTTGACCACAAGATCTTTAGTGTTACTTATTTCGTAGCAGGGTAACGGTTAATCAGAAAATTCCAATTCTTTGAGTAAATCATAACTAATACATATAAATTAAAGTCACAAAGGAAAACATGTTTAAAGGTTTAATTTAACAAGATATTTGAAAAATAATATTCGATTTGGTCAAAAATGACGCGAGGGACGGATGAAGGTTAAATAATTTATATTGGGTCGTAGTACAAGTTTCAGTGTAAATTTGTACTTTTATATTCACTTCCTGCATGTAACTCGTTAACTGTGATAAACAATTTTGATATTCTTCGCTCTAATGCCAATATTTTACGAGTTTATCGTTGCCGCGAATCGTGTTCATTGCAGTTAATTGTTCAATATTTCAATCTAAAATTGTATATTCACTTCCTGCATGTAATACATTAATTGTGATAAGCAATTATGCTAAAATGACCACACATAACAAAATTATCGTTGCTGCGAATCGATTTCTTCGAAGTACGAGTATAAAGCTTCTTATTTGTTTAAATAATTTGTATTGGGTCGTAGTACAAGTTTCAGTGTAAATTTGTACTTTTATATTCACTTCCTGCATGTAACTCGTTAACTGTGATAAACAATTTTGATATTCTTAGCTCAAACGACAATATTTTACGAATTTATCGTTGCCGCGAATAGTGTTCATTGCTGTTAATTGTTCAATAATTAAATTTAAAATTGTATATTCACTTCCTGCATGTAATACATTAATTGTGATAAGCAATTATGCTAAACTGACCACACATAACGAATTTATCGTTGCTGCGAATCGATTTCTTCCAAGTACGAGTATAAAGCTCCTTATTTGTTTAAATAATTTATATTGGGTCGTAGTACAAGTTTCAGTGTAAATTTGTACTTTTATATTCACTTCCTGCATGTAACTCGTTAACTGTGATAAACAATTTTGATATTCTTAGCTCTAATGCCAATATTTTACGAATTTATCATTGCCGCGAATAGTGTTCATTGCTGTTAATTGTTCAATATTTAAATTTAAAATTGTATATTCACTTCCTGCATGTAATACATTAATTGTGATAAGCAATTATGCTAAAATCGCCAGATTTATCGAAATTATCGTTGCTGTGAATCGTTTTCTTTGAATTAAAAAGTTCCTTATTTGTTTAAATAATTTGTATTGGGTGTACAAATTTCAGTGTAAATTTGTACTTTTATATTCACTTCCTGCATGTAACTCGTTAACTGTGATAAACAATTTTGATATTCTTAGCTCAAACGACAATATTTTACGAGTTTATCGTTGCCGTGAATCGTGTTCATTGCAGTTAATTGTTCAATATTTCAATCTAAAATTGTATATTCACTTCCTGCATGTAATACATTAATTGTGATAAGCAATTATGCTAAAATGACCACACATAACGAATTTATCGTTGCTGCGAATCGATTTCTTCGAAGTACGAGTATAAAGCTCCTAATTTGTTTAAATAATTTATATTGGGTCGTAGTACAAGTTTCAGTGTAAATTTGTACTTTTATATTCACTTCCTGCATGTAACTCGTTAACTGTGATAAACAATTTTGATATTCTTAGCTCTAATGCCAATATTTTACGAATTTATCATTGCCGCGAATAGTGTTCATTGCTGTTAATTGTTCAATATTTAAATTTAAAATTGTATATTCGCTTCCTGCATGTAATACATTAATTGTGATAAGCAATTATGCTAAAATCGCCAGATTTATCGAAATTATCGTTGCTGTGAATCGTTTTCTTTGAATTAAAAAGTTCCTTATTTGTTTAAATAATTTGTATTGGGTGTACAAATTTCAGTGTAAATTTGTACTTTTATATTCACTTCCTGCATGTAACTCGTTAACTGTGATAAACAATTTTGATATTCTTAGCTCAAACGACAATATTTTACGAATTTATCGTTGCCGCGAATAGTGTTCATTGCTGTTAATTGTTCAATATTTAAATTTAAAATTGTATATTCACTTCCTGCATGTAATACATTAATTGTGATAAGCAATTATGCTAAACTGACCACACATAACGAATTTATCGTTGCTGCGAATCGATTTCTTCCAAGTACGAGTATAAAGCTCCTTATTTGTTTAAATAATTTATATTGGGTCGTAGTACAAGTTTCAGTGTAAATTTGTACTTTTATATTCACTTCCTGCATGTAACTCGTTAACTGTGATAAACAATTTTGATATTCTTAGCTCTAATGCCAATATTTTACGAATTTATCATTGCCGCGAATAGTGTTCATTGCTGTTAATTGTTCAATATTTAAATTTAAAATTGTATATTCACTTCCTGCATGTAATACATTAATTGTGATAAGCAATTATGCTAAAATCGCCAGATTTATCGAAATTATCGTTGCTGTGAATCGTTTTCTTTGAATTAAAAAGTTCCTTATTTGTTTAAATAATTTGTATTGGGTGTACAAATTTCAGTGTAAATTTGTACTTTTATATTCACTTCCTGCATGTAACTCGTTAACTGTGATAAACAATTTTGATATTTTTAGCTCAACGATTATATTTTACGAATTTATCGTTGCCGCGAATAGTGTTCATTGCTGTTAATTGTTCATGATAAGCAATTATGCTAAACTGACCACACATAACGAATTTATCGTTGCTGCGAATCGATTTCTTCCAAGTACGAGTATAAAGCTCCTTATTTGTTTAAATAATTTATATTGGGTCGTAGTACAAGTTTCAGTGTAAATTTGTACTTTTATATTCACTTCCTGCATGTAACTCGTTAACTGTGATAAACAATTTTGATATTCTTAGCTCTAATGCCAATATTTTACGAATTTATCATTGCCGCGAATAGTGTTCATTGCTGTTAATTGTTCAATATTTAAATTTAAAATTGTATATTCACTTCCTGCATGTAATACATTAATTGTGATAAGCAATTATGCTAAAATGACCACACATAACAAAATTATCGTTGCTGCGAATCGATTTCTTCGAAGTACGAGTATAAAGCTTCTTATTTGTTTAAATAATTTGTATTGGGTCGTAGTACAAGTTTCAGTGTAAATTTGTACTTTTATATTCACTTCCTGCATGTAACTCGTTAACTGTGATAAACAATTTTGATATTCTTAGCTCAAACGACAATATTTTACGAATTTATCGTTGCCGCGAATAGTGTTCATTGCTGTTAATTGTTCAATAATTAAATTTAAAATTGTATATTCACTTCCTGCATGTAATACATTAATTGTGATAAGCAATTATGCTAAACTGACCACACATAACGAATTTATCGTTGCTGCGAATCGATTTCTTCCAAGTACGAGTATAAAGCTCCTTATTTGTTTAAATAATTTATATTGGGTCGTAGTACAAGTTTCAGTGTAAATTTGTACTTTTATATTCACTTCCTGCATGTAACTCGTTAACTGTGATAAACAATTTTGATATTCTTCGCTCTAATGCCAATATTTTACGAGTTTATCGTTGCCGTGAATCGTGTTCATTGCAGTTAATTGTTCAATATTTCAATCTAAAATTGTATATTCACTTCCTGCATGTAATACATTAATTGTGATAAGCAATTATGCTAAAATGACCACACATAACGAATTTATCGTTGCTGCGAATCGATTTCTTCGAAGTACGAGTATAAAGCTCCTAATTTGTTTAAATAATTTATATTGGGTCGTAGTACAAGTTTCAGTGTAAATTTGTACTTTTATATTCACTTCCTGCATGTAACTCGTTAACTGTGATAAACAATTTTGATATTCTTAGCTCTAATGCCAATATTTTACGAATTTATCATTGCCGCGAATAGTGTTCATTGCTGTTAATTGTTCAATATTTAAATTTAAAATTGTATATTCACTTCCTGCATGTAATACATTAATTGTGATAAGCAATTATGCTAAAATCGCCAGATTTATCGAAATTATCGTTGCTGTGAATCGTTTTCTTTGAATTAAAAAGTTCCTTATTTGTTTAAATAATTTGTATTGGGTGTACAAATTTCAGTGTAAATTTGTACTTTTATATTCACTTCCTGCATGTAACTCGTTAACTGTGATAAACAATTTTGATATTCTTAGCTCAAACGACAATATTTTACGAGTTTATCGTTGCCGTGAATCGTGTTCATTGCAGTTAATTGTTCAATATTTCAATCTAAAATTGTATATTCACTTCCTGCATGTAATACATTAATTGTGATAAGCAATTATGCTAAAATGACCACACATAACGAATTTATCGTTGCTGCGAATCGATTTCTTCGAAGTACGAGTATAAAGCTCCTAATTTGTTTAAATAATTTATATTGGGTCGTAGTACAAGTTTCAGTGTAAATTTGTACTTTTATATTCACTTCCTGCATGTAACTCGTTAACTGTGATAAACAATTTTGATATTCTTAGCTCTAATGCCAATATTTTACGAATTTATCATTGCCGCGAATAGTGTTCATTGCTGTTAATTGTTCAATATTTAAATTTAAAATTGTATATTCACTTCCTGCATGTAATACATTAATTGTGATAAGCAATTATGCTAAAATCGCCAGATTTATCGAAATTATCGTTGCTGTGAATCGTTTTCTTTGAATTAAAAAGTTCCTTATTTGTTTAAATAATTTGTATTGGGTGTACAAATTTCAGTGTAAATTTGTACTTTTATATTCACTTCCTGCATGTAACTCGTTAACTGTGATAAACAATTTTGATATTTTTAGCTCAACGATTATATTTTACGAATTTATCGTTGCCGCGAATCGTGTTCATTGCAGTTAATTGTTCAATATTTCAATCTAAAATTGTATATTCACTTCCTGCATGTAATATATTAATTGTGATAAGCAATTATGCTAAAATGACCACACATAACGAATTTATCGTTGCTGCGAATCGATTTCTTCGAAGTACGAGTATAAAGCTCCTTATTTGTTTAAATAATTTGTATTGGGTCGTAGTACAAGTTTCAGTGTAAATTTGTACTTTTATATTCACTTCCTGCATGTAACTCGTTAACTGTGATGAACAATTTTGATATTCTTCGCTCTAATGCCAATATTTTACGAGTTTATCGTTGCCGCGAATCGTGTTCATTGCAGTTAATTGTTCAATATTTCAATCTAAAATTGTATATTCACTTCCTGCACGTAATACATTAATTGTGACAAGCAACGATGCTAAAATGACCACACATAACGAATTTATCGTTGCTGCGAATCGATTTCTTCGAAGTACGAGTATAAAGCTCCTTATTTGTTTAAATAATTTATATTGGGTCATAGTACAAGTTTCAGTGTAAATTTGTACTTTTATATTCACTTCCTGCATGTAACTCGTTAACTGTGATGAACAATTTTGATATTCTTCGCTCTAATGCCAATATTTTACGAGTTTATCGTTGCCGCGAATCGTGTTCATTGCAGTTAATTGTTCAATATTTCAATTTAAAATTGTATATTCACTTCCTGCATGTAATACATTAATTGTGATAAGCAATTATGCTAAAATGACCACACATAACAAAATTATCGTTGCTGCGAATCGATTTCTTCGAAGTACGAGTATAAAGCTTCTTATTTGTTTAAATAATTTGTATTGGGTCGTAGTACAAGTTTCAGTGTAAATTTGTACTTTTATATTCACTTCCTGCATGTAACTCGTTAACTGTGATAAACAATTTTGATATTCTTAGCTCAAACGACAATATTTTACGAATTTATCGTTGCCGCGAATAGTGTTCATTGCTGTTAATTGTTCAATAATTAAATTTAAAATTGTATATTCACTTCCTGCATGTAATACATTAATTGTGATAAGCAATTATGCTAAACTGACCACACATAACGAATTTATCGTTGCTGCGAATCGATTTCTTCCAAGTACGAGTATAAAGCTCCTTATTTGTTTAAATAATTTATATTGGGTCGTAGTACAAGTTTCAGTGTAAATTTGTACTTTTATATTCACTTCCTGCATGTAACTCGTTAACTGTGATAAACAATTTTGATATTCTTCGCTCTAATGCCAATATTTTACGAGTTTATCGTTGCCGTGAATCGTGTTCATTGCAGTTAATTGTTCAATATTTCAATCTAAAATTGTATATTCACTTCCTGCATGTAATACATTAATTGTGATAAGCAATTATGCTAAAATGACCACACATAACGAATTTATCGTTGCTGCGAATCGATTTCTTCGAAGTACGAGTATAAAGCTCCTAATTTGTTTAAATAATTTATATTGGGTCGTAGTACAAGTTTCAGTGTAAATTTGTACTTTTATATTCACTTCCTGCATGTAACTCGTTAACTGTGATAAACAATTTTGATATTCTTAGCTCTAATGCCAATATTTTACGAATTTATCATTGCCGCGAATAGTGTTCATTGCTGTTAATTGTTCAATATTTAAATTTAAAATTGTATATTCGCTTCCTGCATGTAATACATTAATTGTGATAAGCAATTATGCTAAAATCGCCAGATTTATCGAAATTATCGTTGCTGTGAATCGTTTTCTTTGAATTAAAAAGTTCCTTATTTGTTTAAATAATTTGTATTGGGTGTACAAATTTCAGTGTAAATTTGTACTTTTATATTCACTTCCTGCATGTAACTCGTTAACTGTGATAAACAATTTTGATATTCTTCGCTCTAATGCCAATATTTTACGAGTTTATCGTTGCCGTGAATCGTGTTCATTGCAGTTAATTGTTCAATATTTCAATCTAAAATTGTATATTCACTTCCTGCATGTAATACATTAATTGTGATAAGCAATTATGCTAAAATGACCACACATAACGAATTTATCGTTGCTGCGAATCGATTTCTTCGAAGTACGAGTATAAAGCTCCTAATTTGTTTAAATAATTTATATTGGGTCGTAGTACAAGTTTCAGTGTAAATTTGTACTTTTATATTCACTTCCTGCATGTAACTCGTTAACTGTGATAAACAATTTTGATATTCTTAGCTCTAATGCCAATATTTTACGAATTTATCATTGCCGCGAATAGTGTTCATTGCTGTTAATTGTTCAATATTTAAATTTAAAATTGTATATTCACTTCCTGCATGTAATACATTAATTGTGATAAGCAATTATGCTAAAATCGCCAGATTTATCGAAATTATCGTTGCTGTGAATCGTTTTCTTTGAATTAAAAAGTTCCTTATTTGTTTAAATAATTTGTATTGGGTGTACAAATTTCAGTGTAAATTTGTACTTTTATATTCACTTCCTGCATGTAACTCGTTAACTGTGATAAACAATTTTGATATTTTTAGCTCAACGATTATATTTTACGAATTTATCGTTGCCGCGAATCGTGTTCATTGCAGTTAATTGTTCAATATTTCAATCTAAAATTGTATATTCACTTCCTGCATGTAATATATTAATTGTGATAAGCAATTATGCTAAAATGACCACACATAACGAATTTATCGTTGCTGCGAATCGATTTCTTCCAAGTACGAGTATAAAGCTCCTTATTTGTTTAAATAATTTGTATTGGGTCGTAGTACAAGTTTCAGTGTAAATTTGTACTTTTATATTCACTTCCTGCATGTAACTCGTTAACTGTGATAAACAATTTTGATATTCTTAGCTCAAACGACAATATTTTACGAATTTATCGTTGCCGCGAATAGTGTTCATTGCTGTTAATTGTTCAATATTTAAATTTAAAATTGCATATTCACTTCCTGCATGTAATACATTAATTGTGATAAGCAATTATGCTAAAATCGTCAGATTTATCGAAATTATCGTTGCTGTGAATCGTTTTCTTTGAATTAAAAAGTTCCTTATTTGTTTAAATAATTTGTATTGAGTGTACAAATTTCAGTGTAAATTTGTACTTTTATATTCACTTCCTGCATGTAACTCGTTAACTGTGATAAACAATTTTGATATTTTTAGCTCAACGATTATATTTTACGAATTTATCGTTGCCGCGAATAGTGTTCATTGCAGTTAATTGTTCAATATTTCAATCTAAATTTGTATATTCACTTCCTGCATGTAATACATTAATTGTGATAAGCAATTATGCTAAAATGACCACACATAACGAATTTATCGTTGCTGCGTAACGATTTCTTCGAAGTACGAGTATAAAGCTTCTTATTTGTTTAAATAATTTGTATTGGGTCGTAGTACAAGTTTCAGTGTAAATTTGTACTTTTATATTCACTTCCTGCATGTAACTCGTTAACTGTGATAAACAATTTTGATATTCTTAGCTCAAACGACAATATTTTACGAATTTATCGTTGCCGCGAATAGTGTTCATTGCTGTTAATTGTTCAATATTTAAATTTAAAATTGTATATTCAAGCAATTATGCGAAAATCGCCAGATTTATCGAAATTATCGTTGCTGTGAATCGTTTTCTTTGAAGTAAAATGTTCCTTATTTGTTTAAATAATTTGTATTGGGTGTACAAATTTCAGTGTAAATTTGTACTTTTATATTCACTTCCTGCATGTAACTCGTTAACTGTGATAAACAATTTTGATATTTTTAGCTCAACGATTATATTTTACGAATTTATCGTTGCCGCGAATCGTGTTCATTGCAGTTAATTGTTCAATATTTCAATCTAAAATTGTATATTCACTTCCTGCATGTAATACATTAATTGTGATTAGCAATTATGCTAAAATGACCACACATAACGAATTTATCGTTGCTGCGAATCGATTTCTTCGAAGTACGAGTATAAAGCTTCTTATTTGTTTAAATAATTTGTATTGGGTCGTAGTACAAGTTTCAGTGTAAATTTGTACTTTTATATTCACTTCCTGCATGTAACTCGTTAACTGTGATAAACAATTTTGATATTCTTAGCTCAAACGACAATATTTTACGAATTTATCGTTGCCGCGAATCGTGTTCATTGCAGTTAATTGTTCAATATTTAAATTTAAAATTGTATATTCAAGCAATTATGCTAAAATCGCCAGATTTATCGAAATTATCGTTGCTGTGAATCGTTTTCTTTGAATTAAAAAGTTCCTTATTTGTTTAAATAATTTGTATTGGGTGTACAAATTTCAGTGTAAATTTGTACTTTTATATTCACTTCCTGCATGTAACTCGTTAACTGTGATAAACAATTTTGATATTTTTAGCTCAACGATTATATTTTACGAATTTATCGTTGCCGCGAATCGTGTTCATTGCAGTTAATTGTTCAATATTTCAATCTAAAATTGTATATTCACTTCCTGCATGTAATACATTAATTGTGATTAGCAATTATGCTAAAATGACCACACATAACGTATTTATCGTTGCTGCGAATCGATTTCTTCGAAGTACGAGTATAAAGCTCCTTATTTGTTTAAATAATTTGTATTGGGTCGTAGTACAAGTTTCAGTGTAAATTTGCAGTTTTATATTCACTTCCTGCATGTAACTCGTTAACTGTGATAAACAATTTTGATATTCTTAGCCCTAATGCCAATATTTTACGAATTTATCGTTGCCGCGAATCGTGTTCATTGCAGTTAATTGTTCAATATTTTAATTTAAAATTGTATATTCGCTTCCTGCATGTAATACATTTATTGTGACAAGCAATTATGCTAAAATGATAACATTTAAGGAAACTAGCGTGGCTGCGGATCGTTTTCTTTGAAGTATTAAGTTCCTTATTTGTTTAAATAATTTGTATTGGGTCGTAGTACAAGTTTCAGTGTAAATTTGTACTTTTATATTCACTTCCTGCATGTAACTCGTTAACTGTGATAAACAAATTTGATATTCTTCGCTCTAATGCCAATATTTTACGAATTTATCGTTGCCGCGAATCGTGTTCATTGCGGTTAATTGTTCAATATTTTAATTTAAAATTGTATATTCACTTCCTGCATGTAATACATTAATTGTGATAAGCAATTATGCTAAAATGACCACACATAACGAAATTATCGTTGCTGTGAATCGATTTCTTCGAAGTACGAGTATAAATCTTCTTATTTGTTTAAATAATTTGTATTTAAATTACATTTAAATTCACTTCCTGCATGTAACTCGTTAACTGTGATAAACAATTTTGATATTTTTAGCTCTAATGCCAATATTTTACGAATTTATCGTTGCCGCGAATAGTGATCATTGCTGTTAATTGTTCAATATTTCAATCTAAAATTGTATATTTACTTCCTGCATGTAATGCATTAATTGTGATAAGCAATTATACTAAAATGACCACACATAACGAATTTATCGTTGCTGCGAATCGATTTCTTCGAAGTACGAATATAAAGCTCCTTATTTGTTTAAATAATTTATATTTGGTTGTAGTACAAGTTTCAGTGTAAATTTGCAGTTTTATATTCACTTCCTGCATGTAACTCGTCAACTGTGATAAACAATTTTGATATTCTTAGCTCTAATGCCAATATTTTACGAATTTATCGTTGCCGCGAATCGTGTTCATTGCAGTTAATTGTTCAATATTTAAATTTAAAATTGTACGTTCACTTCCTGCATGTAATACATTAATTGTGACAAGCAATTATGCTAAAATGACAACATTTAACGAAATTAGCGTGGCTGCGAATCGTTTTCTTTGAAGTATAAAGTTCCTTATTTGTTTAAATAATTTATATTGGGTCATAGCACTGGTTTCATTGTAAATTTGTACTTTTATATTCACTTCCTGCATGTAACTCGTGAAATGGGATAAACCATTTTAATGTTTTTAGCTCAAACGACAATATTTTACGAATTTATCGTTGCCGCGAATCGTGTTCATTGCTATTAATTGTTCAATATTTTAATTTAAAATTGTATATTCACTTCCTGCATGTAATACATTAATTGTGATAAGCAATTATGCCAAAATAACAACATTTAACGAAATTATCGTTGCTGCGAATAGTTTTCTTTGAAGTATAAAGTTCCTTATTTGTTTAAATAATTTATATTGGGTCATAGTACATCTTTCAGTGTAAATTTTTACTTTTAAATTCACTTCCTGCATGTAACTCGTCAACTGTGATAAATAATTTTGATATTCTTAGCTCAAACGACAATATTTCACGAATTTATCGTTGCCGCGAATCGTGTTCATTGCTGTTAATTGTTCAATATTTAAATTTAAAATTGTATATTCACTTCCTGCATGTAATACATTAATTGTGATAAGCAATTATGCTAAAATCGCCAGATGTATCGAAATTATCGTTGCTGTGAATCGTTTTCTTTGAAGTATTAAGTTCCTTATTTGTTTAAATAATTTATATTGGGTCGTAGTACAAGTTTTAGTGTAAATTTGTACTTTTATATTCACTTCCTGCATGTAACTCGTTAACTGTGATAAACAATTTTGATATTCTTAGCTCTAATGCCAATATTTTACGAATTTATCGTTGCCGCGAATCGTGTTCATTGCTGTTAATTGTTCAATATTTTAACTTAAAATTGTATATTCACTTCCTGCATGTAATACATTAATTGTGATAAGCAATTCTGCTGAAATGACAACGTTTAACGAAATTATCGTTGCTGCGAATCGTTTTCTTTGAAGTATGAAGTTCCTTATTTGTTTAAATAATTTATATTGGGTCGTAGTACAAGTCAAGTGACTCACTATAACTTAGCAACAACATACTAAATGACTTCCTTACAGATAAGAACTTAACCGCAATTAAATCATCTGAATGTTGCACGGTACTTATTCCATTCTACAGTTCCGAACGAAATGCATCTACATGCATTCGCTTATGCCAACAAAAATTCCTACGGTAAATCCCTATAACCCAGGTCTATACAGCTGGAACGAGATACACTATTATAACTTTGTTGCGTAATTGTACAAAACCACCATTCCTCAATTGGAACTTTGCGCCGTCGAGCTATTGGTTCATAGTTCAGAGGATGCTGCCAGTTCAGTCGTCCAAATATTTTATTAGAAAGACATCATTGGTGTTAAATGAGCAATATTCAATCTGAAAAACGTATGTTGCAAACCGTGTAGCAGAATACCAATAATCAAGTTTGAAATCACAATGGAGACATGGAGATTCCAAAAATATTGCTTCAGATGTATTACCAAGACGAGTAATACGCGTCCATTTATCATCATAATCTCTGGTTCAATGGGCTTTCATTTCAAACCGAAAATGCGAAAGGTTATCCGAAAAGATACCCATTTTATATCAAATATTTCATAATTCCCTGGTTAAATGTTGTTGTTGTCAAAATCCTTAGGAATACGTTGTTGCCGTCGAAACTGTTAAAATTTAGACTACAAGAAAAATTGGAGGTAAAATTTAGTTTTTCTCATCTATTTGGTGGTACCGATAGAACCATTTCAACTATTTTATAGAAAATTGTACAGAGCTTTATGAGCTTTTACGTTTAGAATGAGCTAAAATAGAACAAAGCTAAATTATTTTATCTAACACCCATTTTAAATCAAGTATACCCATTTTAAATCAAATCTTTAATAATTCCCGTCTGAAATTTTGTTCTTGTCAAAGTGCTCACAAAAACTTTGTTGTTGTCAAGGCGGTAAAATTTAAAATATATCTGATTTTCAAGCTTAAATTTTCTTGCTCTGTTTTGTTTTGATTTGTGTTAAGAATCGAATGAATTTGAACAAATTACAAAGAGCTTTATGAGCTTTCATGTGTAGAGCACCTAAAATGGAACAATCTAATCTATTTTAAGTAACACTTTAACTTATTCGGATTCAAATCGTCAAATTTTTCAAATATCCATTTTACGTCAAATTTTTAATTCATTAGAAAATAATAAAAATTGTTGTTGTCAAAATATTAGTAAGACTTTGTTGTAAATAATCAAGTAATTTCTCATTTTCATTTATCATTGAACCGAAATTCGGATGCTGGACACTTTTTAATTGGGATCAATGCTATTCCTGAATTAGACGTCATGAAAAAAATTAAAGGACGAAAAATTCCCTCCAATAAACGGTGCAAATAATTACGAAAAAACTAATCAAAATTAAATTCAGTCATTCAAATGTTTAATCAATTTTTTCTTTTATATTTTCTAAGTGTGTACACTGATATAAAGTTAAATAAATTAAAATTCAAAAATAACATTTTATATCTCCAACCAAATGTTTTAATTTTCTGCAACCAAGTATTATTTTACTTCGGCTACCTTTATAAAAATAATCATAAGTGCTACAAGCCAAATACGCTTGTATACATCCCAAAAAAAAGCTTGGGGCCGCATTCACCATCTTCAACAGTTTCTGATCTATAATCAATTCAACCAATATCTCAACTTCGTGCCTCTATCTCGAAATTCTTTCAAATTTTCTATTTCTCAACCTATTTTGTAGGAATTCATTAGCTCGTTATGCGTATTAAAAGATTTTACTAAACTGAACAATAAATCATAATAAAGTCGGTTGCACACACAAAATAACCAGCATTGTTATGTAAAAATTTAATTTATTACCACAAGGGCGGCGTGGTGCACGGGTGTATAGCATAAAATGTATATCTTTAAAACAAAGATACCAACACTTGATAAACAATTTTAATTACGTATAACGCAATCCATTATTATTTCGAAGGGATTAATTAAGATATTGTTTTAATTAAGTTATCAATAAAAATGTTTTTTTGGTTTTTAAATAGCATCGTTATAGACATAATAGTTGGTGACACAAGTATATGTGTATAATACAATAAATTAATGCTGTAATCTAATTCCTGAAATTTAACCGCTTGAATTCATTCCATCAAACCTAAATTTATTTTAATTTAAATTCTCATTTATACTAATTAAAAAAATTAATTTATTAGTTTGGTTATACAGTATTTGTATATCAGCTGTATTAGTGACATAATCGGATAATTTAGATACAATTTATTAAGTCACAAGTGTTGTAAATTTTTATAAATATACATGGTGAAATTGAAAATAATTTCTTCAGGTATTCGAATAATTTAGATGCATCTGCTCTGCAAGTCACCCACCCGCATATTTTGTTTTGTTATTTAAAAAGAAAGTGATGTAATTTAATTTAATCATTCGAGAATAACAACAATTTAAAAAAAAATTGTGTCAAATGGCAATAACCATGGCATTATGTCATGAATGTGTATTTATGTGTGTGTGTGTGTGTGTATGTTATAAAAAATTTCTTTTTAATTTAATTTCCCATTTTAAATGTTATTAAACAAATCTCTCTTGATAAAATTCTATATAACAATATTTACACAAAATTCCTGCTGGTTTCGTCTATTTTTCTTTTAAATCGCTCGACTGTTGTTTTCTTATGTAATAGAACAACAATAGGAAACCCCCCATAGTCTATAACCATTTTACACATAGACTATATATGTAGATAGTATAAAACAACAAAAACAGCAACAAGCCATTATATTACGGGTATAGATACAAAAAAAAAAATGAAAATTAAAAATAGAAAATTCGATAAATTTTCATTTTTTACTAGTTTTTGAGTCTCCAACAAACACCATCCACCACTATTAAACCATAGCAAACATACAATCAACTAGTTACTAATAGTTTTCAATTTCCTTTTCATTACAATTAATTTATATAAAAATTATATTTATATATAGAAAGATAAAATTAAAATTAATTTTAATTTTAGACAAAAGAAAACTAAAAACTGCTGTGCGCTTAAATATCGAGTATACGACAAATTGTAATAAATGGATACACAAGAATACAAAACGTAGCCTTGGTGGAATTGAATTGAATTTTTATTTTTTGTTTAATTTAATTAACGTTATTATTATTAATAATAATTTGTGCTTTGTCATTAAGAAAATATTTATAATTATAGAGCGTATATACGTACCATTTTCAGTAATATACGCGGTATGTCCCTACGTTAATTAATGTAATTGTAGGGTAAGGTGTTAAAAAAACTTAAAGTAACAGTTTTTTTTTGTTTTTAGATTGATTATTATAATTCTTGTTTTATTTTAAATAATGGTTTAATTTTCATGAATTTATATGATCAAAGGGGAAATGGTGGCCTAATTTTTTTGTTTAGCTATATAGGAATGATAAAATCTTTACAAAAAAAAATGTTTGGTTTGGTGCGGCTTAAATTAGCCCCGTGGTGAATGATTTGCCAGATTTATAATTAGGCGAATAAAGTAGATCGCCTATAATCAAAATGTATATAGGAAAGTAGTTTTATAATTTAATAAACTTATAAATGAGTACAACTATAGTATCAATGAAATTGTATAATACAAATTTTTAGTGGGACAATATTTAATTTTATCCGATTCATTCTACGGTTAAAATAGATACAAAGTAAGATACATAAACTAAAGACCTTAGAAAATGTCCGCTCATTACCTCAACCGAGAGTTGGGTGTCAAAATGCTGAAATTTGAAGGTGGCGTCTGAAGATTTAATCCACGAAATATAGTATACTAAAAGTTCCATATTTCCATTATGAAGCGGAAACTTGGCTCTACGTTCTATAGTTACTAATTTGCGCATGATTTGTTTTTTTTAATAAAAAAATTCCTCGTTGTGTTTAAAGTTAAAACTGATACGTTATTATGAAACCTTAAAAATCACTCGTTAATCCTGAGCAGAGTTTAAATATGCAGCGGGTTTGAGATGAGCCAAAGAGGTCCCGTTGATTGGGTCTTTAGGTAATCATGACAAAAGATGTCATCGCTCGTTGTTTAAACGGTATATGCAACATACCAAGTGACGCGTTTTCTCTTCGTATGTAATCTCGTAGAAGGTTCCACTCCAAATTAAATTTGCTGTGGTGGTACACACAAGTATCCCTAGACAATGATTATAAATTGCTTTCATTGTTCGATTTCTCAACTGCTAACCATTTAGGTTTTCCGATAGATTAGCACAAATAATGCTCCTATTATGGGTCGAAATAACTCGGAAAGTCACGAAAGTTTAATTTTAGTCCAATAATGCTCGCTTTTATTTTGGTAAGAAATCATTGACGATAACAACAAGGTAACATGACACATGAAAAAACGACACTAATGAAACGACTTACAACACAAAGAATAATAAGAATAATAAATTGTAAGATTTAATTTTAAAATATTCTAGAGAATGGAGATTTAATTTTAAATTTAGAATATAATTTCTGGAAAAAAAAGATTAATTTTAAAATTTTGGTAAAAAAGAGAGATTTAATTTTAAAATTAGTCTCGGAAAAGTAAATTTAATTTCAAAATATTTCGGAAAACAGAAATTTAATTTTAAAATTATTTGCAATTAAATTTTAGAAGTATTCTCAAGCAGATTTAATTTTATAATATTCTATTGTAGAACCACGAGATTTAATTTTAAAATAAAAAAAAAATTCTGGGAAAGGGAAATTTAACTTTAAAATTTTTTGGAAAAGGGAAATTTAATTTTAAAATTATTCTCGGAAAGGCAGATTTAATTTTTAATTATTTTGATAGAGGGGGGTTTAATTATAAAATAAGAATGGAAATTAAAGGAAGATTTAATTTTCAATTATTCTGGAAAATGGAGATTTAATTTTAAAATTATTCTGACAATGTAAGTATTAATTTTAAAATATTTTATAAAAGGTAGATGTTTTAAAATTAGAATGGAATTTCTTTAAAAGGAGGATTTAATTTTAAATTATTCTGTCAAAGGAACATTTAATTTTTAATTAATTTTAAATCACTCTGGTAAAAGGAGATTTCATTTTAAAATTAAATTGAATATATTTTCTGGAGTCAGAATATTTCATTTCAGATATAAATTAAAATTTTTGGAAAAACATGATTAAATTTTTGAATTATTCTCACAACGGGAAATTGAATTTTAAAATATTCTGCAAAAGCAAGATTTAATATTAATATAATAATAGAATGGGAAAGGAATATTTAATTTAACATAATTTTCGGAAGGATAGACTTAATTTCAAATATTTTAAAATAGGAATATTTAATATGAAAAATATGAAAAAATGAAATTTTTTTAATGTAATATTAAGTTTGAAAATGTTCGAGAATGAAAATTGAATCTTAAAATTATTCTCAAAAAGGCGGATTAAATTTTGAAATATTCGAAAAAAAGGAGATTTAATTTTAAAATATCTTGGAAAAAGAATATTTAATTTGAAAATTAGCATTGATTTACTAGAAAAGTAAAATTGTATCTCTAAATTTTCTGGAAAAAGAAGATTTAATATTAAAATTATCACGATAAAATAAAATTGAATACCAAACTATTCTGGAAAACGGAGACTTAAATTCAAAATATTTGGATAGAGACTTAATTTAAAAATTGAAATAGAATTTCTAGAAAAGATAGAGTTAATTTATATGTTATTCTGAGAAAGTAAAATTTAATTTTAAAATATTCTGGAAAAGGAAGAATTAATTTTAAAATTGGAACGAAATTTCTGGAAAAGAAAGAAATAATATAAAAAATTTTATGAACAGACTACACTTAATTTTAAAATATTATGGAACAAGAAGATTTAAATTTCAAATTAGAATGCAATTCCTGTTAAAGGTAAATTTAATTTCCAAATTATTATCAAAGTAAGATTTAGTTTTAACATTTAAATGGAATTTCTGATAAGGACAAATTTAATTTTAAAATAGTCTGGAACAGAGATTAATTTTAAAGAATACTGAAAAACCGAGGTTTAATTGTGAAATTATGGGCAATTTAATTTTAAAATTATATTCATATTGCCAGGTTTAATTTTTAAATATTCTGAAAAAGGAAGGTTTAATTATAAAATTAGAATGGAATTTCCGGAAAAGCAAAATTTAATTTTAAGTTATTCTCATAAAAGGAGATTTAATTTTTAAATTAAATTCAACACAATTTCTGGAATCGGATTATTTAATTTTAGAATTAAAATAAAATTTCAGGAACAGCTTGATTTAATGTTAGAATTATTATGAAAATGTAAATGCAATTTTAAAATATTCCTGGAAAGGGAAATTTTATTTGAAAATTAGAATAGAATTTCTTTAAAAGGTAGATTAAATTTTAAAAATTAAAATGCAGTTTCTGGAAAAAGATAATTTAGTTTTAAATTATTCTGAAAAGGAGATTTAATTTTTAAATTATTTTGATGAAGTAAAATTTTATGGTAAAAAAACAATTTCATTTTAAAATTAAATTGAATACAATTTCTGGAACAAGAGGATTGAATTTTAGAAATAAAATAAAATTTCTGGAAAAGCATGACTGGAAAAAGAAGAATTAAGATTAAAATTAGCATAGAAATCATTTTAAATGACAATTTAATTTTAAATTATTCTAGTAAAAGGGGATTTAATTTTAAAATTATGGGAGATTTAATTTTAAAATATTCTAGAAATGTTAGATTAAATTTTAAAGTTAAGATGGTATTTCTGGAAATGGAAAATTTAACTTCAAATAATTCTGGGGAAAGGAGAATTAATTTTAAAACTAGAACAGAAATTCTGTAAAAGGATGATTTAATTTGAAAATTATTCTGAAGGAAAGATACATCATGTTAAAATTAAAATGCATGGGAATTTCTGAAAAAGCAAGATTTAATTTTAAAATTAAAATGGAATTTTTATAAATGGAATATTAAGTTTAAAAAAGGGATATTTAAATTTAACACTAGAGTAAAATTACTGTAAGAGCAAGTTTTAATATTAAAATTATTCTCAAAAGGCCGGATTTAGTTTTGAAATATTCTGGAAACTGGAGATTTAATTTTAAAATTAATATAGAATTTGTGATTTTTTGGAAAACAAAAATGTAATTTTAAAATATTTTAGATAATCGATATTTAATTGGAATGAAATTTCTGGAAAATGTAGATTTAGTTTAATAATTATACTGGAAAAGGGAGATTTAATTTTAAAATGTTTTGGGAAACTGAGATTTAATGTTAAAATTAGAATAAAATTTTTGAAAAAGGAAAATTTAATTTTAAAATTAGTCTCGGAAAAGCTAATTTAATTGAAAAATATTCTGGAAAATAGACATTTAATTGTAAAATTATGGGCAATTTAATCTTAAAATATTCTAAAAAATTAAGATTTAATATTAAATTTAGAATAGAATTTCTGGAAAAGGGAGATTTAATTTTAAAATTAGTCTCGAAAAGGTAATTTTAATTTTAAAATATTTTTACAAAGAGAGATTTCATTTTAAAATTAAATTGCATATAATTTCTAGAATCAGATGGATTTAATTTTAGAAGTAAAATAAATTTTTTAGAAAAGCATGATTAAATTTTCGAATTATTCAGAAAAGGGGAATATCAAAATCAGAATAGAATTTCTCGGAAAGGAAGATTAAATTTAAAATAATTTTCGAAAAGGCAGACTTAATTTCAAAATATCCTTAAACAGGGAAATTTTAAATGTATTTTTTTTTTAAGGAATATTAAATTTGAAAATATTCGAGAAGGAAGAGTTAATTTACTATTAAAATAATTTCCAAAAGGCGAATTTAGTTTTAAAATATTCTGGAAACAGGTGATTTAATTTTAAAATTAATGCGGAATTTCTGATTTTTTGGAAAACAAAGATTTAATTTTAAAATATTTTGGATAGTCAATATTTAATAATATTTAATTGGAAAATTAGAATGAAATTTCTGGAAAATGTCAATTTTCTGGAGAAAAAAAATTATTCTGGAGAAGGGAGATTTAATTTTAAAATGTTTTGGCAAACGGAGATTTAATGTTAAAATTAGAATAAAATTGCTCGAAAAGGGAGATTTAATTTTAATATTAGAAAAACATGTCTGGAAAGAACAAAATAATTGTAAAATTATTCTGAAAAAAAGAAATTTAATTTTAAAATATTTTGGAAAAGGGAGATTTAATTTTGAACTTAAAATAGAATTTCTGGAAAAGAATGATTTAATTTTATAATTTTATAAAAAAAGAAGATTTAAATTTCAAATTAGAACGCAATTCCTGTTAAAGATAGATTTAATTTTCAAATTATTGGCAAAGTAACATTTAGTTTTCACATTTAAATGAAACTTTTGGAAAAATGGAAATAATTTTAAAGAAAAGAGGATTTAATTTCAAAATATTTTGGACAAAGAAGATTTAATTTTTAAATTATTGGTGAAAAAATATTTAATTTTCAAAATAGGATAGAATTTCTGGTTATAAAAATTTGTTTATTAAAAAGAATTTTAATTCTAAAATTATGAAAAATTTAATTTTAAAATTTTTCTCGGAGAGGCAAATTTAATTTTTAAATATTTTGACAAAGGAAGGGACAAGTTTTAAAATTAAAATGGAATTTTTAATAAAGGAATATTTAATTTTAAATTATTCTGGGAAATGGAGATTTAATTTTAAAATTGAAATTTCGGGAAAAGGGAGATTTAGTTTTAAAATTATTACGACAAAGTAAAATTTAATTTCAAATTTTTTTGGAAAAAGGAGGTTTAATTTTAAAATTATACTGACAAAGTAAAATTTAATATTAAAATATTCTAGAAAAGGGATATTTCAATTCAAAATATGTGGAAAATAGACAAATAATTTTAAAACTAGAATAAAATTTCTAGAAAAGAAAGAATTAATTTATATTCTAATTCTGCCAAAGTAAAATTTAATTTTAAAATATTCTGGACAAGAAAGATTTAATTTTAAAATATTATGGAAAGAGGAAATTTAAATTTCTAATTAGAATTCAATGCCTGTTAATAATAGATTAAATTTCCAAATTATCGACAAAGTAAGATTAAGTTTTACCATTTGAATGGAATTTCTGGAAAAAAGGAAATAATGCTGACAAGGGTAAATTTAATCTTAAAATTATTGAAAATTATAAAATTTAGAGGCAGATTTAACTTTTAAATATTTTGAAAAAGGGAATTTACAATAATTTTAAAATTAAAATCGAATTATTAAACAAAAGAACAGTGAATTTCACATTATTCTGGAACAAGAAGATTAGTTTGTTATTTATTAAATGTTTAATTAATTTTAAATTACTCTAGTAAAAGGACATTTCATTTTAAAATTAAATTGAGTACAATTTCTGGAAAAGCATGATTAACGTTTCGAATTATTATTAAAAGGGGAAACTTAATTTTTAAATATTCTGGGCAAGGGAGATTTAATATTAAAATGATGGGAGCTTTAATTTTAAAATTATTTTCGGAAAGGCAGATTTAGTTTTTAAATATTCTGATAAAGCGAGGTTTAATTATAAGATTAGATTGGAATTTCTGGAAAAGGAAAGTTTAATTTTAAGTTATTCTCGTAAAAGGAAATTTAATTTTAAAATGTTCCTAGAAACACAGATTTCATTTTAAAATTAGAATAGAATTTCTTTAAAAGAATTATTTTCGGTAAAGAAGATTTAATTTTAAAATTTTCTTGAAAAGGTAGATTAATTAAATTTTAAAATAAAATTGGAATTTCTAGAAAAGGATAATTTAGTTTTAAATTATTCTGAAAAATAAATTTAATTTTAAAATTATTTTGACAAAGTAAAATTTAATGGTAAAAAAAATTCAATTTAAATTTAAATTAAACAAAGCATGATCAAATTTTTGAATTATTCTGAAAAGGAGAAATTGAACTTTAAAATATTCTGGAAAAGGGAGATTTCAGTTTAAAATCAGAATAGAATTTCTGGGAAAGGAAGATTTAATTTAAAATAATTTTCGGAAATGCAGACTTAATTTCAAAATATTCTAAAACAGGGAGGAAAATTTAATATTAAAATTATACTCAAAAATGGAGGTGTGGCCAACACACGACTTTCTTTTACGAACAGCGAATTTTGAAAAACTTTTATAATTCAAATTTCCCGCAAACTTAATTAAGATTGTTTTTATTATTTCATGTTTTCTGTAAATTGTATATTTTTGAAATATTTGCAAAATAAATTTTCTGTTTTACGGAATCTGGGAGCTGGGAACTGGGACCCCAAAATTTATGTAAAAAGTTTAAACATGAAGTTGCAGTTTGATTGCTTAAACCATTTGGACTACAAATTGACAGTCATATGTATATACCAACAGACACCACTTCAAAACTCAATTTTTTGAACTCATTAGTACACACGTAAAAGAAATAAAAGGTGATATTTATGAATTTACATTTTTTCTTTTAATTTTTTGGAATTTGTATTAGTGATTTTTTGTAAATTGTGTATTTTCGGGCCGAGAGTGGCCACTACCGGTTGACCGATTTGGCAATTTAACATACATGTAGGCTAAATATTTTTATAACATACAGTACGTCACTGAAGTGTGCAAATTAATTATAATTAGCATAATTGGGCTAATACACACAATAATTAAAATGACAAATGCAAGAACTGCTGTAACTCCCTGTAAAAAAGTGTGGGGGGGGGGGGACAGGAGTTGCGAAATATTTTTGCAATTATAAAACGATATATATACTTAAGTATTACAAACCCTAATAAGTCGTTAAAAAAGTTAAGAAACATGAAAAAATGATCCACATTCAATTATGTAATATTTGCATTAAAAACCGGAAGTATGTCACTGTAGTGTGCAAATTAATTATAATTAGCATAATTAGGCTATATTTACACATATATTTATGTGTTGGCAAAACAATATTTAATTTTTTTTTTATAAAATTTTTAAATTTTTTTTAAATTTTTTTTTTTAATTTTTAATTTTAATTTTTTTAATTTTTAATTTGTTTTGATTTTTTTTTGATTTTTGGAAACATTTTGTATTAGTAATTTTTTGTAAACCTTATACTTTTTAAGATATTTGCAAAACAAATTTTCTGACCCAAGGGAGTGGCCACTTCCGGTGGACCGATTTGAAGTAAAATTCACTGGGACCTCCCAATTTATCCAAAAAGCTTAAATCTGAAGTTTCAGTTCGATTGGTTAAGCCATCTGGGCTGTAGAGAGGACACAGACTGACAGACAGACAGACGGACAGACAGACGGACTGACAGACAGACATCATTTCGAAACCCACTTTTTCGGACTCAGGGGACCTCAAAACAGATAAATCTTCAATAATCTCAAGGTCGAAAATTTTCATGATTACTATACTTTATTTTACTTACGTAAAAGAAAGTAAAAGGCGAATTTAGTTTTGAAATATTCTGGATTAGCAATATTTAATTGGAAAATTAGAATAAAATTTCTGGAAAATGAAGATTTAATTTAGAAATTATTCTGGAAAAGGGAGATTTAGATACTTTCTTAAATTTCGATAGTTTTTAGATAGTTTTTGTTTCTTTATATCTGATATACTAAAAAACTTGTTTATACTACTAGTTTCGAGCAGTACTGCTCATCATAGGGCATACTTTTTAAAATTCATGTGTTTTAAAAATTATGCTTGGCGATGAGCAGTACTACTCGAAACTAGTAGTATAAAAAAAAATTTTAATATATTATATTTTTAATTTTATTTATTTATCACAAATAAAGAAACAAAAACTTTACAAATTTTTAAAATTGTATTTTTATTGTGATAAAGTGTGTGGTCAAGTGACAAGTTTTTAAAAAATGTCAATATACACGGGAGATTTACTTTTACAATATTTTGGAAAACGAAGATTTAATGTTAAAATTAGAATAAAATTGTTTTAAAAGGAAGATTTAATTTTAAATTATTTTTGAAAAGGCAGATTGAATTTTAAAATATTCTGGAAAGAACAGATACAATTTTAAAATTAGAAAAACATTTCTGGAAAGAATAAAATAATTTTATAATATTCTGGAAAAAGAATATTTAATTTAAAAATTATTCTGCAGAATAGAGACTTCATTTTAAAATTAAATTGTATGAATTTCTGAAAAAACAAGATTTAATTTTAAAATTAAAATGGAATTTTTATAAATGGATTATTATGTTTGAAAAAGGGATATTTAAATTTAACATTCGAATAAAATTACTGGAGAAATTAAAATTGTTAATTGTTCAAAATTTTTATGAAAAGTGATATTTAATTTTACATAAAATTAGTTTCGGGAAAGCTAATTTAACTTTATAATATTTTGGAAAACAGAAATTTAATTTTGAAATTATTTGCAACTAAATTTTAGAAGTATTCTCGGAAAGGCAGATTTAATTTTTAAATATTTTGACAGAGGGAGGTTTAATTTTAAAATTAGAATGGAATTTTTAATAAATGAATATTTAATTTTAAATTATTCTGAAAAAGGAGATTTAATTTTAAAATATTCTGTAAAAGGAACATAAAATGTAATAATACAATTTTTAATTAATTTTAAATCACTCGGGTAAAAGCAGATTTAATTTTAAAATTAAATTGAATAAAATTTCTGGAATCAGAGGATTTAATTTTAGAAGTAAAATATAATTTTTGGAAAAGCATGATTGAATTTTTGAATTATTATGAAAATGGAAAATTGAATTATAAAATATTCTGGAAAAGGAAGACTTAATATTACAATCAGAATAGAATTTCTGGGAAGGGAAGATTTAATTTAAAATAATTTTCGGAAAGGCAGACTTAATTTCAAAATATTCTAAAACAAAGAGTTTTACTTTTAAATTTTCAATGGAATTTTTTAATGGAATGTTAAATTTGGAAATATTCGAGAATGAAGATTTAATATTAAAATTATTCTCAAAAAGGCGGATTTAGTTTTGAAATATCTGGAAACAGGTGATTTAATTTTAAAATTAATGCGGAATTTCTAAATTTTTGGAAAATAAAGATTTGATTTTAAAATATTTTGGATAATCAATATTTAATTGGAAATTATTGACAAAGTAAGATTTAGTTTTAACATTTGAATGGAAATTCTGGAAAAATTAAAATAATTTTAAAATTATTCTAATAAGAGCAAATTTAATTTCAAAATAATCTGGAAAAGAAAGATTTAATTTTAAAATAAGTCTGGGAAAAGCAAATTTAATTTTTAAATATTCTGATAAAGGGAGTTCTAATTATAAAATTAGTATGGAATTCCTGGAAAAACTAAATTTAATTTTAAGTTATTCTCGTAAAATAAGATTTAATTTTAAAATTAAATTAAACACAATTTCTGAGATCAGATTATTTAATTTTAAAATTAAAATAAAATTTCTGGAAAAGCATGATTTAACTTTTGAATTTTTCTGAAAAGGAGAAATTTAATTTTAAAATATTCTTGGAAAGGAAGATTTCATTTTAAAATCAGAATAGAATTTCTGGGAAAGGAAGATTTAATTTAAAATAATTTTCGGAAAGGCAGACTTAATTTCAAAATATTATAAAACTGGAAGATTTAATTTTAAACTAAATGGAATTTTTTTAATAGAATATTAAATTTGGAAATATTAGAGAAGAAAGATTTAATATTAAAACTATTCTCAAAAACAAGGATTTAGTTTTGAAATATTCTAGAAACAGGAGATTTAATTTTAAAATTAATGCGGGATTTCTAAATTTTTGCAAAATAAAAATTTGATTTTAAAATATTTTGTATAATCAATATTTAATTGGAAAATTAAAATTAAATTTCTGAAAAATATAGTTTTAATTTAAAAATTATTCTGGAAAAGGGAGATTTAATTTTAAAAAGTAATGGGGAAATGGAGTTTAATGTTAAAATTAGAAAAACATTTCTGGAAAGAACAAAATAATTTTAAAATATTCTGGAAAAGAGAGATTTAATTTTAAAATTAGTCCCAAAGAAGCAAATTTAAATTTAAAATATTCTGTTGGTTTAATATTTTAAAATAAGGAAATTTAATTTTTAAATTATTGTTGAAAAAAGATATCATTTTAAAAATAGAATAGAATTTCTGGAAAAGGGAGAATCTCATTTATCTAACTTAAATTTTTTTTATTAAAAAGAAATTTAATTTTAAAATTATGGGAAATTTAAAATTATGGGAAATTTAATTTTAAAATAATTCTCGGAGAAGCAGATTGAATTTTTAAATATTTTGAAAAAGGGAGGTATAATTTTGAAATTAAAATGAAATATTTAATAAAGGAACATTTATTTTTAAATTATTCTGGAATACATACATATCTATCATAGAAAAATACAAATTATACAGAATTAAAATAAAACACAATATAAATAAACGTTTTCACAATTAAATAGATTGACATTTAATGTTTAATTTAAAATTAAGTGTGTAACAAAATTACCTTAATCGAATGAACCATTAATATATTCAAGTGACAAATTTTTGAAAAGATATAGAGCATTTATTTCCCTAATTGGTTTGGGAATTTTGTTCCAAAATGAAATGCAACAAACTAGCACCGAGTTATTATATATGTATGTATGTGACCCGTTCTTATTAATGAGGTAAACTCAATCTAATTAAATAGATATTTTGTTTCACGAAATTTGATCAATCTGAAAATTAATAAAAGGTTTAATTTTCAAATTAGAATGGAATTTTAGTAAAGAAATATTTAATTTTAAATTATTCTGAAAAAGGAGATTTAATTTTCAACTAATTTTAAATTACCCTGGTGAAACGAGATTTTATTTTAAAATTAAATTGAGTGAATTTTCTGGAATTAGAGATAACATTTCTGGAAAAGCTTGAATTAATTTTTGAATTATTATTAAAAGGGAAACTTAATTTTTAAATATTCTTGACTAGGGAGATTTAATAAGATTTCTGGGAAAAGTATGATTTAATTTTAAAAGTATTTTCGGTAAAGCAGATTTAATTTTAAAATTTTCTGGAAAAGGTAGATTAAATTTTAAACGAAAAATGGAATTCCTGGAAAAAGATAATTTAGTTTTAAATTATCCTGAAAAATGAGATTGAATTTTAAAATTATTTTGACACAGTAAAATTTAATGGTAAAAAAAATCATTTTAAAATTAAATTGTATACAATTAATGGAATCAGAGGAATTAATTTTAGAAGTAAAATAAAATTTCTGGAAAAGCATGATTAAATTTTTGAATTATAAAGAGGGGAAGTTTAATTTTCAAACATTCTGGAAAAGGGAGATTTAATATTAAAATGTTTTAGGAAACTGAGATTTAATGTTAAAATTAGAATAAAATTTCTGAAAAGGGAGATTTAATTTTAAAATAATCTGGAAAACAAAAATTTGATTATAAAATTATTTGCAATTAAATTTTAGAAGTATTCTCAAAAAGGCAGATTTAAATTATTAATACTCTAGAATAACAAAATATAATTTTAAAATTAAAATAAGATTTCTGGAGAAAGGGATATTTAACTTTAAAATCGTTTTAAATAGGGAGATGTATTTTAAAATTATTCTCGGCAAGGCAGATTTAATTTTTAAATATTTTGACAGAGGGAGGTCTAATTTTGAAATTAGAATGGAACTTTTAATAAAGAAAGATTTAATTTTAAATTATTCTGATAAAGAAGATTTTATTTTAGAATATTCTGTAAAAGGAACATGCAGTTTTCAATTAATTTTAAATCACTCTGGTAAAAGGAGATTTCATTTTTAAATTAAATTGCTTATAATTTTTGGAATCAGATGGATTTAATTTTATAGTATAATAAAATTTAAGTATAATAAAATTTTTAGCAAAGCATGATTAAATTTTCGAATTATTCTGAAAAGAGAAAATTGAATTTTAATATATTCTGGAAAAGAGAGATTTAATATTTATAAAAATCAGATTAAAATTTCTGGGAAAGGAAGATTTAATTTAAAATAATTTTTGAAAAGGCAGACTTAAATTCAAAATATTCTAAAACAGGGAAATTTTAAATTTTAAATGGATTTTTTTAATAGAATATTAAATTTGGAAATATTCGAGAATGAAGATTTAATTATCAAAATTATTTTCAAAAAGCAGAATTTAGTTTTAAAATATTCTGAAAACAGGAGATTTAATTTTAAAATTAGTCTCGGAAAAGCAAATTTAATTCTAAAATATTCTGATAAACAAAGATTTAATTTTAAAATTATGGGCAATGTAATTTATAATTATTCTCATACAGGCAGACTTAATTTTAAATTATTCTCACAAAGGGTGGTTTAATTATAATTAGAATGAAATTTCTGGATAAGCAAAAATTTAATTTTAAGTTATTCTCGTAAAAGGAAATTTAATTTTAAAATTAAATTAAACATAATTTCTGGAATCCGATTATTTAATTTGAGAATTAAAATAAATTTTCTAGAAATCATGATTTAATTTTTGAATTATTCTGAAAAGGAGAAATTTAATTTTAAAATATTGCTGGAAAGGGAGATTTCATTTTAACATTAAAAGGATGATTTAATTTTTAAATTATTTTCCGTAAAGCAGATTTAATTTTAAAATTTTCTGGAAAAAGTAGATTAAATTAAATAAAATAAAAATGGAATTTCTGGAAAAGGATAATTTAGTTTTAAATTATTCTGAAAAAAAAGATTTTATTTAAAAATTATTTTGACAAAGTAAAATTTAATGGTAAAAAAAAAATTAATTTTAAAATTAAATTGAATACAATTTTTAGAATCAGAGGAATACTATGATAGATCCTTTAGAAGTAAAATAACATTTCTAGAAAAGCATGATTAAATTTTTGAATTATTCTGAAAAGGGGAAGTTTAGTATTAAAACATTTTTGGAAAGGGAGATTTAATATTAAAATTCAAAAATTCTTTAAAATGATGATTTAATTTTAAAATATTTGGGAAACTAAGATTAAATGTTAAAATTAGAATAAAATTTCTGGAAAAGAGATTCTAATTTAAAAATTAATTAATTCAATTTTAAAATATTCTGGAAAACAGAGATTTAATTTTAAAATTATGAAAATTTTAATTTTAAATATAAAATGTTAATTCATTTTCTGGAAAATGGAGATTTAATTTATGAAAAAGGGAGATTTAATTTTAAAATTGGTCTTGGAATTGCAAATTTAATTTTAAAATATTTTGAAAAACAGAAATTTAATTTTACAATTATTTGCAATTAAATTTTAGAAATATTCTCAAAAAGGCAGATTTAGTTTTATAATATTCTAGAACAATGAGATATAATTTTAAAATTAAAATAAAATTTCTGGAAAAGGGAGATTTAATTTAACATTTTTTGGAAAGAGGAGATTTAATTTTAAAATTATTATCGGAAAGGCAGATTTAAATTCAAATATTTTGGCATTGTGAGATTCAATTTTAAAAATAGAACGTAATATTTAAGAAAGGAAGATTTAATTTAAAATTATTCTGGAAAATTGAGATTTAATTTTGAAATATTCGGTAAAAGGAACATTTAATTTTAAAATAATAAAATTTTTAATTAATTTTAAATCACTCTGGTAAAAAAAACATTTTTAAATTAAATTGAATACAATTTCTGGATTTTATTTTAGAAGTAAAATAAAATGGTTGGACAAGCATGATTAAATTTTTGAATTACTCTGAAAAGGGCAAATTGAATTTTAAAATATTCTGTAAATAAGAGATTTAATATTAAAATCAAAATAGAATTTCTGGGAAAGGAAGACTTAATTTAAAATAATTTTCGGAAAAGCAAACTTAATTTCAAAATATTCTAAAACAGGCCAATTTAATTTTAAATTTAGAACGAAGATTTAATATTAAAATTATTCTCAAATAGGCGGATTTAGTTTTGAAATATTCTGGAAACAGAAGATTTAATTTTTAATTAAAAGATTTTTTGCAAAGAAAGATTTAACTTTAAAATTATTTTAACAAATTAAAATTTAATTTTGAAATATTCTGGAAAAGGCAGGTTTAATTATAAAATCCAAATGTAATTTTTGGAAAACAAAGATTTAATTTTAAAATGTTTTGGGAAACTGAGATTTAGTGATAAAATTAGAACAAAATTTCTGGAAAAGGGAGATTTAATTTTAAAATTAGTCTCGGAAAAGCAGATTTAATATTTATAAAATTATTCTGGAAAATAAACACTTAATTTTAAAATTATTCTGACATAGTAAGTATTAATTTTAAAATATTTTGAAAAGATAGATGTTATTTTAAAATTAAAATGTAATTTCTGTAATTTCTAGATAAAGAATATTTAATTTGAAAATTAGCATGGAATTTCTGGCAAGGAAGATTAAATTTAAAAATTATTACGACAAATTAAAATAAATTTTCCAAATTTTTTGTAAAAAAAAAATTTAATTTTAAAATTATCCTAACAAAATAAACTTAGATATTAAAATATTCTGGAAAAGGCAGAATTAATTTTAAAATTAGAACGAAATTACTAAGAAAGAAGGAAATAATATGAAAAAAATTCTGAAAAGACGAAATTTAATTTTAAAATATTCTGGAAAAGAAAGATTTAATTTTATAATTAGTCTCAGAAAAGCAAACTTAATTTTAAAATATTCTGGAGAATAGAGATTTAATTTTGAAATTATAGGTGATTTAATTTTAGAATTATTCTAATACAAGGAGAATTAATTTTTAAATATTCTGACAAAGGTTGTTTTACTTATAAAATTAGAATGGAATTTCTGGAAAAACAAAATTTAATTTTCAGTTATTCACTTAAAAATAAATTTAATTTTAAAATTAAATTGAACAGAATTTCTGGGATGGGATTATTTAATTTTAGAATTAAAATTAAATTTCTGGAAAAGCATGACTTAACTTTTGAAATATTCCGAAAATCGGAAATTTAATTTTAAAATATTCCTGGATAGGGAGATTTCATTTTAAATTCAGAATAGAATTTCTGGGAAAGGTAGACTTAATTTCAAAATATTCTAAAACAGGGAGATTTAATTTTGAATTTGAAATGGAATTCTTTTTAAGAAAGAAGGTTTGTATTAAAATTATTCTCGAAAATACGGATTTAGTTTTAAAATATTCTGGATTAGCAATATTTAATTGAAAAATTAGAATGAAATTTCTGGAAAATAGAGATTTAATTTAAAAATTATTCTGGAAAAGATTGATTTAATTTTACACTGTTTTGAAAGACAAAGAAAAACATTTTTGTAAAGAACAAAATAAGTTTAAAATTATTCTGAAAAACGGAAATTTTATTTTAAAATATTCTGGAAAAACAATATTTAATTTGAAAATTAGCACGGAATTGGAAAAAGAAGATTTAATTTTAAAATTATCCTGACAAAGTAAAATTTAATATTAATATATTCTGGAAAAGGCAGAATTAATTTTAAAATATTCTGATAAAATGAGATTTAATTTTAAAACTGGTCCTGGAAAAGCAAATTTAATTTTAAAATATTCTGTAAAAGGTAGATTTAATTTCAAAATATTTCGGAAAAAGGAGATTTAATTTTTAAATTATTGTTGAAAAAAGATTTAATTTTAAAAATAGGATAGAATTTCTGGAAAAGGCAGTTTTAGGTATAAAAATTTTAAATAAAAAAGAAATTTAATTTTAAAATTTTTCTCGGAAAGGCAGATAGAATTTTTAAATATTTTGACAAAGGGAAGGACAAATTTTAAAATTAGAATGGAATTTTTAATAAAGGAACATTTAATTTTAAATAATTCTGGAAAATGGAGATTTAATTTTTAATTTGTTAAATTTTAATTAATTTTAGGTTACTCAGATAAAAGGAGATTTCATTTTAAAATTAATTGAGTATAATTTTTGTAATCAGAAATAAAATGTCTGGAAAAGCATGATTAACGTTTTGAATTATTATTAAAAGGGGAAACTTAATTTTTAAATATTCTGGACAAAGGAGATTAAATTTTAAATTATTTTCGGAAATACACATGAGGTTTAATCACAGAAAAATTATATATAATATATATAATTTTATATTTTATATTATATATAATTTTTCTGTGGTTTAATTATAAAATTAGAATGGAATTTCTGGAAGATCATGATTTAATTTTGTAATTATTCGGAAAAGGAAAAATTTAATTTCAAAATATTCATTAAAGAAAGAGATATTTCAGTTTAAAAACAGGATAGAATTTCTGGGAAAGGAAGATTTTAATTAAAATAATTTTTGGAAACTCAGGTTTAATTTCAAAATATCCTGAAACAGGGAGATTTACTTTTAAATTTTAAATGAAATTTTTTAATATTACTTTATATTAAATTTGGAAATATTCGAGAAGGAAGATTTAATATAAAATTATTCTTAAAAAGGCGGATTTAGTTTTGAAATATTCTGGATTAGCAATATTTAATTGGAAAATTAGAATAAAATTTCTGGAAAATGAAGATTTAATTTAAAAATTGTTCTAGAAAATGGAAATTTACATACTTTTTTAAATTTCAAATTTTTTTTAAAAATATAGAGAGTTTTTCTTTCTTTATTTGTGATATACTAAACAATTTTTTTATACTACTAGTTTCGAGCAGTACTGCTCGAAACTAGTAGTATAAAATTTTTTTTTAGTATATCACAAATAAAGAAAGAAAAATTCTACAAGTTTTTAAAAAATTTTTGAAATTTAAAAAAGTATTTTTATTGTGGTAAAGTGACAAGTTTTTACAAAATGTCAATACACACGGAAGATTTACTTTTACAATGTTTTGGAAAACGGCGATTTAATGTTCAAATTAGAATAAAATTGCTTTAAAAGGAAGATTAAATTTTAAATTATTTTTGTAGGGCAGATTGAATTTTAAAATATTCTGAAAAAATAGATACAATTTTATAATTAGAAAAACATCTCTGGAAAGAACAAAATAATTTTAAAATTATTCTGAAACAAGAAAATTTAATTTTAAAATATTCTGGAAAAAGAATATTTAATTTGAAAATAAGCTAGGAATTTCTGGAAAAGGAAGATTTAATTTTAAAATTAGAACGAACTTACTGGGAAAGAAGAAAATAATATGAAAAAATTTCTGAAAAGTCAAAATTTAATTTTAAAATTTTCTGGAGAAGGTAGATTAAATTTTAAAATAAAAATGGAATTTCTGGAACAGTATAATTTAGTTTTAAATTATTTTGAAAAGGAAGAATGAATTTTGAAATATTCTGAAAAAATGAGATTTAATTTTAAAATTAGAATCTAATTTCTGGAAAAAAAAAGATTCAATTTTAAAATACTATGGAAAAAGGAAATTTAAATTTTAAATTAGAATGCAATTCCTGTTAAAGATAGTTTTAATTTCCAAATTATTCATAAAGTAAGATTTAATTTTAACATTTGAATTGAATTTCTGGAAAAATCGAAATAATTTTAAAATATTCTCATACGTCAAATTTAATTTTAAAATATTCTGGAAAAGAGAGATTTAATTTCAAAATTATTTGGAAAAAGGAGATTTAAATTTTTAATTATTGCTGAAAAAAGATTTAATTTTAAAAATAGAATAGAATTTCTGGAAAAGGGAGATTCAGTTATAAAAATTGATTTAATAAAAAGAAATTAAATTTTAAAATTATGAGAAATTTAATTTTAAAATTTTTCTCGGAGAGGCAGATTTAATTTTTTAATATTTTAACAAAGGGAAAGACAAATTTTAAAATTATAATGGAATTTTTAATAAAGGAACATTTAATTTTATATTATTCTGGAAAATGGAGATTAAATTTTAAAATAATTCTGACAAAGTAAGATTTAATTTTATAATATTCTGTAAAAAGGAGATATCATTTTAAAATTAAATTGAGTTCAATTTTTGGAATAAGAAATAAAATTTCTGGAAAAGCATGAATGATGTTTCGAATTATTATTAAAAGAGGAAACCTAATTTTTAAATATTCTGGACAAGGGAGATTAATATTAAAATTATGGGAGATTTAATTTTAAAATTATTCTCGGAGAGGCAGATTAAATTTTTAAATATTTTGACAAAGGGGGGTATAATTATAAAATTAAAATTTAATTTCTGGAAAAGCAAAATTAAATTTTAAGTTATTCTCGTGAAAGGAAATATTATAAAAAAAATAATATTAAATTTTCGAATTAAAATAAAATTTCTGTAAAAACATGATTTAGTTTTTGAATTATTCTGAGAAGGAGAAATTGAATTTTAAAATATTCTGGAAAAGGAAAATTTAATACTAAAATCAGAATTGAATTTCTGGGAAAGGAAGATTTAATTTTAAATAGCTAATTTTCGGAAAGGCAGACTTTATTTCAAAATATTCTAGAACAGGGAGATTTAAAATTTTAAATGGAATTTTTTTGAATAGAATATTAAATTTGGAAATATCCGAGATGGAAGATTTAATATTAAAATTATTCTCAAAAAGGCGGATTTAGTTTTGAAATATTCTGGAAAGAGGAGATTTAATTTTCAAATTAATTCGGGATTTCTGAATTTTTTGAAAACAGAGATTTAATTGTAAAATATTTTGGATAATCAATACTTAATTGGAAAAATAGAATGAAATTTCTGGAAAATAAAGATTTAATTTAGAAATTATTCTGATAAATGAAATTTAATTTTAAAATATTCTGGAAAAAGAATATTTAATTTTTAAAATTAGCATGGAATTTCTGGACAGAAGATTTAATTTTCAAATTATTACGACAAAGTAAAATTTAATACTAAAACATTCTGGAAACAGGGGATTTAAATTCAAAATATTTGAAAAATAGAGATTTAATTTTAAAATTGAAATATAATTTCTCGAAAGGATAGAATTAATTTATATTATTGTTCTGAGAAAGTAAGATTTAATTTTAAAACATTCTGGAAAAGGGAGAATTAATTTTAAAATTGTCTGGAAAACAGGGATTTAATTTTGAAATTATTCTCATACATGCAGATTTAATTTTTAAATATTCTTACAAACGGAGGTTTAATTATAAATTTAGAATGGAATTTCTGGAAAAGCATGATTAAATTTTTGAATTATTATTGAAAGGGGAAACTTAATTTTTAAATATTCTGGACAACAGAGATTTAATTTTGAAATTATGGGAAATTTAATTTTAAAATTATTCTCGGAAAGGCAGATTTAATTTTTAAATATTTTGCAAATGGAGTTTATTTTAAAAATTAAAATGCAATTTTTCATAAAGAAGATTTAATTTTAAAATATTCTGGAAAAGTTAGATTAAATTTTAAAATTAGAATAGAATTTCTCGAAACGGAAGGTTTAATTTTAAAATAATTTTCGGAAAGACAGACTTAATTTCAAGATATTCTCATTTTAAGAATTTAATTTCTGGAGAAGTAAGATTTAAATAAAAATTATTCTGGAAAAAGGATATTTCCAGAAAAGACAGATTTTTAAAATTGTTTTAACATATTAATAATTAATTTTGAAGTATTCTGAAAAATGTAGGTTTAATTATAAAATTAAAATGGAGTTTTTGGTAAACAAAAATGTAATTTTAAAGTATTTTGGATAAACAGTATTTAATTTGATAATTAGAACGAAGTTTCCGGAAAAATAGAAAATATTTTTAAAACTATTCTGGCAAAGGGAAATTTAATTTTGAAATTATGGGAGATTTAATTTTAAAATTATTTTCGGAAAAGATAGATTTTTTTTTTTTTTTTTTTTTTCGCTGGCGCTACATCCCATAGAGAGATTTGGCCGCTTCATATTGAAGTTTCGTAATCATTTTTTAACGGATAATGAGTGATTAATTCATTGATCCTACATTAACCAGCCGTGATTTTTTCATCACCCGTCGGGAATCGAACCCGGGACCTCCGGGGCTTATCGCAAGTATGCTAACAACTGTGCCACCGGGGCGACAAAAGATAGATACAATTTTAAAATAAGAATGGAATTTCTAATTTAATTTAAAAATCATTCTGTTGAAAGAGATTTAATTTTTAAATTATGGGTAATAAATAACATCTTGTGGTAGCGAAACCATGTGTCATTTTCTTCAATTTATTTAAGAAAAGCAAACGATATTTTTAATTCAGCTTTTAATAAATTTATAAACATTTATTAGTAATTTATAAACATTTATAAGTCTTGAAGTAGGTACACCAGAATGATTTTTTCTAAAGGAATCTTTTTTTTAATGACCTCCATAGTCGGAAATCTATATATAGGTCGCAATTTTCAATCTCCATAGAACAAGAAACGAAAAACATTTTGAAGAAACATATCATTATATAATGACGTAGTTCAAAGTATTCCTAAATTAGAGTCCATAGCCATAGTGGCACAATCTTCGATAAGAAGCATGGCTTTCTCGCCGAAAAGATTTGATCCGTCACTAAGCTTAGTTCACTGATAACAATAGCATGAGACAACGAACCGTCATTCCACTGGCTGTGCATGGTGCCATTATTAAATTATTTCGTTCAACACCATACAATAAGGCAAGAATCTCGATACACCAAAGGGGCAAAGAACTTGTGACAAAGACTACATTTTGACTGTACTGAGTGAAATAAGCATGAAACTCATTTTCCTTCATATGAATTTAAAGCTTTTATGTCCAGTAATTTAATTTATCTTATTGCTATTAACCAATGGGCAAGCCGATTGAGTGATAAGAATCCGGTGATATTGATACACACCCATCAGATATCATTATGACTCAACTATGAAATGAGCTGATCATCGTCATTGTAGTTATTCAACAGTAGATCCTGATTCAATTAACCAGAGTTAAAACACATTTAGATCTACGCCGAAGCGCACCACTTACAATCTTCAATCTAATCGTATGTCTGAAAATTTCCACATTCTACGTAAAATAGCTACAAACTCGAAGACATGCAAACCGTTTCTTGGAATTAAGCAATAGTGTTTAAGGTGGTGTTTCAATAAATTAGCAAGCTAGGTGCACGTAAAGTTCTATCCAATGAGTTCTCAAACAATTTCGCACTAAAATTGTATGTAATTTCACTACCTTTAAGCTAAACGGCCACCCATTTTCTATTTTTGAAGGCGTTCATGCATAATATTGGTTTTATTTCATTAAGAGATAATTTAATTAGCACAACTTAATTAAAATATCGAAATAATAATGGACCGGCGTAATACAATTAGCGTCTCAAGTTTCAGCACATATGTAAGCAAACATGTATCTGAATTAATAGTTAAGGTTTAATACATATTTTACACAACCAATTATGCATTTATGTACAAAGCCGAAAGACTCAATAGATGTCTATAAAACTATAATAACATTAAATCAAGCGAATACAAGCGCCATACAGATTAAGGTTTCATAGTATAATAAATACATTCCGTTTCCATTAGCCCACTCTTATTTTCGTTTTTCGTTTTTTTTTTTTTTTCGACTAACTCAAGACATTTTTGATAAAACGATGACATGTGTACATACTTCAGTACGCGCAGATCAGTAGTATAAAATATTGTCTCAAATAATGCGATTGTTAAACATAGTTATAGAGGTATAATCTCTCTAGAGAGCTTACCACATGGTGTATGGTCAATCGAATGTCCATCCGCTTTACATTCATACATACATACTATATACAGCAAATACATTTTCGTAATTGTCTTTATTGTGAATCAATCAACCAAAGTAAAAATTATTTGATTTTATCACATAAAAACGGTTTATCCGGTTTTATAATAAACATTCAGTTATTCCACTCTATATATATGTATGTACATACCTACCTATTGCAAAAATAGATTGTTGCTCGCGATAGAAAAAATAGATACACCTGTTCATCTTTAATCTTAACAAAATGTTTTTTTTTTTACTTTAATTTTTATCAGCTATTTTGTTTCGATATACAACGTTACAGTTGAAATTTTATATGGTAGCCATATATGAATATTGAACCCTAGCCCAAATCTAAAATGTTGTGTAAAATATATAAAGATGCAACCGCACGACTGGTCATAAAATCGAAAAAATAAAAACAAAACAATCTACTTACCTCTGTTTTAAGAAATGTATATAAAAATAGTAAAAAACTTAAAAACTGTGTTTATTTTTTTTCTTACCTGGTTCTCTAAAAATTTACGATCATCAAGAAACCAACAGCTACAGAAAAAACTTCAAACAATTTTCTAAGTTGTCAGGTCAATTTTTTTTTTGCTATCATACCTTCTACTTTACTCGTACACAAAAAAAACTCTCAAAATTTATTAACAAATTAAATAAAAACAATTTATTTTTAATTTTATAATTTATTTTATTTTGGTTTTTTTTCGGAAACAGATAAAAACTGTTTGGTTATTTTAAAAAATTATTACTCTCGTATTTTGTTTTTGTTTTTGAAATTTTGCAATTTTATTTTAAATTTTTTATGTTTTTGTTTTTTGTCTGTGTTTTATAATAATAAATTTAATTAAAATTAATTAAATATAAAAAATTGAAAAAGTTTAAATTCGTTAATTAATTATTTGATATCATAGTAATAATAAATTGTATTGTACGGTGTGCCTCAGATTTTCATGAAATAGTTGTTGCAAACTTTTAGATATGGAGAATTGAATACAGGATAGGGTAAAGTAGTGAGACCATTTCTAGATAATTGGATCCAATTAAAAGATTTAATTATGTATATCTATAAAAGCTTCCACGATTAATAAATTCTTAATTCGAGATGGATTTTTTTGTGATAAACTAAAATCAGAGTATGCACAAAAACTGCCAGAAAAGAAAGTGATCAACAAAGCTGTAAGATCGTCTGACTGGTAATCACGTATTAGTGGTACCGAACAGAACAAAATTATTGAGTGTACAGTTATGTCTAATTTACAGTCGTAAACAAATGAAGAGTAAAGTGAAAATTCAGGAGCATTTGAATAAATTTCGAAAATTTCATCAATTGAAGACGTAATCTTTCCATTTGTAAGTATTATAATCAGGCTTCCAATAGCTGTATATTACATCATCCACCTCCTCAGTTTCTGTCCCACGTTAAATTTTCACAGAATATTTTTTTTAGCAGCTCTCACTCATTCTTAATATCGCAAAGTAAAATTTTTTTAATAACTGGACATAATAAATTGTTGTTTTGATGAATTAATTATACACTCACATTCATTATGTGTTCCGGTTCCGGCCTTTCCAGCTAATATAGATTCTTTTGGACGTAGCTCTGCAAATTTAGAGAATCCAATTTTTTGAGTTGGTTTTTTCCCAAAAATACTGATATGCCTCAGATAAATTGCACAGAACAAGTAGTTGTTGCTTTTGAATTCATTCTCAATTAGCATATTTGTGTGTGAATTGTGATTGGTGCGATTCACCCTAGTGGGTTGAATACAGATTTTACACGTCAAACTGAATATTTTGCACTTCAAATTCAACTTTTTGCAAATTATATTTATCAAAACAAATTTTCTTTCTTAATTAACTATTATTCACGTCTTCTATGCAAATGGAATTCTAAAATGGTTTAGAAACCACTTCTAAACCGATTATAGTTGGCCACTTCTAAACCGATTATAGTGAAATTCGACATTTGGAATGTAAATTGGATTCTAAAATTATTTTAGACTAAATTCTGAAATATATCCGATTAGGATGGAATTCGGCCGAAACCGCGAAATATCATTCCGGTCAGCATATGTCAGAATTTGACCTAAAATAATTTTAAAATTTCATTTCCGGAGACGAATTTCATCAGAATTTGTTTAAAAACGGCCACATTCCATCCGAATCCGCCATATTTCAGAACTTAACCTAAAACTAATTTTAGAATATCATTTCCATCGTATACATGTCGAATTCTATCATCATCAGTTAAAAAATGGCCAAGTTCTAGAACTCCATTAAAAATCATTTTAAAATCCCATATGATGTGCGACATGTCGATATTCATCATAATTGGTTAAGAAACATCCAAGTTCCATCCTGATCTACATTACAGAACTTCAGAATACAATTTAATTAAGAAATAAAATTTGTTTTGATAAATGCGTAAAGGTTGAATTTGAAGTGTAAAATATTCCATTTGAAGTAAAAAACATGTATACGACTTACCAGAAGCTGTCCTTTATTGGTTTAGTCCAAGTATACCTTGATGGAGTTGGATTGGTCTAACTGATAAGCAATTAATTAATGGTGATTGGTGACTCCATGGTACGGTAAACAATTTTTTTGAATTTTTTTCCGAAATTGGTTTCTTATGTGCATGCGTTATTTTGCTGCATATATCAAATCTCAATAGATCTTCCAATGTTACCTAGTCTGTGTGTTTCTTTAAAATGCCCTTAGCTTCAGATTTTCGATTTCTCCATCCATCAACAGCTCAATGATAGTCTGTGCTCAAAATTAAAATATGAATGTCTTCACTTCTGTGGAATAGCCAACTCGAATTTGTTGTAATAGTTTATATCGACACATTGCCCATTTTGCGGTTGCATTGTAGTCACTTTAGGAAGTATCAATCCTCAAGTTAATTTTGAGATTTTTTCTTTTTAAATGTAACTGTTACGTGTGACATTCCGTTATAACTGACACTTGAGATCCGGAATCTAACAATACTCGATAAGATGAGTCAGTCCAGCTCATTATAAATTTTTATTAACAAAATACCAACCACCGTTTGCGGATAAAATATGCGCCGAGAATTTTTGGTATTAACCAACAATTTACCAGGCAAAGCTTTACCAAGTTAGAGAAGAGTAAGATACAGGTTATATAAAATCCAAATGGTTTTCGTAAAAAAATTTAATCATTAATTTTAAAAATATTTCAGCTAAAATTTACGCGCTTACAAATATTAATGCGACTATAAAATAACGATTTGTTTTAATTAAAAAAATTATCGATGTAATTAATCTAAATGCGATTAAGACATAATTGGTTATTTACTAAAAAAATCTAAAATTCAAAATTGTCAATTTATTATAAATATACCTGTTTGTTTTCTCAAAAACTTGTAAATTTTTAAAATTCACTAATCCAACAAAGCTGACTTGCTATTGATTGTTTCGAATATTTTAAATCTGTTTAGAATTAATGTTTTAGTCACAGTGCCGTAAATTATTCGGATTTTGAACACTGGAGTTTTTACAATCCCGAAAAGATTTTTAGTTTGGAATTTTAGAAATTAGTTTAACAACTAACTAAAAAATTAAGTTCTTTATATTTTAAAATTACTAAACTTTAGAATTTCTGAAAATTTAGAAATTGATGAATTTAAATTTAAAATTAAGGAACTACTAGTTTGGCATACCCTTCTTGTTTATTGAATACATTTTGTGAATTAAAAAATTTAAAAATAATAGAGAGAGCATTGCGGTGACTACCGATACTGATTCTAGTTACTCGAAAACTAATGATAAAATAAAACGAGATTCTAACCCTGTAGCTTTCGAGCAACTGTGATGTTTGCTTGGTTAGGTCCAAGTTGTTAACATCGATTTCAATCTATTCTCTTATGTAGTCAACAAGTTATTGTTTTCAAAGTAATGTGGTTTACTCGCTTTTCCTTTTTTAGCGAACCATCATCAGATTCCAATTTCAAATTTTTTTACTAAGCATTATTTTGGATTCTAACCAATAAAAACTCGGATCTTCTTTATAGCTACTAAATCCCCATTCTCCAGTTGACTTCTTGGAATCGCTAATTTTTCACTCTCCCTTATCTTATCACGTTCGGTATTATACAATTTCGCAGACTCAAGCAGACAAGCTCACTTGATCATTCCCGGTTGCTGTGGTTGTAGCAAAATGTTGGATACCTTGTCTCTCGCAATATTGCTGGAATTCATCGGAAGTGAACGCCGCTTCTCTGTCGGAAATTACGTTCTTAAAGTTGCCAAAAATCAACGATTGCTGCTCTTGGTCGGATACAACCGAACAAACTTAAAGAATCCAACCACCCAGAATAAATTCTTATACATTTTTTTAGATTCTGCTAGGTACCCCAGATTGTAAACGTGATAAGTTTCCAATGGTACTTTACCTTTAGGTATAGAGTTGGTTATGGCACATTCTCACGATCAAACTTTGCATGGCTCTTGGAACCAACAACAACGATGAACCTTTGACAAATTAAAAAAATACCATTGGTTAAAGTATACTCGTCATACACACCTGACTGATCCAAAATGACATCCTGCGCTAATGGATTTCCGCTTAACGCATCGACATGCCGCATGCTCGTTGCTGGACAATTTTCTAGTTTGAAGTGGCATTCCTGTAACTGCAATGCCCATCCTGCAATTTTAGACATCGGTTCATTCCTCTCCATCGTGACTTTAAATACTGCACAATCAGTTGAGATGATAAACTGTAACCCAAGAGATAGAAGCGGAAGTTCTTCAGAGCAGTTACAATGGCAAACACTTCCAGCTTGTAACTTGAGTAATTCTCTTCATGCTTTGTAGTCTTTCTGTTATAACATAAAACTGGGTGAAATTGCTAGTATTCGTCCTATCTATGCATAAGTATAGGACCCAGCCCAAGTTAACAGGCATCTTTGTATTGTCCCGTCCGAATACAGCCTCAGTACTGGTTGACAAGATAATTTTTCTTTCAAACGCTCGATTGTTCACGCTCTCTCTTCTCCATAGCAAATTTCGTGTTTTATCATACCAAGTCTGATAAGGGCTTTACTATAATCGAAAATTTTTCGAAAATACCTGGTGAGTCCAGAAAAGATCGTAGCTTCTTGTCGTTGTGTGGTACCTGAAACTTTCTAATTGCCTCAATCCTAGTTTGATTTGCCCGAACATACCCAATTTATATATTGTTTCCTAAATACTCAATTTCCAGTTTATTATGCTCAGCCATCTTCAAAACGAACTGCAACCTTGACATCGGTTCTTCTTCATCTTTCGGAGGTATAATCAAATCATCCATAGAGATGCAAACAATTCTTGTTGTAAAAAATTTCTCGAAAATTCCGTTAATATACCTCTGGAAAACAGCAGGCAAGTTACAAGGACTAAATATATATTTTAAAAACTCGTAATGATCGTCTGGTGTACCAAAGGCCGTTTTTTTATGGAGTCCCGTTTTATCGACTGTTGTAAAAACTTTTGCTTCTTGCAGCCTGTCTATTTGGTCTTCGATCAATGGTAAAGGGTTTCTATCCTTTACGACCTTTTTAATTTTCTGTAGTCTACACATAGTCGTTTTGATCCATATTTCTTATTTTCCCCAACTTTACCTAATTATCCCATCTTTTAACCACTCGTCTATTGGTTTCTTCACTATTTTGGTTTCCCAGTGCGACAATCTTCTTTGCAATTTCAAAATTTGCGCATCACTAGGTGGTTTCTCCTGATATCTCTGCCTTTTGGGGTGAGAGGTTCCGGACAAGCCACCCTGTATACTATCTGTCACCATCATGGCAAAAGCGAGCGATTCCTTTTCCTTAAAACATTTGTTCTTTTCCAATAAATTAGAGATGCAAGCTTTATACGAGCTAATGTCCTGCTTAATTTGGTAACCAGACAGTCCAGCAGCAATTTCTGGATTTTCAAGAGTCCCGATCTCTTTATTTTTATTTGAAATAGTATTAATTCCACGAGCAGCGGAGAAAAAAAATTCTATTTGTGCAGAAATCCACAACGCACAGATAAGATTATATGATCTGGAGGGCGCCAGGTATCCGGATACACCGTTGTTAGTTTTTAGACTCAGTACGGTACGATTTACACCTTAAAATCCAGCCTACTTGTTTAGAGTCGTGTTTCAGCCTAACCCATCCTAACCCATGTATTAAAAACAAAGGGGGGGGGGGGGCGGGTAACACGAACATCTGTGGAAGCTGCAAGATACCAAGCTGACAACAAGTATCACATTGATTTCCCCTCACCTAGACCATAAAATGCTTTAGTCACCACCAGCATTCATTTTACCCGGTTGTGGTACAGTCTGGGGTGGAGTTTTAGTGGTAGCCATACAGGTCGTGAAAGCTTCTTGAAATAAGGGTAACGAAAGGAAACCCCATCACTTCTTTCTCACAATATTTCGGATTTATCTCAGTTTATAAATTAGTCACTTATTACACCTGTCAATTAATTTGTACAAACCATCAGCACAAAATGATTTCCCCTGTCCTTCAAAATATTCTTCTACAGCGGACATTAACTTACTGTTATTTGAAAAACTTAGCCTCCTTAATTAATTTTTTTTTTCAAATTTGTAAAAAGGAAATAATCGCTTGGGGCCAGATCTGGACTGTATGGCGGATGCGGTATTTCATTGAACTTGCAATATCTTACTGTTTGTTGTCTAACATTCGCCTTATGTACTGGTGCGTTTTCATGTAAAAGCAATAATTGTTGCTCTATTTCACCTCGTCGTTTTTCTCTGATAGCATTTTTCAATGTTTGCAAAAGTCATGCATAAGCATTTGTTATTGTGGTATTTTGAGGTAAGCAGTCGATCATCAAAATTCCATCAGCATCCCAAAAAATTGTTACCATTATCTTACCGGCAGATGGTTGAACCTTAAACTTTTTCGCTGGTGGATTTCCCTGTGGTATCCATTGCATGGATTCCTGTTTCGACTCTAGATCATATTGGTGAATCCACATTTCATCACCGGTGACTATCTGGTTTATAAATTTAACCGGATCGCCTTCACTCATTTCTAATATTACCTTAGAAGTTTCCACTCGATATTTTGTTTGTTCCATAGTCAACATTCGGGGAACCCATATTGCACAAACTTTTGACAGGTTAAGATCTTTGTGTAAAATAATGCTAATACTGCCAATAGATTTATTTAATACAGAATCACAAATATAGACCAATTACAAGAAGATTTGGCAGACATCGGACATCAGAATTTAATAGTAGACGCCAATTTCCTACAGAATCAAGCGCTGAGACTACAAGAACAACAAGACGGAAATAGTTTACCATTATTAATGGCAGATACCAGAACATTATAAATGGGTAGGAACATAAAGTAAATTGGTTCCTAGAAAACGTTGCCTACGCGTCGTTGGCAGAATTAATAGTGTAAATTTCGCCACCCAACCGAAACTCTATGGCATGCGACTGTTGTTGTATTACGTTAAGATCGCAACAAGTTTCATCATCTTTTAATGTTTAATAACACTCAACATGCGACATACAAGCACGCCTGTCTTGCCCAAGTACTCATATACGACGATCAACAGTGGAAAGAAGGTTTGCAGGAATCTTTCGTGCCAAAAATGCCAAGAGTAATGAGAACGTTGTTCGTACAGATCCTGATCTTTGGTTCTCCCAAAAATTCCATACGCCTATGGAAGATGTTTAAATAAGACTTGTGTGAAGATTTTATCCAAGAAGCCAAACGAACTGGCACATCTGACGAAGAAGGAATCGAATGCGCGTATCGGAGCATCGCATACAAGCTAAACATAGAAGCAACAGAAGGCAGAAATTTCCGCTTCTGCATGAAACGATTCGGTATGGACAATATTGACGATTATGAGAACCAACTAAACGAACAAGTCTACAACATCGATATTCAACTACTCTTGGCAGACGTATGCACGAGATGCTTGGCCCAGGCAAAACTTTTATCTATAAGACACTCTACTATACATCCTGCAGGGCCAAAATTGTACATCAAATGTACGGCCTTCACAGGAATTACGTCGATTTTGCTACCGCATGGACGAACTCTACATAAGACCTTTGGACATAAAGTACCATTGACATCTGAATCGATCTCAAACATAAAACCGAAATCAGTTAAAGCAGCCGAACTTGCCAAACTTTTTTTTTAATGGAAGAAGCGCCTATGCCACCAAAATATGGACTGGACAACATGGATCAAGTATTGCGCAAAATTGGAAATTCTAATTTGCCATTTGGAGAAAAGGTTATGGTCCTAAACCAAAATGTGCTGCTTGGACCATCAATTAAACGAAGTCACCTCTGGAGACACTTCAATTCATTTTCACCGGTGGATAATATGCGGTCTCGATGTCGAACAGATAGAATTCGAAAATTATTTGTTGCAATTGGGAGACAGGAAACTTTCGGTTAACCAGTTTGATGAAATAAAATTACCGGAGGATCTCCTGTCTAATAACAATCTAATTAACGAAGTGTTCGGAAATTGCAACAACTATGAAGAAATTAAGAATCGAACTGTACTAGCGCCAACTGACTAGAGATTCCAAAGTATATAAAAGCTATGATTCAGTCAAAGATCAGGGCGCTCGAATTCACGTCTGAATTTCTTAACTTCATCGAAATTGCCATTACAAGCCTTTTTAAATTGATAAGTTAATTTCTAGAACGAGTTTCATGCCAATCTGTGAAGAACTGAGTTAGTTCCAATTTTTAGAACCACATCCGTAATCCATTCTGAAATCAAATTTTAATCATAGAAACAAAACAAAATAAGCCAGTTTCCAGAACTATATTTGGAATTCATATTGGAATTCAATTTACATTATATAAATTCAAGTTTTATTCCAATCAGTTGAGAAATGCAGACTCCAATTCAAATTAGTAATTTTTCAAAATAACATCAGGAACTCATATAGTCTTATTTTCATCAAACACACCGTGTTTCATCTCAATCGAATAAGAAATGGCGTAATTTAATTCAAACTATAAATTTTCTAGAGCCACACCCGGAACTCATTTTGACATCTCATTTTCATCATACAAACCAAGTCATATCCAATCGGTTGAAAAATGACTTAGTCCTATTCAAATTGAATATTTTTCAGAACCACATCCGGAACTCATATTAGAATCTCATTTTCATCGTAAACACTGAGTTTCATCCCAATCGGTTGAGAAATAGTGTAGTTCCATTTAAATTGGTCATTTTCCAGATTCCATTAGGCTATTTTGCAGAAATCACATTGATAGCAACAGTCACAAAACAAGAAAGAAATAAAAAACAACGCAACGACAATAATTGAATTTTTTTTAAGAAAAATGGAACCCGGGCCCCACTGGAGAACTCCTGAAACGCTGACTTAGAGGATGACAGCTGCCGCCAACAAACCCCGGCTTTGATATTTTTTTTGAAATTCGAACATTCATTGAAATTAGAGCATTTATGAAAAATTTACGTTTTTTAATAATTATTCACATACTAAAATAAAAAACTCCCCAAAGCCGCTAGCATTGGTCCTTTCTGTGCATAAGATGACATAAAATTATGTAGATTCCTTTTGTTTTCATATCGTTGTTAACAACAATATAATGGGGGTCTTCCTTATTTCGATGGGGCGCTTTACTTGTATTTGTTGGGGGATTTTTTCTTTCGGAAATTTGATAAGTAATAAAAGTTTGACAAATAAAACTGTAAGCTCATTAAAAAATGATTTGGTGTTAACATTTTGTTTTTTTGCTACTGCAAATTCTTAATTCCCCTTACCAATATTAATATTTTGTGCGGATTTAATTAAACCAAACAATTTCCAGTACAATAGTATAGCAAAATCCCGCAGTCATGTCCCCCATATAAGGTTAAAAAAAAATCAATCTTATCTAATCTCAAAACTATGAATTCAATTCTGTTTAGTCTTAAATTCCCACACTTTTTTGTATTTTCATTTTTATAGATTTGTTTCTCTAAACGTGAAATTAAATGGAAGAAGTAGATACATATAATATAATAGACAACAACAAAACGAAAAAAAAAAATAAATTATTTTTAAAGATTTTTATTTTTAATTTAATTAATTTATTACTTTATCTCTTAATTTTTATTTTTATATGTTGTTATACTTTTGTTTTTGTTCACGCGGCTAGCGAGAGAGACAAGTTTAAATTAAACGTCTCGTTATATATAAAATGTAAGTATGTGCGCTAAGAGACATTAAAAATGGACCTTAATTGATTAACTTTCAGTTTTTTTTTTATACCTCTCGCGAATTTTTATTTTTTCTATTTTTTACTGCAAATAATAATAATTGATGGAAAATAGAAAAATAATAAAAACGATGACGCTATACAACAAAAAAATAAAGCTAAGGTTATTAACATCTTCTAGTGATTAATATAAGGAATTGCGTTTAATTTATTATTTAATTATAAGAGAACAAGTTAAATTGTTAAAATGTGTGTGATACAAGCGATTTCTTATTTCTTTTCGTTCCTAAACACTGTATAGATATTTTTTATTTTAACAAATTACCAGACATGATAGATTTGGTTATTTCGTTATTTTCAACGCCTTTTTTATAATTTAAAATATACTTGTATTTTATTTTTTCATATTAATAATTGGATTTTGGTTTATTTATAAAATTTGCAGAAAATTTTGTTTAGCTCTTATGCTCTTTTTAAAATTTTCGGATCTGTCTGATTATGAATGGTATAACGTAACCAAAAATTCATAAAGTAAGGATGACATCGATTGAACCGAATCAACATGCAATATCAGAATAAGTGCCAATTAGAACGTTCACTCTTCAAAAATGAAATAGTTCTACATCAATTTATCAAATTTTAAAGACTTCAAAAAAGAAGATTGTTAAAATTGTGATGTTTCTCAAATTTTATTTGAAATTTAATTTTGCTTATAAAATTAATAATTGTATAGTTTACCAATTCGCAACCTCTATTTGGAGTGTAAAGCAGTTATTAGGCCGGTAAGCCAGTTCTCAATGATTTATTGTCCAGACTTCAATCAGGATTCGAAAGTACGATTTTTCGAATGTCAATCAGAATAATAATAAGTCAAACAATACCGCATAAAATTTCGGTTGTGATTTTTTTGGTTTGTGTTGCGACCTTGAACGCACAGTAGAGTGTTAAATCCGTAGCATTTGAATCAAACAACACTGGATTTGAACTTCGGGGATGAAAAGTGGGTGGTTGGGAAGGAAGGGAGGATAGAGGGGGGGGGTATAGTCTCGTATTCTATTTTTTAGAATTTTTCGGTATTCATTCATTTACGTAAACTCAAATAGTATTGGCGACAGGGAGGGCAGTCGTGTAATCTTGTAGTAGTAAATCATATGGAAGAGATTGGTAGGATCAAACACCTTTTTTTTGTTTTATTAAAACATTAAAGATTATGAAAATTTTCTAAATTTTATTCTTTCATAATTTTTCCTTGTAAAACCTTGTAATGTGTTTATTGATTGATTTCTTTATGTCATTGCAAAATATTGGTTGGTGGGGCATCAAATAACCAATTATTATTTTAATAGCAGGGGATCCACATTTAGAAAGAAATCAACTACAGTTTCAATAAAAACATCGAGATTTTCGTGAAAATAAATATTTTGTAATAAAGAAAAAAATAATTACCTATTATGGATAAAATAGTTTCCAGTTCTATTAAGATTCCGTTGATTTTGGACAGCAAATTTTTTAAAATTATTGGTGACAGTATTGATGTGGATGCCAGTGGAACAATGGGATATCCCATTATTGGTAGAGCAAATTGCCAAATTTGTGTTGATAAAAAAATACCATAATAAGTGGATATTTATATATATGCTACTTCAAATTTTACTACACATTTAAAGGTATGAATTTATAATGGCTAAAACATTTTTTTAAGTTTATGTACATATTGCACAGTGTTCTTCCTGAAGATATTGCGAGGTTTGACAATAATTAAAAAAGATTAATAGAAAGAGAAGTAGTTCAACAGATGATCAAACAAATTCAAAATTAAAACAATTAAAAATGAATTCTTTTGTGGCTGAATAAGCAAACAATCATTGTTTGTAAAAAATTTAATAAATTTTATAATAAATAGTATGAAACCGTTAAGCACAGTCGAAGACCCAAATTTCATCAAATTAATAAGCGGTATGACTATTCTCAATTTACGATATATTACGTTTTAAAATTTTACCTTTTCAGATTTAATATAAACATAATGTCGCGACGAACACTAGGCCGAAAAATTAATGACCACTACAAAGCCGTTCAATCAAATCTGACTGACTATTTAAAAATTCTGATCTTCGTCTCAACGAAAACTGATATTTGGTCCACGAAATACCGAAGTTTCATGGGTGTAACAGTGCACTGGGTAATTATTCAGCTTTTACATAATCCTGTTACTGATACAGTGATACTAATCTTAAGTAGCCTAGCCTATTCCTTTAATAATAAATTATTTTTGATTATTAAAATTTTAAATCGATTCGGCAACCTTAAAACGGAAAAGTGGAGTTTTGGCCTGCACACGATTTAAAGGAAAGCACACGTTTGACAAAATTGCTGAACTGTTAATCGAAATTACTGGTAAATTTGGCTTCAATTCAAGGCTCCATGATACGACAAAACATTCGATTCGAATCGGTTTTTCGTGATCCTGGCTACATGGACGAAAAAATCGTTTCGAAATTCCATACATACGCCTACGCACCAACAAAAATAAAATTTTTCAAATGAGATTTCAACTTTTGTGACGGCTGTGAAATTTTTAACAAATAACAAAACTGAATATGTATTGGTGTGGTATTTATAGAGTAGGTCAAAAAATTGTTATTTACAGAAAAATGAAAAAAAGGGAAATTTTAGTTCACCGTATTTATAATTGGTCAGAGATTTTTCTCGGATTTGGCAAGACAAACATATCCTGTTTAAACTAAAAATAGTTTCATCTCCATACGGTGGGGTGCAACCTTTGAAACATTGAAAAACATAAAAGAAATTCCCGAAAATTATAAAATTTGTAGAATGAATAAGGTAGAAATGAATAATCTGTGTAAAATAATGCATATTAAATCAAACCGTCAAAATATCTGTAAATTGTACTATGCATGGCAGAACTATATTAAGTTGAAACAGAATGCTTCTCAAATTGTAGACGACATAAACAAAACAATTAATTGTTTTGTTTCAACACTCACCAAAGTTAATTTTGAAGCACTTGTTAACGAAAATTTCACTTATGATTCCAATTGTTTGGTTTTTGAGATCATTGATAATCAAGAAGCACACAATTTAGACTACAGCATTTCTGATAGCAAATGTATTAAAAATAATGAAGAATTATCATTAATCTCAAAATGCACCGACAATACGTTTTGCAATTCCCTAAATTTAAATTGGAATTTGAAATTATCAGTTCAATTTAAAGAGGTTTTTGGAATCTCTAACAAAAGAAGGAATAAGAGAATTAATTTACCGTATTCTAAATGAAAATAAAAATGCATGTGTTCTATCGCTTCAAACTATACATCAAATTTCTAAAAAACATCAGATAGTTTTCGTTTATGGCTCATGTAAAGACAGGTTGCATAAACAGAAATATAAATTTGAAATTTACAAATGTGGAGGTATGCGAGTATTTACTCAAGATAGTGCCGATGGTCAAATTATTCACTCTGGGGAAAAAGTGTTTAGGCAGTATCGAGGTTTACGGCGGGAAAAAATGAAGCATACTTCGAGCAATAAAAGTGCACACAATAATTATTTAGACCTCGTAAGCTCAACTGACTTGGAGCTATTTAAAAAAGGTAACACCCAAGATATGACCACTCCTGAAGTATTGCGAAAAATCGATTCAGAATTTTTTAAAAAGGACGACCTTGTGAAGGATTGCGATTTAGTGGATATCTACTTTCAATGTTGTAAGCAGTCCAAATACAATCGATATATTTATTCAGTTACCGAACCATTACAAGTTGATTTAATAAGGAATGAGCAAATCGCACTTCTAAAACAAGATGAAATTAGAGCAATTCATTTTGATGCGACTGGTGGTATAGTAAAAATTCCGACATGCCATAAAGAACACAACTATAAAAGAATTCTTTATTATGCATGTGTAATAAAAATAAATTTCAACATTATTCCAATCGCCGAATTTATTTCATGCCAACATGACGCATGGACTTTAAGTAAATTTTTAATTGATGTTAAAAAGGAAATGGAAAGTTCCGTGACACCTAAAGGTCATTATTTTGTCGTTGACTGGTCATGGGCCCTTATAAACGCTATAAACAACACATTCAATTCAATGAATATATCAGAATATATTCAATCAAATTTTAATGTGGTTGAAAATCGTAAATCGCAAAAAAAAATAATTACTCCAATATTTATTTGTTGTTCACACTTTGTGAACATCATTACAGACAAATAAAAAAAAACTGCCAAATATAGTTTCCGATCATTGCAACCTAATTTTAGACTTTTTCTGCGCTATGCTTTGTGCGAAGTCTATAAACTGTTTGGACGAGTTATTTCGACAGTTTTGCTTCATCATGTGCTCACAAAACATCAAAAAAACTAGCAAATTAGGACACTTGTACAACGACAAGTACACTGATTCTGAAAGTTGTAAATCGGAAGAATTGGTAAATTTGAACATAAACATATGGCCAGAAGACACCTCAAATCCCTTTTATTTAAAATACAGGGCTATTTACCAAGAAGTGAAAAACCAAATTCAAAAGGAACGTGGTGAAAAAGTCAATAAATTTTATTGTGACGATTTTGTCCAATTTACAATCAAAAAATATTTCTCCTATGTTACTTTATGGGCTAATTTTGATTCACATTTATTTGGTGTGCGAAGCAACATATCCAATGCCGTAATAGAAAACTGGTTTAGTGCTGTGAAAAATCACTATTTACGAAATAAGCGTATGAAAATAGGTCGTGTTGTAAATATTTTAAAACAAAGATCCGAGCAAAAATTAAAATCAATCAAGATGCCGGAGCCATTGGCGTCAATTCCGAAAAGTACCAAATACTATCCAGATAATATGTTTAATGAAGAGCAGTGGAACAAAAAGATTAGTCGATTAAGCAAGTCGCCGAAACGTTTCGGAAGAAACGTGCTGAATAGGTATCAAAATAAGAATCTCTTCGAATCTGTTCCGAGAAATGATACGAAAACGATTAAAGATTTCATTGTTGAGAAAGTGCCTGTACTAAGAAATGGGTTTTCAAAGGTATACGGAGAAGAAACTATATCGGTAGTTAACACATGTGGATTTGACTCCCTTACGGAAATTTTTGTTTGCATGGGTATCGACATAGAAGCTTTAAAACTTAATTTTTGTGAAATAAATAAAGATTTTTTCAAATTTATTTAACATAACTTATGTTCTGAAACATATGATATACGCACAAATATATTGTTCGCTGTGTTCAAAGATATAAAATGTGTGGAGAAGTTTGAACATACTACCAAACTAAATGCGAAATGTCAAATAACCTATTTAATTAATAAAATGATTCCCAAACCTACATCGGTTTGTCAAAAGTGCATAGAAGAAGACGTGGTCCGAGTTCGAAATTCATACAGTTGTTACTTGTCGTTTGATATATTCACAGTAAATGAAAATTCGCTTCGCAACATACAAAATTTTATATCATTCGGAACTTTAACATGCTCCGGATGTGGAGGAATTTTAAAAGTTGAAAAAATAGTTACTCATTATGGAATAGCTATAGCAGATGTGCAATCGTACAATAACGTCAACTATGATATAAAAATTTATGACATTGAAGAAAACATTAAGCTAGATAATGAAGAACTCTTCTTAAAAGCAATAGTGAATTACAATCAAAATTTAAAACAGTATACTGCCATAGTTAAAAGGCCCAATAATATTTGGGAAATATAAGACGACTTAAGTAAATTCTTCATAGTAACAACAGATCAGAAGCGCGTTAATCCGACAATTTTGTTTTATTGTAAAAAATAAATGATTCAACTATTTTTAATATACATAGTTTAATAAACTTAATGAAATTTTTAATCTGTTTAAACCATATTTATGCCATAGCCGCGGAAAACCTCTATGATTTGCACAAACTTTAATACAATGAAAAAAAAAAAAAAAAATAAAAAAAAAATTTTTTTTTTGTGGTTTGGCGTCTATTGGAGGGGGAGGACCAAAGTTGAGTAGATTGATTGATCTAATGACTGTAATAACCTTCCAGTAAGGTGCACATGATGTGAGCTGTTCTGGTCATGTATTAGGCAGCTGTGTGATGGGTACAATTGTGTAAAGGGTAACCTTGACACAATTCGCAAGTAGCACGTCCTCCTCGTGGCAACCACTGGTAACTGAGCTTTTTGTCGCTTTTTTGGCAATTTGGCACAGGCGGAAGCACGACGCTAAAGGAGAAAACCTTGACAAAACACAGATTAATCAATCCGGAAAAATATGCGGACTCTGGATACAAGGAACCCTCCAGTTTTATTTAGCCTTCCATTTATCTCATACCCGAGAAAAACCTCTGTGATTTGGCCAATCTTAGATACAGTGAACCACAAAATTCCACATTTATATCGTAAAATTCAGCAGCATAATCCATAAATAACTAAAGGTTCCACCCCACCGTATGGAGAAGAGACCACTTTTGTGTCACAGGGGATGCATTTATCTAACTACCTATTCATGTCATATCCGCGGAAAACATCTGTGATTTTATGAAAATAAATACGAACATAATATATCAATCTGTAAAAGTGGGTTATTTTATTTGTTTACTTATTTACTTCAACTTACATTATATTTAGTATATGTACAATAAAACCTTTTTAAACTCAATTAAATTGTACTGTTGAATATGCTTTTTTATAACATTGCTTTAACCTATTGTATGTATTACCAATACATGCATAGTATTTTGTTAATTTAACAAAATTTGTGTACATATACATTTTATTAATTTTTGTTATTTATTAAAAACTTCACAGTCGTATTTTGTGACTATGTATACCACGAAAACGTCGTTAAACGGTTTTTTTTAAATTTTTTTTTCTCGAAGTCGCCATATCGTATGACGGAAAGGAAAAATTATTTGTTTCAATTAAAATAAAATATTTTTTTTACGAACTGTAGTTCGAAAATTAAAATGTACATGTTCGGTTAAAATTTTTAATTAATCACAATTTAACAAATATAACAATAGGAGTAAAAATTTTAAAAACGTTCTAACAAAATCGTTCGTATTAGGTTTCATGGAGGCTTGACTTAAGCCGTAAAGTGCGTCGTGGAAAATGTTGTATGGAAAGGGTGGTGCATTCCAGCGGACCGCAATTTTATATTAATTATTTTTTATTCAATTAGCACAATGCTAAAAATTTCGATTAGAAAGATACTAAAAATTTCAGAAAAAAATTAAACGGACCAGGGATAATTTGATTTTTTGAAAAGTAGAGAGGTCCCACGGACCGCACAACGCTCTTTACGGGTTAAGAGTCTTATAAAAAATATTCGTCCGAATTTTTAAACCGACGTACACTTCAATTTTTTGACACAATTGTTATTTAAAAAAAAAAAAATTAAAATCCAACAAAATAAAAGACAAAATTATTAAAAAATAGTTATAAAAAAAAGCTAAAGTAACAAAATTTTCATTAAAGAAACGCATTTTGACATTTTGTGCTCAGATGCACTGCATTTCGACGTGTCCGATTATAAATAAAATGCATTTTCTTTAATGAAAATTTGAATTTTTCCAATCTTTTTTAATATTCCGATGAGTGTCATAATTTCGAACCATATTTTTTAATCCTGTGCTTGTATGTAGAAATTACAATTTTGTCAAACAATCGAAATGGTTGGTTTAGTAACTCGGACGAACATTTTGTATGTGGCAATGCCTTTCTAGGTTTTAAATTCAAAAACTTTTTTATTTTTTTTAGATTTAGATGATGACAATGAGTATGAATTACCAGATCATCATTCAGTTGCTGATAAACTTCTTAAGTGCGACGCTACTAGTGCCTTCGAATCGACATTAACGCTTCTACGTCATTTGAAATGTGCAAGCCACACTTCAAGTCAAGAGGCTCGTGAATTTGATACGTGCAATTCTTTTGATGGTTGATCCCCGACGATGATTTTTATCCTTGGTATTTACATCTGAGCTCCATCAAAACCAACCTAATCAGCGAAATAACCACAAAAGCTTGATTTGTTTGGATTAGAGCGCAAATATAAATAGAACTAGGATAACAAAACCTGTCTCATAAACCAACCTTTTAACTATGCGTACATGTTAATTAATATTTGTATCTCGTTCGATTTGTAGTGGACATTCGATCTAAATTAGACCACCTGATACTTTGGAATTTCTTCTTTTTCTTATTTATTTTTTCATTTCCGAAAAAAGCATCTCGATATTCTTTTAAAGGATGTTGAACGTCGTTATCGAAATATATTCAACCGATGGGGTTGTTAAAAAACCCCACAATGTCCTTTAAATTTTTACAGAAAGCATTTCAGAAGATATAGGTGGTAATACCATAGAATATAATACATATAACATACAATTAATTATAAGCGACATTGCACCAGCCAACACATTTCGCCAACCTTTCGTTTTACGTGTCGAACGAGAATTATTTTTGGGATTTGTGTCCACTTAACAAAAATTTAATATTGACGAATCTTCATTCGCTAACCCAACGTGAAAAAATTAAATCGATAATTTTCAAACAAAACCCGCCTTGTACACTATAATATAAGGCCAATAAATATAACATTAATTCTTCTGAAGGATTCTTAAATACTTTATTAAACCAACCTATTCAGACCGTAGCACCACAAGCTAAATTAATAAGACGTTGTATTATTTTTATTTTGCAAAATCTTTCTTTACAGTTGGTGAAAGTATCTCGGTGTCACTTTTCACTTTTTTCTTTCAAATAATTAAGATATGTTAAGACTTTTTAAATTTCCTAGAGCAGATTTTCCGATGATTTTGAATTTGCAGTTGTTCAATTACACAACTTATTTAGATTCTAGAAAATATTTGTAGGCATACATATTTATCCAAATTCAAACACTTATTTGGTGCATCGCATTTCTTAAGAAATAATTTATTTGGAAACTAATTAAAAATTTTCTACATATTTTAGTAACCATTTTTGTATGCGTACAAATTTTATCATCGGCGGCAAAAATTTTCATCGACAAAAACCAGACAGATAATTTTATTAAATTTGTTTCACATTCATCATAAATTTATCATTCGTCGCTTACTTGAAATTTATTTAAAATATGTTTGCAAAGAGACATTTCTGTGTATCCTATATGATATTACATTATTGTGCTTATCTACAGGTTGTGATATTACGTTATTGTGCTTATATTTGGTCAACAATATCTTATTAAATCTATATGTAATCTTCATCAAAATTAGTAATGACGAATAATAACATATTATACATATATACAACGAATTTGTTGTCTTTAATAATCGTCACAATACCTATTAACAATAATTCCTAGAATTAACCTGTTAACTGAGCGGGACATATAAATACGTCAAACGTAAACAATATCGGGTACGGGTAGGACATATGAATACGTCCTTGAAATATATGTTGCGCCCTGAAATGGGCGGGATGTATATTTTATGGTATATTTTATTTTATTTTTATGAGTTCACGCCCGTTATATACTGCATAATTAAAAAAGGAACTCCCCGATAACTCCCCGGTTAACAGGTTAACGAATTTTTCTTACAAATCGTAAATCAAGTTTAATGTATTTTCATTAAGATAATTAAAATGTCATACTAAAATAAAGAATTCTTTTATCCTTAAAACAATATTTCTACAAACATCCGTTGTGTAAACAAAACTGTGTTAAACTTTAATTAAATCTCTAAAATATTAACTATTAATATGATTAAAGAATACTCATTCGAAGTTAAAAGATTGTTACCCACAATATTTATTGAGTTAATGAAAGGGTAGTTAATTTGTGATATTTAATTATTTAAAAGACGTTTTTTGTATGGAAATATCGCCGGCCCAATAGAGATACCAAAATCATTCAAGGAATACTTCATGGTACTGGAATATTTTTCTCAGTGCAGGTTTTACAAATTTGAATAGTTTTAAAAAATATGCTATCTTGTCACAGCATACCATTCAAAGAACCAGTTTTGGAACATTAAATCGAATCGAAATATTTGAATTAAGCAGGCAATCTTACATCACAAAATTCTTAGATTTTAAACAGATGCGTATAGTGAAAATAATATCTCAGCGAAACTCATTTTTACATCGTTGTGCGCAGCCAACAGTGAAGTAGTTAAAATAAATAAAAAATTTAAAGAAGGGTCGGCTGAGTAATAGTTTTAAAAACAAAAAAAATTATAAATAAAGATTTATGAAATTTGATTCCATTAAATAATGTAATTTATGTTGGAAAATATTAAAAATTCTCATTATTTTATAGGTAAATTCTAAAATAACATGCGAAATTAAAAAAATATAAAAAATATTAACAACACCACTGGATATGTAACGTTATACCCATTTAAGGTACGAACTAGGCATATTTACAAAGAAATGTCATTTTTCGTGTTAAAGCAAAACAACAAAAAAACTCGATTTTAAATTTCAATTTGTTCGAGGCAAGCTAATGACATTAAAATTATCTTAAATGTTATCAAAAGTTCTAGTGCTAGTGTGTTATCTAAATTAAAATTACATTAATTATTATGAATTAATTTGAGGAAAAACATAATTCAAAATAGACGAATTCTAACCTCAAAATGTATACAAATTAGCCTAAATACATCGCTGTGTTTACGACATTAGTTTTGATGCGCGAGAACTGTCAGAATTTCGCTGAGATATTATTTTCACTATACATCTATAATTAAGTGAAAGTATTTAGCAAACGCTGTTTTTTAAGCTTGTAACATGTTTTCAGATATGTGCATGTCCAGGAAAACAACAGGGTGTAAATATTAAAATCTTTTTTGTGATTTTTCGGAAAAAGTTTCATCGTGTCTTTACATTTGTGAAAATTAAAAAAAAATCGACCGAGATGGAATTTATGTTAGATTCGTTTAAAGATTGCTTTTAACCTAAAGACATTCAGCATAAATTCTTAAAGGAACTGGAAGTGCTAGATTAATGAAAGACTAAGTGTATTTTCAATTGATAACCGAATTTCAAAATATACTTTAAGAGAAACAGAAAGCCTAGGTGTATTTATGCAAATTAGATTTTTTTTAAAGTAGTAGTGTGTTTTCAGCGGTAATCAATAACATGAATGAAATAATAAATAATAACTCATCTATTTCGAATTTTATACAAGTTGAGTTATGGAAAAAGAAAACCAAACAGTTCAAAGGTAAAGTTGTTAGCAGCATTTTATTGCTGATTCCTAATATTACCAAACGACCAATCTTGATGAAAATATATATATGTGGCACTTATTTTCAAATCGGAGTATAAAAGTTTGAATACTCATGGTCTTTATTCTTTGGTCGATAAAATCACAGAAATTGAAAAGAAGACATACTTATAAACATGAATAGTGAACAAATCAATGCACGTTCTGTGTTAGGGCTAATTATGTATAGGGGATAACTTATAGCGTTACATTTTTTACTATGGTTTACAACATCATTTTCATGAAAAATGGGTTTTATAATCGATTTTGCAAAATATCTAAACTAGAAGCTCACACTGTTTGTTTTGAGCATCTGAATATGCTTCGAAATTCGGATAACTATATGAGGAAAATTTGCTTCTTGATAATATTTCTTCAACTGGAATTAAAGGTGATTTAATTTTAAATCAAATCGATTCTTTTCATGTGACTGAACATTACTCTGTTGAAACAATTCAAAGTGTCTCTGAGTATTTATACAATAAGCCCATAATACCAGATTTCATAACAGGAACACTCGTAGGCAACAGTTACTTCTTGACAAAGCAGCAGCTGTTTCAGATATATGCTTATGTTGAATCGAAATCTTTGAGAGTGTTTTGGAGCTAGTGCAAATATTACGGTCGATGAACAGCTATTTCCATAACGAGGTGGTAAACGTTCATGTAGTACATTCTATCAAAACCGGCCAGATATGGAATTAAAGTATAGTGGGTTTGCGACCACACTGCCTCTTATCTATTGAAAAAGGCCAAATCTATAATGGAATAGCTCCAAACTCAATAGAAAGTAACGAAGGAGAATGTATGCTGCACCCTTTTTCGTGAGAGTGGTCGAAATATTACATGTTGTCAAAAAACATCCTAACAATCGCAAATTTGCCAAATTTTCACAAAAGTATTCGTCGAAAGTTAAAAATATAATGTCAATACAGATAGTACGTAGTAATATGCAGGCTTATAAATTGGAAATTTCATGAGCTATTTGACGAAATAGTTTTACCCAATATTAAAATTGGCCAAGAACAATCGACTAATGGTGGCCGATCAGCTTTCAGAACTCGCCCGCACAGCAATTTTGTGTTATATGAGTGTGTAATGTCTTCGCTGTAAAAGCATTACCACATAAAATAAATACGGAATTTTACCTAGAAACTAATTTTTCATTTATTAATAAATGTGACCACAAGGCGTATCAGCTTATGTAAAATTTATCGAGGTAGAAAAAGTTTAATGTTACGTTTGTTTTCACTGGGGTCGTCTTAAGTTTTACGTCTCGTGACCAAAGCCTTTGTTCAGCCTTTGGTAATCGCCTAAGTCAAATTTGGTCAAATTTAAGCGAGTACACCTTGCCGGCCACTGCTGCATAGTGTTGATTTACATTAATGCAAAAATATAAAATAACTCAGATTACTAATTAAAATAATTATTAATTATATTACAATAATTTAACAATTTTAATTGAAAAATGGCTGTTTATTTTAATAATGCTGAAAATGTATTATTAATTAAAATTTGAATAATTTTTTCTCATTAATTTAAATCAAAAATTTGCAATAAATGGCAATAAATTTAGTTCACGAAACAATGGAACTGTTGGTGTTGTCTTAGAGTGCTTGTAAATTAATTTAACGATTCTTTTTTGTGCGATAAATAGATCCTCAATATAAGTAAAATAAGTACCATCTAAACTGGATATGCCATACATTACAATTGATTCTACTAGGGCATGGTACAGTTTCCTTAATGTAACCCTTGGGCAAATTTTGCTAAGATTATAAAATGTACTTATGTACGGCCAAGATTACATTTTTCCTAGCATTATTGATGTGCGACTTCCAGTTAAGTAGTGAATCTCCCAAATATTTAAATTCATGTACAAACTCAAGCACAAAGCACTGAGGCGAGCATATATTTCTATCGCATGTATACATGTGGTACGTTTGAGGATGCGCTAGGGAAATGGCATCCCTTCGCCCAAAATGCATGAGTTTTGATTTGTCGCTAACAATAAGTCGATTATTAAAAAACCATTGACTTAGATTGTTCAGATCCTTACCAAAAATATGACAAATTTTCCAAATACTATCAGTCATAGGAATAGCCAAATCATCAGCAAACGCAGTCGGATATCCTATGAGATCAACAACAAAAATCGAATCAAAATAAATCAAAAATAATACGACTACATCGAAAGCTTTAAAAATGTCCACAAACATTGCCGTAGGCTTTTGCGAACTGTTCACAGCTGTATATACCTGACTAAGATAATCAATTAGTGCTTCTTCGGTGGATTTACCAGTAGTGAAACCATATTGTTTATTGTGCAAAAAAATTAATTTTACTAAGATAATGCACTAACCGACGATTTATTAGTTTCTCAAAGACTTTAGATACGGTATACTTAGAAGAGAAATCGGCCTATAATTGTTCAACTGTAATTCATCGCCCTTTTTGAATATTGGAATTACAATTGCTAATTTTAAATTATTTGGCAATACTCCATTATCAAGGCTTAGGTTATACAAGAATTTTAAAACATCCACTAAGTATCAAGCGCAGTTTTTAACAACCACGTTATCAATTCCATCAGCACCTTTAGATCGTTTGTTTTTCAAATGATTAATTTCAATAATAATTTCCAAAGAAGTTATAGGCTCAAAATAACAAGACGAGACGTAATTATTTGACTGTGAGCCAAAGATAAATTTATTAGGTTCAGTATCATCATTTCTAGTAGCACTAAATGTGGAAGTTAATTATTGCGAAATGTTTATAAAAAAATTATTAAATTCATTAGAAATCGACTTAGAACATGTAAGGATATGTTCAGTTCGGAGTTGATATATTTGGCTTATTTGCTTATTTGGAGAATTAAGTCCTCATACACCTCATCAACAATCTTCCAAGTATAGCCTTGGAATTATTAATGGATGCATCAAATTTGTTCTTGCAGAAGACTTTCTTTGCAGTATGAACATCCACTTTTACCTGCTTTGAAAGATTGACTACATATTTTTCCAGTTTCTTATTGAAAGGATATCGCTTTAATTTCTTTGAAAAATTTTTTAATTTGTTCATCTTGTGCAAAAGATTACCATTCATCCACGGTTTCAGTTTTAACCTAAGAAAACAACTACCGTTAAAATGTTGGTTCTAATTTTAGTTTGAAGCAAAAATTTCACATTTTCAATAAATAAAATCATTAAATGCGATGTTGTCAAAGTACAATACCACAAACATAACATTAATATCCTTTTTTTAACAGCTGAATTTGTTTATAGCGGGCCGGTGGCTAAAACCGATTCATCATTAATCATCAGACAAACGTGAAAAACAAAAATTCGGGGTGGGTTGTGTCGTCTACACAGCCATAGATGTTTTGCATGATAACGATCATAAAATGTTGAGAATTATTATTTAAATTTATTAATGTGGTGATTAATTATTTAAATTTAAAATAAATTAACTACCACTGTTTCTTTTTGCATAAATTGACTTCAGAATTGCTCGGATTGGATAATCAATTTTCTCACTATATACAGTTATTCAAGCACTTAAATCGCTTGAAATCAGAGGTTCGCGGCGCGCCCTACTTCGCCGCATGATGGCGTCATTGAGATTATTATGAGTGAGGCATGAAGCCTAAGCACCAACCCAGTGACTAAGCAATCATACATTTAAATTAAAGGTAATGCTTATAGTTGGCCACGATCACCGGCAAAATGTCGAGTCAATTTTCTGAACATGCGATGTAAGACGTTATCACGTCAAAACAGGCATAGTGCCAACGAAAGTTTAGTGAAAATGTACATATGAGCGAATTGCATATGGCGAATTAATTGGATCATTCAGACTTTAGACTGGTTTGACGGGAATTATAATAAGCCAATAATTATTATAATCGACACTTTTTTTGGATTTTATTGTAATAAAGGAGTATGATGAACGAAATTAACAAATAAATCTCGGAAAGGTCAATATACCAGTAAGATACCAAGAAAATCAACGTAATAGCAAATCCTACAACTTAAACTAAAGGCGGATTTACGTTAAATAGTTTAAAAGATAGTATTATGTCAAATATGAATCTAGTTATCACCTCGATAAATTTTTGTTTGACGCATTGTATCTCTGCAGATATTGAAAATGGGTCAATATTTTACTCACAATTATCAAGGAACCCCTAAAATATTTACAATGAAGTACTTAACAACCAGCATAATGAATTTTATGACCCGTTTCTGCATATCGACATTGGATTATTAAATTAAGCAAAATTAAAAAAAAAATTGAATTTCAGATTTCTTCTATACGTAAAGTACTCCAAATGACTGCGTGAACGCTGAGAACTATCTAGTAAGGTGCGAAGAAGAATTTACCTTTAAAAATTTTGTTAGTCTTTCCAATCAAAATAGAGCCCAAACTCAATCAAAATTTTGCCAATATTGTAAAAACTCCGGGAATATTACCAATCAATGTTTCCAAAAACCAACATACACCTCGAAACAATTCCTGTAGTGATGAAAAATCAGTTCAACATTTTTCACGAATTCGATGTGCTTATTGCAAGAAAATAGGACATCACATCCAGGAATGTTTTTCTAAACAAAAAAGTGATGCATGTAAACAAGTAGATAATTACCCCAATCAATTTAAAAATACTTCTAGCACTCAGGTCGAAAGTGGCGATAGTTCTCGATGATCTTTTTTCATTTTTGAATGATCGCTGTGATATTGGAGTGTAGCAAGTATTCCAACAGGCGATACAGAGGCATTCTTGTCTGTTGTAGCACACGGAAACCCGTTCACTTAGCTGTATTATTTGTTAGCAGGAACACGTGCTGTATATGTGCCCAACGTTTTTAAACCAAAACCCATCTAATAAGGTCAAACTCGTATAATTGACAACAATATATGCCAGAACTGCCTGAGAAAGGGCCATCACCATTCAACATGTTTTTCAAACAGACGATGTCAGATTTGCGCGAACACTCAAACTCACCAATCAGTAGTCATTTAGCTTACGAAGGTACACTAATTGATACACCAGCAACGTGATTACAAATAGTCAACACGACAGCAACATGCATTCCAGAAATCAACACAACATCAATCAATACACCATCAGTCAACTTACCAGCCACTGGCATACCAACAACCAACAATTGTTACACAATCAACAATATCGAAATTGGCAAAAATCTGAAGTTAATGGAGTCAGCTTGAACAAATACGCTGACGATCACTTATAAAACACCCAATCATTTCCGACATGCAAGCACCACGTTATTGCCAACCACGTTAGTGCTAATTCGATCATTTAACGGGAAATACCAACAAGCGCCAGCATTGCTTGACTCAGGATCACAATCCTCCATCATAACAGAGTCCTGTATTTAAAGATTAGGTCTGCAACGCTCACTACAACCCCAACCGCACAGTGCAGCTATCACCTCAGATCATATACACGATATCAGCTTCAATACCAAATGAACAACTCGAAATACCGAAGAATCATGATGTTTGGAACATAGAGCTGGCCCATCCGCAGTTTAACAAACCAAGGGAAATAGTTCGGTTGTTAGCCAAATTAATGTTAAGCCTGATGATTCAAACTTCCAACTGGTCTTATGGCATGAAGATGATCTTGATGACATTAAATTATACAGGCTTATGACACTAACCTATGGCGCTTCCTGTGCACCCTTTCTTGCGGTTAGAACCTTGCTGGAAATCGCAAATAAATCCAGTAAAGACTATCCAGAAACGTCTAAACGGATATTGAATAATTTTTACATGGGCGATTTACTCACAGGGGCAAATAGTGTATACAAGAAGTGTTGCAACTTAAAGATGAAATCTGCAATTTGTTAAAACCTCATGGGATTTATGTTACGTAAATGGAAATCCAATTCGAGAACAATGAAACGACGAAAATGCTTGGTATACTATGGCATGCCGGTACAGACCCATTTAGCTTTAAAATTAACAGAATTCAGGCCAAGGAAGTTTGGACAAAACGCAGAATATTACCGGAGATTGCGAAGCTGTATGATCCATTTGGTTGGTTAACACAAATGGCAACGCATTTATTCACGACTTCTAGAAGTGCAAAACATCATATTACCTATAGAAGTCTATTTTCCGAACCGGCTTCAGAATTACCATCAATACAATGTTGGATAATTCAACAGAAATGTACGCATGGACTGACTCCAAAATAGTCTAAGTTGGCTGGCAGATGCAACACGTCGCTGGAAACCATTCATAGCAAACCGGACAGCATTAATCTTAAAAATAATACCAACGGTGAATCGGAAATATATACCAACAAAGCAAGATCCTGCAGATCTGTCATCTCGAGAGATCTCACCTCATGAATTATTAAGGTCAACAATGTGGCGGAATGGACCTGAATTTTTGAGTAAAAAAGTAGATCATTGGCCTATGTCAAATGTTATAGATGACCGATCGCTTGAAGCGATACGCGAACAACGTTCTAACTTCCTCAAGGTATGCCTGGGGCAGAAGCAGTTAGGAATCCACCCATTTTGCCTAAAAAAGGTAACAGGGAGCTACCCAAAATACGTTAATCATCCGATCAACTTCATTCGTATCGAAACGCTTCTCTTAACGTCTTAAGACAGCGAAAAATCATAAAATCTTGTTTAATATGTATCAGATATAGATACCATTAGCCATATCAAAAAATGGGCGATCTTCCCAGCACAAGATGTAATATATCAAGGCCCTTCTTAAACACAGGTTTGGATTATGCTGGGCCACTTTATGTAAAAACGAGCAAACGAAAAAATGCTTTATTCGAAAAAGCATATACATATAACATTATTTGTATGCATGGTTGTCAAAGCAGTGCATTTAGAGTTAGTAAGGGACATGACATCAGAGGCATTTATCACCACATTGAAACGATTTGTTGCTAGAAGGAAAATTTCAAAAAAAAAAAATTGTTGTGATAACGGAACCAATTTCGTGGGAGTTAATAACGAATTCAAGCGACTAAAAATGAAATAATTAGCCAACAGCAAAATAGTTTAACATTTTTACAGAATTGTATCAAGTTTCGGTTTAATCAACCAATACAGCCAAATTAACATATGAAAAGATGACAACAATGATTACTCAAATAGATGCGATTATAAGCTCCAGGCCGATCTGCAGACTGAATTACACCATAGAGAGTTTAAAAGTGCTTAATTCAGGCCACTTTTTGATTGGGGAACCATTGGTGTACATTCCTGAACCTAATTTGGAGTTGGTTTCGGTACACAAATTAAACAGATGGTTAATTCTTATTAGAAGTCTTGACCCGATAAATATGAAAAAATGTACTCACCATTAAATTAATCTCCAAAAATGGAGCTAAATTATCACTAAACTGTGCGCATAATTTTATCACTTTGCCAAAAAACAATTTTTTATTTCACTATTCGATTTTACACGAGCACTCAAATATCACAAAAACACACCAAAATAAATCGAACGAACACAAATCAACAAAATGCGCATGCGCAACCAAATTAACCCACTGCTACCCCAAAAATACATAAATAAAAATTCATAATTTAAATTTTTTCATATCATTTTTATCAAATTTTAATTTAATTTTTTATCATTTTTGTAATTTTTTTGTTTTCTTTTTTCTTTCTCTTTTCTACTTTTTTCTTCATCACCGTCTCATAATATAAATTATTTAATTAATTAATTAATTAATATTTATACAAAAAAAAAAAAATTAAAACTGGGTTTGTTGTCATATTTAAATATATAAAAAAAAAAAAAAAATTTTTGACAAAATGAATTTAACAAGAAATATAAAACTTAAGTAGAATTAAATTAATTATTATATTTAAAAAATTATTTACAATTAATTAATTAATAGGTATAATACTGAAATATATTACATAATTATTAAAAATTGTGTTTTACTTAAAAACAACAAAAAATAATAAATAATTTGCAGACGATTTAAGCTTAAGAATCACAATCTACAAATTATTTTTTTAATTAAATAGTTTTTTGTGTTTTTTTTTTTTTTATAAATAATTATAACGATTTAACAAAATTTAGTGTTTTTTTTATTTTATTTAATTACTTATGTTTTTCTTTTGTTTTATATACAAAATATATAATATATAGTATTTATATTTATAATTTCATAATTATTGTAAATTAATTAATTTTTTTCCTAATATCACGACATTACTTAATAATTAAGGCATTTTATTAATTTTTTTTTTTTCTTTCAATTTCTATGAAATTTAATTATTTTTGTTTTTCTTTTGTTTTTTTAATTATTTTAATTTAATTTCGTTTTAGTTGTTGTATTGTGTGTGTGTGTGTAGCAAAATATGTGCGGGGGGTTTTATTTTGAGCGCGCGCAATTTATTTATTTTTTTTTTTTTTAATAGGCACAATTTATAATTTTAATTAATTTTGTTTTTCTCTATCATTTATTTTATGTTTTTTTTTATTTTTATTTTTTTCAGTCCAGCTGAACGCGTTTACCATATACTCGTAATATATAGTTTAGATTATTGTCAAAGTCCCACACACACCATTATAAATTATATAGAAAACCAGATTTTTTTTTTTGTTTTAACAAATTTATGTAATTTACCTCAAAATAAATTTAATTAAAAAAAAAAACGTCTACAATTAAAATTAATTAAATTTAAATAAAATAAAAAAATTGTAATAATTTACATATTTAAGTCTTTTTCGATTTTGGTTTAAGTTTAAATTTTTTATTTATAGTTTTTAACTTTTATAGATAACTTGCTTCACAGCGGGTTGTCTGTGGCGGCGTTGGCGTTTCTGGTATCGTCGAGTACACGTGACCAAGTGATGCACGATTATTATAATTGTGCTGCGAGATTGGTTCGTTATATTGCGATGAGACAGACGACATCTCATCTTCGGTATTGTACGTACATTGGGACGGAGTTTTATGTTCGGCCGGATGATGTCCAATACCAATTTGATGGTTTTGACATGAACGCCGATACCACATGTCTAGCGTCGTCGGTGCTGGTGTATACCGTTGCACCGGATTTATTCGATAATTTTGTTGCGCCGATGTTAATATTTCATTAGCATCGGGCATGGCATATTTGAGTTTCTCCCAAAATTTTTTATCACCCCAATTTATTACGGTACACGTACGTAACAACACTTCCATTATGGGATCGGCTGTAATCACATTACTCGGTGCCGTTTGGATTATGATTAATTTTTTTCGCCGATTAGACGGTCGAATTAGTTCCAGCGTCGAATGGAGTGCAATACGAAAATGTGGGTCACTCCATTCACCCTGTAGGAAATTTATTGAAATAACTAGAACGATTCGTTTTGATGCGTCTGACGCACTCTGTAACGAATCAGCTAAAAATGCCATTGAATGTATATCGCGATGATGCAGACACACCGAATAGCCTTGCTGCTCCAATTCATGAGCAAATTCATCGTGTACAAATACCGAATCCAATGCACTATATACCACATACCCGTCATAAAGTTTGGCCGTCTCATCGATCTTATCCGATTGGATCGCCGACGATGGTGCTAATCTTAAACCACATGTTGAATGTAACCAAAGTATAATTTGTTTCTTATAATAACAATAAATAACTAGTAGCATAATTAAAATGAATAGAAAAACGAAAAATATTATTAACAATAGCGTATAGTCAATTTTCGATTGTTCATCGAGAAGCGTACGTTTTATATTCTCTGTGACACTTGTCAAATTCTTCAGCGTATTACACAATTCTAGCGTTTCGATAATACTTTTACTGTCGTTGGTACATTGTAAATTCTCAATCGTTTCGATATTATAATTAAACCATTCAGACAAATTAATTAACGTATCACAATCACAACTATATTTGTTACCTTTGACCGTCAATGACAAATTTTTCGATTTCAATTGTGTGGCCGCGCTATTCGAACCGCTCGTACGCCTCTCTGCATCCGTCAAAAAATGCATTTTAGGATTAAAATTAACAATATTATTATCACTTAAACTTAAAACTTTTAAATTATTTAATTTATTAAACGTTTTATTATCAATATTTACGATTAAATTACGATCTAAATGTAGTTCACTAAGCGTTGACAATTCTTTAAATTCATACCCGTTCAGCTGACTCAATTTGTTGTCCTCCAAGTGGAGCACCCGCAACGTTGGTATTCCATTGAACGTCCGATTATTGATTTTCGTCACACGACTACTATTCATAAACAAAAACTCTAATTTCTTTTTCCCAATGAAAATATGGCTATCCAAGTCGCCAAAATCATTTCCATCGAGATACAGTGTTGTAACATCCATTGGTATTTGTTCGGGAATTTTACCGTATCCAATATTCCCACAATCGACGATATTTGTATTCCACGACGAATCATGATAGCAGCGACAACCCTCGGGGCACTGCATTTTACAATCGCACGCATCATAATCACAACAGTGACACAGTGCAAAACAATGACTGTCGTATTTACATAAAAACTCGTCCGATGTCACATCAATGAAAAGTTTATTAACCAAATTTCTTGATCCCTCAAGAACACACGTTAATATATTTAGATCGGAAATTCGCGGATAATGTGTAAACTCCGTGTGGTTATTAATTTTTTGTAACCACTCTGTATTGCAGTCACAAACGAGCGGATTTTTGTCGAAAAAAAATTCCGGCACATCATGACTCTCCGTGATCTGGGTCGATTTCAGCGAGATCGACAAACGATCGATCGTTTTTAATTTATTTCCAATTAAATCCACTTTCTTCAAATTTTCTTTCGTGAAAAATGTATGCGGATCAATTTGTTCGATATTATTATTGTTCAAATTGATTGTTTCGATTTGATCTGGAAAACTGCTATTATTGATCGTGATCAACTTATTATGCGAAATGTCAAATATTTTCAAATTATGTTTACTACTGATTTTAAACAAATCATCGATCTCCTCAATTAAATTATGGTTCACATTCAACCATTCGACCGATTTCGGGATCGAGATATAATCAAATTTATTGATCCGATTGTGCGATATATTGAGCACAACAAGATCGGCCAGTGTCGTAAACAGTTCCGTTATATTCTCGAGTTTATTATCATCAAGTCGGATCACTTTTAAAATTGTGTTCGCATCGAACGCTTTCCGATCGATCGACGATATTGAATTTGATCCCAGATTAACAAATTGTAGCTGGGGAATTGTACCGAATGCGTTTGCCGTTATATTATGCATAAAATTATCGACCATCCTGAGTCCCGTCAATTTATTCATGCCCTCGAACGATGAATTATGTATTTCGCGTATTTCATTTTTTCCCAAATCCAGTGTATTCAAAAATGTCAGCTGTTTAATTGCTTCCGGAATTGTATTCAAAAAATTCTCGTTCAAACTTAGATCGTTCAGTGTGGTTAGATCATCGAATGCTTCCGGATGAATGTATTCGATTAAATTTGTTTCGATAAATAAAAATTTTAATTCAAACAACCCATTGAAATAATTCATTTCGATCCGTTTCAATTTGTTGTGCGATAGTGATAGGGTCATTAAATTTTTGAGGTCATCAAACGAATTGGGCGCGATTGATTCAATTTGATTATTTTCCAGGTGCAATATTTGCAGCGTGCTTAATTCACTAAATGCCAATTCATCAATGTGCATAATCATATTGTAGCTCAAGTTGAGCACGATCAAACGGATTAATCCTTTAAATGTTTCCGAATTGATGTTATTCGTGCGCAACTGATTTTGCGACAAATCAAGTATTTCGAGATATTCCATCTCGTTCAGCAGACCGAACGACAACGACGAAATCGAATTATTGTGTAAATATAGTTCGCGCAATTTTTTCGTCGATCGAAATATATCGGACGACAGCGATTTTAATTTATTGCTCGATATATTCAGTAACTGTAGTGATTGTAATCCATTGAATGCATGATCAGAGATCGACGACAGATGATTGTTTTGTAGCAGCAGCTGTTCAAGTGATCGTAGCGCCGAAAAACTACTATCAAATATAACGGTGACATCATTTTTCGAAAGGTTTAAAATTTCAAGGCCGGTATTGCATGCCTTAATCGGACCGGCATTATTACTGCCCCAATCCGAAAATCCGAGTTGTGATACATCATTAAGCCGGTTACCGGTTAAATTTAAAATGCGTAACGAATAGAGCGGACAGAATACATCGGTTGGTACACTCCATATATTCGATTCGGATAAGTCTAAATTTCGTAGTTCGGTAAGTCCGCGAAAACTTTCCGGATGCAGCTCTAAATTTATTGCCGACCAATCGGAATTATGTGTTCGCATATTTAGCGTTCGTAAATCGCGTAACGAGGAAAACACTTGTGACGGAACATAACGTATCTTACAGTATTCGATGGTTAACTCTTTGAGCCGCGTCAAACGATTAACGAGTGTGACCGATTCGAGTGAACTTTCGAAAAACATGCGATCACTGCACTCGAGCCGAAGTTTGGAGATTTTCTCAATTTCGTACGATCGAAATGTGCCAAATAAATTTTCGGATTTATTTATCGTTCGAATTTTACATGAAATTTCATTTTGTTCCGTCACACTCGTCCCATTCGATCGATTCCATTGACAACCTTTTGCCGTACCGGTTGGATTGCACTTGGTGAACCACACAAAATTCACTAACAATAAATATTTCACTAAATTCATTTTGACTTTTTTTTTTTTTTTACTTCACTAATATTTTTTTTTTTTAAATATTTTAATGGCACTTTAATTCATTTTCATTATAATTTCTAATTTTTTTTTTTTTCTCAAGTTTTCAATTTTTCAAACAACACAAATACACAAAATTTTTTAGGCACTAAAAACGTACACCACACGTGTTTAAAATTTTTCATTTAATTTAAAATGTCCGACGGTATAGAGAGCAATTCAAAATGACTTCCACCATTATAAAAAAATACTTCACGAATCAAAATTTAAAACAAAAATAAAATATAAAGAAATTGTGTGTGTGAATAAAACAGAATCAAAGAAAATATATAAAAAAAAAAATTTCTTTGCAGAATTACAAACACGTCTTTTCTGTTTCGATTAACGTTTTCAACTGACTTGAGATTTTTATAAATATTCAATGAATACCAGAAAAAAAAAACAAAAAAATTACGATTTTACGATGCGTTCAATATTCTCTCCTCGTTTACGATTTTTTGTCGTATTCTCTTGTGTACATTTTTATTATGAATGAGCACTTTTATTCTCAAAACATTCTATCTTCGTTTGACTACAGAAAATCTATTAAGCTGCACGTTTCACACGAATTCCCCTATATGGGGAAATAAACAAACAAAACATAAATTCTCTGAGTAGAGTGGCAGCATAAAATAGGGGAAAACGATGAATTGAGAATCAAAACAAAATTCATGAATTAAAAATGAAAGAGAGCAAAAAATATTATTGGATGGAGAGCGCCAATTTATTTTGTGTTTCGTTTTGTTCGCCGGCATTTCATGAATGATTTATTTTTGTTTTGTTTTTGTTTTTGTTGAATGTTTTGTTTATTTGGCATTACGTCATCTCGTACATACGAGTTTAGGTTGTGCTTGTTGTTATGCTTATCAATATCACTGGCATAATGATATATTGGTGGGGAGGAGTTGAAAATTTGTTTTTCGATTTTAATTAGCTCAACTGACTAAGTCATAACATGTATGTAAATTATGGTGTTTCCGTTTATTTTTGCTATCGTTGTTTGTATATAGGCGATTTTGGCGGAATTTTATTGTGTGTTGTGTCGCACGCGCCCATCTTTAATAGATCTGAGGAATTTATTAGGCGAGCCTAAAATGTATACATATGGAGTTCGTATTAATAGGTTGATCAGATGAATAAAATGCATTTGAATTCGAACCTCCTATTTTGAAACTCAGCCAAAATGGACCGCGCTTATTTTTGTACATTTTGTAATTTTCTAATATAATAATTTACTTTTACTATAACATTTTGAACAACTAAACCATGAGGATATCACAGCTTAATAATTTTTAGCTTATTTTTAAAAAGTAGTATTTGGTGACAATTAACTAATTTTGATCTTGATTTTCAGAAATATTCGGGGGTTTCTCATACAGATTTCCAGAAAATTTGTATCAAATTAATTTGGAATTTAAATCATTAATTGAAGCTGTGTTAAAACTGTATAACCTATGTTCTAAAGTTATTTTTATAAAATGTTTGGTGCTACTTCAAAAATTAATTTTCAAAAGAAAGAAACATTGTTTACGTGTTTTAACTTTGCTCTGTCTTTATAAATTATAAATCATAAATACAAAATTCAGCTTTTATTTTTTTAAACTCCAATTACATTGAACAACCTGAAAATAATAATAATCATGATATAAATTAATTGACTTCCACGTTTGATATGATTTACTATTTAAACAACCTAAAACGATGAAAAATAATTGTCCATACGCACAAAGTAGTTGAGGGAATTTGTTAAAATGATTAAGTCTAATATTTGGTTTTGTAACCTATTCATATTTCGGGTTATTATCATTTACTGAGTAAAATCTTTGCCCCATTTTCTCAGCACTGGTTACCAAACCATCCTTCAAAATATCCAAATAATTAAACCAGTTAATTATGGCTTCAATGAAGAAAAATGTGCTACACACCTAAAAGTTCCAAAAACCAGTATATACCTGTTTTACTTAAGTTCAGTGTTGCAGTGCAGGTACCATGTTTTACTCAAGTTCAGTGTTGGGTGGCCATCACACCGTAAGTCGCCCATCTGAGCCAAAAACGTTAAATTTACTTAAAAGTAAATTAATTTATATCATGATTATTATTATGTTCAGGTTCTTAAATGTAATTTGTGTTTTTAAAAATAAAAACTGAATTATTTGTTTGATTTGTAATTGTTTTTTTTTTATCAATGTTTCTTTAACCGATTGGCGTACGGACAATTTTTTGATACATTGCATATATCACACACACTGTTAACGCCCATGATATTTGAGCATTTTTACTCTCTATTGAGCAATAGTATACAAATCGTGTGGCTTTCTACAGAGAATCATAGCAGGTTTTGGTTTAAACCGAACCTTACGCACAGCGCAACACAGACAAATACACAAAATTTACATATTATATGTCACTAAAACCAGACCACAAAGTTGAGTGAAAATTTCTGATACATGCCACACACACCCCTGATAACTGCACACAAACCAATCCATAGAAAATACGATCCAATGTGCGTTTATGAATCAGCCAAAATTCCCCATACCAAAGCAATATAACAGTTTAAAACACATTGAAATACAACAAAACAGGATAAAACAAGAGATTCAATAATATAGTACAATTATATGATTTAGTATCATTTAATAAAATAAAGATTTTTACACAACTCATATCACGTATAATATTAACTAATATACATATGTTGTATGAAAATACCTGTTTAACGGTACTTGGACAGTATCGTTATTTATTTTGGATAACGTTTTCCATGATACTATATTCACATTCCAATAGCCCACAATGGTCCACAAAATCACTCGCGAGATTTAACTTAATTTTACTTAATTAATTAATTATTCACCACCACAATAATTTAACTAAAAAAAAAAAAAAAAATACACACAAAAACTTCACTGAGCGTAAAACAAAATTATATTAAATTTTCGAAGAGGACAACAATAACACGGCTTTCCTATTCGAGCGTCAACCACCGACCAATTAGTCATAAGTCCCATAAAAAAGGCCTAAAAATTACTTTAATTGTAAACCTTAGTTAACAATTTTTAATATTAACCCGTAAAGTGTGTTTTGGAAATAGTTGCATGAAAAGAGTGGTGCGTCCCAGCGGACCGCAATTTTATATTAATTATTTTTTTATTCAATTAGACCGATGCTAAAAATTTCGATTAGAAAGATTGATGGAGTGGTGATAATTTGATTTTTTGAAAAGTAAAGCGGTCCCGCGGGCCGCACAACCCTCTTTACGGGTTAAAGTAATTTTTAGAAACTAATTTTATAATATTTAAAATTTATATTTGGAGCTTGATTTAAGCTTTCGAAGAGTGAACATCAAAATTAACATTCGTTGAGAAAAAAAAAATTATTTGTTGATTTTGTTTAAAATATATATTTTATTGCCGCCTTGTTTTTATTGCCGCCCCGGTGGCACAGTTGTTAGCATGCTTGCTTTATGCTCCGGAGGTTCCGGGTTCGATTCCCGGCGTGTGATGAAAAAATCACGGCTGTTTAATGTAGGATCAATGAATTAATCACTCATTATCCGTTAAAAAAGATGATTACGAAACTTCAATATGAAGCGGCCAGATCCCTCTATGGTATGTAGCGCCACCGTAAAAAAATAAAAAATGTATTTTATATGGGATCCACTCGAAACACGATATTTTAAAACGCGATATTTCAAAAAGAAATCCCAAAAGTTAAGAGTTTATAAAACTTCAAAATTTGTCTCGAAATTTCCTTTATTATTTCGTAAAGCCAAAACGAAATGTTGTTGATGTTTTCCAATTATGAGTAAAAAGAATTTCTTGAATTTTTAACAATTAATTTTATAATTTATTGATAATTATTGTCGTTTCGACAGTACAAGAAAAAGAGGAAGAAATTGATTTATTTTAGCTTTAAGAAGTAGTTTTACAATAGTTTTTAATTAATATAATTCCCGGTAGATGGTTAATTCTCTTTAATCTATAAATTTAAAACGTACTCATTATTGAACTACCAAGACAACTACGATCACGTTTACCAACTTCAATTCAATTAATTGTCAAAATGTTATTTGTTTACAATTACATGATACAATACAAAATGGTAAGACATTTTTTAAATTAACTTTTAACTTTACATGAATTAATGAATTAATTATTTCAGGTTGGATTTATTTAATGGAATGTATAATAAAAATAAATAAGAAAGTGAGTTTAAAATAATAAATTTTACTGTTTGATTTCAGGTAAGCATCACAACAAAATAATGGAAATAATAATCAAGTTCAAATTCAGGGGTAAGTATCAAAATTGTATTTGTTGTGAAATGTTTTAGCTGATGTTTTGTTTTGTTTTGCAGGTTTAAATAAAATCTTTGGAATACGAGTTTTCTTAGATACCTAGGGATGATAAATGTTTATAGAATATTCATACCAAACGCGAGTAGAAATCAAGCAATTCTCAACCAGTATCTACAGGGAAGTAAGGAAAATGATACCCGGGAACTCGAGTGGTCAGAAGACGCCATAGAAGCCTTCGAATTGTCTAAGAGACAACTGAGCGAAGTAACCAGTTTGGCATCGGACACAGCAATTGGTGCCGTAATACAACAGCTACGAAAAAGCCGATTGACTGATTACAGTTTTATTAATCAAAATTAAGTTCTGCACAAACGTGATACGATCGAGAACTTTTGGCAATATACGCAGCCGTAAAAAATTCAAGCATTTGTTAGAAGGTTGCACGTTTACAATATTTACAAACCAAAAACCAATAACGTTCGCATTCATGCAGAAGCCAGAGAAAACTTTGCCGCGACAATTCAGATACTTGGATTTCATAGGTTAATATTCAACAAATATCCAACATATATCAGAACGGGATAACGTGGTAGCAGATGCCATGTCGCGTTTAGAAGTGATACAAATATCTAAGACAGTCGCCTACATAAGCATAGCGAAAACGCAAACAAAAGACGGAGAGTTACCAAAATTAAGAAAGGAGCAAGACAAATTACAATTTCGAGACATGCTAATTGCATATAACTCAACAGAAACTTTATGTTGTGATGTATCTAAAGGAAAGCCACGGGCAAACATACCGAACGAGTATCGCAAAATAATGTTTCAAGCAGTTCACAATCTCGCACACAATTTATTTGGCATTGATGCCCTGCAGAATCGGACGTGAAGAAAATGGTACAATGCTGCATACCAAGCCAGAAGGCGAAAGTAATACGACACGCGAGAAGCCCACTAAGAGAATATTCGCAAACAAACAATAGATTCACGGAAATTCATATGGATATAATCGGCCCACTACCACCATCTAAAGGGCAAAGATATTGTGTCCCAATAATAGATAGATACACACGAAGGACCGAAGCGAACAACCATCCGGGTGGGAATATGTATAAAAGAGCCTATCCGCTTCGCAGATATTTCGTTCATCGGTGATTCACTGGCAAGGGGTACTGTGGCGGCGATAAAGTCGAGGCAACACAAACCAATCATTTTTCAAAATTACAAAGACTAACGGTAAAATAAAAATCACTAAAAAACCACTCTAATAGTTTTAATTCTAAATTCCAAAATTCTCCATCTAGTAGTTCGGTGTATCAAATCTACGCAATCTACGCATCAAATCATGTTTACAAATACAAGTTTCCTGTCTAAGGCCTGTATTAGACTATAAAAGATCTTTGACAAATATATTTTATAAAACATTTTCATGCATTTTATTTTATAAAAGAACTTTTAACGAATATTTTGCTATATTACACTACGTCAAAGAGTTTATCATTTTTTTCATGATATTTGACGGGAAAAAAGTGGGAATTCCCCTATTTTTATACTCTAGGCTTTTTGTATTATATAAAAATAGATTTGCTTCTTATTCACTAATTAAACAATTGGTTATTGAATCACTCCAATTAAATTTATTTTCCGCCATTTTTACAATAAAATACGATTTTTTAAAAACAATATTAATTATGCAACGTTAAAATCTTTTATCATATTTAGCCGCAAGAAGCTAAATATAATAAAAGAAATTTGATAAAATAAAAAAATTTATAAAATATGCATATTAAACGATCAAAAGTCTTTGACAAATTTATTTTATAAAATATCTTTGTCAAAGATCTTTTATAGTCTAATACAGGCATAAATGAGTTGATGTCCCCATACTTTTTTTTTTATAAAATTATATACGAAATATTTTAGCCACCAGCCGGCAAGCGTTGGAATTATATTTGGGAAAGTCACTAATTACAATTGTCAAAATTATATGACGTTTTGGCGTCTGAGGCCTGTATTAGACTATAAAAGATCTATAAAACATCTTTGACAAATATATTTGATAAAACATTTTCATGTATTTTATTTTATAAAAGAAATTTTAACAAATATTTTGCTATATTACACTACGTCAAAGATTTTATCATTTTTTTCATGAAATTTGATGGAAAAAAGTGGAAATTCTCCTATTTTTATACTCTAGGCTTTTTGTATTATATAAAAATGCATTTGCTTCATATTCACTTATTAAACAATTGGTTATTGAATCACTCCAATTAATTTTATTTTCCGCCATTTTTACAATAAAATGCAATTTTTTAAAAACAATATTAATTATGCAACGTCAAAATCTTTTATCATATTTAGCCGCAAGAAGCTAAATATAATAAAAGAAATTTGATAAAACAAAAAAATTTATAAAATATGCATATTACACTATCAAAAGTCTTTGACAAATATATTTTATAAAATATCTTTGTCAAAGATCTTTTATAGTCTAATACAGGCCTTAAAACGGATTCAAAATTTGACTCACATAAACTTTGACCGACATCCCTTGCACGATATCGGGACTGGGTGGTGTGGTGAATTTTTAGTTTGGACGATAGAGAAATCATAGTGTCCTGGGAAAACAATTGCCTCTCTAAAAGGAAAAATATTGGAAGAATAATAAAAAGTCGTTAAAGGTAATTCGAGGACGCTAGTCACTCAAACTCGAATCAATTATACAATTAAATTAAAAAATAAACATTCATCGACGTTTTATACCGTTTTTATTAAATAAAAATAAATAAAAGTAAAATAAAAAATGTGTTGTGTTGTCTATTAATTGTGTGATTTACGGCGATACCTCGTGGACTAGGTCCTGGAGGTAAAATATTTTATTACGGGTGTATACAAATATGCGCCCTTAATAAGGCTACCAAATACTAAGGTTTATATTATACATTTATAAAATGAATCAATGGGATTAATTTTATTCGCTCATAACTCTAGTGTCGCTAATTTTCTGTCCATCATACAATATCTAATAAAAACCGCTGGGGAATTAACATATCAAAAGGTAATTTGTTAAAATCATACAAACCATATTCGGTCACAAATGCTGTATATTTTTTTGACTCTCCTCCAAATCAATAAGATAAAAGCTGTTTTTCCAATCTAGACTAGTGAAATACCTCTCCCCGTACAATTTCTCGTTTTGAATCTCAATAATTACCAAACCTCAATAATTTACGTTATGAATATAATTACCTGACTACTTGAGACATCAGCTCCTCGTTGGTTTTTACTACTTTCTTCTCATTATTTTGTGATGTACACGCATTTCTTCTCCGCTTCAATGTTGACTTTACATTTGGTCTCGTTGTGCCCCAATTTTTTATATCTCGTATACATCTCTTATGATGTCCTATTTGTAAACAGTTGTAACATTGTACTGGCCTGTTTTCAGTTATAACATTTTAAATCCATTTTGAATTCGTTGGTATTTTTGTTTAATTCCAGTCTCTTTTTATTTCCACTCACTATGGTTTCATTCGCACTATTGTTCGGCACCATCATCTCTATGTTTGATACAGACCAATTTTTCCTATCGATCAACTCCTGAACAGGATAATCCTCTAAATATATACATATTTAATAATACCCGGTTCACTCAACCATCCTGATGCGCTTAGAGGAAACATTTTCATCACGTACATTCCGTATGACTTTCGTTAATTAAAATAAAACATCTGGTTCATTATCCATATTGCTGCATTGCTTGATCAATGCCTTTTTCAAATTTCGAAGGAATTGATACCTTCTTTTATCTATTGCCTCGTGAAACAATTTAATACCCATCTAAAGGCTAGTACTCAGATCAAAACAAAACGAAATTTTAACGCGGTCTCCAAAAATCTATTTATTTTCGTGCGAAATAGAAATTAAATTTTTTTTTGACATAATTTTAGTTTATTTTATGAAGCTGTTCAAGTGTTCATCTGGTGCTTTTTGTGTTCTCGAGTTTTAAAATATTAAAAAAAGCTCGAGAACACAAAAAAACACTTGATGGCAGCTTTATAAAATAAACTCTCGATATTCACCTTTAAAGCACCGCAAGAGGTGCCACGATCGCCACTATAGTTAAAGAGGTGAACAGCATTTTACCGTTTATTTTTAAGTGTGTTATTTTTGAATTATTTTGCCGCTGAATAAAGAAATATATCTTTCATGTGCTTATTCGCCTTTAAAGCGCCGCAAGAGGCGCTACGATTTTTACAAGCCAATGGTGGTAACCGGTTATTTATGTACCGCATTTATATTTAAATTCAAATATTATTGTTAAATTAATTACCTATCTAATTGAATTTAATTTTTTAATTGCAAAAAACGATTATTTTGAAATAAATTCACTAAGAAACATGTCTAATTATGCAGTTATTTACCGGTTGACCACCATTGACTAAGTTGTAAAACCGCTCACCAGCGAATAAAAGATTGTTTTGAACCGTAATCAACAACAAAATTGTCCAAAAATATATTTGTCTCATTGCTGTTCACCTTTAACTCTAGTTTCAATATCGTCCATCAGATGTCAGTCACTTTGCGTTAAAAAGCGAATAAAAACACAAATGTCAAAATTTCACGTGAAAATAATGGATTGCTGCATTAATTTCCCTTGAAAATATTTGAAGACTTTAAGCGCGCCATCTGTGATGCATTGAAATAACCTTGTTTTTTCGCTGTGGAACTGCCCTTCAAACAAAAAAAAACGAAGTTCGTCTAAACGTAACATAAAGGTAACCAATTGACACTAGCTAACCTGCCACCTATCAGAATTATGGTGAACGTTTATTGTAAGACACAATTTTTTATCGCCGTAAAATCTTATTTAAAATTAAAGAATACAAAAATATTTAAATATTTTTATTAAAGAATTTTTTCTTCAAACTTGATGACAATTGTTCTGAAGAATTAGCTGTCACATTTTGTCTTATAAATTAGTTTCCAAAATATAATCAAAGATGGCACGGAAATTAATTTCCATAGTTTTGTCGTATAATATACGTTCAAAAATATAATCAGAGATGGCACTGAAATCACTTTATCTAGTGTCAATAAGCAAAGTTTTTTCACTAACACATATACATATATGTGTACAATTATTATATTCGTTCATAAAACATCGATGAACGCCATTTTCATTTTCTGATCAAATACAATACATGCGGTTAAATATTGAGTTTAAAAAATATTATTATCTTTTATATAAATTGTGATTTATTTAAATAAATATATTTTCCAAGGTAATTTGTGGGTGAAATAATTATTTTTCAAACAAATATATTGTAGTGAATAATTTAATTGATATAAATATAATTGTACAATGTACATAATGTACTTCGAATTTCGAAAGGGCGATATTTACATTTCTCGAACTCAAAAATCTAATTATAATCGCTATTTACATAAAAAACAAAGTAGGAATTAATTATTGTTAGTTAAAATGGATAAAAAACAATATTATCAGATTAACAGAGAAATTAAAAAATTGTGTTCAAAAAGTATAAACGAAATAAAAACAAATGGGGAATTTTTTGATCCACCCGTATATATGGAATCACTTGCTAAAAATTCTATACAATCGTTATCGATTGAATCTGACAGTGATCTCCAGTATGGCGCAGAACACAATTTATTGGACAATAATTTGACGATGGAATTTGATAATGTCGATATGAACATAAGCAGTTGTGAAGGAAAAGGTCTTAGGCAAGATTTAGCTAAATGGTGTGTTGAGTATAATATAACCCTGGCATGTGGAAATGCTCTATTAAAATATAAAGGGCTGAAACCTCACGAGGTGATCAGAACTTCGGTCTTTGGTATCTTCAATAATGTCATAAAGTTGGTGTGAAAGTTTTGACATTATTGATTTCTATTTTAACCAATATATATTTACTTATACAACAACAGCCAAACAGGCCAAAAGCTTCAGTAAATGGGTACAGGCATCCAATTTAAAACGAAAAATCGTATTCTAGAACTTTATACCGAAAGTAGTATAACAAATTATACTGATTTCTAACCGTTTAACTGACCATATTCCTGAAATTTATCCAAAAACACATTTTAGAATCCCATTTACAACGCTCATGTCAAATTTCATAACAAACGGGTAAGGAATAACTAAGTTTCATCCTACTTAGCCATATTCCAGAGCTATATCCACAAATCATTTTAGAATACCATTTCCAACACACATATCAAATTTCATCAAAATCGGTTGAGAAATGGGTAAGTTCCATCCTACTTGGCCATATTCCAGGACTTGATCCAAAACTCATTTTAGAATCAATTCCCAATTCAATAATCAAATAAGCATATATAAAAAAATCGTAAATATTCATAAAAGCAGGAATTTTGGGTCAATTCGTATGGCAGGTACCCCACCCCCTTGACGTACAGTCTCCAAAAGCTTTTCAAATCTCCGCCTTGACCATAGAAACAGATTGGCGAAAAAAAAATCCAAATCGGACAAGCCGTTCTCGAGATATCATGGGTCCAGACACACAGACACACAGACAGACGGACGGACATTTTTTTTTTTTTTTTGCATTTTCAGACTCAGGGACTTTCAAAACGTCGAGAAAAGTGGTTTTGGACCAACCAAATTTTTATCATTTTTGACAGGATTTCAATACTTTGGCCTTTTTAGACCGAAGTAAAATTCTAAGGAGCTATAATTTAGAGCTCCCTAAAGATATCCGAACTTTAAAAAATGTTTCAATACAACAATCGGCGATCATGGAATTAAGCGAAAGTAGTAGCTATACTCATATTGGTTTGAAAATTAATATAGAAAAATTCTTGAATGAAAATGTTTATAATCAAAATGCGATCCAGGTGGATATTGGTATTTATGGTGTACCGCTAGCAAAAACCTCAAAAAGCCAGTTGTGGCCTATTCTTGGTAATATTCGATCTTTTAAAACCATTTGTGTGGTTGGTATATTTCATGGATATACCAAACCTTTGTGCAACAATGCATTTGTTGAACCATTTGTAAACGAAGTTAAAGATCTCTATAAAAATGGAATCAAGCACCAAGATAAAACTATCAAGTTTTCTTTCAGATCATTTATATGTGATGCTCCAGCCCGAGCATTTATATTAGGTAAAATTTGCAAATATAAAATGTGAATTGAACATTAATTCTTACTTTTTATTTTAGGTGTAAAGACTCACTCAGGATATTTTTCATGCACAAAATGTAAAATAAAGGGAATTTACTTTGAACACAGAGTATGCTTTCGGGAAACAAATAATATTCTGAGAACCGACAGTGATTTTAGGGAGAGAAATCAAAGGGAACACCATAAAAAACCTAATTTATTGTTGGAATCTTTAAATATTGGATGCGTGTCCCAGTTCCCCATAGATTATATGCACTGTGCATTACTTGGGGCAAGACGACAATTTTTAAATTTAGTGATAAAAGTTAAACGAAAACCATTTTCTCTGAAACAAAATGACTTTAACTCAATTAATATTAATTTAAAACGTATTCGAAAATCTATTCCTTCTGAATTTGCTAGGAAACAGAGAAATTTAGATGAGATGGAACATTGGAAAGCCACAGAGTACAGAACGTTTTGGTTGTATACGGGAATTGTAGCATTGAAAGGCATGTTACAAGAAAAGTATTACCAACACTTTCTTCTATGTATTAGTATGTGGAATTAGAATTTTATGCCATCCGGACTACTGTATTTCTAATAACGAGTGTGCCGCTGAATTACTTAATGAATTTGTGAAAAATTTCTCTACGCTGTATGGTGATGAACATGTCTCATATGTATAATATACATAGTCTGCTTCATTTGACAAACGATGTCAAATTATATGGCCATTTAGATAATTACAGCGCTTTCAAATTTGAAAACTATTTACAAAAACTTAAAAAAATGGTAAAGAAAGGTGCATTTCCCTTGCAGCAGATTGTGAGAAAACTGAAAGAAATCGACAAATTCCAGACAACTACTGAAGGAATATTATACACCACAATCCACCTGTCATCTATATTTCCTAATAATTATTGCTTAATAAATAATAAAATAATGAAAATTACCGCAATCGATAACTTAACAGTTGAAGGAAATATTCTAAAAAATTTAAATATTTTTTTTGAGTATCCAATTGAATCGTCGAACTTAGGCATTTATTGCACTGATATTGAAGAATATAACCAAGCAACACAGTTTTATGATCTTCAACTTATAAAAAGCAAAATTGTCAAAATTGAATCTAGCCGCAGCTTTGTTTTTATTTATTTCCAACATTTAAATTTATTTTTTTTTATCTTATTTCAGACATGTCTCAAAACGGGCAAATGATTTTGTTTGACGACTCAGAACTATTCGATTCTGATAAAGAATCAAATTATGCTTAATTTACTTCTATAAAAAAAAACATGGTTCCTGCAACAAGCACACAAAAAAAATTTAATTTCACACCGTATACTAAAGAAAATGTGACATAGAATCATCAAAATATGCAACCCGATGCGAATACACTTGATATAGCTAGCACTTTGCAGGAGCATGGTAAGATATTGCGGGTTTTATTGCGGGAGATTAAGTTACTACGCCGAGAACAGAAATTAAATCAAAATAACTAAAATAATTTTTAGCCTAAGCTAAAACCTAGACTATTGGAGGGACTTCCACTATCATCAGCTCCAGATTTTCAAAAATTTAAGTTAGACATACAAGAAGATCCAACCAAAGAAGAAGCACTGGTATGGTATTACTAATATAATAAAATATGAATAATGAATTCAAATGATTTTTTTCAGAGAAAGTTTTTTGATAATATTCCGGATCAGAGCTTAGAAAAATTTGTGAGAAATAGTTTGAGATTAATCTTCACAAATGAAGCGGCCTCAAACTTTTCCTGGTATGGGCGCTATCAAAATATAGCTGTCGAAGGATATTCAATAATGGAAATATTAAAAGGTAAAACTAGATTTAAATTAAAATTCATCAAACTAATTAAGTATAATCTTTGTTTCAGAATGCGTTTTAAAGAAATTTCCCACTTGCAAAAGTAGTGAAGTCATCGGCACCATTAAAAAGGGTTTCAATATGCAAAGGACCGAGCTAAGAAAACAAAATCAAAAAATAACTAAACTATTTACTTTGAGCTTTTCCTTTTACTTATTTTAAATTTAATCAATTGAATTCTTTTAACCTTATAATTTTATAGAAATTTTGAAAATTTGTCTGCTTTTAACACTATGATTCTTTCGGCTTTTTTATAGACAAATATATTATTTTTGATGCATTCCAATATTTACGGTTTGGTAAACCAGTGAAATAAAGAAGCATTTACTCATAATACATTTACTCCACTCAAAAGTAGAAATATCATTTACCCCCCCCCCCCCCCCTATACCCTTAATGCTGGAAACACATGAGTAGAATTTCTGCTAGCAGCACTGCCGGCAGAAATTTGGTTGAATTACATAAGCGTCTTTTCTGGCAAGCAGAATTTTAATTTGTGGTATTTATTTGATACATATTTAATTTTAATGTACAATTTTTTTAAATGAATGATGCATTATTTTGTCACAAATTAATTAATTTGTATCCTTCATTCTGGCACTTGTCACACAAAACTTATTTTCTGTCAACAAATTAAAAAAAATTCTTGACAAAAATTAAAAGTATACAAATTGTACTAGATTTGGTATCTTCTACGTAATGTAGCCTACTGAATCGCAACAAAATTAGAAATAGAGACATGAAGCAGAATTCTACATGACAAGCAGAATACGTGTATTTCAATTCATTTAAACTTGTGTATTCTAATTTTGCTGCTTACAGAATTCTGCTCATGTGTTTCCAGCATAAAGAAAAAACAAGAAATTTCCTTCAGTTTTTTCCGTAGTTTGGTTTCGTACTGATAAAAATCTCAAAACAAAAAGTTCGATCTACTCATCAGGTAGCTACGACCAAACTACAAAAATACAACTCGAACTGTATACGTTATATACCAGAACGAGCGTACTGCTTCGGCGAATTATTATATTCACCAAGAAAATGTATATTCTATGTATATTTATTTAATTTTTTTATGTGATATTTGAAATTACTATTGAACCAAAATGCAGAATTTTTGATGAAATATTTAAAACCAAATTAAATTTGCATTTTATTTCATTTTTATCATTGTTCATATCCGTTTCGCCAAAAATGTTACTTAAATGTAACATGTTTACATTTCGTAAACGTTATTTGTAAATTGATACTTAAGGGGACGTACCACCTTCAAATTTTCAAAACATCGAAATTTTTTTTATAATAGAATATGTTAAAATGAACGTTTAAGAACATGATTTTAACATGAAAATCTCAAAAAAAAATTTATTTATATTTTTATTTTATTTATTGCGAAGGGCGCCAAAGTCGTTTTTTTTACGATTTTGGTCTACTTCGCTGTATCGCTACACCGACTTTCTCTTAGTAACACCTGCTTATATATACATGCATATATGTATATAATATAATACGTTATTCTCTCACATAACAGCTGTAAAAGTAGAGGGGAAATTTTTGAGAGGAAGGTATATTGTACGGTGCAGGCATCGCAGATTAAATTTTGGTAAGGTTTATTACAAAAAAAAATATTTTTAACTAACGCGATTATCTCGAAATGACGCTTTTCAAGTTGGCGTGCAAGATTGAGAAAAATCTACTTATCCAATCGTTCTAAAATTTTAACACGTTGATCTACATATTCTGCTTAGAATGAACTACGGAAGGAATAATCGGCTTTCAATTTTTTGAGTTACAACTAATTGGGGGGGGGACAAAAAAGCTGAATTTTCGAAAAAATGCCGCCATTTTTTTATTTTTCAACCAATTTTTTTTTTTTTTAGTTCATTCCAAGGGCGATTTAATGCTGAATAAAACCCCGTTTTTTTCCCCGACGTTTCTGAGAGCAGTTATGATGCACGCCGCGAATTTTCAGTGTTTTTGGAAAACCGTTATAGTAGACGACAGTGGGCTAAAAAAATCTAAAAAAAAATTTTTTTTATACTTTCAGTTAAATAAAATGTCAATGCAAAGTTTCATTATGATATCTCTCTTTATTCCATTAAAAAAAATCTTTGAAAAACATTTTGTTTTTCAATTTTGAAGGTGGTACGTCCCCTTAAATGTACCTCTTCGACGAACCATATACGAACTACTAATACATTCACAACTCATCGCCAAAAAGTCTAATTATCATAGGACAGAAACAACATTAATGGTTTATTTATGTAACATAAAAATGTTACGTTTACGTAGAGTTGTTTGAACAATTTTCTTCGCTTATGTTACGTTAATGTAACACCTTGTTTACACGGAAAAAATAAACTGGCCCTCAGCTAAGAAAACGGACTTTTAATTCAAGAAAACGTACTGTTTCTTGATTTAAAAGTAAATTTTCTTATTTCTTTCGAGTTTTTCTTCATGTAAGAATTGTGTATCTTGAAATGAAGAAAAACTCGAAAGAAATAAGAAAATTAGCTTTTAAATAAAAATTCTTTATCATGAAAAAATTCTTCCTCTTTCATCACTAGTTGAATATCACTATCTCTTGACTATATATAGGATTAGGCATGGTCTAATAAGGCACAATACAGACCTTTTTACTAATTTGTCTATCACCGACAAACTCACACGAAATTCGTTTAACTATCGGCTTCCGGATTACAAATTCCAGACTTGTCAAAATAGTATCTTTTATAGAGGTGTCAAGCGATTTAATGCGTTGAATTTCTGAGCTCAAATTATTTTTAAAAAAGTCGTTATTTGATAAGTTTATCGTTAACTATGATATTCATCACTAATGTAGTATTATCTTGGACTGACTTTGTTGTTGTTAGTTGTTTGACGACCAATTGTGCAATTGGTTGCATTATATATTTATGACTCATTTTGTTTTGTTTTGTTTTGCGTTTCTATTAATTATAGGTAATATTTTCCTATGTATTACTATAATGTTTGGAAAATAAAAAAAATTAAAAAAAAAATCAAGAAAAAGTACATTTTCTTGAATTAAAAGTCCGTTTTCTTAGCTGAGGACCAGTTTATTTTTTTCCGTGTAGAGGGTGAGTACTACTCCAACGAAACAGAAACGAAATTTTTCGTTTCTGATTTCACTTTGGTAAAATCGTATGAAGATTTCGCGCAAAATCGTTCTGAGTAGTAGCTTTAAGCTCGTAATTGCATATAGCAACGTGGCCTCCTCTGGCAACTAACACAAAGTACGATATTTCTCAACTTTTTGCGCCTATCTCTTTATTATCAAACACTAGTATTAGGCTTCTAATATTCTAAGGTTGTATGATAATTTGATGGGATTTTCTCGATTTCATAGCCTCCTCACCACCCTCACATTATTTTTCAATACTTTTTTCTTCGGTGCATCTTATTAATTTTCAGAAATTAATCACATATTTGGATCTAAATCAGACTTCTGAACTTTAGTATTTTCTTTGGTCTTGATATTTTTATTCGTATAACACGTGTAGTTATACGATATTTACTCCGTTTATTTTCTGTCTGCTCTTCTCTTTGTTTTCAACCCGAACCCCCATCATACTCTTATTCATATCATCCTTTTTTATATTGTGGTTCAGCAATGAAATGAACTTAGGTTCATTTCACTCACCAATAATTATTTTGTGTTTTCATGCAGCCACAAATACTATAATATTGATGATACTATCATTCGTTAACACTAAAAAATGTAGAAGATGATTTTGGTAATAAGCGCCTAATATATAGAGAAGCGTTTCTAATCGTAGCTACAGAAGCTACATAATATAGTTTGTTCAGTGTTTTTGGTTTTATAAATTTTATATAACTGAAATCTACGAGAATAATTTGTGGATCATATTAAATTATGTAGCGCACTCAAATGGTGACGACATATGTAAATATAAACAAAAATATTTTATCAATTTCTTCAGGGATCAAAATAAAATTATTGCCAGCTCACTCAATATTATAATAATATCGATTGAGCCAACGAAAATGCAGAAAATATGCAAAATAAAATCCTATCTGTGTAGATCAAGGTATAAAATTATAAAAAAATAAAATCGTTTATAGTTTTATACGTAAAAGAATTTTTAGATTGATGCAATGGAAATGACTTGCATTAAACGAGAAAAAAAATCATTTAACGTACAAAAAAAATTATTTCTCATTCCCATTCGTTATAAAGGTTAATCTATATATTGAAAGCCGTGGGATAGTAAAATGTATTCTGCTTTCATTTAAAGGATAACAAGAGCACACAAAGAACACACGTTTATAGGGCGAAATGTATTTTTTGTATAAAGGATTACAAATCAGCTGATTATCCTTAGGCAACCCCCGCGCGCTCTTTACATTGTTCGATTTTTATTTTTTTTTTTTAACCCTAATCCCAAATTGCAATTTTGTTAAAATAAATGATCATGTCACAACCTTTTTTATAAGTTTTATTATCATTTACCGAGAGATTAACGTTTATTTTATCGATTTTATATAAAATGTAATTCCAATGTAATCGATCATTTTCCAACTGTATGTTTAAGAAAATAAAACATCTTCTCGCTTTTTATAAAATAACAACATTTCGAATTTCATTAATACAAAAAATAAAAATAACAATAATACGAACAAGACATTATTTATTTATTTGTAAGTTATCATATAATTTTCAATGATTGAATAAAAATAAGATTTTATGTAGTGGATGAATTACACGTCAAATTGTATCCGATTCAAAACAATTTTTGTTTAAAAATGAGCACTGATGCGGGATCTACCACCAATAATATAATTACAAATGTAAAAATCTAAATCCTTCATAAGATGATGTTCTTTTTATTTGTTTTTGGTTTTATGTTCGAGAAGCAAAAAAAAACAAAACAAAACAAAATGTATCTTTAAAATATTCTTCTTCTTTATATTTTATATAATATGCTTGAATCTTAAGGTTGCATCTCTTAAGAATACATAGCGCACAAAACCAAACCAGCAACCAACAAAGTACGAATAGAAAAAAATCAAACAAATCTTAAACAACAATGTTCTGTTTATTTAGGTTCTATAAATCTACCTACATAAAAATTATTAAAAAAAAAGTTTTTTAAAATAAATAAAAAAAAAAAAAAATTTTGATCAAAAGAAATTGTTTCTTGAAACTTTAAAATAACAAGAAATAAAAAAAAAATTACATACTTTTTATGTTGAGTTACGCTAGAAGCTAGTATTTATATAAATTTTCTTTTTTGTTGTGTATAGCTATTTATGAAACATGGATTTTAGGTAAGGCTGATCTGTAAGATGAAATAAAAACAGAAACCAATATGGTATAATAGACATTACCCAAGTTGGTTTATGTTCATAATTTAAATTATTCCCTTGTTTCAAGGATTTCAATGTATGTACTTGTATGGTGTACGAAAAGGAAAAGTTATTTTTATTATTATTACTCAGCAACGATCGATTAGAAACAGAAGTTTTTGTTACTAGACAAACAGCCAGATTTCAAATTGTATATGTTGTGATACATTAAAAATTTCCATATACTCCTGCTGTTCACATAACTAAACATTTTTACAAAATGACATGTAAATGTTAACTTTGTTTTGTATAAGATGCAGTATTTTTAGTCATACATCATGTTGTGACAATATTTATTTTAAAAGAACTGTTCTGATTTGCTTGTCCTCTCGTGTTATGTGATACAAATCGCACAATATAATTGATTCTTTGAATTTGCTTTTTTTATCCAAAAAAAATATTAGTGTTTGCCTTCTGTGAGGATTGAACTCACGACCCCTGGTTTACAAGACCAGTGCTCTGCCAATGATCTAAATAGGCTTACGAATTTTTGGAGAGATCCAAAATATTAAATAACCGTTTTATTTTAGTTTTACAAAATATAGCGTTGATTTGTGTCGTGTTTAATCGACGTACATATTTAACCAGAGCCTTCTAGAGTAAAGAGCCATAATCATTATGATTTATTTTTTAGAAGCTTTGTATAACTTTTCACTGATTTCCATCCATAGTAAAAATGGTGGTTTTAGCTTCAAGTTTGTCAATAAAAAAAAGCAAAAATATTATAAAACGTTTATAAAAAAGTTTTCTACATATCTTTGACAACAATATACAAGAAGGCTACATTTGTATTAAGTAAATATTAACTCCAGAAATATTAAAATTAAATTATTTCTAAAATATATTTTTCGAACTTTCATTTTGAAAAATACATCAAAGTTGGCTCTGACGAATTAAAATAATGCTAAATTTATCTTTAGTTTTACTAGTGTACGTTAGATGTCTAAGATGTTTACAGAAAAAAAACGAAAAAATAATAATTTAATCACAAAATTATGACACGTTCATAATATTGATGCTATTAAAGTTAGACGAAAGTGGAAATTCAATAATGCAGATTGTGTTATCCCAGCCGAAAATAAACAAAGAAGTTGATATCAGTCGGTAGTGTTTGGCCTAAAAATTACTAAGGATGTATGAATATCTTTGAAAACCTTTGTTAATATTCTAATATGGTAAAACCTGGCTTCCTGGCTTCCTCGTGGAAAATTGTGGCAAACTCGCGAAACCCAAAAAAATATTTTAATTCGAATAAAATCGGCCTCTGGAGTGTTATATCTGGAAATGTATTTGATTGATGCGACTTGTCAATAGCTAAAATTTTTTTAAGTTAACTAAACCACCGCATGTTAGTTTACCTATGTTAGTTGTACTATATGTTAGTTTACCATGCTAGTTTGCCTACGTCAATTTTTTGCTGAGACATCCCACTTTGAATGAAAAGGCATTCTTTTGTCTTTGATCATCAATATCTCAGCAACCAATGAATGCACAGTAAATGTTAAGGCACTTTTAACAACTGAATTGAAAACTGAAATAAATTTCATTTTATGGTTTTTTCAAATGTTGATGAGAAGATTAACGTTTTTGACAGCTTAATGTAACCCCCCTGAAAGAGCCCTGTAAATTTTCAAATTGATCCATCCAACCGTTTTTTTTTTTGAGCCGATTGATCATAGATTTACAAAATTACAAAACAATTAAAGGTGTATTATTCCGGAACCTTGTGTAATCATCGCGAAAAATAAAATTGTTTCCACTTTTTTCACAATTTTGCATTAGTTACTTGTTAAATTAGAAAAAAAAAATTGGCTGATGGGCCTGATTTTATACATTCATTTTTTACTTAGGCTGGAAACTTTTTCAAATTTTCCGAAATTTCCTATAGGAAATTTCAACTGAATTTTTTTTCCTGCGATAGCTATTGACAAATCCAATAAAAACCATTCAACTTCATAGATACACTCTAGAGGTTGATATGGTTGTGGTATTGTAATTTTGTGAATTCTTCTGATTTTCCGATATTTTTCGCGATTAGGTTATAAAAAGTTTTTTCCGTAAGACTATTTACACATTTTTTTATTACAATCCATGTATAATATTTACTTTCAGCCGATAACCACAACATTTTTTTTGGCTGGAATGTTATATTTAATATATAAGATATTATAAAATATAATGACACAATCTGCATTATCGACTTTTTACTTTCGGCTGTGGTAGACGAGGCATGGATAGGAATATACGGGAGTGGGTCTGCCCTCTCGATGTCCTTGAGTCCTAATGCTACCGCTCTTCTAGCAGAAGTAAATGTTATTACATCTAGGAGGGAGAGCAATGAGCCCAGATAGTATGTATCACACACCGGTCGGCAGTATTATCAGGTTCTTTAAGGGCCTGAATATTGGCTGGACGGATAATTAAAACATCTAGGAGGGAGAGCAATGAGCCCAGATAGTATGTATCACGTACCGTTAGGCAGTATTATCAGGTTCATTAAGAGCTTGAATATTGACTGGACGGATAATTAAGTAGGGCTTAATGCACAAAAGATCTTTTAGGTCGCAGTGCGGGGTGGCTTGAGCCCCCACATGGCCCTCAAGTAATAATAACAATAATAATAATACTTTCGGCTGTAAACTTTTGGCTAACTTTAACAGGGTAATATTTTGTGAATTTGTTTTGATTTTTCTACAAATTTTGAACTTGAAATTTCCCCAGGTGGCAATTTTTGGTACGATTTTAACAAATTTTTACTGTTATCACTGCCATCTATGTAATCTATATTTACTTAATAACCACACGATTTGTAGCAAGCTTTTATTCTAATTTGGCCAAAATGCTGTTGTTATGATTTTTTGTTTTATATTTTGGTTTAAATAAATCAATTATTACCAGAAAATTAAAACGATTTACTTAAACAACATTCATATATGTTGAAATTCAAACATTTAAGAAAATATTTCAGAAATCATAATTAAGAATTTGTAACGTTTTCATATTTTAAAAATTTGTCTTAGAAAAAAAGGTAGTACTCTGGAAAGTTTGGTTTTTTCCTCGTTTCTAATTCCCTTATAAAAGCTTCTTTTTCAGACTAGTTGGTTACTTCATGAGTTTATCTGCCCTAGTTACTGGGTCTTACTGCGGGCTTAGGTTGCTTAGCATATGACGCAAATGCGGCGCTTTTGCTTTTAGATTACTATTTTTTCAAGTTGTTTGCAAATCGTCCTAACATTGTTTCTTAAAATGATCCTTATTAATAAATTAATTATTCACCCAAGGCTTCAACTTGCGAAATTTTTGGCCGGTTTTAACCGAATCGATAGAAATAAATCGAAAGCTTTTGAAATATTTTTTACCGTTACTTGACATGAGAAATTGATAATCATTAATTTGGGTGCCGAGCAGTTTAAAGTATTGATGTTAACGTCTTCCTAAGATTAACAAATTTTGAAACCTAAATTTATGTTAGCTAAATTCATCCGGAAACAACCCATAGTGTCGGGTCATAAGACTGAAGTGTATAAAAACAAACAACAGTCATTTTAAAATTTTAAAAAAATTAAACGCCAATCACCAATTAATCCATAATTCCAAGTTCTCATGAAACTCGATTCGAAAATTCGATTTTTTTCATATCATTTTTTGATAGCCTATTATGTGTAGAATATATTCCTTAAATTGTTTGACTGAAGTAAATTTCATTAAAAAGTTTAGCATAATTATTGACCCATTTTATTACGCATTAACTCAAAAAAATCGTTAACAAAATCTTTAAATGCGTTTCCTGAAAAACGATCTTTTTTATATCTGTCTCCACGATAACTCAAAAACTACTCAATGGATGATTACTACTTTGTTTTGTTTATTTTGAAAAATTACATGTCCGCCATTTTTTATAATATTATTTATTTTATAAAAATGTTTGGTTTTTTGATTTCAGAAAATGTTTACAAGTGCTACAGTGGAGAACGATAACTCACCTTTTTTTGAGACGTTATTACTCTTAAAAACAAATTCTTGTTTGTACTTTAAACCTCAATAAATAATTGTCCTATAAACTAAAGTTGTTTATTTACTTCTTTTTGTGGAAAAAAAAATCAAGAAAATCAACTCATTTTTTGGTCGCTTGATGAGAACCTCCCCTTAACAATCAAGCAACTCGCCCTGAGCGGTAATTATTATTACACTTTGCAAACCTATTAAACCAAGGAATTGAATGAGAAAAGAGTGCCATAAGATTAAATTCAATGAGCATATCGCACAGTGCTTCTTGTTTTGGTTTACTTTTCTGTGCAGAATAATTTATCATCATATTTTCTAAATTAGGAACTGATACAATTCAGTTCAGTAAATACTATTAGAAATTTAAAGATTGATTTTGTGTCGTATCCAATTTTTATAAAATTTTTCAGATTGTACTAAATTTCACTGTAATATACCATTATACTTTTACAAATGAATTGTATCGAAAAAATAATGATAACGATAAAAATAATGACCTTTAATCATAAAATCAGATAAACTTTAAACCAGTTAGTAACCGTGGGCAATCCCCATTACAGTCTCATTTGCCGAAGACATCATTTTGTACAATACTTCGGAAAGTAGCGAATCCTTGAATGCGTCAATAGTAAGAATGTTGGCCTTTTCATGAAGAACTCTTGACGATAGTCTGACGAACTCTGACGATAGTCAGGTGGACGCGGCCAGGACCCGTACACAAACCTAAGCGCTTTATTTTGAACCCTTTGGATGGCATTTTTCTGGCTAGTAGTTGCTAAGTCAAACCATGCCGGTGCCGCATACGTAATAATAGGTCTTATGTAAAGCTTGTAAACTAAGAGTTTGTTATGTTCATTTAGAGCGCTATTTTGGCAAAATAGCGGGAATAGGAGGTGAAAGGCTATAGCTGCCTTTCTCCTAAGATCGTCAATGTGCGTGTGCGCCGAATTTTAAATGTTTGTCTAGTGAAACACCCAAATACTTTATTTTATCAACCATTAATAGCTGCTGGTTATTTATCAAAACAGGAACGGCCTCATTTAGTTTATTACGATGGTTATATGTAGGTTTTATGTAAAGCAGTTGTGTCTTGGATGCATTTATTTCAATATTCCATTTCTTCTTTGACTTTCGAGTCAGCCGAGGCTGACAACAAGGCATAAACCACATATAATCCTCGTATTCAATTCGTTTGGAATGTTTTAAAACTCGCCGAACAATTAAAAGGTTTCCTAATAATGATGCCCAACATCCACATTATGACTTTCGAGTCAGCGTAAACAAATACTCATGATCGCGTTGATTAGAACGATTCAAAAATATCCGAATGGTTATAACTGGTTTTCTGCTGTGGATACAATACACCGATAATTCATCAATCCGATACAAAATAAAATAAAAATATCGAAGCAGCAGACTTGCCGCTTTACAGGATTGATTTGAAGTACTATAGAAGAGTGAACATCTTATTAAAAAATCTCATTTTATGCAAATCCACACCTCATCCTGCACAGACTGTTATAAATGAGCCTCCAGCTCAAAATAGATTGTGTAAGTATGGGGATGGTTTTATTTGAATTTTTTGTGAACTAATAAATAATATCTTAAAATATTCATATATAGATTTTACGGATTTCTGGACCCTTAGTGAATATTGGTATGCGCTATAATTTGAGCAAAATATAGTTGTATCGTCCGCGTAAACCTGAACACAAGTATCCTTTTAGGACACAAGTGTGTTTCTAGCCTAATAACGGACTGTTACACCCAATATACTATCTATGTTTTCTCCACTATAGAAATTTTACCGGTTCCGGATTTTGCCCTCTTATTCAATTTGGTATGAGCGGTTTTTATTTATGTATTTCAACTGGGAATTTGAATTTTTATATTTTTTGAATTTCAAAATATCCAATTTTTTCAACTGTTACAGTTTTAACTGTTAATATTTTTTCTCATAACGATGCATAAATAAAAGGGGACACTTAAAACACTAATAATTGTTTTTTTCATTTGCATGTTATTATTGTTACGGTGATTTCTATAGAGTAGAATAGAATAAGTTAATATAGAGTATAGCTTAATTTGTACTGTAGTATTACATACTTTATAAGTTTAAATTAAGTAGATTCCCTGTAATGCCACGTGAAAGCTTAATAAAAATTGCATTAACAATTGAGGTCTTTGACCACTTTTATCTAAAATAGATCTCTAGAAATCCACATTTTTATTTTTTAATTCAAAATTGGGTTGAAAGATTTCCGATATGGCTTAAGAAGCTTCAATATCTCCTGTGTAGGCGTATTTTAGATGCACTCGAAATGAACCTCTACTGAAATTTTCGACAAATTAAAAGATTAGTCTTTATTGAACCTGAAATTGAAATAAAATATTGCTCAAGAAATGTTTAGTCCTATATCTTGTATAGCGGCACAGATAATCACAGAGGTTGAAGCTTATTATATTCATCAAACCTAATTTAGAGGAAATTGGTTTATACTTAAAATTTCTTAAAATTATGATAATTCACCATGTGTTAAATTATGTAATGTCAAAAGTTTGCTTGATATGTTTGCTTGTTATAATAAACCAAATATGTGTAAAAACGGCTAAACCGCAACGGCGATAATAAATGTTCATTTCCTTTTCTTGAGCACACCAATTGACCGATAAAGACGACACAAATTGTTTTTCGAATGTATAGGATTTAATTTAAATTCATAACACTCAAAATTGATATTCCCCTACGTCCAAGGAATATATGGGTTAAAATTACGCCTTCATTATTTTTACATAAAGTATATAGTTTCCGAAAAACCATCAAATCCATAAAAATATTTATAACCCTTGTTAATAAAATTTAACGTACACAAACAACAATCAATCATTCAAATTAAAAAACTTTTCCCAAACAAATTTTGGATTTTTAGTTTTTAATTCACACAAATATCCCTTAGCCCTGTACGAGTATATAAGGCAGAGTTTATTACACTACTTTAAATAGTAACAATTTAACAAAATAAATAAAAAACTTTTATATCTGCACAAAAATGTTTAGTTTATCAATTTATTTTCGGTGGGCACATACTCTAAACAACCCCCTTTGTAAATTCATCGATCAAATTCTAACGCATGTCAATGTTACCACTTCGATAAAAGAAAATCCATAATATTATAACGAAACTGCAGTTAAATGTCTAAAATTTTGTCATCCTTCTCATCTAATGATATTTATTAGCATTATGAACATCCCTCGTTTTTCTATTAAATGGTATTTAGTCCCTTTATGTAATAACAGATAACTAGCCAACCCCCTATGCATATATACAAACATAAATACGACTCGAATTTATCCAATTTGAAAAGAAATGAAAATATAAATCTTTCAAATGCAATCACATCTAGCCTTAGATAAAAATAAACAGAAGATTAGATGATCGTCAAGATTTGATTGCGTTTAGCACACACACTATACCAGACTATAGGCAAACAATTTTTGAAAAACATTCCCCCTTGAGCTTATAGATTTAGGGGACAATTTTTATATTGATTAAAATTTATTTGTATTTTTATTAATTGAATTGAATTTGACCCGTTTCTTCTGACCAATTTCACCGTTATCAATTTACAATTTTATGTGCTTTAGTTATACAAGTTTCCAATAAATTATTTTCATTTGATGCGCTTTAATTATTTATATGAAGTGTAGATTTCATGTCGTGGGAGGGACGAATAGTCTTCAAGTGTTAGATGTTATTTAGAGAAATTACTTTTTTTAACTAGATCGCACGAATTAAATCTCTTTGAAATTTAATCTCAACACTGACAAAAAAAAATATTTTTTTGGTTCAAACAGCCTTCAGAATAAAATAAATCCCCCGCACATATATATTACATATAATTCATACAGCGCGCCATATAATATATCCCATATTATATTATCCAATGTGACAGGCACTGATAACAAACATTTATAAATATGTAGACCAATGATTCAGATTTGTGTACGTAACATTAAACATTATCATGGTCGAAAACTAAAACAAACAAAAAAATAAACAAAAACTGCGACAAGAGAAAATTGAAAAAACACCCGCATTTTCATTTCTTTTTCCATACTACACAACAATGTATAAATCCCAGTTAATCAAAAATATTATGACATTACGATTTTTTTTTTTTTTTATGTTTCCAACTTAATTTGAGGGATGTTGTATACGAGTTTATGGAAAAAAGGGGAATCATTTTGGTTGAAGATGAAAAATTGTATAAAATTGGATTACAATGAAATTAATTAATTTCTTGTATGAGACATACTCGTATATATACATAATTTGTTGTTGTGTGTGGGAAATTCAGAGATAATTTTTTAATGTTGGTATCCCATACGGAATTAGCCATAGCTTCTAATATAATAATCATAATAATTAATATTATCTCTCGAAATGATCTGACATAAAGACAATTACAATTATAATAAATGGTTTTAACGCACAATGGGATACCCTGAATGTTTACAACCCCTATTCATTTAGTTGGCTGTTTGACAATGTGTTATTTGATTCTTTATAGGCAGAATGGTTTTCACTAGTTTGAATAATCAGATAATACTATATTTCGATGTTGAGTACAATATTGTTAAACTCTTGGTTTTGAAAAATGATAAATTATCAACGTAGCAATTCGTTTTAATTGTTCAAAAGTCAAGTCGATTTTTTTAGAATCTTTTTAAGAAGTTATTGGAATCTTACTAAGCTACCATTCAATAAACAAGTTAGGTATTCATTTGCTGGCATAGCAGTTCCTTTTATCTTCCTCTTTTAATGGTCAATTTGCTTCCCTGTTGCAGACGCCTTATCAATTGCGAAGAAATTAATAGTAACCAATACAATTAATAGAAATATTATAGATGTTGTAATAAGGACCACTCGCGGAAATAAAAAAAAACAAATTATTTTAAATTTATACATTACACATTTTAAACAACAAAAATACAAGACATCAATTTTTGGCGAAAACCTGCACATTTATTACCTAAATGTGGATGCTATTTTATTTCAAAAAAGATAAATTAACGTTTTGGAACTAACTATAAAAAATGTTTGCGAATGATTTCGTGTAGTTTAATTCCATTGTTACGTTTTAATTAAATTAACGAATTTTTTCGAGTTTTATTTCAATTGTTTCCGAATATAATTCCATATTTTTACGTTATAATTTCCTGGGGCATGATTTCGTTACCCCATACACGAACCACAATAATCAAAAAATAAAATTAGTATATTTCATAGAATTTTTAAAATTTTCAAATTCTGAATATTATTTCAATGTAAAAAAATTCATTATACCCAAAATTCTTAAAATTCGTAACTAACCATATAAACTTTTTAAATTAACCAATTCATAAAATTCCTCTTTAAATTCTGTTACGTATTCTTAATATTTTCTAAATTCTCAATATTTTCAAGTTTAACACTAATTTCAAAGTTTTAAAAATTCATTCAAATCTGAGAATTTTAAATTTTTTTAAAATTAGTAAAATTCTTAGGTATTCATTATAAATTTCGCAGAATATCCTAATATTTAAGGCATTTATCGACTCAGAATACTTTAAATGCTGTAAATTCTTTAACATCTTGCAATATTGCAAAATATTAGATGTTTTAAAATAAAATGTTTGTATTTTTGTAATTAAAAAATTCTCAAATTTTTTAAATTTAAAATTATTAAAAAATTTTTAAAAGACAGCAGTTTTGAAAAATCTTAGCATTTTTAAAATTTACGAAATTTTCAAATTATTAATTTTTACTTAATTCTTAAGGGGTTAATTATTAATTAAAAAACAATTTGTTTCGTTTTTTTTTCTCATTTGCCTATGTAAACGCATTTTTCTCGAAACCATGCAGCCATTCCACGCGAAATCAAGGTGCAAGGTATACAGTTAATCTGGATAAGAAAAAATATAATTTGAGTAAAAACTCTCTGGGATCAATATTCACGGAGTACCGTTATAATTTGTTTAATGTACAATATATCCTTTGAAGTTCAGTTTTAAATCATCTTTTGCTGAAAAATCGAACTATTCACCTTTTATTTTTATTTTTGTCGTAAAGCACTTAAAAATGCCTTTCCAACAAGCCATCTTACATGATGGAGACTCAACGCGTTCGAGTTTTATAGAACAAAACGTCATAACAAGTTAGGGTTACATGCAACATTTCAGTACAATTATTAATCCCAAACTACGAAATTCATGTTTTTCTTCTTATGTGTACAGTTTTATTCAATAAAATTAATTTATTTACAAGTTATTGTAATGTAAAATCATAAAAACTATCAGAATTCGAAAATCGGCGCGCTGCGATGTGGTTGTTACCAATGGGAACGAAATAATGGTAATCGTGAGTTCTCCTGATGGCTTTTACTGAATCAAATTTGTTTGCTAGTGATCGTGCTACCCTTCTGTACTTTTAATTTGTACAAAATCTAAAATTAATGTTTGATTCATTTTTTGTAGCCCAATCGAAAAGCTGTTGCGCTGTCGTTATTTGATCAGCATATGGTAGCTGAAGGCTGGCTTTCGTTGCATTACGTTTGAAGGCACCTCCAATTCCGTCGCAAGGACCTTTTCCATGAGATGTTGCAAAGAAGTGCCATTCAGTATCAAAACCATGACTTGCCTTTTATTGACACAGTTGGTAGAAGTTCTTTTTGTTTTTGTACTACCCACCAGCTCCATCGGAAAAAATATTATTATTATGATGAAACTGATACACAGCATCGTAGTTGTGTTTCAAGCTTTCTGCGATTATTAGAAGGCTCTGGTGGTGCAAGACGTCATTATCATCCTCTTAAAAGACAGCAAACGTTTGAATGGTACATTGTGCCTTGGCCCAGTGCCAGCCTTGGACAGCATCCTATATAAAAGCTAAACCAGTAACAATAAATAATAATAAAAAAAAATCAATTTTGGGGAAAAACAAAAATTGAAATGCAAATTAAATATAAGTACATACTTGAACGACAAAGAAGAAATTCTCGGAGAAATCGCAGATCACAATGAACTCATCTTGTTGCAATAGTTGTTTCCGCGTAGCTAGATACTCAGCTTGCTGCTTTACTATGAAGTCATGAGGTATAAAGGCACCAAGCTGCTTGCTGAATTCGGCTATAAAAACATCCGCTGTTTTGACAATTTTTCTAAGTTTAGCCTGCCTTAAAAATTGGAAATAAATGTTTACTGTAACAAATTTCATATTCATTAAATTTTATTCTTACCATTTTGATTAATTCACTGTTTGTAAGATACAATATTTAGTTCATTATCTTCCATAAGGTCACTAAGGTGCTTCTCCATTTTCAATATTCAATATTCAATAATATTCCATATCGACGCCGAACATCCTCTTCATTCATTCAAATATCAGTTTAACATTCTGATGATAACACAAACAGAATGTGTTCCGTAGTAGTCGAGTGCCAAAAGACATTCTGCCGGCCGCAGCCGGCGAGATTCATGGATTCATGAGAATTAGTCGCCGTTGTTTTGAAATCTTCACATTATTCTTATCGACAATCACATATTTTCTATTTCCAGCACATGCACGACTGATATCGTCACTCACATAAAATTCTTTCACAAGCTCTATAATCTAAAGATTGATGAGATTCGTGCCAACGCGCTGTGAGTGATTGGAGAGGATTCCATTTTCTTCCACAAGTCTCTTGGCAAGCAGCGCTAAATGCATTGTGGTGTTGAACTCCTTGAGAATTTTTCGCGCTGACCATGATCGTGGAAGAACTGACAGTATTTTTAGTTTTAAACCCTTTATCGATGGCTTCAGCAAATTTAACTTTTAACTGGTTCACCATCTCGTTTTAACTACTGGCTGTTTCAGTTTCAGATGCAGTAGAGTCCAATGATATTTCAAAAATATTGCTTGCCATTTTTTTGTGATATTTGGTCAATTACACTGCGGCAGTACGACTTTGACTTTTTAATTTTGTCCATGATAATCGGTGTAACTCTAATTAGTGGAAGAATTTTATTTAATTCATTTTGTCCATAAAATCAAATCCGACATTAAGCATGTCAACATTTTCTAGTATTTGTACTCTTTCAGCAGATCTTTTCGCAATTTCAAGATGGCAGGTGTTACAAATTTTCATTGTACTCGGCACCAAGGTAATATTTAGACTCGCTGCCATATCAACAATATATCGTGTTCGTGCCGAGTTTTTTAAAATTGATTCTATTATGTCTGTTGTGTTTCGGTTTACCAAACGGATTGCAACATTTGCGTTCCATTTTGCACTTTGACTTTAAAAATAAATTTCACTGAGATTAACCAATATCACTTGTACACTTTGCACTGTTTATTTTCCTTTTAATTTTATATTTCAGTAGCTCTATTTATTATCAACACAAATAGTTTAAAATTTTGTTACCAAGTTTATAGGTAAATTTGTTTTAAACAGGAGTTTGCTTGTTAGTTAATAGGAACAGTTACTTGGTACTTTGTTCTATTCCCCCTATACTAATTATTATTTTACTTTGAAAAGATGAATCATCAGTTTATTACTCTATAATTGGTTCGTGGAAAGTTTGAGTAAATCTGTCTGCATTTAGTTTTTTATTGCTTTTATTTCTTTTGTTAGTCTAAAAAGGAAATTTTTAAGCACATCTGTTGTGGTGTTTCTGTCAACCATCGGGCAGTTTTATGTTTTTACATGGTTAACACCACAATGACCGAAGCCATAAAACCGCAATCACTAGAGGAAAATTATAGTTGTACACAAGTGTCTGGAAGGCAATGAAAGTTTTCTCACGAACACGATCTGCCATATTGACGGGAAAACGTCAACAATGTCCCCAGGAAATAGAAAAAACTTACCCCCAATTCATACCTGTTCCTAACCGTGATTTTTTCGTGAATCCGTAAATATAAATTTCATGGTTGAATAAACATAGTGAACCTTTTTCTTCATGGCTCAAATTGGGATATTTCGAACAAGACACAACATTTGTAGGCTCAAAAATAATGAAAATTGTAGCCAGAACCATTCTCTTACCGAATAACATATTGCAAAATATTAATTTTGCCATTATATATGAGCAGAACCACAAAATATTTACTCATTCTCATAAAGTTCTGCAGGCATTCCCTTCGACAGCCTCTCCGTGATAGTTTTTTGATACCAATTTTAATTTCCGGGGCCATAGCAGAGCTTTTTCCTTCCGGAGAAGAGGAACGAGAGCTGTCCAAAACAAATGATTCACAAACCCTTGGAGAATGTGCAATTCGGGAATAATGCACTTCGGAAGTACTGGAACATTACCATCCTCGACGAATATAGGTATATGTATGGTACTACTGGACTTGTTCGCAACTTTTTTATCGCTACCCAAAGATACGTATTCTTGATAATCTTTGCGCAGATCGCCGTAAGTTTTCCTCGCCAGAAGTTGTTCATCGGGAAAATCTCCGTTGTTCTCGTCATTCGTGGGAGGATCAACCCTATTAATGTCCGTGCGTCCGTGAATTTGAACGGAATGTAGTTTATTTTCATCAAATCAAATAATATCTTCATATTCTCATAACTCTCCTTAATCGCAGGTACTGTTGCCAACATAATTAATTTATGTACACTTGTTACTTTGTCTACTTTGCGTTTTCTCGCCGACGATTGATCTTCATTTGAATCTGCGATAGATTCGGACAGATAATCCTCTGGAATGATGGTCATACATACTTTAAAGAAACCTTGCCCACCATCAGCCATTATTTTGATAAGGTAATGGCCAATAAGATTGTGTTTACTTATTACCGTATCCAAGATCGCCCTGCTGTACTTCGAATGAAGGTCGCTAAATTCTTCATTTGTTTACCCGATGCTCCACATTCAACTTGGTAGGTATTTAATTTTTCGATCGAAAATATATGTAGGTTATTCATCCGGTCTCTTGAGACAAATAGTTTTAGTGCGACCAGTCGTGCTCAAAATAATCGTTGAAATTTGCACATCACCATAATCGATCCCCAGCCTGCTCACTGTTTCTGAGATAAGAGATGAATAAATCTGCTCCTTCTGTTTCACTGGTAGAGTACTAGACAGTTTTAAAATATTTTCCTGCACTTTTGCTTTAGATGATATATTTTTGACACAAGTATGACGTTTGCCCCTTCCCACTTCTTGGAAACAAAGTCTACAAAGCACCGAGTATTTCACCGATAGCCAATTTTTCCCCCATCCTTGCTCGACCTTTGTGCCTGGCTGTCAAACAAATGTATACCAATTACACGATGAGTCACACAGTGCAGAACTACTTCTCGTGGGTTTCTGAAGAAGAATATCTTCCCAATTCGGCATACTTATGTAATAAATACAATCGGATCCTGTAGATTGAAATTCTTATTCAGGAACGTTTTTATTGATGATTCATGGTCTGCTGTGATATGGAAAAATTCCAAACTTTTAGAACCACGATTGATTTGCCTCCCGCACAATACACAGATTCTTCTTCAATTCTCATCGTGATCACATCGATGATTGATATCATATGAGACGGCATTATCACAAAAAATTTAACAAAGTACAAAATATTTATATTGACCACCACGCACAAGTACAAAATATTTATACTGGAGATGATACGTGCGTTATAACGCTTTGGAAATTAAATGCTGACTGACAGAGTTCCTGCTAGTACTTGCGAAAAACACCCGGATTCATATGCGTATACACAACCAAGTAAAAACAAATTTAAATTCACGAAAAATCACGGTTAGGAACAGGTATGAATTGGGGGTAAGTTTTTTCTATTTCCTGGGGACATTGTTGACGATTTCCCGTCAATATGGCAGATCGTGTTCGTGAGAAAACTTTCATTGCCTTCCCGACACCTGTGTGTAATTGGTAATTGCACTGAAATATTGAATATCCGTTTTGTTCTATAAAACTCGAACGCGTCGAGTCTCCATCATGTAAGATGGCTTGTTGGAAAAGCATTTTCAAGTGCTTTACGACAAAAATAAAAAAAATAAAAATAAACCGTTGAATAGTTCGATTTTTCAGCAAAAGATTTTTTAAAACTGAAATTCAAAGGATATAATATTGTACATTAACATCAAAGTTTAATACGCTTATTTCAAAGTATGTAAAATTATCTTTCTAACGAGCAAAGAAATTGAAACACACGTGAAAATCTGACCAAAAATACTTAAGATACACGTATTTGAAACATGTCAACGTTCGAATTTCGATAAAAACGAATTATAACGGTACTCCATGAATATTGATCCCAGAGAGTTTTTACTCAAATTATATTTTTTTTCATCCAGAATAACCATCTCCCTCAATTTCAAAATAATTGCGCACATTGCCCCCGTAAATGTGTTTTTTTTTTGTCCGATTTCACGTGGAATGGCTGCAAGTTTTTTTAAATTGGCGAACAGTACAACTCAATCAATTTTCAATCGATTGACCTAAAATTTAGACTTTAAAGTAATTAACATTACATTTTTTACAAATTAATTAAAAACGAGTTTTTCAGACTGGTGTTATTTTGCGAATAAAATTAATATTTTATATTAATCTTGGGTACCGCCCTAAAAAAACGAATGTAGATAAGGAAAAAAATGTTTATTTTGTCCTAGGTGCAGTTTAAAAAATGTTGTATTGCCCGCCGTGGAGTTGTTCGGGAAAAAGTGTCCACGTTCGACTTGCTGCCGCAATTTTGTATTTTAAATTTAAAAAAAATAGAAGTATTTTGTATACCTGATAGTATGTACAATATACCCTTTAAACGATTTTTTGATTGTTTTATTTGTAGTGGAAAAAAAATCAAAATTAAGCTTTCTTTTTAATATGCTTGGGTGATACAAACCCTTAATAAATTCAATTTCAAATACATACAAATATTGACATGCTTTAAATTTGTAAAATTAAAACTAATAAGGATCTTAATATTTGAATTTAAAGTATCAAATTTCTTAAAATTTATATAAGCAGCCCTTAACATCATTTAAATAATTAAATAAATAAAATCACAAACAAATAAAATCTTATAATTTCATTTAAGCAAAATACTTAATTTTCGTAAAATTGATAAAAGTTTTCAATTTCTTAAAATTGTTAATTCCTACAATTTAGAAATTCTAGCTGCAAAGCTCTTAAAGTTCCTAAATTTTTAATTACTTCATCCTTTGCATTTATAAAATTTATTTTCACCCTGCTTACCTTACCACCAACAAGTAAAGTCTTAACGATTTACGAGGCGCAAGGACTAACCTCACCAAATGTTATATATGTAAGAACTAATGAACATTCGAATAAACTATTTAGCAGTTTATCACATGCAATCGTTGCAAGATCGAGACACACGGGTTCATTTAAATATTTCGCGCCCGTTGAAGATGATTTGCTACACTCACTAGTGATAAAAGGGCGCCACTTAACAAGTACTAATGTTGTACCTTTATTACCTACAACTAAGACTAAACCATCGGAAAAATCAGAAGGTAAACGAATTTGAGGGTTGTACTCCATCTATTATCAGAACGTTGACAAAGTGGCTTCAAAGGCATCCAAATTTTACCGTTTTGTTATACAAACAAACTACCTGATTTATATAATCAGCGAAAGTAATTTAAATCCGGGAATTAACAGTTCTGAATATTTTGGGCATGACTATGTTGTTTATAGATGTGATCGTAAACTTGAAACTAACTCTAAAAAAACGGAATGTGGTGTAAACATCATTCTAAACTAGTAAGTGCTCCAGTAACGTTAGTTCTCATTCTTCACCTCATTCTAACAGTGATTATTATGCATAAGTCATTAATCCATCAAATTCATGTGATATGGTTCCTGCACTTGGTGGTTTTAATCTTCTGAATAACATATGGAATTTTGACCGTGAATTTAATTGCATTTTTTCAAACAATATAAAGTCAGACGCAGAATCTTTGTTCGGTGATGCAATGCTTGATTATAATTTAAACCAAATTAACTCCATTGCTAATAATCTGGGGAAGTTTTTAGATCTTATCTTCACGAATGAAGTAGATGAGTTTAAAGTAACCGGATCACTCAATCAATTTGTCGTACAGACTGTATGACAAAATCTGAACACCTGCAACAAATCAAATACAACTTTAAGAACACAAACCATACTGGTCTGCATGTTTACTTGGAAGTAGTAAATTGGGATAAGATTCTAAACGCAAAGGATGTCAATAAATCACCAAGTACTCACCATCCATGTTTCGATGACCGGCTCATAAATCTAAAAAATCGTAAATGTAAGGCCTATGCAAAAATGATGAAATCAAGTTTGGAAACAGACAAGCTGTCCTTTTTACAGCACAGTGAGGTTGATGTTTATTTCAAATTTAAGTGCAAACCAGCACAGTTCTGGAAATAGTTTAGGTCTAAGCGTGAAATCGAGGGATACTCTGCCAATATGACCTTCAACAATATCAGCACCTCAAACACCAAAGAGATAACGAACATGATTGCTTCATTTTTTTTAATCTGTCTATCGACCAACCGCTAGTATTGACTATTTCGACAGAACAAGCAATAGCAACATATGAATCACTCCTCCAGTCATATCTGAAGAAGACATTCTAACAAAGGGGTTTGGAGATTTTATATTAAAAACGTTCGCGAGTATTTTGGTAAATCCGTTTTGTAAACTGTTCAATCATTCCTTAACCACTGCTGTGTTTCCCGAAAAATTGAAAATCTCTAAAATAACTACAATATTTAAATCAGGCAAACGGGATGACGTTAGTTGTACGCAATGCCTTTAAATCAACACTAATATGTCATATAACTGTCAACCAGTTATATGACAGTTATATGGTAGGTCTACATCTACTAACCTGGTTGAATTCACCAGCCAAGTAATAAGGGAGATAGAAAAACATCATCAAGTAGACGTAGCTTATACGGAGTTCAGTAAGGCTTTTGGTTCTATATGTCATCATAAAGCACTTCAAAGTCTATTTGCATTTGGATTTTCATTAGAATACATTAATTGGTTCAAGTCATAGTTAACAAACCATCTACAATATGTAATAACTGGAAACAAAAAATCCAACGTTATCACCTGGGGGTGTTCCTCAAAGATCATATTGGACCATAGATTTTTATTGTTTTCATTGATCGGATAACCAAAATCATAAAAAACTCAAATCTTCTCATATTTGCTGATGACGTAAAAATGTATCGTACGATTAACAAATTCGTGATGCTGACAAACTGCAAGATGACCTCAATAAACTTAGTGAGTAGTGCGACCAAAACTCATTACAATTAAACATCAAGAAGTGCAAAATTATGTCTTTTCATCGTAAAACTCCCCTTGTAGTACCCTTGAAAACAGACTTCTTCTTCTGGGTGCTGCTTTTATCGGAAAGTCCTAGTTGGCTACGTCGATTCAGCTTTTGTATTAGAAAACATATCCATAAATATTCCAAGCAGGACATTGCGCAATCAACGATTGTTGGCGCTAGAACATCAATCGATAACAACCGAATCAATTGATTCAAAAGTATTCAATAACGCATAGGATCAATTCGATTTTAAGCTATCAAAAAACCATTTCAAAAATAATTTGAAAACTTATTTTTTAAATTTATGATTAATTTTTTAATAACACCATTTTAACTTTTTTTTTTTTTAATTTTGACTTAATTAATTTTAATATTTTTTAAATTTCTTGTTTTTGTATTTTACTAATTTTAAATTTTAAAAATTGGTGATTATTTTTAATATTTGAAATCATAAATGTCAATGACAAAATCGATTTCTTTACTTAAATATAAAATATAAAATTTCATTAAACATTATTCTTTAAATTACTTCTAAATGACAGTTTCAAATATAAACTTCTTAATGTTTATAAAATACTAGTTTTTTTTATTCTAGTAAAATTTTTATTATTCGTGAAGTTTTTAAAATATTTAATTAGGAGTTCTTAAAATTCTACAAATTATTATTTATAAAATTCTTAATATTTATCAAGATTATCAAAAACTAGTTTGTTTTAAATGTATCTAATTGTAAAAGTTCTAAATTTCTAAATTTTTAAAAATATTTTGAATAATTTTAAAGTTTTCAATTAATTTAGATTTAAAATTACCGATATTCTATAAAAATGTTTCAACTTTCCAATTTCTTATATTACTTAATTTAATTACTTAATTATAATATTTCTGAGCAGGAGTATTTTTAAATTAAAAAATTCTAAATATTTTAGGCAGTTGAATTTTTTAAAATTCTTGAAATTTTTTGAATTCTTCAATATTTTGATTTTTTTTCTTAGGATTTATAAAATTACTTATTTTCTCACTATTTCAAAAACATTATTCATTTTAGTGTTCCTTACTTAGAATTAGTAGTGTTAAACGAAAACTTCAACACAAAAAAAATTTTATTTTTAATTCCAAATAAAAAAATTAGAATTTTTTAAATTTCATTTTCCGAATTACTTAAAATTAAATTTGAAAAATGTATATAAATTTAGAAAGTATTCTCTTGATTTCATTTAATTTTGTTTGGTTCATTTAAATAACGACAATTTGGTTTTTTGAATATTGTTTTGAATGAGCAATATTGACCAGAAAGGCGGAATAAAATTTGCTTAATTGTTACTTTTGGCACACATTAACAGTAACTTATTTTTTCCAATTTTAATCGAATTTATTTTTGTGTAAACTGACATAGCGCGATTTTCTATATTTTCAGTATTTGAAAATTGATCTATAGAAATAGAGATTTAAGAATTTTTGTTTTAAATTTTTTGTATCGTGCAATTTCATATTTTTGTTAATGTTTTGAAATATTTAATATTTTCCAAATATTAAAATATTAAATATATTGATTTTTTTTTTTAATATTTCATTTGTAAAACGAACAATATTTTGAAAAATCACATAATTTGTAATTTATCAAAATTTTCAAAATAATTAAATTTCAAAATTTTTAAATTCTTCTGCTTCAAATTCTTAAATTCTTCTGTAACATTTTGCTGAATCACAAAATTTCTAGATTTAGGTAGATAAATTATTTAATATTCTACCTTTGAAATTTATAAAATACATTAAATTCTAAAATTTCATAAAATTTTTAATTCCTTTTATTTTAAAGTCCTTTTAATTTTTATTATACAGCCAATGAAACTATTTCTTTGTGAATTTGGAAATTTAAGTATTTACAAACGATTTATATTTTGGGAATTTAGATATAAAATCAATGATGCCAGAATAAATTTGGTTAAGCTCGTCTATATCACTCTTTTTGTTGACAAGAATTTCATGATTACCAATAATGTAAGCCATTTCCAAAATTAAATGATTTTTATAATTGTTTATTACACTGTCCAAAATTTGTACCTGATCAAATTTAATATGTGCCCAATATAAGATGAATGCTGGCATAATGTGGTACCTTGAGAATTTTTGATAGGTGGTTTAACATCCGATTTATGTTGTGAAATTCGATTTTTCGGTTGATTAATTTGTTCATCAAATATTTCGGATATTTATTAATGGCCAGATAATCCGTAATAATTTTATTGGTATGAATGGTGACATAATATGATGTTAATTTTTTCACCCGGTAAACGAAACCAAAAGCCATATTAATTCGCTGACTAAAAGGGTGAAAACTATTAAAATTGAGAATTCGATTTCGACCTGACGATACATTTTTTCGTGTACCCAATTACGGTTTATTAATATAAACTTAGGTTTTTCTTATAAATAAAATTTAAAATCCTTCCAATTGTTTCCGTATATAATTTCATTTTGTTACGCAGCTTTGATTCGCCGCCCTATACACAACCCTTAATAACCAAAAAATATATTAAAAATTAGTATATTTTCCAGAATTTATAAAATTTTGAACAAAATTTTCAAATTCTGAAAATTTGTAGAATACTTAATGCCCAAAAATTTTAAAAAATTCAATACACCCAAAATTCTTATAATTCGTATCTTAAATAGGAACTTTTTAAATTAATCAATTCATAAAATCCCTTTTCAAATTCGTACTACCGAACAAACGGCGCAGTGGTTAAAGCTACGGCGGTTGGATCGGGAGGTACCGGGTTCGAATCCCTATAGGGGCGGGATGAAAAACGGATTTTTGCCAGTGATGAAAAACGTTACGTTTAACACACTACATAACGTTATGTGTAACGTTACCATAACGTTATGTGTAACGTTATACATTTTTAATATTTTTGTGTAGCCGACGAATTATGTAACGTTTTGACACAAAAACGTTATGACATGAAAAAATAAAAAATAAAAAAATAAAAAAAAAAAATAAATTTAAAAAAAAATTATAATAAATTATTTTAATTAATAACATAACGTTATAATGTGTAACGTTACACAAGTAACGTTTTTCATCACTGGATTTTTCATCATCTGATTACGATCGGTGATGACGATGAACACATCTATGACCCGCTGTTGAGAGTATGGAATTCATTGGCCGACCCACCTTTCATGTCAGTACTATAGGCTGGCATGAAGCAATGTAATGTGCAGGTGGTTTAAACAAAAGCGGGTCTATAGCCGTACGTCCTCGAGTTGGCTGGCAACGGCGTAAGGTAGGACGTGAAAAGGAAACTTCGAAAGAGTCAGGAGTGTCTTGAGCCCCAGAAAAGATTGCAGAGACAGAAACAAAACGTATTCCTAATATTTTCCAAATTCTTGATGTTTACAACTTTAAAATTAGTTTCAAAGCCCTAAAAATTCATTCAAATCTGAGAATTTTAATTTTTTTTAAAATTAGTAAAATTCTGAGGTTTTTTTTATAAATTTCCCAAAATTTTGTAATTTTCATAAAAAGTTGAAAATTTACAAAACTAGTTAAATTCTTTAATACATAAATTGTATTGGTGGAAGGCATTTATAAAATTTCAAAGGAGCAAATAAAGAAATAAAAATAAAATAAAAATTCAAACTTTTAGAAATCATAGAACACTTCAAATGTTGCAAATTCTTTCACATCTCAAATTTAAAAAGAAAACTTCAAAAGAGTGATCGTTCGAAAAATCTTGGCATTTTTAAAATTTACGATATTTTGAAATTGTGATATTTTGCTTAATTTTTCAAACACATACAAATATTGCTTTTCATTGATTCGTATAATTTAAATTTAAATAATAAAATCACAAAAAAAAATAAAATTTTGAAAATCATTTAATCAAAATATTTAATTATCGTAAAATTGATAAACATTTTCAATTTCTTAAAATTTTTGATACATTTGAATTTTTGATAAATTTTTGATTAAAAATTAGGTTTGAAACCAGGAAAATAAAAATATTAAAATTTAAAAAAACGTAGTAAAGAAAAAATGTTCATCTCGTAATATATATGTAGTACACGCATCCCCCGATTTACACGATAGATTGGTTCCGGAGAAAACCGTGTAAAAGTTAAATCGTGTAAAAAAGTAACGAGTAAATCGGGGGAAGGGTGTAATTTGTAAAATTTAGGAAATTCTTTAAATTGTGACCATGTAAAATACTTCATCCTTACAATTTATGAAATTACATGAGACACTTTTCTTTAATTTTCTTTATAAATTACAGTTTTAAATATACAATGATTCTAAAATTCTACAAAATTTAATTTTTTCAAATTTTTAATGTTTTTTATATTATTTAAGTTAAAACTACTAAATTTTTTATTATTCGTGAAAATTTTAAAACAATTAATTAAATTCAATTTTAAAATCGTAAAATACTTTCGATAATTTTTAAGTTTTAAAATATTTTAAAATTAAAAGTAGCGATGTTTCTAAATAAAATAAGATTTTATTGAACTAAAAAGTTGAAAATATTTTTTTTTTCAAGTCACTTATGTATGTCACTATAAATAAAATCTTGGGGCGTTCACTTTTGAGTGTACTATAAAGCTGTTTTTTAATTGTTATTAATTGAGTATTTTTAGTAACTTAAGTGGATAGTATATAAACTTCAAAAGTTTTAAATTACTCATGAAATTGAGTATGTTTATTTATGGTTAACATTCTTTTCAATCGAATTCTAGAAATTGAAGAACTATTTTTTTTTCGGCTTTTATATGATTTTCTACTTTTTAGTCTTTTATACTTTTAAGAACATTGAAATTTTTTGCAAAAGGATGAATCCCTTCAATCAAACCGGTGTTATTATCGGTTGCTTGTCAGGATTAAATTAACATACGTGTTACACGGATAAAAACGGATTTTTAGCAAAAATTTATTTAGGTGAATTTAAAACTTTTTAAATTTCGAAAATCCATATAGAAACCATGAGCTATCAAACTCGCCTATTAAAGACAAATTCAGGCATTTTTTTATTTGGCTAAACTTTTATTTAAGTTCTCTAATTACCTTTATGAAAAGAAAAAAATGGAATTCCTTGAGACTTGAACTCTGGATTTCTAATGCAACACAAAAAACCTTAATGAATCGTCCACTGATGCGCAATATTAATTCTATTCTATTTGGCTTAAACTCGTATTTAAGCTATTACTAAATTATTTTTTTATTTTCACCACAAAATGATGTAAGCAAATTAATTTTTATATTTCACACATTTCTTCTATGAAAATTTAAACATTGCTTAAAAAAAAGCGCAAATAGGCAATTGTCAGCGACTAATTGAACTCAGACCCTCATTGTTACAATGTAAATATTTTACACACAAAGTAGTGTGACGTCACCACTCAGCTATGAAGATATTTGTCTGTGTCGATGAGATTTTATATGGATGCATTGTCACCGAGTTTATGTATATTTGCAAAGTTTCAGGTCTCTCTAAGGTAAGTAGTTAGTTAAAAAATCGATTGCAAGATTTTCGCACAGACAAAAAGACAAGAGGAGTGAAATTAAATAAAATAAAATTTCAGACAAGGAAAATTTTCAGGCAAATAAATTGTACCAGAGTATTTCGGAATTGATCTATAGAAATTATGATTTAATTTTTAATTTTATGATGTAATTTTTAATTTTTAGTTAATATCTTGAAATTTTTAATATTTTCTAATTTTGAAAGTAGAACTTTAGATATTTTAAACTTTTTTTTAAATATTACATAACTAAAATTCTTAAATTATTCTGTAATATTTTTATTTTTCAGATTCCCAAATATTAAGTCTAGATAAATTCTTGAAATATTTTAACTTCTTGAAATTTTTAATATTCTGGATACTTTTAATATTTATAAAATTCAATAAATTCTAATATTTAAATTCAAACATTAAATTATTCTGGTATATTCCAGATTGATAAATATTTTACGAACAGGAAAAATCGTTAAAATTTTTGCAATTCAGTTTCGATCTGCGAGCATTGTGAAAAATAAATCATCTTTCAGTCATCTCATTAGGCTACAGCGACTAAACTTTTAAACTTATTACTATATGATTTATTCCTTATATCAATCAACCATGTACTTGTAGTATTAGCGAATTTTACATTTCCCCTTAAAAACATGTAACAATTTCAATTTTAGTGTATTTAACGCTTACATGCGGGTTCTATATTCAAATAACAAATATGCCATTTTGTAGTTTGAGTTAGGAATGATATTATGATGTATTATATATAGTTCTTCCACGTACTGCAGAGCCCACAGCCGCGAGGGGCCACCGTTATTGGAGCCCGCTAGATTTATTAGGCGTTCGAATATTAGTTCGAAGTCAAGATTAGATCGATGTCAGCTGGAACTAAGCTTAAATTAGGCCACCTTTTCAAATTAACAAAACGGGACATTTCTAGGAAATTTTTAAGGAATTGCGTTGTCTAATTTTTAGACAAAGAAGAAATTGTTTCTGTTGCTAATAAATATTTTTTTTAAAACAGTTCAATAATTTATTCCCGTATTATTTCTCGAAAACAATTTCTTGTTTTCTTCATTTGGGGCGCATTTACCTACAGAAAGGTAATCGATGGATACTTGAAGACAGTCAGTCTTTATAATCAATTAGCGTACGTTCGACTTATAGTTTATCATTTATCCGATCTTTTGGTTACCGGTAAACTGCAAATAAAAATAAAACCGGTAATACCGGTTTATTTTGAAAAACTATTTTAAATGCATACAAGTATATTAGGGTGGTCCACGGTCCCATGGGATTTTTACAAATACTCTTTGTTGTTCTTCATAAGTTTGCTTTTGTTCTTTAGACCAAAAGTAGTGTACATATCAAAATCTGGCTCATTTAAACCATATTTAGTTGTCGCTACGATTTAAAACTTGTTTATAATTTTAATATTTATCCCTAAAAATGATTAATACTAGCGACTGTAAATATTGTCCGATTAGGCTCAAATTTTGCAGAAGTGTTAGTTACCATGCTTGGAATAAAAGCAACCTTGTGAAAAACCTAAATTAAATACTTTAACAAAATTGACCACTTTAGAGTATTTTGCAATTAGTGACATTATTTTTTTCGGATGTTTTTGACGGGACTCTCCTGATTTTGGAAATTCGCTTCCCGATTTAATATTCCTTTGTCTCGAAAATCATCTTTTGATCCTTCTAAAATTTCTAAAAATTATTGGAGTTTAGCATGAAAATGAGATACGTCATGTTCGAGGCTTAATTGGTGATTCAGTGTTTCAAAACAGTCAGGGAAAGATTTTCAATTTTATTTCAATTTTGTATAGCAATGTTCCGCGCTACACTTTGAGTTGTGAGAACTTGCAGGGTTACACATATAAATCTGAATCGTTTGATATTTAGTAGATTTTTCGAGATTATGCCAAAATTTTGATATTTCTCCGATTTCCTAGGTTAATCAAAATTATTGAAGAATTTAGTTTATTTACGTTTTACATGGAAACGCGTTATGTATTGGATTTTTATTGGCTTTACATACTTACAGTATTCGACATTTTTAAAATTATTTCGAAATTCTTGATATTTTTCAAATTAAATGTTATTGTAATACTTCATCGATATATTTATAAAACGTCAAAGCACTGAGTTGCAAGATGTTTCGTTTTAATTCAGGTCATTGAAATGAATCACGTTCTGTTTCATCTACTCTCGATAAAATCAGGCACTTTTAGTTAATGTGAGGCTCGACAACAGAAAATAAAAAGGATTTAACTAAAAGCTTTACTTGTTCATAGGTACAAGAAGTATTTTTAATGGGCCAATAAAAATATTGCGAGGGGACCCGAAATTTATAGTTACGCCACTGCTAAGAGGTACTCCTTCCGTTGGAATTAACACTCCAAAAAATCGGCCTACAGATGAACGAAATAAAGACAAATTCACCGTCACAGCGAGAAAGTAGATGCGCGAGGGCTTCGTCAAAAATGTTTGATTGTGTTATGTGTAATTTTTATGTAAAAGGAATCATTTTGTAAATATTTTTCATTAAGCTTTTGACAATGATCCCGTATTGGGATTGAAAACTCGAGCTTAAAAAAATTAAAATAAAGAGCGAAATTTATTTAAATATATCAAGAATTGGCTCAACCGATGTTTATTCTGCTCATGTCCTATGCGGTAATTTCTTTCACAGCAAGAAGCTCCTACTGTAAATCCGGGAAAGTTACGTGCCGGTAACTAATTCTATGGATATGAATTGAATCGTAGTGACTCCATGCAGTTCCCGCATACCCTAATCGGGATCTTACTTAGGCGAAATACTATGCATCGTCAATAATGTATATTTGGTTTTGAAATTTACTTGTACGTCATTTCATCAACGTGGCCTGAGAGTTTTACATACGCTGCAATTCGGCGCTTCTGATTTTGTATCTTTCACATTTTTGTACAAATGAAACAACGCTTTGATATTTAAAATATTAATCGAAAATTTATTTTAAAAAGTTAAAAATGAATTTTGGTTCTCAAACGTATAATGATTGGGTCGTGGCACAATTTACAAGAAAGCGTGTCTGGTTGGTAGATATTGACACATTAGCTCAAAATTAGTCGAAATGTTTCATCTGCATCTTACAAATATTTAATTTATACCATCTACTAAAAAAGTCATGTTAAACCGCATTTAAAACCGAACACTATGATAAAAAAGAAGATCAATATCCAAAAATAAAACAATGTGTGAAGTCTGTTATTCTATATTTTATTGATTAGAAAATTTCTAATTCTTCTTAATTTTTAATTCTTACTTATTTCGGTTTAATCGAATTAAATCTTTCAAATTGTATAAATAAAATAAATAAATGTGTCAACAAATTAGTCAAGAACTATAAAAATAAATTTTCATTTCTTTTTTATTTTGTTCTGGTATTTTGTCCTTTCGTCTTAAAGTCTTTTATATACAGACAAAATACATAAGATGGGGCCTAATCGAAATAATAATACCACTATATACATAGGTATAGTCAAATGGTCTCGTTTGGTGTGGTATTCAATTTATGGTTGACTAAAATTTTAGTTTTTTTTAATCCACGAAATAGGTTTACTTAAAAGCATAAATATAAATTATAAAATAAAATAAAAACAGGTTCATGAAACGTTTTCTTCTATTGTACTCAACAACAAAAATGAAGAACAAAAAATTGATTCTCTTAAACATAGATTTAGTAGATAAGAAACCCACCAAATAGGCACACAATACAATACATGTTTCGATATCAAACAAAAGAAATCTTGAAACGTGGCCAAACAACACCTTAACCATGAAGGAACACATACAATACAAAAAAAATTAAATTTATTAAATTATAAATTAAAATATTTCTCCTTTAATTGTTAATCATTTTTCATTTAACCACTCATGTGAGAAATGCGTTTGTTTATAATACAAAAGATGTGTCTTGTGACCGAATCCATTTACTTAAGGAAATAGAATTTTTATTCAAATGTCTTGTATTTTTTCTTAGTAGAATTTTCGAAAAAAAATTTGAATATTTAATTTAATGATAAACGTGGATATATCAATCAACTCACCGTTTTCATTTTTTTTTGTTTTTCACTTTTTGTTTCACAACAGTCTGTTGATTTTGGTCTGACAGGAGTTTTTGAACTTGGTTTTTTATTTTTGTACACCATATGAGGTTTTGATAGGGACAACAATATGACAAATGGGTATCAAGCATAGGTACTGTATAATCATCTGTTAACACAATTTAATTTAATTTAAGGATGATATAAAAACAAAAAAAAAAGGAATGCGTCCTTTGTTTATATATTTGTAGAAGATAAAGTTACCGTTAAATTTTATCGTGTTTCAAACTGTTAACAAAACTATTTATTTTCGAATATTCGTTACGAGTATATAAAAGTGAACCATTAGACAAATCTCAATCAAAAGTGTCTAGCGAATCAAATTTTTGTCCCAATTTGCCACCGCATGGGCAGTACTAAATGTCTAGTGTCATTCCAGTTGAATCATGTAATTCGCTTCTTCAGCCAAATTGTTAAATGCTCTATTCCAGATATGATCAAAAACCGATCGTACTTTATTAAAAGGTACCGAGACAATATAAATAGGTCCATTCCTAGCTAAATTATTCCTCCGTATAGGTAATTTAAGAAAAAAATCCCCGCTCGATCGCAACATACGTATTGGAACGTAAATAGAAAACAAATCAAGAATCTCAATAGAGAGAGGTTCCAATCTCAATAGTTTACATCTTTAACTATAGGAAGAACCTAATTGGGAAGATTATTGTCCCTCGATAATCTACGCAAGACATATTTAAATAACTGTTTTTGTACCCTTGTGATAAGAAACGAAGATTATTGATAAAATGGGGCCCAAATAACTACGCCATAATCTAATTGCGTGCGCACTAACGTAATATACAAGATTCTAATCGCATAAGGATCCCAAAAGACTTTAGAGAATCTTTTAACAAACCCTAGCATGGAATACGCATTAGAAACAATGCCCTGTGCATGAATGTGGAAGGATAAATTAGAAGCGAATGTGATACCCAAATTTTTGAAAGTGTCCGCTTTCTCAATTCTATGGTACCTATTTAAAAAGAAATTCGTAGTTAAAGTTCAAATCAATTCTTCTACGGGAAAATCGCATGGTTTTACACTTCTTAATGTTCAATAATAAATTATGACAAGTACACCAATTTGTAAAATCCGATAAATCAGATTGCAAATCCTCTGCATCCCGAATATCCAAAATATGTATAGTTTTAAAAATTTTCAAATCGTCAGCATATATGAGAATTTCATAATACTAAATACAGTCAATCAAATCATTAATAAATAAAATGGGATCTAAATGGCTTCCCTGGGGAACGCCTGGCGTTACATGAGTCAATCTAGACAATTCACAAACTTAACGATTTGAGTTCTACAATCTAAGTATGACTTAGTCCACCTAATAGGTAAACTATTACAATCCAAATATTCTAATTTATCCAATAGCAGTTTGTGATGAAGTTTGTCAAAGGCCTTGCTAAAATCTGAATAAACAACCTGTACATCCTTATCCTTCCTCAAATCGAATGCAGTTGAAATAAAATTGGTCAGTAAAAACAAATTTGAAACAGTTGATCTGCCAGGAAGGAAGCCATGTTCTTAGAAGAAATAAACCTACATATAAAATAAAATCGTTTACTAATTTTTCAGAAAGCTTCGGTAAAACGGATAAAATACTAATGTAAATATCACTTCTGGAACCCGACTTAAATATTGGTTTAATTAAAGAGCATTTCCAAAGGTTCGGAAATTATCCTTGCTGAAGACTTTTGTTAAATAGAACGGTAATTGGAGAAGCGACAGCATGGGCTGTCATCCTAAGAACCAAGGGGGGGGGGGGGGGGGGGGGGAAGGAATCGAAACTTGCATTGCACTTTGATTAGTATCAAGCGAGGAGTAGTTCATTCAAAACGGTATCAACTTCCAATTGCAAGGAACAATTTTTTCAGCTACTGGCCAACAGTTCGATATCGAATCTGTCGTAACCGCTTTCTTTACATCAACACTCTCAAAAAAGTCGGCGAACAAGTTACAATTATCTTTCAAATTATGACCCATCCGAACATCCAAAAACGTAGTAGACGGATATCCCTCTATTTTTCTTTTAGAATCAACGAATTTCCAGAAGCTATCTGGCCTACCTTTTATGTTCCATTCAATCTTCAAAATGTAATTGTTGTAAGGAAATTTATTCAATATTGGCCAACTTAAGTTGGGAAGTAGAGAAAAGTTTAAATTTCTTATGAGCCTTGTCTTTACGGTTTTTCAGATTAATAAGCTGTTTATTATGCCACTGTTCCTTTTTCTGATGCGGGAATTTAAATTTAGGAATAAATTTCTCCATTCCTATATTTAAAACATTATAAAATTCATTCAAGACTTCATCTAAATAATCGTTACCTTCAAATGCACTCCAATTATATTTGTCAAGAAAAGCATTAAAGGAATCGTAGTCTACAATTTTAAAATTAGAATTTTCAACTATTAACTCATCATTGACAATTTCACATACATACCATAAAAGGCAGTGACACTTTCAATGGAAAATGGTATATGGTGGACGATCCTGCTAAATCGTCACACGTATCAACAATAACTTCTTGATCCAACGGCAAAAATACCAAGTTCAAAACATTCCCACAATTGTTCTTAACGTCCACACATTATCATAATTTGCATTCAAGTTCAACGGAGTTAAAAAATCATCAACTCGAAGCCAATTAACATTTGGTAAATTGAAATCACCAAATATACATAAACTGGTTGCTGGTTGCAAAATGGGTGCTACGCTGGACTAGATAATAAATTATAATAAATGGTATAAAGTAGAATCGCATGACACCAATAATTAGTGAAAAAGAGTGATATCTGATTCGCAACAGCAATTAGCACACCTCCACCTTTCTCATGTGTCTTCCAGAAGATGCCTGTTACGACGATGGACAATGTATGATGTCGGAAAATATTCTTCAGTCTTGAAATTAGATGTCAGCGATGTCTCCGATATACAGAAAACTTCATATTCTTCCTCAAGTCAAGATAAATATAGATTCCTCGATTTAGAGCGTATTCGGCTCGCGTTATAAATATTTAGAGCTGAGCTTCGAGGGGATGTATTAACGGGATGTGATGATGATAAGATAGTAGAATCTAACGGTGGTGCTGATCGAACCGGACACCAATTTCGTTTTTTGATCTACGTGGATGAGTCATAAAAGGTCAAATTAGAATACCTCGGAGGCCACATGTCTAAATTATTTAATTTATTGTAATGCTCTTGAGTCAAACGGATTCTAAAAGAAACGAAAGTCAGAGAGCTATTCGCAGCACGATCCATTGCCAGTCCAGTAGTTTCGAGCAAATGTAAGTTTGTATTGCTTTCTGTTTCACCGAGGGATGGATCCTACTAACATACAGGTACCTCTTTTCCTGTACAACAGGTAGCATTAATGTATTGAGAGGCTACCCCGTCCCTATCCGATAACGCCTTGATTAGAGGAAAGTAACAGTAAACCTGAAGAGCCTTTAGTATACGGTTCGCATCATTCACATAGGATGACCGATCACACAATTACGATACACCGGGAGCTTTATCCAATAATACACCAATTAACTTTTTGTTCTCGGCCTCTTCTAATTCTAATTTTTTTATATCAACAGCCTCCATCGCTCTATCCGTAACAGCATCAATTTTTTTAACCAGCTTTGTTAACTTGTTATCCACGAACCACTACTTACAACTGTTACAGTAATAGGCGACGCTCGCGAATTTTGTATTCACTCATTTATCACTCATCGTTCACTCATTCTACAGTGAATACTAGAATTAAATAACCAGTGAATAATGAATGAGTAATAAATGAACAATCAGTGAATAATGAGAGAATATTTAGGTGATTCAACTTTCAATATTTATCAGGGAATAAAGAGTAAATTAAAAGTGAATAACAACTAAATAATAAGTGAATAATGCAAAGGACAATAATGAGTGTAATAATGGTCTCACAATTCACAATTTATTCTTTAATTGTTTGCAATTTCATCGTTCAGTTACCCAAACCAGTTATACCGTTTTCGATATTGTTTAGTTCCTCGGTTATTAACGGAAGTCTGATGGGCGGCGAGTAGACCAGAGAGAATAGATGGAACAACTTCAACAAGCAACATTTCCTTAGGATAGTACAAATTTGGGTGAGTGATTGGGAACATGATGATGGAACGAAATCTCGCCCTTTCCACCGCCCAACCATCGATGGAAACACACACATACACAAATTTAATTGGTTTCAGAATCTAAGATTGTTCCAGAATTAATCATTCTTAAAAAGGGATTAAATTTAATCTTAAATTTTCAGTAATAAAAAGTTTATAGCCGGACTCAACGCTCCAGAAACAATGAGCAGTTAACATTCATGTAGTTTCGAAATTGTGTTGTCTTGTGTGTCTTATTTACTATCTATAAACTGCCATGCAGTGTCTGGAACCGGGTTGATTCTCTATTACTAACGTTGGCTTAGGTTTGGTCGTACACACGAAATCAATCAATCAATCAAATCGGTTATTTACGGAAGTGTAATAACGGAAAACTTTTCTGGGACAATGACTTTTCGTGCGGACGTCCCCTTTATACCAAAACTGTAAACGTATTATATGCCAAAAGATGATTGTGACGATAACTGATAGCGCTACAGAGCCCTGGGTTGAACCCTATATTGAATAGTGCTGTTCTAGTAACCTTCGTGAAATGACTATATGGGACAAAAATTGTTTGGTTGCATATGTCCGGGAAGCACTTACTTATTTCCTTACTAAAATATTCAGCTGAACATTTCACAAAAACCTCACGTTGCAGTTGGGCAACGAGAAAATTTTACTAATGAATTTACAAAACATTTTTTATTGTAAGTGTTTTTGTGAATTACCTTTGTAAGACTAAAACTTTTATGCCAAGAGTTTATTTAAGAAATTTTACATAACGCAATCCATAAAATGTCACAAAAACACCTTTTTTTGGCGGATCGACAAGCGCTTACAAATTTGTTTGATAACATATCGGTCCTTACAAAAATTGGTTAAATTCAAAATTCTGTGGATCTGATCCTACAGATTTTGCCAATTGGGCGCTTATATTATAAAGTAACAAGAAGTTACTCTACTATCAAAAAATGCCTCCTTTATTTTTGCGGTTCGTCAGGGGCCTATAACCTCATTTGATGCCATATCATTCCCACTCGAAGTAGATTAAATATAAAATTCTGTGGATCTCCCAGAAAATTTTCCCAAATAGCCACATAAATAATAAAGTAACCAGCAGCTCTTCAATCAAAAAGCAACTTCCTTATTTTTGCGGATGGTCAACAATCAAAATTAGATTTATCAAAAATTCTCAGGTTTTGATCCTAGAGATTTTACCAATTGGCCATATACATATTGAAGTAACCTAAGGTTATCTCACTACCAAAAAACACCAAAACAATATTTGCGAACGGTCTGGGGCTTATAACCTTGTCTGCAGGGCCGTTCTTATATATTTAAGCGCCCTGGGCTAAACATATTAGGCGCCTTTGTAGAAGAAAAAAAAATTTCCCAGTGCAGAATCATCTTCTGTTTTAAAACCAGTATATTCGACACCAGGAAATTCTAGAGAAACTACAAAACATGAAGTTCTAACAGCATTGAGAAAGAGAGGCAATTATTTCCAGAAACGAAAAAACGTTAATGATTTCGACGATCGATGACCGGATGATTGTGAAAATGGGTACTAGCATTGATACCTCTATCAATAGGCGTTGAGACCTGTAATTGTCATACAAACGACCATTTGGATCGGTCGAATATTTCTACATGTTTCGTGGTAAATTCAATTTTTTGAAAATCAACTGAACTATAGCCCACAAATTCAGAGCCACAAAAATCGAGAATCTACAAATGTGCTCCGATTTCGATTATTGATACCTCTATCAATAGGCGTTGAGACCTGTAACTGTCATACAAACGGCCATTTCGATCGCTCAAATATTTCTACACGTTCCGTGGAAAATTCAATTTTTTTGAAAATCAACTGAACTATAGCCCACAAATTCAGAGCCACAAAAATCGAAAATCTTCAAATGTGCTCCGATTTCGATTATTGATACCTCTATCAATAGGCGTTGAGACCTGTAATTGTCATACAAACGGCCATTTCGATCGATCAAACATTTCTACACGTTTCATGGAAAATTCAATTTTTTTGAAAATCAACTGAACTATAGCCCACAAATTCAGAGCCACAAAAATCGAGAATCTACAAATGTGCTCCGATTTCGATTATTGATACCTCTATCAATAGGCGTTGAGACCTGTAATTGTCATACAAACGGCCATTTCGATCGCTCAAACATTTCTACACGTTCCGTGGTAAATTCAATTTTTTTGAAAATCAACTGAACTATAGCCCACAAATTCAGAGCCACAAAAATCGAGAATCTACAAATGTGCTCCGATTTCGATTATTGATACCTCTATCAAGAGACCTGTAATTGTCATACAAACGGCCATTTCGATCGCTCAAATATTTCTACACGTTCCGTGGAAAACTAAATTGTTTTGAAAATCAACTGAACTATAGCCCACAAATTCAGAGCCACAAAATTCGAAAATCTGCAAATGTGCTCCGATTTCGATCATTGATACCTCTATCAATAGGCGTTGAGACATGTAATTGTCATACAAATGGCAATTTGGATCGGCCGAATATTTCTATACGTTTCATGGCAAATTCAATTTTTTTGAAAATCAACTGAACTATAGCCCTCAAATTCAGAGCCACAAAAATCGAAAATCTACAAATGTGCTCCGATTTCGATTATTGATACCTCTATCAATAGGCGTTGAGACCTGTAATTGTCATACAAATGGCCATTTCGATCGCTCAAACAATTCTACACGTTCCGTGGTAAATTCAATTTTTTTGAAAATCAACTGAACTATAGCCCACAAATTCAGAGCCACAAAAATCGAAAATCTTCAAATGTGCTCCGATTTCGATTATTGATACCTCTATCAATAGGCGTTGAGACCTGTATTTGTCATACAAACGGCCATTTCGATCGCTCCAATATTTCTACACGTTCCGTGGAAAATTCAATTTTTTTGAAAATCAACTGAACTATAGCCCACAAATTCAGAGCCACAAATTCGAAAATCTGCAAATGTGCTCCGATTTCGATCATTGATACCTCTATCAATGGGCGTTGAGACATGTAATTGTCATACAAATGGCAATTTGGATTGGCCGAATATTTCTACACGTTTCATGGAAAATTCAATTTTTTTGAAAATCAACTGAACTATAGCCCACAAATTCAGAGTCACAAAAATCGAAAATCTACAAATGTGCTCCGATTTTAATTATTGATACCTATATCAATAGGCGTTGAGACCTGTAATTGTCATACAAACGGCCATTTCGATCGCTGAAATATTTCTACACGTTCCGTGATAAATTCAATTTTTTTGAAAATCAACTGAACTATAGCCCACAAATTCAGAGCCACAAAAATCGAAAATCTTCAAATTTGATCTGAATTCGATAATTGATACCTCTATCAATAGGCGTTGAGACCTGTAATTGTCATACAAATGGCCATTTCGATCGGTCAAACATTTCTACACGTTCCGTGATAAATTCAATTTTTTTGAAAATCAACTGAACTATAGCCCACAAATTCAGAGACACAAAATTCGAAAATCTTCAAATGTGCTCCGATTTCGATTATTGATACCTCTATCAATAGGCGTTGAGACCTGTACTTGTCATACAAATGGCCATTTCGATCGGTCAAACATTTCTACAGGTTCCGTGGTAAATTAAATTGTTTTGAAAATCAACTGAACTATAGCCCAGAAATTCAGAGCCACAAAAATCGAAAATCTACAAATGTGCTCCGATTTCGATCATTGATACCTCTATCAATAGGCGTTGAGACCTGTAATTGTCATACAAACGGCAATTTGGATCGGTCGAATATTTCTACACGTTTCGTGGAAAATTCAATTTTTTTGAAAATAAACTGAACAGCCCACAAATTCAGAGCCACAAAAATCGAAAATTTGCAAAATGTGCTCTGATTTCGATAATTGGTACCTCTATCAGTAGGCGTTGAGACCTGTAATTGTCATACAAACGGCCATTTTCATCGGTCAAACATTTCTACACGTTCCGTGGACAATTGAATTTTTTTGAAAATCAACTGAACTATAGTCCACAAATCCAGAGCCACAAAAATCGAAAATCTTCAAATTTGATCTGTTTTCGATGATTTATACCTCTATCAATAGGCGTTGAGACCTGTAATTGTCATACAAACGGCAATTTGGATCGGTCGAGTAGTCCCACACGTTTCATGGAAAATTCAATTATTTTGAAAATCAACTGAACTATCATCGCTCACAAATCCAGAGCCACAAAATTCGAAAATCTGCAAATGTGCTCCGATTTCGATGATTGATACCTCTATCAATAGGCGTTGAGACCTGTAATTGTCATACAAACGGCCATTTCGTACGCTCAAACATTTCTACACGTTCCGTGGTAAATTCAATGTTTTTGAAAATCAACTGAACTATAGCCCACAAATTCAGAGCCACAAAAATCGAAAATCTACAAATGTGCTCCGATTTCTATTATTGATACCTCTATCAATAGGCGTTGAGACCTGTAATTGTCATACAAACAGCCATTTGGATCAGACGAATATTTCTACACGTTCCGTGGTAAATTCAATTTTTTTGAAAATCAACTGAACTATAGCCCACAAATTCAGAGCCACAAAAATCGAAAATCTACAAATGTGCTCCGATTTCGATGATTGATACCTCTATAAATAGGCGTTGAGACCTGTAATTGTCATACAAACGGCCATTTCGATCGCTCAAATATTTCTACACGTTCCGTGGTGAATTCAATTTTTTTGAAAATCAACTGAACTATAGCCCACAAATTCAGAGCCACAAAATTCGAAAATCTGCAAATGTGCTCCGATTTCGATGATTGATACCTCTATCAATAGGCGTTGAGACCTGTAATTGTCATACAAACGGCCATTTCGATCGGTCAAACATTTCTACACGTTCCGTTGTAAATTCAAGTTTTTTGAAAATCAACTGAACTATAGCCCACAAATTCAGAGCCACAAAATTCGAAAATCTGCAAAATGTGCTCTGATTTCGATTATTGATACCTCTATCAATAGGCGTTGAGCCCTGTAATTGTCATACAAACGGCCATTTCAATCGCTCAAATATTTCTACACGTTCCGTGGTAAATTTAATTTTTTTGAAAATCAACTGAACTATATCCCACAAATTCAGAGCCACAAAATTCGAAAATCTGCAAATGTGCTCCGATTTCGATGATTGATACCTCTATCAATAGGCGTTGAGACCTGTAATTGTCATACAAATGGCCATTTCGATCGGTCGAACATTTCTACACGTTCCGTGGTAAATTCAATTTTTTGAAAATCAACTGAACTATAGCCCACAAATTCAGAGCCACAAAATTCGAAAATCTGCAAATGTGCTCCGATTTCGATGATTGATACCTCTATAAATAGGCGTTGAGACCTGTAATTGTCATACAAACGGCCATTTCGATCGCTCAAATATTTCTACACGTTCCGTGGTGAATTCAATTTTTTTGAAAATCAACTGAACTATAGCCCACAAATTCAGAGCAACAAAATTCGAAAATCTGCAAATGTGCTCCGATTTCGATCATTGATACCTCTATCAATAGGCGTTGAGACCAGCTGTAATTGTCATACAAACGGCCATTTCGATCGGTCAAACATTTCTACACGTTCCGTTGTAAATTCAAGTTTTTTGAAAATCAACTGAACTATAACCCACAAATTCAGAGCCACAAAATTCGAAAATCTGCAAAATGTGCTCTGATTTCGATTATTGATCAATAGGCGTTGAGCCCTGTAATTGTCATACAAACGGCCATTTCAATCGCTCAAATATTTCTACACGTTCCGTGGTAAATTCAATTTTTTTGAAAATCAACTGAACTATATCCCACAAATTCAGAGCCACAAAATTCGAAAATCTGCAAATGTGCTCCGATTTCGATCATTGATACCTCTATCAATAGGCGTTGAGACCTGTAATTGTCATACAAATGGCCATTTCGATAGGTCAAACATTTCTACACGTTCCGTGGTAAATTCAATTTTTTGAAAATCAACTGAACTATAGTCCACAAATTCAGAGCCACAAAATTCGAAAATCTGCAAATGTGCCCCGATTTCGATGATTGATACCTCTCTGTCAATAGGCGTTGAGACCTGTAATTGTCATACAAATGGCCATTTCGGTCGGTCAAACATTTCTACACGTTCCGTGGTAAATTCAATTTTTTTGAAAATCAACTGAACTATAGCCCAGAAATTCAGAGCCACAAAAATCGAAAATCTACAAATGTGCTCCGATTTCGATTATTGATACCTCTATCAATAGGCGTTGAGACCTGTAATTGTCATACAAACGGCCATTTCGATCGGTCGAACATTTCTACACGTTTCGTGGTAAATTCAATTTTTTTGGAAATCAACTGAACTATAGCCCATAAATTCAGAGCCACAAAAATCGAAAATATGCAAATGTGCTCCGATTTCGATTATTGATACCTCTATCAATAGGCGTTGAGACCTGTAATTGTCATACAAACGGCCATTCGGATCAGTCGAATATTTCTACACTTTCCGTGGAAAATTCAATGTTTTTGGAAATCAACTGAACTATAGCCCACAAATTCAGAGCCACAAAAATCGAAAATCTACAAATGCGCTCTGATGATTTCGATGATTGATACCTCTAGCAGAAAACAAGTTTTTAAATTTGGGATGGTTTACAATTGACGACTGGTGTGGTGTGCTCTAGGGGACAATAGTGAACTACGAGACTTCTAATAACAAAAATTTGCTATCTGAAGTTATATGGAAATAGTGTCTATTTAATTTGAATTGTTATTTATTAAAAGTGTGATGGTTGGAAATGGAAACCCTAGTTAATCAATTATGTAGTTGAAAGTGTGTTTTTTATATATTTGATCCAATTGGAACAGTTTTATCGTTTTAAATGCTCGAAACCCGTGCTTAAAAATTGCAGAAATTGTTATGTTAAATTCACTATAAATACATCTTTGAGTCACTAAACCTTTTTCAAACTAAATTAGAGCATATTTACCACTTTTAACAGATAATTACAAGCTAAAATTTAATATTTTTAAAACAGTTATGTTTTTAGTATCAAGTGGTACCAAATGAATCAAATTTACAAAAATCACACTTTAAACTACATAATAGATTAACTAGGTTTTCCAACCATCTTCAGATAGCAAATTTTTGTTATTAGAAATCTCGTAGTTTGCTATTGTCCGCTTAAGGCGCTTTTTCAACTTTACCAGTCGTCCGTCTCCGTCAATGCATAAAATAACTATCGTGACTCGTGCATTCCAAGCGACGAATAGAATAAATTTATTATAATAAAATGGTTTGCATTTCCTTTGAAGTGAAAAATGAAATTAAAATATAAAGATGTTCTCTAAAATTGACTAGGTCTTGGACATTTGGTGGCGCCCTAATAATGCGGCGCCCTAGGGCTGCAGCCCTTATAGCCCCATGGTAAAGATGGCCTTGATTGTTTGACGCCATATCGTTTCTACTGAAAGTAGATTAAATATAATATTCTGAGATTCTGATCTTAGAGATTTTGCCAAATGGCCACATCCATAATGAAGTATCTAGAAGCTCTTCCAACATTATAACACAACTCCCTTATTTTTAAGGATCGTCATGAACTAACAACTTTGTTTGATGAAATATCGTTCCCAACAAAATTTGGATAAATGTAAAATTCTTTCAATCTGATGACATACATAATAAAGTAACTAGAAGCTGTTCCAGCATCAAAAAACACTTCAATATTTCTGAAAATCGTCAGGAGAACTTCTGTGGTTTTAATCCTCTTGGTTTTGCCAATTGGATTAATTTTTAGGATCAGATCCACAGAATATTTTGTTGAACCTATTGTTGTTTGGAACGATATGGTACCAAACGCAGATATACGCTCCTGACGATCCGCAAAAATAAACGAGCTATTTTTGGATACTGGAATAGCTTCTAGTTACTTCATTATATATGTGCCCAGTTGGCAAAACCTCTATGATCAGATCCGCAGAATATTTTTTTTAACCTTTAGATAGCAATGAATTATGACAATAATAATTTTCTTAGTGGTTTTAATTGCTCGTAATAAATGTGTTTGTTGCTTCATTTAATAAATTGATTTTGGTAATTTATTATTTAGAATTAGAATTAGTGTTGTAGGGCCATGTGGGCGTTTGGCCACCTCGCACTGCGACCTAAAAAATCTTTTGTGCGCCAAGCACAGCTTAATTATCCGTCCAGTCAATATTCAGGTTCTTAATGAACCTGATAATACTGCCGGCCGGTATGTGATACATACTATCTGGGCTCATTGCTTTCCCTACTAGATGTTTACTATATCATTTACTTCTGCTAGAAAAGCTGTAGTATTGGGACTCAAGAGCTTCGACAGGGCAGTCCCACTCCCGTATATTCCTACCCGTGCCACGTTTACCGTTCTGATTTTACTCTTGCGAGTTGCTGGGAATAGAAAGTCGCGTGTAGGTCACCCAGCTTTATTACAGGAAGGCTAAATAAAACTGGAGGGTGCATGGTATCCAGAGTCCGCATATTTGGACTGATTAACCTATCAGCCATTCATCCTTCGGCATATGCTGTTCCATCTTAGATTAGGATTTTTTCGTCAAGGTTATTTCCTTTAGCGCCGTACTTTAGCCTATCCCAAAAAGGCCACATTCTGCCTAATGGTTCCACTTATCAGTGGTTGCCGCGAGGAGGCAGTATGTACACTTGCGAATTGTGATCTTCCCCTTGCACAATTGTACCCTTCATGCAGCTGCCTAATACCTGACCAGAACACCTTACGTGATGTGCACCCTACTGGAAGGTTACGGAGCTGGTAGATTATTCAACCAACTTTGGTCCCCCCCCCTCTCCAATAGACGCCAAACCACCAATTTCTTATTTACTTTGTAAATCTATTCATATTTGCTAATTTTGTCGAAACGAAATATAAACCGTTTGATATTAGATTGGCGTAATAGTTTGACAGATAAATAAGTCAGTTTGCTTTTTATTTATTCAATTATTTTAAATTTTTTGGACCTAAAATAATTGAATGTGCTTACTAAACCTTTCAAATCAATAAACAATTATAAAGGGACAATCCAATTAGGACTGTATGATTGGGTACAATAGTTTCCTAAATTTGAAACATATGTCATCAAGGACATTAAAATTAGATTTCACAAATTAAGATCACAAGTTATTTTAAAAACCATAATGTACATTTCATACTCATGTAATATTCAATTACCAGGATTATCACACTTACTTTACTTTTATTTTTCAAAATCATGCACACGCCAGTTTCTTTTGTACTTTTGTACGAAAACAAATATTCGTTAAATGAACACAAAAAAAAAAAAAAAAAATATGATCATAAAATATAATACAGGTTTCTTAAGAATTCAACAAACACCAAACATATGATTAGTAAACGATCATCCCACTCCTTAATAATCTAACAACAACATAACAATCTGAAAGACAAACAATATTCCATATATTCATCTAAACGAAGAAGATTTCAAATAAAAATCTTGTATTTTCGTTGATTTATATATTATAATGCTTAAAAACAGCCCGCACCACAGATGTACTGGGTACACACATACAAAACAAAAATCCATGTCAACCTTTGAACCCATTCTCACAGCTCTACGGTGCTGCGCGCATACAACAAAAACAACAATGAGAAAATAAGGCGAATAAAATTCAACATATAACACCAACCAACAACTATATATACAAGAAGACTCTACAAACTAAAACGATTAAATAAACATATTTTTTTATGTTGAATGGAGAACAAAATGAGAAAAACATTAAAACATAAATTGTGTTCAGATCAGTTTTTTTTTTTTCAATTTTAATTTACATATAAATTTCATTTGTTGTATGCCCGCGCGGTTTTATTCGTTATGTGTGGATCAAATTGTGCAATCACTCCACCGTATGTACATTACATACATATATGATGGTATCTCTCTATATACTATACTTATAAATAAATGTAATTGTAAGAGGCCACCCAAGCGTTGTTGTCTAGCACCATAGCCAGGTAATTTATGTTAATTTTTAATTGTTTTAACTTTTAAGCATTTTTTCTTGTTTAATGCTCTCGAACTTTAACTTTTTGTTTACTACGAGTATTTATACGATTTGTGGCCTGTTAATAATATTTACGATGATGGTTTAGTGCCTTACTTGAGATTTTTAAACTTCAGTTTTGTCTCCAATTTTAAAATGGTTTTCAAGTGAACCGACTCGATTCCCACACACCGCAATGACAAAATTATTTATTGTCCGCATAAGTAGTGTGGTGTCCCACGTTTTCAAGTGCATCACGATGACCATGGTAAATTTATAAAATTCTACCCTACTTACAAGCCGAAAAAGTAAAAATAAATTCTAAATATTAATTTCGATTTCTCAAAATACGTGATTGTGTTGCATCATTCAACTGTTGTATGGATGAAAAACAGAAAAATTGTAATCGGTCGATTGTATTAAGATAAAATATTTATAATCTTCAGACAAATTTTCTAGTATTGTTAAAAAAAAAAAAAAAAACCGAAAAGTATGACAATTGGGTTTTGTTTGTGTCTTGTCTAGGTCATTGTTAAGCTAAATAACTAACTACATATTATATGTTTAAGGCGATGATGATCAGTGATATTCTAAAGAAGATTAAATGGAATTAGAAAATATTAATTTTTTTTTTTTTTTTGTGTTCCTTGGAAAATTTAATTTATTTTTAGAATATTCTTTTGTGTTCTTCTAATGGTGGGTTATTTCACTTGTCACAGACAGAAGAGTTTTTAACAAATACTTTTTTTATCAAAATAAGTAAATCTATTTCTGGTTTAACGTTTCTTTTTTTTTTTTGGTATTTTATTGTTTGTGTCCATAAATATTACAATAAATTTGGTTAAATAAGATAAAGACTTAGAAAATTTATTATACGTACGAATTTGTGGTTAGGCAAAGAAATTGAACGGCGACGATTGAAAGGACGAATATTGGACACATAAAATACAAAATTATGCTATTAATAAAAATTCCATTAGAAATAGAAACGCAAATTACTCAAATTTACGATCTGACGTCAAACCTACGCCCACCGGGAAAATTTATTCAACTTTACGGTTTTAATAGGACAGTCAATCGTCAAACTGATGGATTTGTTCGTATACATACAAGTATGGAATTTTTTGAAGTTCCGCCTTTTGAAACGATTTTTGGATTTTCCCCATAACTAATAATATTTGAATTTCTATGGCATACCTCTTAGTGTATACCCATGTCATATTTGTTATAAAATTCAATTTTTCATATAAAATTACATAATCTCTGAACTTTTTCGGGTATTAATAAACACAAATTGAAAAAGCAGGAAATATATTACAAATCATATGATTTAACCATTTCAATTGTTACCATTAATCTCTTTTTACTGTAAAATTAAATATTTCGGAAATGTAAGAAATTCTGTAAAACAAGCGAAACAGATATATGTAAAGTTACCCTAGACTTTCATCCCAGAAAAAAAAAATATTAGAAAAATCATCTGGCAACACTAAATTACAACGTTATTTCATACGATATAATTTACTCAAGCCCAGAAAATAATTTTTGTTTTATTTTATAACATATTTTATCACGTATATTATACGGGAATAGTACGTTTTATGTTATATATTATTTTTTGGGCTTGAGTAAATTATATGTATGAAATAATGTTGGGCTGGGACAAACAAACAAAAAATCAAACCGGTTCCAGACACCTAAATAGTTGACAGCTATCAAATTTGTTAGCAGTATATTTTTAATCAATTATTAAGCACAAAACAATACAATTTCAAGTTCATTTACTGCCTAAGTCCCTGGAAAACTGTTTCAGGTTCTTAAAAAATTTCTTAAATTTAAAATCTGATGTATTAATCCTTTATAATAACTATTCTAAAATTAGTTAAGTATAAATTAATTTCTCTGAAATAATTTATAAATTATTCTTTATATACCACAAATATATTAATTATTTTTATTATTTTTTATATATTTCAGCTTTTTATAGACAATAATTTACAAATTTTTAAAAAAATATATTTATAACATAGTAGTTATAATTATTATTTCTCCTATGTTATAAATATATTTTTTTAAAAATTTGTAAATTATTGTCTATAAAAAGCTGAAATATATAAAAAATAATAAAAATAATTAAAAACAGACAATATTATAATACAATTGTTAAATAAATTAATATAAACAGTTTGAATAACAATAATTAAATCAACTACCACCCTGAATAACAATAATTAAATCAAATCAGCCCCTAATACCCTTAAATAAATTAAATTCAATTCGGCATCTAAATTAAAAGGACAGCAAATATATCACTAACTAAATAACCTGAAATTCGAGATGCATAAAAAATTTTAATACTAAATTATGAATGTTAAATACTAAATATCTTCTTTCTTTTTAGTATTTTAAACTAAAATTCTAAAACCAGTAACTAAAAAATCTTAAACCCTATAAAATATCATTTCAAAATCTATAGCTATTGACTCTAGAAATTACCTCCAAAAAAAAAATATATAATTAAAATAAATAATTGATTATGGCTATTCTACGTAAAATCCCAATGAGAAAAAATCTAAATTCGATCTGGAACTAATTAAATAATGACAGATTATTTAAAATTAAATGAAATAATTTGAGTATCCACATTACTCTTAGTATATTCTTATTAGTACCAATATGACAAACAATTAATACAAATATATGATTTGGCTAATAAATTTTGTTAAGAATCATTTTCATTAAGAAATCTGAAACTTGATTAACCTTGCCCAACCAATAATATTATGAACAAACTATTTGAATCCAAAAACTCTTCACCTTGGACAATTAAAAAAATAAATTCTAAATTTTAAATCTCAAATTCCAAATTTCAAACTTCAGACTCCAAATCCAAAATTCCAAATTTCCAATTCCAAATTTCAAATTCCAAATTCCAAATTCAAAATTAACATTTCTTAAATATCAAATTCCAAATTTTAAATTTTAATTTTAAATTTCAAATTCGGAACCTCAAATTCTAAACTCCAAATTTCAAATCCTAAATTTCAAATTCTAAATTCTAAATTCCAAAATTTTAAATTCCAAATTTCAAATCCCACATTTCAAATTCCAAAATCCATAATTTCATATTTCAAATTTCAAATTTTAAATCTCCAATTCCAAACTTCAAATTCTAGATTTCAAATCCCAAATTTCCAACTCCTAGAACTTCAAATTTCAAATACCAAATTCTAAATTTCAAATTCCAAATTCAAAATTATAGATCTTAAATCTTAAATTCAAATTCCAAATTTTAAATTCTAAATTATAAATTTTAGTTTTAAATTTCATATTTCTATTTCCAAATTTCAAATTCCAAATTTCAAATTCTAGATTTCAATTTTCGAATTCCAAATTTCAAATCCCACATTCCAAATTTTAAATTTCAAATCACAAAATCAAAATCCAAAGTTCCAAAATACTAAATTTCATATTCCAAATTTCAAATTGTAAATCTCAAATTCCAAATTGCTAATTCCAAATTTTAAATTTTAATAAAAAAATAAAAATTATAATAAATTTCAAATCGCACGTTGTAATATAAAATTTTAAATCTCAAAATATAAATCCCAAATCCCAAAATACTAAATTTCATATCCCAAATTTCAAATACTAAATTTCATATCCCAAATTTCAAATTCCAAATTTTAAATTTCAAATTCTAAATTCCAAATTCCGAATTAGAAATTAGAAATTAAAAAATTCAAATTTAAACTCCAAATTTTAAATTCCAAATTTTAAATTTTAATTTTAAATTTCAAATTTCAAATTTTAAATTTCAAATCTCAAAATCCAAATCCATAATTCCAAAATACTAAATTTTATATCCCAAATTTCAAATTTGAAATCTCAAATTCCAAATTCCCAATTCCAAATTATAAATTCCAAATTTCAAATAAAAATTCTAAATTTCAAATTCAAACTTTTAAATCTTTAATCTTAAATTTCAAATTTCAATTTCCAAACTTCAAATTCCAAATTCTAGATTTTAATTTTTGGAATTCCGAATTTCAAATCCCACAGTCCAAATTTTAAATTTCAAATCTCAAAATCTTAATCCCAAATTCCAAAATACATACTAAATTTCATATCCCAAATTTCAAATAAAATTTCAAATTCAAAATTCTAAATTTCAAATTCTAAATTCTGAATTTCAAATTCTAAATTCCAAATTATGAATTTTAAATTCTAAATTTCAAAATTCAAATTTAAACTTTAAATTTTAAATTCCAAATTTCAAATTCCAAATTTCAAATTCTAAACCAAATTCTAGATTTCAATTTTCGAATTCCCAATTTCAAATCCCACATTCCAAATTTTAATTTTCAAATCTTAAATTCCAAATCCAAAATTCCAAAATACATACTAAATTTCAAATTCTAAATTTCAAAATTCAAATCTTCAAATTTTAAATTCCAAATTTCAAATTTCAAACTTCAAATTTTAAATTTCAAATCTCAAAATCTAAATCCATAATTCCAAAATACTAAATTTCATATCCCAAATTTCAAATTTTAAATCTCAAATTTCAAATTTCCAATTCCCAATTCCCAATTCTAAATTCCAAATTTCAAATAAAAATTCTACATTTCAAACTCCAAATTCAAAATTTCAAATCTTAAATTTCAAATTCCAAATTTTAAATTCCAAATTTCAAAATTTAATTTTAAATTTTAATTTTAAATTTCAAATTTCAATTTCCAAATTTTAAATTGCAAATTCTAGATTTCAATTTTCGAATTCCGAATTTCAAATCCCACATTCCAAATTTTTAATTTCAAATTTCAAAATCCAAATCCCAAATTCCAAAATACTAAATTTCATACAGTAGACTCGCGATAACATGAACGCCGTATAACTTGAACTCCGGATAAAGTGAACGATTTTTTAATTACATGTACTACTCGGTAACGTGAATAATTAGAAAGCTCGATAACGTGAACTAAATTTTGTACACTCTCGCAAGTCCATAATTGCACATATAATTCTTAATACATACGTAATATGTTTTCTTACGATCCAGATATTCCAAATTTGTTCACGTAAAGTTGAAAATCCATCAGTAACCTACTTTGTGCGCTAAGCTAGTGCAGCTTATAATCAGTTGTATATGCTGTGTGATTAATAGAAAAATGGGTTAAAAGCAACAGATTTAATATTAAAGATGCAATCTTGAATTATTGAATAATTTCGTTAAGGCGTAACGTAAGGTTACAAATTTATCGAAAACCTACAATATCGCTACGTCCACTGTTTCTGCAATTAACAAAACAAGTGAGGGAACTTTAAATGCGGCTAATAACACCTTTATAGGACCTGTTAAGAGAAGAGCCCTTTAATTGTCAGAATACCATAAAATGGAGAAGATCTTATATCGTTGGTTTCTTCGGCAGCTTGATAAGAGTTTTCCTGTAAGTGGCATACCGTGCTTTAAGAAAACGCAAAACTTTTACTCATGCCCGGTTTTACAAAAAAATAGCCAATCTCTAATTAAATAATATTTCCACCCTTTCCTCTTTTATGAAATTGCATTTTGTTCACAATAAAAATTCAATGCACCTTGATAATATTTTTTTTTACATACAAATATTTAGCCTCCAGCTAATTATTTAGCTGGGCGATATTGGACAGCTAAATATTTAGCTCTCTATTTAAAATTTTCATGTAAAAAAGAAAAAAAATAGCATGCGTTGAATTTATGTTATGAAATAAAACGCAATAAGAAGAAAGAGATGAAATATTATTTAACTACAGATTGGCTGTTTTTTTTGTGAAACCGGGCATTAGTAAAATAAAAGCAAACAAGAGCAATTTCCACAAGTAATTGATGGCCACTATATTTTAAAATTCGTTTTGGTGTGCGATTCCATAAAATTACTGGAGAAATTGTCCTCTAAACTTGAGCTTGTAGAGCCATTTAAAAGACAATTGCAACCTAAAATAATTGAAGTTGATCTGTCTGTAAACCAAATTTATAAAGCAGCTGAAACAGGCTTATACTGGCTTATATTTTAGCTTTAGCATATTATTCTAATGCAAATGGACTTCATAAATTACAATGTTAGTAATTTTAAAAGCGAAACATTCCCGATCATTTAAAAATTGTAACTGCCCTGTTGACTTTAAACATCTGTTCAAAGATAGGTTCCATTGATCGTTTGTCCCACAGGTAAATGTTAATTTATTGGTCTAAAATAATTTAAGTAAAAAATTCTTTTTGACCAATAAATTAACATTTTGTCTAATTAGGTATTCGAACATTTTCGAAAAGTCAAGGTCTGCCAGTAAAAGCTCTATTATTGTTGGTAATGCTCCATCTCATCCACATAAAAATAAATTAAAATCAAACGATGTACCAAATGTCATACCGGTCATTCAGCCAATGGACCAAGTTGTAATGACAATTTGGATGTAAACTTAGGAACATCCAAATATCATATGAAAAAAATTACCTCCCGCAAACATGAACAATCTCTTTAACATGAATTTGCCCGGTTTTATTTTGTTCACGTTATCGCAAATCTACTGAATTCCAAATTTCAAATTTAAAATTTAAAATTTCAAATTCAAAATTCTAAATTTCAAATTCTAAATTCCAAATTCTGAATCTCAAATTCTAAATTTCGAAATTCAAATTTAAACTCCATATTTTAAATTTCCTTATTAAATTTCAAATTTTAATTTCCAAACTTAAAATTCTAAATTTCAAATTCCAAATTCTAGATTTCAATTCCCAAATTCTAGAGTCCAATTTTCAAATCCCACATTCCAAATTTTAAATTTCAAATCTCAAAATCCTAATCCCAAATCCCAAAAATTTCAAATTTCAAATTTTAAATCTCAAATTCAAAATTTCCAATTCCAAATTCTAAATTTTAATTTTAAATTTCAAACTTCAAATTTTAAATTTCAAATCTCAAAATCTAAATCCATAATTCCAAAATACTAAATTTCATATCACAAATTTCAAATTTCAAATTTTAAATCTCAAATTCCAAATTTCCAATTCCAAATTCTAAATTCCATATTTCAAATGAAAATTCTACATTTCAAACTCCAAATTCAAAATTTCAAATCTTAAATTTCAAATTCCAAATTTTAAAGTCCAAATTTTAAAATTGAATTTTAAATTTTAATTTTAAATTTCAAATTTCAATTTCCAAATTTCAAATTCCAAATTCTAGATTTCAATATTCGAATTCCGAATTTGAAATCCCACATTCCAAATTTTAAATCTCAAATTTCAAAATCCAAATCCCAAATTCCAAAATACTAAATTTCATATCCCAAATTTCAAATTTTAAATTTTAAATTTCAAATTTAAAATTTAAAATTCAAAATTCTAAATTTCAAATTCTAAATTCCAAATTCTGAATTTCAAATTCTAAATTTCGAAATTCAAATTTAAACTCCAAATTTTAAATTTTATTATTAAATTTCAAATTTTAATTTCCAAACTTAAAATTCTAAATTTCAAATTCCAAATTCTAGATTTCAATTCGCAAATTCTAGAGTCCAATTTTCAAATCCCACATTCCAAATTTTAAATTTCAAATCTCAAAATCCTAATCCCAAATCCCAAAATACATACATACTAAATTTTATATCTCAAATTACAAATTTTAAATCTCAAATCCAAAATTTCCAATTCCAAATTCTAAATTTTAATTTTAAATTTCAAACTTCAAATTTTAAATTTCAAATCTCAAAATCTAAATCCATAATTCCAAAATACTAAATTTCATATCACAAATTTCAAATTTTAAATCTCAAATTCCAAATTTCCAATTCCAAATTCTAAATTCCAAATTTCAAATAAAAATTCTAAATTTCAAACTCCAAATTCAAAATTTCAAATCTTAAATTTCAAATTCCAAATTTTAAAGTCCAAATTTTAAAATTGAATTTTAAATTTTAATTTTAAATTTCAAATTTCAATTTCCAAATTTCAAATTCCAAATTCTAGATTTCAATTCCGAATTTCAAATCCCACATTCCAAATTTTAAATCTCAAATTTCAAAATCCAAATCCCAAATTCCAAAATACTAAATTTCATATCCCAAATTTCAAATTTCAAATTTTAAATTTTAAATTTCAAATTTAAAATTTAAAACTTAAAATTCTAAATTTCAAATTCCAAATTCTAGATTTCAATTCCCAAATTCTAGAGTTCAATTATCAAATCCCACATTCCAAATTTTAAATTTCAAATCTCCAAATCCTAATCCGAAATCCCAAAATACATACATACTAAATTTTATATCTCAAATTACAAATTTTAAATCTCAAATCCAAAATTTCCAATTCCAAATTCTAAATTTTAATTTTAAATTTCAAACTTCAAATTTTAAATTTCAAATCTCAAAATCTAAATCCATAATTCCAAAATACTAAATTTCATATCACAAATTTCAAATTTTAAATCTCAAATTCCAAATTTCCAATTCCAAATTCTAAATTCCAAATTTCAAATAAAAATTCTAAATTTCAAACTCCAAATTCAAAATTTCAAATCTTAAATTTCAAATTCCAAATTTTAAAGTCCAAATTTTAAAATTGAATTTTAAATTTTAATTTTAAATTTCAAATTTCAATTTCCAAATTTCAAATTCCAAATTCTAGATTTCAATTCCGAATTTCAAATCCCACATTCCAAATTTTAAATCTCAAATTTCAAAATCCAAATCCCAAATTCCAAAATACTAAATTTCATATCCCAAATTTCAAATTTCAAATTTTAAATTTTAAATTTCAAATTTAAAATTTAAAACTTAAAATTCTAAATTTCAAATTCCAAATTCTAGATTTCAATTCCCAAATTCTAGAGTTCAATTATCAAATCCCACATTCCAAATTTTAAATTTCAAATCTCCAAATCCTAATCCGAAATCCCAAAATACATACATACTAAATTTTATATCTCAAATTTCAAATTTTAAATCTCAAATCCAAAATTTCCAATCCCAAATTCTAAATTCCAAATTTCAAAAACCAAATTCTAAATTTCAAATTCAAAATGTTAAATCTTAAAACTTAAATTTCAAATTCGAAATTTTAAATTTCAAATTTTTAATTTTAATTTTAATTTTCAAATTTCAATTTCGAAACTTCACATTTCAAATTTCAAATTCTTAATTTCAAATTCCAAATGCTAGATTTCAATTTTCGAATTTCAAATCCCACATTCCAAATTTGAAATTTCAAATCTTAAAATCTAAATCCCAAATTCCAAAATACTAAATTTGATATCCCAAATTTCAAATTTTATATTTTACCAAATTCTAAACTTCAAATTCCAAAGTCCGAATTACAAATTCTAAATTTCAAAATTCACATTTAAATTCCAAATTGTAAATTTCAAATTCCAAATTTGAAATTTCAAATCTCAAACTTCAAATTTAATATTCTATCAACGAATTTCATCAAAATTGTATCCAATCCAAATCCAAATATACTTTTACTTGTGAGTATTTCGGGTGCGTACTCGTCTTAAATGCTTTTAATACCGGCTGCGTTGACTTTGGACTTTAAAAATGTAAAGTCGTTTTCTAACTTTAAGGTTTTGTAATTTAGTTTTATTTGATTAACACTTTTTATAGAAATATTTTGAAACTTTTATAAAAAAAAATATTTTTAAGTGATAATTATTAAAAATAAAACGTAAATTTTTTAAAGTCCAAAGTCAACGCAGCCGGGGTATGAAAAGCACTTTATTCAACTACATAGCACATTCAAATATTTGAATATAGAAGAAACAATAACGACATTATCGTAAGACAACCCAAAACAACAATTTTAGATTTTAAATCTCAAATTTTAAATTTAAAATTTAAAATTCCAAATTCCAAATTCCAAATTTAAAATCTCAAATTCCGAATTCTAAACTCCAAAGGGGAAAATGTAATATATCACTTATTCCTAAGTAGCTCGGCTATTCAATACGAAATTGAAGGCAACCATTGAAAATATTCTATTGCAATTCAAATAAAATTAGTGTTTTTAAAATTCTCCTCGCACACTAATCCTCGAGAAACAAAAATTCCCGAAATTAGTGAAATTAAATTTCTCGAGAAACGAGATTTAAAAATTCTTATAAATAATGTAAATAGAAAAATATACAGGCTAGTAGCTCATAGTGCTGACATGAAAGGGGGATCGGCCCACGGATTCTGCACTCTCGACAGGAGGTCATAGTTGCGTTCATCACCATCACCGATCGTAATCAGATGATGAAAAATCTCTTTTGCACCCTGTCCCTATTGGGATTCGAAACCGGTACCTCCCGATCCAGGCGCTTTAACCACTGAGCCTTATGGTCGGTATAATTTTTCTTTTTATATTTCTATTTTAAAAATATATATATATATTTTTGGGTTGGATATTACTTGTACTCCTACTGTTGGACATATTCTTGTAAAAATCCATTTTTTACATTTTACAAGTACAAAATGTAAAAAACTAAATAAATTACATTAAAATGTAAATTACTTAAATGTAAAAATTATTAACAACAAGAACTTAATTGAAAATTTAAGACTCAAAGTTAATAAAAAGTATAATTATAATCATTTAAAACTTTATTACAGTGTAAATTAGGCTTTATAGATATTACAAATAGTATAATACACTATAAATATTTTTGTTCAGTGGAACTATGTAGGTATGCGAATAAGAGAAATTAAACAATTTTGATACTAATTAAAAGATTTTGATTTTAATCACATTCGCATTGTGCGTGATTTGTTTTCATAAAAATCAATAAAAAAAATAACCAAATTTAGCCCAAAAATATCAGAACTTCCATAGTCCAACATTTTTTATAATTATCATTCAAATTTGAACACATTGTCGAATTTCATCAAGTTCCATCATAATAGGTCACATTCCAGAAATTCATCTAAATTCGTATTAGATTTCTAACGGGCAACTTGATCTGAAATTTTTTCATGCAATATCTATTGGCAAGTTACATCAAAGCAATGCACCTCCAAACAGCCATAAACTCTAGACGCAGATTTTATACAAATTTTGTGGATTTTTCCGATTTTCCGATATTTTCCACGATTAGGTTAAATAAAGTTTTCCACGGAAGACTAACAATAGTTTTAATTACAATCCTTGTATCCTATTTACTTTCGGTTAATAACCACAATTTTTTTTATTTTCGGCTGGAATATTAATAACGCAATCTGCATTATCGACTTTTTAGTTTCGGCTAACTTTAACATGGTAAGCAAATGCCGGTTCCAAATCTCTGCTTGTTAAATAACTCATGAATAAATTGGATTCTAAACGGTCACCGCCATTATATAGCATTATGTATGTAATATTCATAAAGATTCAAATCTTGTTCTTTTACGAAATGACAACAAAAATATTTCAAAATATTATTGCAACAAGGAAGTCGTAAATTTAAAATTGCCTATTGAATTGATCACCAATCTAACATACTAATCAACATGATATTGAGGTATTCGCTTGTTAGACGACAACTAAAAACAAAAAAACAAAAAATCTTGGCGTTAAGATTATAAAAATTACTACTATTTTTATGATTACTGATTATTATTGTTGTTATTAACAAAACAAAATAAAACAAAAAAACGCATAAAAATAATTAAACATACACATTTATGTGGGTTTAGACAGCCCGCTTGATTATTAAACATTAATTTAAGAAATAACTAATTTTTTTATTTATTTTAAAAGAAAATGTTTTTTTGTTTTCTAAATAAAATATTTTGTTTTAATAAAATATATTTTATGTTTATTAGAAAATAAAAACATGTAACTTAATTTTTTTTTTATTTCTTAAAACATTCAAATCTATACGTAAATTACAATAAACATAATATCTGTCTACAACACAATATTGTATATTATATTAGTGAGGTGTGGTTATCTTATTTCTAACGTATGTAAATCGATTTAAGGTAGTAAGTTCTGCTGTCTACAATGATATCGACATAAAGAATCTATGAAATCAAAAATTTTATTTGTTAACTATGTGACATAAATTATGGTGGCTGGTTTATTTATTTTAAATATGTAATATATTATGTTATGTGCGGTTAGTCAATAAAATATCTATGTGTAAATAGACAACAATACATAGAGAGACAATATGTCTGCGCGATACATATATGTAAGATATACGAGTGCTTATATATAAACACGAACGTTATTTGTTTAAACAAACAGATTTGAGTGGGTGGTGTATACAGAATTTAAGACTTTTATTAATATCGCGTAATAGGCATTATTCAAAAAAAAAAATGTAAATAATTTTTTGTCTAAACAATAAAGCTTAATAAATAAACTAAACATTGGTTTTATCCATTTTCCTGTATTCGGGGGCTATTTGATTTTGAATGACTCACACCACAATATGGCATGACTGCTGGCATGTTACTTTCTTAAATTATTTTACATTTGTTTATATTACCATATATGGGTTTTCCAAACTTTTGAATGGATCTTGCGAAAATTCTGGATGTTGTCCTTGAACATGGCAAAGGGGGGATCCGTTCAACATGGCATATTTCAAAATGGAATATGAAAATATAATATAAGGTACACTATTACATGTTTCAAAAAAGCATATTTCAAAACGGCATAAGGTACGCTATGGCATATTTAAAACTTTCCTTTTCTTAATCGATTATGGTTAAATTCCGATCGATTATGGTTAATCGATTATGGTTAAGTGTGATGGAAATGGGATTCTAAAATGAGTTTTAAACTCGAGATAGAGGTATCAATCAACGAGAATCTGCAATTGTGCTCCGATTTCGTTTATTGATACCTCTATCAATAGGCGTTGAGACCCGTAATCGTCATGCCAACGATCATTTGGATCGCTCGCACATTTCTACACATTTCGCAGAAAATTTAATTTTATTGAAAATCAACTGAACTATAGCACACAAATTCAGAGCCAGAAAAATGGAAAATCTGCAATTGTGCTCCGATTATTCTATAATATGACCAATTAGGATGAAAGTTAGCGCTGAAACCGTTATATCCATATGAATGTGTTCGAATCAGCCAGAATGTAGATCAAATGTCCCCGAAGGCGATTTTGTATGTCTGATTATATTTGATCTTTGGCAATTGATACATGATTTAGCCCAAAAACCAGTATCGATATTCATGTTTGGCCAGAAAAATTTAGCAGCAATCATTTTTCTGGTGGCTCTAACTCCGGGATGAGAAAGAGAATGATTAAGATCAAAAATCGTTCTTCGCATTTGTTCGGGAATTTACAGTCGTTTTCTGTTTGTCGAGGTTTCACACCATATTTCTTTGTTATATCCGGGCAGAAGGACATGAGAGAGCTTGAATTTTGATTGTATCTGAGAAAGTAGTAATTCTTTGAGCACGGAATCGTTTTCCTGCAATTGTGTTGGCTGATTTAAATTAATTCCCGTAGAAACGATTGCATCCGCTTCGGTGTCGCAAAACCGTGATAATGTATCCGCGACAACGTTGGAATTTTCTTTTACATGTTGTATATCTGACGTGAACTGAGAAAAGTATTCCAAGTGCCGTGTTTGCCTTGGCGATCTTTCAGTTTTTGTGTTTAATGCTGTAAGCAGCGGTTTGTGGTCAGTAAACACGGTAAAGCATCTGCTTTCAACAAAATATCTTAAGTGCTTAATTGCTGCGTAAACAGCGAGTAATTCGATATCAAAGGCAGAATACTTGACTTCAGCAGGCTAAAGTTTCTTTGAAAAAATACCAGAGGTTTCCATTCGTGATTAACAAACTGTTCAAGGACAGCACCCATAGTAACACTCGAAGCATCAGTAGAAATTGCGTACCTTCCACCTACGGCAGGAAATGTCAAAAGCGTCGCCGAAGCCAAGGCTTGCTTATTGCATTCAAATGTTATTTGACATTCAAGAGGCCATGGGAATCCTGATTTCAATTTCTGTTTTTCCCTTTTATTTTTGGTTAGAGCCACCAGCGATGCAATGTGTTGATGAATCGGCGTGAGTATTTCGGCTAATTTTGGTATAAACCGGTTATAAAATTTAACCATACCGATGAATCTTTGAATTTGTTTTATCCTAGATCCTTTTATTATTCAACTTTTGTGTCAGATGGTCGAATGCCATTTTTACTGATCCTATCGCTTAGGGCTTACAAACTCGATTTCACGGCCACCAAATAAGCATTTTGATGTTTTGATATTAATACCAAAATGTGATAGTCTCTGAAACAATAATTTCAAATGTTTCTCGTGATCAGGTTCGTTGCGACTTGCAACTAAAATGTCATCTACAGCCCTTTTGTTACCTCGTCCATAAATCGGCATGCGGACTAACTCATACAGACCAAACGGAGTAGTGATTGCAGTCTTATATATGTCTTCGGGGGCTACCGGTTTTTGATGATAAGCTCGGATTAAATCAATCTTCGAAAATACCGTGCAGCCACAAAGATTCATCGAAAAGTTCTGAATATGCGGTATAGGATACCGATCGGGTATCTTCACCCTATTCAGCCGCATGTAATCACCACATGGTCTCCAGTCATTACAATTTTTCTTTGGGACTAAGTGGAGAGGTAAAGATACTTGAGAAGATGAGGTTTTACAAATACCAATTTTACCATGTAATCAAATTACATTTTAGCTATCTTATGTTTAGATTTATGAAATCTACGAGCCTTATGAAATGGTAATTGACCAGATGTATGTATCCTATGCACTACATTATGTTTGACGGGTGTATCGTAATTTGCTTTCCGTGTTAGTGTTAGATTATTATTAAGAATTTTTCCATAGACATTACTAACTATGAAATGCGTTGGCGTTGGTATTGCCGAAACTCCCATAAGACCGAAGTTAGAAAATCAGCACCGATTATGGGTTTACTGACAGCGGCCATTATAAAAATGTGCGAGAAACTTCTTTTAAAACCAAGATTTAATGTTAAAAGTGCATTGCCAAATGTTTGAATGGTTGTCCTATTTGCAGCGGAGAGTACTTGGTCGGTCGGTGTTAATTGTTGATGGAATGCTATTCAATGGATTAATGATACATCTGCTCCCATGTCGATTAAAAAGGTAAGCTTGGTATTTGTACATTTTATGAAAAGACGACGTTTTACGTGAAGTGGGGATGAATGAGCGGTATTGACAATTGCAGGAAGAATTAGTTTCACTCGTTTTTTGATTGCCTCTATCATAGTATGAATATTTGAATGAGGTATATTGCTTACCGAAGCGATATTTGATCGTGACTTTAACAGCTCGTGGGCCTTATCAGCCGGTGGAAGAAGTATGCCGATTTCTTGATCATCCACTAGGGATATAATCGCTTTTACTTCGTGGGGCAAAGCTCGCAACCAGAACGTTTTAATCATGTTATCATCCGTGATGTTACATTGCCGTGCGATATCTTGTACTTTACGGTAATGTGCAGATAGGGTGCGGTTCCCATTAAATCTGCACTAAGCAAACGTTCTAACAATGTGGTACTATACTAGGGTTGTTTCTAGTGATTATTTCGTGCTTTAGAATTTGATACGGCTGAGCAGGGTCTCTGTTCATTATAATATCGGAAACCAGCTCTATCTGCCTACTAGACAATTTCGCGACCACAACATCGAATTTACGATCCTCTTTTTTAATTTGATAGCTCGTGAACATATACACCCAATATGTTTGAACCATAACTGAGGGTTATGCCGCGTCCAGAATTCGAGTAGTGATAGTGGACTGGCAGAAGATACTTCGGATTTATAAGCATTTGCTTTATTTTCTAGCGTACCGGTGTTATTCATTTCATCATCCGATCCCAACTTTGATTAACTTATCTCAAACAAAATCTTTGAATATTTGAATAACGGTACAAAAACTCAAAATAAAAAATACTTCACCGTACGTAAACAACAAGAGAATTTGTCACGAGTTATTGTACCATGGCACTCGCATGCTACAGCTGAACAGTTATTTCCTAAAATTGTAAATTAATAATTGGTTTTAAATTTTATGAAACAAAATTACGAAGTAATAAAAATTATAATTATAGAAAAAAATATTAGTAATTATAGAAGAACCAGTCCCGTTATTTCGTTGGGTTTATTTATTTTAAATAAATGTGGTTGAGGGCTGTCGTCTCGAGGGTGGCTGCTCTAATTCACGTTCCTCTTCCCTCATTTAATTTGTTGTCAACTTTTTCTTTATTTTTGGATTTATATTTGTCGCCGAGTGGAGTTTCTTAAAAATTCCAATAAAATATTTTTTAATCGACGAGAAAATATGTCCCCTTAAGCGTTTTACACTGTACGGTCCTTTTATCTAGTGTGAGTTATCACACCAGTGGCCTTATTCTGGTAATTCTCCAGATAATTTTTTTTATCTTTTTATTCCCCATTTCCAAAAGTGTATTCTGGCAAAATAGGGGAATAAATATACAGGGGAAATAAATTTAGTTGTACATGTTCTCCCTGGAATCATATTAAAATAAGTAAAGATCCGCGAAGGACCCATACAAACAATATTAATATGATTAATTATTAATATCAACTGGAGATAGAGAAACATTTTCGTTAAAAAATTTATTCTCCATCAATTCTTTAATAAAATAGGCACGGAAGAATAAACGTCAAAACTGCTGTAATTGGGAATAATTTTTTTCCAATAAAATTTTTTCTAAAACACCAGAATACAATTTGGGGAAAAGGGAATAAAATTGCTACAAAATTTAAATTTCTATTCCCCGGGAATTACCAAAATAGGGCCACAGATTTCCAAAAACAGCTTTTTGGTTTTTAATAAAAATTCAGGAAGACCCGTCGAAACAATTCTTTATATTGGTATGCCTCGCCCCGTTGTCATATATTGGTGGTGTTAAGTTTGTAATTAATCTAGATGAATTTAGAAATCCTGTTGCAATTCGTACTTCTTCTGCTGTGAATTGCTGATCAACGATGAGGTTTAATTATTTTTGGTTCCTTGTGCTCATGCGGCTATTTTCGGCGGAGAATGAGATTGCATCAATTAAAGGACATCCATTTGATTTATTATCATATTTAAGAGAATATAATTTTATTGACGTAACATTTATTTAATTTAATTAATTTTATTTAACAATTACATAAATACATAATTATAAATTTCTCCTTTTTTTTTATTTAATGGACGTACTGGTCCTTACAATGCGTCTATTCTCACTCCTTATTGTACAATAATTAATTCTAAAAATGAAGATGCCGGAAGTCCACATATATTTGTTTCACTAACTCACAGCCCACTGTGTATACTCCGAAAATGAATAAACTTAGTGAGTTGCCAGAGTAGGAAACCCATTTCAAACAAATATACGACTCAACATTCCGGCCCCTTTTGAAAGGTTATGCTTTCAACAAAATAAATTTAAATATAATTCAAGTAAATAACGTTTATGTTCAAAATAATTTGGAATTCATTTTATGCATTCAATTCAAATATGCATTTGTAATATGTTTAACTGAATTGGTTTTTTCTGTGGACTGTAATAAAAAAATTATATCGCTCATGCTAAAGTATCAAATTTCATTAGTATTTATTGTTAGTTTACACAATTTTGACAATGCGCGACGGAATATCCCGTTTTTGGTTTTAACATCGGCGACTCTGACTTTCATATCAGGCCCATGTATAACTGCCACGATAATACCCAGTAACCAATGACTATCACTTGTAGTTGTAGTTATCATCTGCTACTAGTACTAAGTCGCCAGTTTTTAAATTATTTTTATTTAGTTTCCATTTCACTCGTTGTTCAAGAGTGTGTATGTATTCCACAGAGAACCGTTTCCAAAAGGACTGAGTCATAATATGTGTAATCCTTTGCCACTTGGATAAATGATTTGATTTTATCTGATTAATATCAGGTTCGACAATGGAATTTATTGGGCCACCAGTGAGAAAATGTCCTGGGGTAAGGGGTAGTGGATCATTAGGATCATCTGAAAATGGAGACAAAGGTCTGGAATTCATGATTCCTTCTATCTTAATAACTAAAGTGTTTAATTCTTCATATGAAAGAACAATATTTGAAATAACACGCTTTAAATGGGTTTTCAATGATTTTATAGATGATTCCAATAATCCTCCAAAATTTGGGGAACGAGGTGGAATCAGTGTTGTTCCTCTACGCGTAGACTTTAATTGTCTACACGTTAGTGTAGACAATTACGTAGACAATCAAAATTGGTGTAGACAATGCAGACAATGTCGACAATAGTTGTAGACAATGTAGACAATATCTAAAAGGCTGTAGACAAGGTAGACCTAGCTAATACTAATTGAATAATACATATTTTATTTTTAATATGATTCAATTATTTTCTTTTTATCTGTACGGATGATTTTATTTAACCATGAACGCGACAATTAAATTGAGAAAAAAAAGAAAATTAATATGACGGAAAATATTTAATAAAGAAGAGCCATCTATTGATAGAAGTTTGCAACAATACAAATCAGATGCACATATTTGGTATTTTTTAGCGCTTTCAATAGTTTTATTAATATTTAATACGTTTAGGTTTGAATTTACCAATTATTTACAAACAATAACTCTCATCGCTAAAAAAATTATTCACTAATAGTTTTTTTCAGCGCTGACAAAAGTACTGACAAATTCTAATTGTATTCGCTTTTTAACGCAAAGTGGCGGACATCTGGTGGACGATATCGAAACTGGTATTAAAGGTGAACAGCAATCAAAAAAATATATATTTGGACAATTTTGTTGTTGATTTCGGTTAAAATAATCTTTTATTGCACATAAAAGATATATTTCTTTATTCAGCGGCATAATAATTCAAAAATAACACACGTAAAAATAAACGCTGAATTACTGTTCACCTTTAACTAGTGGCGATCGTAGCACATCTTGCGTTGCTTAACCGCTTACATATCGTGTGGATGCGGCTTTAACAATAATGACATTTCAAAACGAATACAATTGTTGTGTGGTTGCTTGTGGTTACTAGATGTAAATATATACGAAATATTTGAACGTAAAAGCCCGAGGTAGAGCGATTTTTCGGTTTGAAAATATTTGCTTGGTGTGTATAATCAGAGCCTTCTAGAGTATAGAGCCATAATCATTATGACGTATTTTTTAGAAGCTTTTTTAGTGGTATAAGTTTTCACTGATTTCCATAGGAATCCATAGTAAAAATGGTGTTTTTTAGCTTCAAATTTTTCATTGAAAAAAGCAAAAATGTTACAAAAATTTCATACAAAAGTGTTCTACATATCTTTAGCAGCAATATACAGGAAGGGTATATTGGTATTACGTAAATATTAATTGCAGAAATATTAAAATTAAATTATTTCTAAAATATATTTTTCGAACTTTCATTTTGAAAAATACATCAAAGTTGGCTTTGACGAATTAAAATAATACTTGCTACATTTATCTTTAGTTTTACTAGTGTACGTTAGATGTCTCAGATTTATACAGAAAAATACGAAAAAGATTGTTTAATCACAAAATTATGACACGTTCTTAAATATTTTGTGAATTTGTTTTGCTTTTCCTACAACTTTTGAACTCAAATTTCCCCAAGTGGCAATTTTTTGTACGATTTTTCAAAATGTTTACTGCCCACTGCCATCTATGTATATTGATTTAATGCACACGATTTGTAGTAAGCTTTTCTTTTTAATTTGACCAGAACGCTGTTGTTATGAACTTTTTTTTATATTTTGTATTAAATAAATTAATTATTACAAGAAAATGAAAACGATTTACTTAAACGATATTCATATATGTTGAAATTCAAACATTTATGAAAATATTTCAGGAATTATAAATTAGAATTTGCAACGTTTTCATTTACAAATTTGTCTTAGGAAAAAAAGTGATTTCCCATATGTTTTATGTATTTTACTATGAAAATTTTGGTTTTTTCATCGTTTCTAATTCCCTTATAAAAGCTTCGTTTTTTAGATTATGGCTTGTATAATCAAGGTTGCTTTGGTATAATACGTAAATTTATTCATTTCGAGTCGAGGTAAACCTCAATCGGGCGAGTGCTGCTTGTACAGAATGCAAGCCTGATTTTTATATTAATGTAATAAAACTGTAAGTATTGCTTAAAATTTACCCTTTATTTATTCTTTTTAATTATTGTTTTGCTTATTGTTATGTTTGTTTGTAGTGGCAAGCCCAGCTTGAAGAAATTTCTTGCAAAGCATTTAAAAACTGGAGGAATAAAACTGGTCCCAAAAATCAATCTAAAAGTGTCGTGAACTACCTAGGGAAAAATGCATTTACTCCCCAGCACCCACATGTAAATTCAAATATTGTTTGGGTAAGTAAGCAGCATTAATGGACTTCAAAAAATTTGTGTGCTGATATCTTAAAAAATTTGTTTTTTAGGGATGGTTGTCTTCATTTTACGTAATGCTCTTATCTTACCAGTTTTGCTTTGGTTGTAGATAATCAATTTTAACCGGAGCTTGCGCCACGAAAGTACTTCATGCGCACCATCCACGTAATTGTTGCAGTCGTATCAGATGGTTTTTTAAAAACTTGCGGTGCACATTTCACAGAAATACCACAAATTGGTGCAGTATGTTAAATACCGATATACAAAAAGAAGGAAAATGATCGATTGCTTGTGCTGAAAATTTGAACATTGAAATTTGAACAATGAGTAGGGAGTTGCTCAAGGAACAAAATTTGTATAGTGCCAATCTCTGGTGATATCTCAATTAATATTCATTCTATAAAAATAAAAAAAAACTAATTATTTTGCGAACAACCTAAATTTTTTTTATTTTGCATTTTGTACTTGTCTTCTTTGTTTTTCAGATATTGTAACAAAAAAATTGTTTACTCGGTAATCGCGCAGGATTAATGTATTACGGCCGTGAGTGAATATGTTAAAAATATTTAGTTAAAAATTTGATGAAAATCAAATTATCGTGGTGAAATATTTTTAACAACAAAAATAGAATTTGCTGTTTGAATTCGTTAAAATTTTGACAGTTGAAATTCATTCAAAATGCATCACATTTAATCATTAGCGTTTTATTCATAATAAAATTATAACTATGTACATAATATGCTTATACTTTTTTCCCATACAGTTTTACAGGAAAAAGGCCAAGTAGGATGGAACTTGTCTATTTCTTAAACGATTTTAGTGAAATTTCTCATGCGTAATGGAAATGGGATTCTAAAATAATTTTTGAATATAGTTCTGGAATATGACCATCAAAGATGAAAATTTGGCTATTTCTTTACCGGTTTTCGATCTGCCTCACAGCATAAAGCTCAAAAGCTCTCTTGTTTACAGAAACTTCAACAGACAATATTTAGGATATTTTTGTAAATCTGGCAGCTGTTGATGTTTCTCTTATTGACATATTTATTTTATATCTGAAAGCATGCGCGCAGCATGAGTGAAACTTCTACTTGTAGTGCCTACACTGGGATTGCATCAATGGGATTCTAAAATGATTTTTCTCTTTCCGGGACCATAGTCCCGAAAAGAGAAAAATCATTTTAGAATCGTATTGCCATCGTGCATGGAAATTTGACTTATATCGGTTAAGGAGTAGAGTAGCTAAGTTTCATCCTAGTTGGTCATATCTCAGAACATTATCTAAAACTCAACTTATGTAGACTCCCATTTCTCCCAATGCTCCTTCCAATTTTGCTTTGATTGTAGACAACCAATTTTAATCGGAGCTTGTGTCACGAAAGTACTTCATGCACACCATCCACGTAATTGTTTAAAAATTCCACGGGATTGTGCAGTCGTATCAATAGAAGGTTTTTTTTAAATTTTCTGGTATACATTTCACAGAAATACAACAAATTGGTGCAGTATGTTAAATACCGATCCAAAAAGAAGAAATTGGTCGATTGCTTGTGCATAAAATTAACAATCAACGAAAATATAGGATTAAAGCTTATCTCATAATTACGGCTTTGCATATATAGGGGATTTACCATCTACAATCACAGCGCTGAGTAAAAGTGCTAATCAGCAAAAACGCTTTTATCAGCGCGCCTAACGGGAAATTACGCAGCTGTAAAGTTAATTCGAATAGAATATTTTCTTCAGTATTACATTCGATACGCGTTGTACTCTTGTTTTTGTGAAATTATTGCTCGCATTGTACTTTTTCTTCACAACCCTCTTCCATCGGTAGCTCATTTTCTTTATCATCCAGAGTTAGGCCAACATCTTCGATTGGAGACTATAATATGAGACCATCTACGTCTGTAAGCATTCATAGTGCTTCAAATTTGTTAACCTCTATATCTCCATCATCTGCTGCAATAGCTAAAATTAACCATAAACGAATGACTACCAAGAAACCTAATTCCGTTTCAAACTATATAGATAAGTTATCAAATAAAGAAGAAACAGAATTAAACGAGGCTTTGGCAAATTTGGTATTCGGCTGTAATTTACCTTTAAGAGTCATTGAATCCAAATATTTAAAAAATTTATACACAAAATAAGACCAGCGTATGCAACAAAATTACCTGGACGAAAAGCTTTATCAACAACAATACTTGACAAGGCATACGACAAATGTATTTCGAACGCCAAATGTTTTATTGGAAAAGAGTCCGTTTTGATAATTGATGGCTGGAAAAATAGTTCGAGTAATAGTAAGCTCGTAGTTGCAATGATCCACAATGCCAACGAAGAGCAGGCATTTCTTCAAGCTTGGGATTTAACTGGTATTAGTGAAACTGGTGAAAAATTAGCGGATATTGTTTTTGATTCAATGGACATTGCAAAAACAATTTATAATACGAAAATATATGCTACAGTATCCGACAATGCCAGTGCGATGATGAAAATGGGAAAACTGACCAGCCACGTGATTTGGCATAGTACGTGTAGCAGTCATACAGCAAATTTATTAGCTAAAGATGTGTTAAATAATCGTTTAACAGAAAACATTACAACAGTGTTAAGGGAGTTCAAGCAGCCAGATTTCGAACGGCGCATCGTTGAAAATATGAAAATAAAATTACCTTGCGAAACGCGTTGGTGCTCGTTTAGAGATTCATATACGTGCTTTATAAAAAATTTAGAGCAAATGAAACAAATCACCGCTGATCCCAAATTAAAAAAGGTGAAACAAAATGTAGCTAAGTTGATTTTTGATGATGAACTGTTAGAGCTAGCGAAGCAAAACATAAAAATGTTAGACCCAATTTGTCAACTCATTAATATTGCACAGTCAACATCCTGCTCGATTGCAGATGCAGCTAACTTATGGCTTGATTTGAATTTACCGGACGAATTCAAAACATTTCTAGAAACGCGAAGGAATATGGCGTTAAATGTATATGCCTTGACTGCTTTTTATTTACATCCTCATATGGATCATGCCAAGCTAGCTGACAATCACAAAGATCAAATTAACAATTTTCTATTTAAAAACCTATCTGGTGATGGGTTAGAGGATTGGGACAGTTATAGATCTCAAACTTTATTTTTTAAATCACTTTTTGAGAAGAAAATTAAAAATCCACTTGTGTTTTGGAATATGGCAGGAATGAAGCATGAACTGTTGTCTAAACTGGCCATCAGACTTCTGAAGATGCCGGCATCGTCCGCCCAAATTGAAAGGTTGTTTTCAAGTTGGGCTCATGCTCATTCCCCAATAAGAAATCGACTTACTTTCGAGCGTTCTAAAAAGTTGTTACATGTTTATTATTCGCTAAGAATAAATGACGAACTAACTTTAGAAGACGACAACGAATAATAAATATCATGTATAAGTATGTGTATTATAATTATAATAAATATAAAATGAATTTCAAATCTAATAAAGAACAGTTTTCCTTTAAATTGGGAATCATGCGGTTGATCCGGAATTGATAAGTAACAATATGGATCAATAAGGTTAGTATGATGACCTGTTAGTTTTATTCACATAATGTATATCTTGACCTCTGAACTCTCCCAAGTTTTATATTTTTCGTCGAAACAATGGCTGATTGTGGAACACCATTCATTTGGTTCAAGATTTTGCACTGTCTTTTGCTTTTAAGAATCGTATATTTATATGTAGCACATAATATTATAATGGCAAAAAAATGTGAATGGTAATGTAAGGGTTTATTGTTTGAAATGTGGTTGTAGTTATTCTGGAAAGAAAATCAACTTGGTTGCTTGCGAGTTATTATTTCTCTCTTTTCTGTATTTGTTTGTATATCGTCCCTACTGACACTGGCTAATCAGAAAATCATTCCAATAACTTGGTTTTACAAAAACCATTACGGTTGTGTTGGAAAACCTAAAACAGATTTAACTTCTTCCAATCATTCAATGAAACATCAAAGTATATACATATTTCAAACGAATCGTATCATTCGGTGCAACACAAAACAGCGGCATTTAATAGCATTTTTCATCGATTAGTGCACATTACTCAGAAATGTAATGATTTCGAGAAAGAACTCAAAACAATACAGGGGATAGTAGAAGGGTTTCACAAAACGGTATCCCGAGATCCCGCTTTTGTCTCAAAAGCGTGAATGTGAAAACCCAGGGTTTGCCTAATTTTCCTGGTTTTTGAATTTGTATTTCTTATATACTATTTTAACTCTATAATGGCTTAACGGCATAGGAATAATATATTACAGTAAAACTTGGTTTTAGACACTAATTGGGGATTAGCATGTCTCTTATTTTCGTTTGTCCAAGATCCGAATGTAGAAAATTTGAATATCTCGTGTAGAAGTTTATCGATCAATAGCATTTTTAAGTCAAATGCAATCCTATTTGCTGCTAGATTTACAAAAATATGATAAAAATTATTGTCTGTTGAATTTTTTGTAAACCAGAGAGCTTTTGAGCTTTGTGCTGTGAGGTAGATCGGAAATCGGTAAAGCAATAGCCAATTTTCATCTTAGATTGCCATATGCCAGAACTTTATCTAAAAATTGTTTAGAATCCAGTTCCAACGCACTTGTCAAATTTCATTAAAAAATGTTAAGGAATAGTCAAGTTCCATCATACTTGGCCATATTCCAGAACTATATTCAAAAATTATTTTAGAATCCCATTTCCATTGCGCAAGCCAACTTTCACTAAAATCGGTTAAGGAATAGTCAAGTTCCATCGTACTTGGCCATATTCCAGAACTATATTCACAAATTATTTTAGAATCCCATTTCCATTACGCATGAGCAATTTCACTAAAATCGTTTAAGAAATAGACAAGTTCCATCCTACTTGGCCTTTTTCCTGTAAAACTGTATGGGAAAAAAGTATAAGCATATTATGTACATAGTTATAATTTTATTATGAATAAAACGCTAATGATTAAATGTGATGCATTTTGAATGAATTTCAACTGTCAAAATTTTAACGAATTCACACAGCAAATTCTATTTTTGTTGTTAAAAATATTTCACCACGATAATTTGATTTTCATCAAATTTTTAACTAAATATTTTTAACATATTCACTCACGGCCGTAATACATTAATCCTGCGCGATTACTGATTAAACAATTTTTTTGTTACAATATCTGAAAAACAAAGAAGACAAGTACAAAATGCAAAATAAAAAAAATTTAGGTTGTTCGCAAAATAATTCGTTTTTTTTTATTTTTATAGAATGAATATTAATTGAGATATCACCAGAGATTGGCACTATACAAATTTTGTTCCTTGAGCAACTCCCTACTCATTGTTCAAATTTCAATGTTCAAATTTTCAGTACAAGCAATCGATCATTTTCCTTCTTTTTGTATATCGGTATTTAACATACTGCACCAATTTGTGGTATTTCTGTGAAATGTGCACCGCAAGTTTTTAAAAAACCATCTGATACGACTGCAACAATTACGTGGATGGTGCGCATGAAGTACTTTCGTGGCGCAAGCTCCGGTTAAAATTGATTATCTACAACCAAAGCAAAACTGGTAAGATAAGAGCATTACGTAAAATGAAGACAACCATCCCTAAAAAACAAATTTTTTAAGATATCAGCACACAAATTTTTTGAAGTCCATTAATGCTGCTTACTTACCCAAACAATATTTGAATTTACATGTGGGTGCTGGGGAGTAAATGCATTTTTCCCTAGGTAGTTCACGACACTTTTAGATTGATTTTTGGGACCAGTTTTATTCCTCCAGTTTTTAAATGCTTTGCAAGAAATTTCTTCAAGCTGGGCTTGCCACTACAAACAAACATAAGAATAAGCAAAACAATAATTAAAAAGAATAAATAAAGGGTAAATTTTAAGCAATACTTACAGGTTTTTTACATTTAATATAAAAATCAGGCTTGCATTCTGTACAAGCAGCACTCGCCCGATTGAGGTTTACCTCGACTCGAAATGAATAAATTTACGTATTATACACACCAAGCAAATATTTTCAAACCGAAAAATCGCTCTACCTCTGGCTTTTACGTTCAAATATTTCGTATATATTTACATCTAGTAACCACAAGCAACCACACAACAATTGTATTCGTTTTGAGATGTCATTATTGTTAAAGCCGCATCCATACGATATGTAAGCGGTTAAGCAACGCAAGATGTGCTACGATCGCCACTAGTTAAAGGTGAACAGTAATTCAGCGTTTATTTTTACGTGTGTTATTTTTGAATTATTATGCCGCTGAATAAAGAAATATATCTTTTATGTGCAATAAAAGATTATTTTAACCGAAATCAACAACAAAATTGTCCAAATATATATTTTTTTGATTGCTGTTCACCTTTAACACTAGTTTCGATATCGTCCACCAGATGTCCGCCACTTTGCGTTAAAAAGCGAATACAATTAGAATTTGTCAGTACTTTTGTCAGCGCTGAAAAAAACTATTAGTGAATAATTTTTTTAGCGATGAGAGTTATTGTTTGTAAATAATTGGTAAATTCAAACCTAAACGTACTAAATATTAATAAAACTATTGAAAGCGCTAAAAAATACCAAATATGTGCATCTGATTTGTATTGTTGCAAACTTCTATCAATAGATGGCTCTTCTTTATTAAATATTTTCCGTCATATTAATTTTCTTTTTTTTCTCAATTTAATTGTCGCGTTCATGGCTACGCAATGTTTTACAATTTCACAATACCATACATATTTAATTACAAGAAGATATGTTGTTTCTTTGTTCTAATTAAATCAGTATATCAGTTCATAATTTCGTATATTAACCGATTGTCTAAATTGTCTACATTGTCGACATTGTCGACATAGTTATTTTAATTGTCTACATACATTGTCTACACGTGTAGACAATCGTGTAATTACGCCAAGTAGATTACGTGGCACAACACTGGGTGGAATGAATTTAAATGCTATTTGCTCTAACGTGAGATATTTGTTAATTTTTTCGAACTGTTCTTGATTTTGAAAAAGTTGATATAATGTTTTTAATTCACGATTCGCGCCTATAAAATTCTTTGCGTTATCTGACCATAACGTATTTATTTTACCTCTTCGAGAGATAAATCTCTTTAAGCAAGCAATAAATGCTTCGGAAGTTTGGTATGTTACTAGTTCAATGTCAACAGCCTTTGTTACAAAGCATACGAACAAGGATGCATATACTTTGTATGAAGATGTAGTTCTTTGAAATTTATTTTTAATTGAAAATGGTCCACAAAAATCTACACCTGATGTAAAAAATGGTCTGCTGGGTGTAGTTCTTGCTTTAGGTAAATCACCCATTATCTGTTGTGATATGATTGGTTTTCCTCTAAAGCATATTATGCAATTGTGAACAATTAGTTTAGCTTGTCGTTTAGCTTGAATAGGCCAATATCGTTGCCTAATTGCAGACACAAAAAGTTGTGGTCCTGCAGGAAAATTTTTTATATGTTCGTGTCTGAATAATAACTCAGTAAACTTGTTCTTATAGGGTAACAATATTTGATGTTTGACATCATACTCATAGTCAGAATTATCTAACCTGCCTCCTACGCGAATTATGGAGTTTTCATCCAGAAATGGGTTGAGACTCTTCAATTTACTTGAATTTGGAAGTTCCTTGTTTTTTTGAAGGCTACTTATCTCATTTTGAAATTCACGCTTTTGAATATACTTTATGATAGCGGAAAGTCCCAACTTAATTTCTTCGATAGATAATGGGCCGGTTTTACGAGCGGTTTTAACCTTGCAGTTGTGTATAAATCGTAAGCAAAGTACAGTCACCCGTTCTAATTTAGTGAAAGAGCTATATTTTTATATTATATGAAATTCTGTACTAGACATATTAGTTAAGGTTACAGTGTCAGTCCTTGATTCTAAAATGTTGTCGTATGTTAATACTTGCTCAGGCCACTCCGTATTTGCATATAAAAATGATGGACCTTGCCACCATATTGCTTGTTCTCTCAATTCATTAGGCATGATACCGCGGGAAATTAAATCAGCGGGATTTATGTTTGTTGGAATATGTAACCAGGTAGATGTATAAGTAGTTTCCTGTATTTCGTTAACCCTATTGGCAACAAATGTTTTTAGTTTAAATGGTTGAGTTTTGATCCATGCAAGGACGATTTCTAAGTCAGTCCAAAGGAAGATATTTTTAAAATTAATTTGCATGGATTCGGTAACCTTTGTTATCAACTTCGAAAGGAGTAAAGCACCGCACAATTCCAAGCGAGCAATTGAAATGGTCTTGAGCGGAGCAACTCGTGACTTGCTGCACAATAACATACTGGAAGAACGTCCATCCTCATTAATGCATCTTAAGTAAATGCAGGCGCCGTATGCCTTTAAAGAGGCATTGCAAAAACCATGCAATTCAATAGTTTGAGCTTCTATTGGCATCACATGTCGATTGAGTCTTATTTCGTTAATTGAGGTAAGATTTTTTCGGAACAATATCCAAATTGATTTTTCCAATTCTGGTAAATCTTCATCCCATTCTATGTGGCTTTTCAATAAAGTTTGAATTAATAATTTGGCAGTTATAATAACTGGGGATAACAATCCCAACGGATCGTATAATTTCGCAATGTTTGATAAGACTGAACGTTTTGTAATTAGATCAGTTTCACTTATTGGTTGAATATTGAAAATAAAATTATCTTCTCTTGGTTGCCATAGCAAACCGAGAGTTTTAATGGTTTCATTATGAATAATTTCATTTGTTGGTATTTCTCTGTCTTTATCAGGAATATGATTTAATAAGACTTGATTATTGGAACACCATTTATGAAGGTGGAATCCACCCTTTGTCAATAATGAAATTATTTCCATTTGTATAAATTTTGCTTCTTCCAAATCATCTGAACCTGACAATAGGTCATCTACATAAAAGTCGTGCAGAACAATATTAGACGCTTCCTTATAGTTATGTGCTTCATCTAATGCCAATTGGTTAAGCGCACGCGTGGCAAGAAAAGGAGCCGATGCCGTTCCGTAAGTGACCGTATTCAATTCGTATGTTTCTATTTTTTGATTAACATTTGACCGCCAAATAATACGTTGAAAATTGGTGTGGTTTGGATTTATATTAACTTGTCGGTACATTTTGGTTATATCAGTGGTAAATACGTAACGATATTTTCTAAAACGCAAAATGATTGAAAATAAATTATCTTCTACCGTTGCATCAATCATAAGAACGTCGTTTAACGAAAGTTGGGAATTAGAGTTAGCCGAGGCATCAAATACTACACGAACCTTTGTGGTGGAACTTGATGGTTTTAGCACCGCGTGGTGGGGTAGATAATAATTTATTTGACTAGGTTTATCATTAGACTCATTAACTTGTTTCATATGGCCTAGTGATTCATATTCAGTAATAAATTGACTGTACTGATTTTTTAATTCTGGGTTGCTGTTTAATCGATTTTCCAAATATTGAAAGCGTTTCACAGCTTGAGTTTTCGATTCACCTAAATTTTTATAGTTATTTTTAAATGGCAAATCTACTACGTATCGGCCAGACTCATCTCGTTTATGGGTTTCAGTAAAATTATTTTCACAAGCTTGCTCTTCCTTTGAGAGAAATTTCTTGATTGGGTAATTTTCCAATTCCCAGAATCGTTCTATCTGATTATTTAAGTTTTTATCTTTATCTCTTTCCATAGTTACATTGTCATTAACTAGCGATACGAAATTGTGTATTGGCTCAACATAATCACCACCCAGAATCCAACCAAATTCGGTATCCAATAAGAAAGGTAAATTCGCTTTAATGAGGAATTTGGCTGATTTTAAAATTCTAAGGTATGTACCATGACCTATTAATAGATCAATTTCATTTGCTTTATTAAAATTTGGATCTGCTAGTTCTATATTTGGAGGTATATCCCACTTGGAAATGTTGATATTATGTGATGGCAGTGTATCTATAATCGTAGAAACTATCAAGCAATCCACAATTTCCTTGTAACTATTTATTCGAGATTTAATAGAAGTGGTTGTCTTAAGCGTTGAATTGGTCTGTTTATTATCTAAACATGATACTGCAATATTGGTTTTTTTTACTAGACATCCTAATTTATTAGCTAATTTGGTTGTTATGAAATGGGATTGACTTGCAGAATCTAATAAGGCTCTGCAAGTATGATAAACCCCTGTGTTATCGGCTATTAAAATTACGGCTGTTGATAACAATGTTTGTTTTTGGTTGTTTGTACGACCTAATTGCACTGACAAAGAGACTTGAGATGCAGATGCTTCATCTTGAATGGTGGACCTATTTGGTGTCAATTCAAATGATTTGTAGTTATTTGGTTGACTTTCATTAAATGTTTTCTTATCAGATTCTGAAAAATGTAAAAGTGTACAATGTTTCCCCTTGCACCTTTTACAACTATTTTGGGCTTTACAACTTCTGAGTGTGTGATTGTTTCGCAAACAGTTTATGCACGCGTTTAATTGTTTTATAAGTTTATATCTGTCAAGAATGGACAATTTCAATAAGGATTTACACTGAAATATTGAATGGGATTCTTTACAGTTATAACAAATAATACCAGTGTTTTTGGCACAATTGTTATCAACACTGACAAATGCCCTTGATTTATTTATTGAATTTATAGGATTTTGACATTTAGAAGCAGGCTTTTTGTATGATTCTATTGATTCTAAAACAAAACTACGTTTTTCCAAAAATTTTAACAGTTGATCCCATTTTGGAATTTTATCAATGGAAATTGTATTTTCCCACTCCTTTCTAGTAGTAGGATCTAATCTCTCTCTAACTATATTAACTAAAATAATTTCAGATAATTCATCGACTTTTTGATCAAGGGCTTCTAATGCAGATATATTCGATGTACACTGGTTTATTAATTTTTTTAAATCATTTGCTGATTCAGTATGACAATATGGCAATTTCAACAGTGCATCGATATGTCTATCTATTATCAGCGAGTTATTATTATATTTGGTGCCAGCAATGTATTCCACACTTTGTGGTATCCTTCAGACGTCACATTAATATGGCCCATGCTATCTTTGGCATCTCCCTTTAATTTATCGATTAGAATTGTAAATTTAACTACATCATCAAGCTCAGTATTATTATGTATTATTGCACTAAATGTATCCCTAAAGGTGATTCAATTCACAAATGAACCATCAAAATACGGTATTTGTACTGGAGGAGTTTTAATACCCAAGTTGCTTAATTTATAATTTGGCTTTGATGCTCTTTCATTAACAACACTTGTTTCATTGACTGAGACATCAAAGGTTTCACTTAGGGCATATAAGTCACTTCTTAATTCAATAAATTTCTGATTAAAATTATCAAAACTGTTTTGGAGTTCATCAAATTCTTCATCAGTGGAAACCATACACACCTCGTCAACAATTTTATCATATTCAACGTTATATTTATTTAGTAACTCAATTCGAGTCGAAATGGCATTTTTGACACCTGTGGTTTGATCAAAATTCGTATAACAAAATTGTGCAAACTCACCAAATTTTTCTCCAAAATCTTCAACGAGCGTGTTAATTTCCTTAATACAGCGTTATCTTCAACCTCATTTACTGCGCTGTCACTTTTACCCTTTCTACCTCTTGAATTCCCAACCATTTTGAACTGTAAGTAAACTTATACAATGACAATTAGATAATTAGATAAATGAATTAAAATAATATAACATATATTTTACTATAACTATATTACTAATTTGTTTGTAAATTATTAATTATTAATTAATAGTGGATTAAGTTAAATGGTTTGTGTATTTGCTATGTATGCTTTCAAATATTCAAACTGTGACCGCTATGAATCAGCAACTCGATTTATAATTTATTTATTTTTTGGTATTAGTATTATTTTTGAATTATATTATGTATTTAACTAATCTTTTGACCTGATGTTGTAATATGATGGCATACTGCTTTTACTGAAGAAATGATGGCATCAATGGCGGCATTCACCAATATAGGTACAAAACATGATAATTTATATTTTATTTTTTCCAAATCCTGATCGATGTGACCAATGTTAAGTTTGTAATTAATCTAGATGAATTTGGAAATCCTGTTGCAATTCGTACTTCTTCTGCTGTGAATTGCTGATCAACGATGAGGTTTAATTATTTTTGGTTCCTTGTTGTGCTCATGCGGCTATTTTCCGCGGAGAATGAGATTGCATCAAATAAAGGACATCCATTTGATTTATTATCATATCTAAGAGAATATAATTTTATTGACGTAACATTTATTTAATTTAATTAATTTTATTTAACAATTACATAAATACATAATTATAAATTTGTCCTTTTTTTTTTATTTAATGGACGTACTGGTCCTTACAATGCGTCTATTCTCACTCCTTATTGTACAATAATTAATTCTAAAAATGAAGATGCCGGAAGTCCACATATATTTGTTTCACTAACTCACAGCCCACTGTGTATACTCCGAAAATGAATAAACTTAGTGAGTTGCCAGAGTAGGAAACCCATTTCAAACAAATATACGACTCAACAGGTGGCTATGCTCCGTTTTTACACTAACGGTCCTTAGCCAGGGTCACCACTTGTGCGAGTATACTTGATTCACAATAATATACTGCTCCAAAATTTTAATTTATGGCTTTTTCGTTGGGAAAATAAAATACTTAATTTTTTTATTTTGATACAATTTTAATAATTTTATTTCAATATAGTGTTTGTACATCACGAATGCTGCCAAAAAAACTGTTCCGCATACGAATGCCTTTGTATGTATTTTTTTTTTGGTTTCACGAAATTGTATTCGCCTATTGTTGACTACCGTGAAGTAAGTAAAAATGTATATTAGTTTGCAGAGGCCAAGAATTTCCCTTCAATTAGTAGAACTATCCATGTGCTTTAAAGCACATCGAGTAATGCGTCGCTATAAAGCTAATCCCATACTTGGTTTTATTAAACGTTGGACTGGGAATATTTATGACTTCGGGACAATTAAGATCCTGTATTATGCTTATGATGCTCCAACCTGAAAAGCTTTTTATGTCAATTGTAATTCTTTTTTAATTTTAATTTAATGTTTATTCTAATTTTAATTCATGTCAAATTTGAAGATTTTTCTCTGTATAAATAAATATCCTTTATTTATGTCGTATTCTATTGACTCACAAAAATGGAACCTAGATCAAAAAATGCTGAACTCTTCATAGTAAAAATTGATTTCAGTTTTTTTTTGCAAAATTTTCATCTATAGAATGCCTATAAGGCTGTGTTTCAATCCTTATAGTGTTTGATTCGAGTAAAAAGTTAAATTTTATAACTGTGCTAATAAATAGTATTAAATTCTCGTCACGTTTTAATTGTTTTGGTGTTTCAAATGAAACTGTTTAAAATTGTTACGTTTACGATTTTATTTTTGTTTTGTGTAGAGAAAAGCAATTTACAAGCTAAACGTTTCTAACTGGTCCGTGACCAGTTAAAATTTTTGTGGCGAGTAAAATCAGAGCCTTCTAGAGTATAGAGCCATAATCATTATGACGTATTTTTTTGAAGCTTTTTTAGTGGTATAACTTTTTACTAATTTCCATAGGAATCCATAGTAAAAATGGTGTTTTTTGCTTCAAGTTTTTCATTGAAAAAAGCAAAAATGTTACAAAATGTTTATACAAAAGTATTCTACATATCTTTAGCAGTAATATACAAGAAGGGTATATTGGTATTAAGTAAATATTAGTTGCAGAAATATTAAAATTAAATTATTTCCAAAATATATTTTTCGAATTTTCATTTTTAAAAATACATCAAAGTTGGCTCTGACGAATTAAAATAATACTTGCTAAATTTATCTTTAGTTTTACTAGTGTACGTTAGATGTCTCAGATTTATACAGAAAAATATGAAAAAAAATTGTTTAATCACAAAATTATGACACCTTCTTAATATTTTGAGAATTTGTTTTGCTTTTGTCTACAATTTTTGCACTAGAAATTTCTCCAGGTGGCAATTTTTGGTACGATTTTACAAAAAAATTTTTGCCATCACTGCCATCTATGTAATGTATATTGACTTAATGCATACGATTTGTAGTAAGCTTTTATTTTTAATTTGATCAGAATGCTGTTGTTATGAACTTTTTTTTTATATTTTGGTTTAAATAAATCAATTATTACAAGAAAATGAAAACGATTTACTTAAACGAGATTTATATATGTTGAAATTCAAACATTTATGAAAATATTCCAGAAATCATAATTAAAAATTTGCAACGTTTTCATTTACAAATTTGTCTTAGGAAAAAAGTGATTTCCCATATGTTTTATGTGTTTTACTATGGAAATTTTGGTTTTTTCCTCGTTTCAAATTCCCTTATAAAAGCTTCGTTTTTTAGATTATGGCTTGTATAATCAAGGTTGCTTTGATTAAAGCCGATGACAAATATCAAGCCGATGACAGTACGATAAATTGTTTTGAAAAATTCAATTAAACTAGATTGTGACCATTAGACACCATTAGTGTTCAGTCACGTGAACATACCAACTCACCATGCTGCGCAAGCATGGCCTCAATCGAATAAATAGTCATTCTTGTTATTATTATTGATTAATGAAATTTAGCTACAATGGAAAAATGTATATTATGCATTTTTCCTTAATATAACGTTTTTATATTTTTAGTCAGTTCATTGACACCAAATATATAATTTTTAAACATACAAATTGTAATATTAAAATCAGCAATTTTAGTCGATATTAGTTGTTATTAGTATAATTAATGTATGACCATTTTGTATTTAAATCAAACATTTGTCTGATTTAATTCAGTTCAAAAATTAATTGACTCAATAAAACATCGCCCTGACCAACGGTAAGCGATACAAAATTAATACAAGAATAAAAAACCAACAACGTCTTTTATTCACAATACAAACCTTTTGGTAAATCAACGACTATCTTAAATCTTTTACAACTTAAGAAATAAAGTCTGAGATATACACATGGTCCTTCGAAGCCACTAAAAAAACAGGCACCAATTGAGAAGTACATCGCCAAACAACAACCGGCATCAAAAACACCAACAACCAACTGGAAATTTACGATCTGCAAATTCGAGTCATCAAGCAACCAGCATCTATAGCAAGCCAACAAACAACAGGCAATCTACAGAGTTAACAACCAAGCAGCACCTACAAGTTCAAGCCATCAAACAACAGCGACATACCCAGCAATACACTACCAACAAACGGCGGAACAATGTCGACCTTAGGCAAACAAGAAGAAGTAGGCGGCAAGATAATCCAGATGCACACAAACTACAATAAAGATGGAAATGCTCGGAAAACAAAGACATATCTGGAAACAAAAATAGCTGCTTTAAAAGCATTGTACACAGAATATGTCGCAACGGATGATATCATCCGACAGATGCAGCCACCGTTAGAGCATAATCATTCCTACTTCGACTCACGAAAGAAGATAGCGGAGATTTACGACCTCCTAATCGATGATATGCGAAAACGATTAAACCACGGGCCACCACTAACACCGACACCAACAACATCAGCGGAACACTCGCAAAGTACATCCTTAACAATCTTAAGTACAGATGACAGCAGTAAACCAACACCAAAAGAAAGACAAAACTCATCTAATAACATTTCAACTTCCGCGACAGCCAACAGGAAAGAGTTCGACCAGATGATGAAGCTACAAAATATAAAGATGAGGGCTCTATATAGAGAGATAAACACAGCTAAAGAGGCATTAGCACAAAAAAAAATCAAAACAAGCACTAAAACTTGTTTTGAAACATATGGAGAGGATGATGGAACAAATCATGGACCTCGACGATAAAATAAACATAGAAGTTTCAGAAGAAGATGAAGTCAATTCAAAATATTTCATGCAGAATTACTTTGATAATATTAAGCAGGCGCATGATGACATTGTGATTGAAATTACAATGGAGATTGAGAATGATCAACAATCAAAACACAATTCAATAGATATCCGACTACCAAATATTGAAATTTCACATTTCTATGGAGAAATCATGAGATGGAAAGGTTTCGCGGATACATTCAAGAAACTCGTGCATACAAACCAAGTGCTTACGGATACCCACAGGATCAACTACTTAAAAAGTCATTTAGGAGGTCCAGCCGCTAAAATAATAGGCCATCTGGAATCAACCGCAGAAAATTATCAGATGGCATGGAATATATTAAATAATCGCTACAACAACGAAAGAATTCTGGCAGCAGCATATTTTAACCAACTAATTAATCAACCAAATATGATGACAGAAACCGCGGCAGGAATCAGAACAATGCATGACACAACAAGTGAAGCCATTCACAACATCAATAATATCTTGAATGGTGAAGACAAATATGATGCCCTGATAATACACATACTTCAGAAGAAATTAGACAACGAATCCATCAGAGCCTATGAGACAACTTTAGACTACCCAAAAAAGATTAAAAATTTGAATCACTTTTTGTTGTTTTTGGAAAAAAGATTCCAATCACTAGAAGCACTAGGAAGTAAACCGAATCGACAACCCTTACCAACCGGCCGATTACAACCACAAAAAGCCATGACAACGCTAGCAGCAACAACAAACAGATGCGTCAATTGTAAAGGATCACATACGATTGAAGCATGCAAATCATTTTTGGAGATGTCAACAATAGATCGCAGCAAAATATGCAACATGAATAATCTATGTCGGATATGTTTAGGAAAACATAATCTTTCAAAAATATGCTTGACAGAAGGGAAATGTGTGGTATGCAAAGGAAGACACCATACTCTTCTCCACACCAAAGAAGGTGCAACTAACAAAATTGAATGCCGACAAATAAATCCACCTGGACAAAACCCAAAACGTGGCATACCAGTTGTGGAAACACATATGATAGACAGCACAACAACAGCAGCTCAGGTAATACTGAGCACAGCATTAGTTAAAGTTCCAAGCAACGGAGGTCACCCACAACTACTTAGAGTGCTGATTGATCCAGGTTCTCAAGCATCATTCATAACTCATGAGGCAGCTAAAAAATTAAATATACAGAGCAAGAAAACGCATGTAGAATTTAAAGGAGTAGGAGGAGTGACAGCCGGAGTAGCAGAACAACGGATGACATTCAATATTGAGCCGAGATTCCCGTCGAAATTCAAAGCACAAATAAGCGCGCTAATAGTAAATCAACTAGTGGGAGATCTACCAGAATACAGTTTTAATGCCTGGAAATGGCCACACATTAGTAATTTGTTATGGGCAGATCCAGAGTACAATAGGCCTAATAAGATCGATATATTATTGGGCGCAGATTACTACCCAGCGATAGTAATGAATGATGTGGTAAAAGGCGAAGCAGGAGAACCAGTGGCACAAAAAACAGAACTAGGATGGATAATATGTGGACCAATAAACTATAATGAGCCACCAAGGGTTCAGTGCATGATAACAAAAACGGAACTTGACAACAGGTTAAAATCATTCTGGGAAATAGAAGAAGTACAACAAGACAGGCTATTAACAGAAGAAGAACAAAATTGCCAGGAACATTATGAGGCAAATTATCGCCGTGATGCTGATGGGAGATATACAGTTCGAATCCCATTTAATCATAATCCACCAATACTTGGGGCTTCAAAAACAAGAGCATTAGCCAGATTCCTGCAGTTGGAGAAGAAATTCGCAGCATCACCAACATATGCCAATGACTACAAAAAATGCATTAACGAATACATTGAACTAGGTCACATGCGACTCTGTGAAATTGAAATGAGTCCATCAGAAGAATACTTCATACCACATCATGCAGTAGTAAAAGAAAGCAGCACAACGACAAAGCTACGTGTTGTTTTCGATGCCTCAGCTAAAACCAGCAAATTAACAACTGTATCCTTTGGAACAGCTAGTGCCCCATACCTGGCCATCCGCACTTTACAACAGTTGGCCAATGATGAGAAAAAGGAGTTTCCCATAGCAGCCGATATAACTTCACACGATTTCTATGTGGATGATTTACTAAGCGGCAGTGATTCTGTAGAAGAAGCACACACACAGCAACGTCAAATCATTACAATGCTAAGTAAAGGAGGATTTCAACTACGGAAATGGGCTAGTAACAAGCCAGATCTATTACAACAGATACCACTCGAATCACGGGCAATCGGTACAATGGATATCAAACTAGATGCCACAATAAAAACTCTGGGCATATCTTGGAACCCTGACACTGATACCTTCGGATTCAAAATAAATGTAAAAGAGAAGAAAACTGAAATCGCCACCAAAAGGAAATTATTATCCGAGGTATCACAATTATTTGATCCTTTGGGATGGTTGTCACCAACCATTATAGTAGCAAAAATATTACTCCAACAACTTTGGCTAACAGGATTATCTTGGGATGCACCATTACCTCAAGACATCTCAATGAGATGGAACAGTTATAAAAATTCATTGCCTGCGCTCGAACAAATAAAAATACCGAGGTGGGTGAACACTTCCAACAATTCGCCCATAGAACTGCATGGATTTTGCGATGCATCCGAGCATGCATATGCAGCAGTTATATATTGTTACCAAAGAGATAATATAAATAGTGCACCTCGACCTTATTTACTAATATCAAAAACAAAGGTCGCACCAATAAAATCAAAACTAACAATTCCTAGGCTAGAATTGTGTGGAGCGTTGTTACTTGCGAGGTTGATGGCAAAAGTAACTAAAAGTCTTCGAATTTCCAAAATAACAACTTAGTGCTCGCTTGGATCAAAGCAGAACCACATCGATTTAAAATATTTGTTGCAAACAGAGTAACAGAGATCCACAGTCTAACCAGCCCAACAACATGGAACTATGTTAAGTCGTCTGAAAATCCAGCTGATTGTGCTTCAAGAGGCATAAAAGCTGACTGTATCGAAAAACACCATATATGGTGGAATGGTCCAAGTTGGTTAACAAACACTCCAACAAATTGGCCAGTTCATAATTCTTCTGAAAAATTTGAAAATATTCCAGAGAAAAGGTTAGTAGCACTAGCTAAAACAACGGAAATAAAGGACGACGAAAACCCATTTGATCATCTTTACATAAAACATTCAAGTTTAAAGAAGATTCAACGAATAATATCATATTGTAGACGATTTATCAACAAGTTAAAACTAATGAAATACGAAACAAGTAACATTATATCACCTCAAGAAATGCAAGAAGCTCTCCATCAGTTAGTTGGAAGGGCTCAACTAACCCAATATAGGAATGAAATTCATAATTTAAGGAACAACAAACCAATCGAAAACAAAAGTAAGTTACTATCACTCTCACCATTTTTAAAAGATGGACTGCTAAGAGTTGGTGGACGATTACAAAATTCAACCGCCTGGTCATATGATGAAAAACATCCCTTGATTCTTCCACAATTACATCCAATTGTTAACCTGATCATCCAAGAAGGCACAAATCAACGATGCATGGCGGTACTCAGTTAACTTTAGCACACATCCGAACCAAATTTTGGATCATAAATGGTCGAAATGTTGTCAGACAACAAATATCAAAATGTCTGAGATGTCACCGATTCAGTAAAAATATTAAGCATCAACTAATGGGTAATTTACCAGAAGCAAGAATAGCTCCTGCTCGGCCATTTTTAAAGTCAGGAGTTGACTACGCTGGACCTTTCAACGTAAGAGTATCGAAAGGTAGAGGCAACAAATCGTATAAAGGCTACCTAGCAAATTTTTGTTTGTATGGCAACAAAAGCTGTTCACATTGAGGTGGTCAGTGATTTAACAGCCGAAGCGTTCATGGCGGCATACAAACGTTTTGTGTCTCGTCGAGGAATATGTTCCGATATTTTTTGCGACAATGGTACTAATTTTGTTGGTGCTAGTAAAACAATGGAATTACAAAAAAAAGAGATAGTAGAACAAATAGCTTCAAACATTGTAAATTCTACTACGGAACATGGTACTAAATGGCATTTTATTCCACCGGGAGCACCGCATTTTGGGGGATTATGGGAGGCCGCAGTAAAATCAGTAAAATATCATTTAAAAAGAGTGATAGGCGAAGCAACTTTGACGTTCGAAGAATTAACAACATTAACTTGTCAAATAGAGGCTTGCCTTAATTCAAGGCCAATTTCACCAATGACCAATGATCCAAGTGATCCGACCGTTTTAACTCCAGGTCACTTTTTAATTGGAGATGCTATCATAACCCAGCCTGAAGTCCGAGTTTCAGACAACAACATGAACTCATTGACTCGATGGAAATTGGTCCAAAAAATGAAAGAGGACTTTTGGAAAAAATGGTCCCAAGAATATTTGCATCAACTACAACAACGAGCAAAATGGACCACGAAGACACCAGATCTGAAGATTGGACAACTTGTTTTAATTCGAGACAACAATGTTCCACCATCCAGATGGATTACTGGACGGGTTGTACAAACTCACCCGGGACAAGACGGAATCGTTCGTGTAGCTACACTCCGCGGCCCCGGAAGGGCCCTTATAAAAAGGCCAGTGACAAAATTAGCACCTCTCCCAATTGAAAACACCATACAAGAACAAGGTACAGAATTGGATACCGAGGCCATCACCGTATTGTCAAACCACGTTTCGCAACACCATCACCACGAGGAAACGTAAGTCAACAGAAACACATGAAGGGAAAAATCCACCAAGGAAATGGTTGCGAGGGCAAATAGACGATGTGGTAAAAATAGCTGCAGAAAAAGTAAAAACCATTCCTCAACCAAAAAAGAAAAAAAGGACTCGGTACTCGGCATATGCTCAGCAACTTTAAAGGAGACTACTTTTGATATTACAACTCTAAATTCTACAATGGGAATATATTTTGAAAACATTGGGATAGCTCAGCTCTCCCACCAACAATGGACTATAATATCTTACTTTAATTTATCGGCAATGTTCTTAGAGGCTGAAGTATACAAAGCCGCTGTTGATAGGATGACTCAAACCTGTACCGAGGATAAGGGATGGTTGCAACTAAGACAACTTTGCAAGCCCGCAATATCACAAATGAAACAACAACTTTCCAATATAAACCTCAACAATGAAATACTCCAACCCACTTACAATCATGTTCGGACGAAGCGAGGTTTAGTGAACGTAGTTGGTACTCTCACAAATCAACTATTTGGAATTCTCGACCAAGACGACGCACAACGGTATGATAACGAAATCACTTCATTAAAAAATGATCAACAGCACATTCATAAATTGCTAAAAGAACAAATTTCAATAATGGAATCAACAACGAATATCATCAAAAGGGACTGGATAGCAGTAAAAATCAACTACAAGAAATAGATAAGCAAACAGTGGCTTTACACAACTTAATAAAAAGAAACGAAAACGAGCATATAGCAGTACAAAGGTTCATGGCTCTATGGATTCACCTATCATTGGAAATGGTAAACTTTTATTCAATGCAACAGCAGCTAATTGACGTCGTCATAGACATTCACCATAGCAAGATAAACACATTTATTCTCAAACCTAATCAACTCAGGGCAGAATTACAAAAATTACATGAATTAATCCCAGCTGATGCCACCATATATAGAGAAAATAACATGATAAGCTTGTACCAGATGATAACGGCTAAAGTTGGACAAATAAATAACGCGTTAATTTTTGAAATAAAGATGCCGTTATTCAACAACAGAATATATCAGATCTTAAAGCCAATTGCTATCCCAACCAAGCATAAAGATATGTATGCTTATATAGAACCATCAAGTGAACTCTTATGGTTAAGTTTGAATAGGGAATCCTATTACTCCATGTCAGAAGACGAGCTCACATCTTGCAAGTCCATGAGATCTTCAGAATATCTCTGCATGATCCACAACGTTATTCATAGGTGTCGATGTTTTGAAGTTAATCTCCAGGTTTCTGTGGTCAGTGTTTTAAACTTTTCATTTTATCCAGAATTTTAGTTTTTATTTCAATTGACGATAGTTTAACCATAGACAATCATAATAGATCTCTCATTTGACTAAAAACAGAAAATGAAAACAAAAATTTTCCATTCAAATATTATCGGTGTATTGCATATACGTATTATATTTGCAACGCATTCTAAAATCATTGCCTTATAAAATACACAACACAACGATACATTGGAATTATCAGAAGTTTTTGTTTTTTTCCTTTAGTTACTATTAAATGAGAAATCTAGTATGAATGTCTATGGTTTAACTATGTATCAGTGTGTGATTTTATTGTTGAATTTGTTGTTGATGATGTGATGTGGATGTAGCTGTTAAATTATCCGTCTTAATTTTAATGATATCTGCGATTAATGATTTATTAAAATCCGGTAGCAACGATGACAAAATGTTCGTGACCAAATCTGTATTGTCACAGTCACAGTTATTAGAGGGAACTCCAGCAATAACAATATTGTTGACTAATTTCTGCTGCACTGCGCCGTCACATATTGCTTCCAGTTTATTAACGCGTTGACGGAGAGATTTACACTCATCTTCGGCTCTAGTTATTTGTTGTTTTAAGTTTTTTATCAGATCCATTGCAAATTTAAAATCGTTTCGCAATTGTTCCATTGTGCTGTTAAAAAACTGTTGTGAATTCTCCAAACCACTAAATCGACTGGACAGTTTATTGATACTGCGTTGAACATCATCAATTGAGGAATTTGCTGAACCACTGGGAGTGTTTACTTTAGATGAAACATTATTCTCAAAATTGATAGAAGTTTTAACCTCACTTTTGCAGGAGGGGCAATACCAAATAAAAGCACCGTTTTCCAAAGAGTCATCAAAATTACCGTTCACTTCAATACATTTTATATGGAAAAACTTTTTACAATTGGAAATAGTGCACTGTACTCCTTTAAACCTCGTTCCAGTAATATTTTTTGAGCACTTAAAACATGTATTCGACGTTTTTAATGACATTTGATTGAGCCTCAAACGATATGTTTATCACAGATATTTTACCCATTCAAAATTTGTACATCGAGTATGATAATTTATGTTCCTGGTGATTTAAGTGGCACAGGATATACGGATGAAATATTCTCAAATTTTGATTCGGGTATAAGCTGTGAATAACTTATTTAATTTTCCTAGGAAAGAGATTTTATGTTTTCTGGGTTTGAGTAAACGGTAGTTTGATTACTTTAAACAAACAAACAGTAGACTAGTCTTCCGGTCTTTCTTGTGGTTTTTGTTTTGTTTAGTGAGGTCCGGACAGGACATTTTTAATGTCAAAATGATTAAAAAATAATTCCAGGCAGTATCTGAACAATTGACTGGTGACGAAAACGACAAGTACAGAGGTATCTGAGGAAATGGATAGCATCCCACAATTCCAAGCATACGAGCGCAGAGTGAGGAACTTGATGGCATGCGCCAACCTTTCTTACTAATATGTTTCTATCCTAAAATAATATGTTTCAGAGTTCAAATTTAGAATAACAACCAAAAAAAAAAAAAAAGAATCAGTTTGGGTTATTAACACTACTTAGAATAACTGAATTAAATTTAAAGTAATCTAATTTACAGATACCTGAGTAACAACAACAAGTAGATTAAAATTGTGTTGTCTTGTGCTAACTAATTTTTCATAAATAATACTAACAAATTACTAACTATTGACTACAATGGTGTCTGTAACCGGGTCAAGTTTATCCATACTAACAAATAATTAATCTTTCAACAAAGTTCACAGTCAAAAAATTATTTTTGTTTTAGCAATTTTGTATTACGTATTGAAGCTTTTTAACCCAACTCATTCACTTTTTATTCTGAAATTCGATAGTTTAAAAACATATAGGATTTTGAAATAAATTTAGAATATTTGTTCTCAATAAGCTTAAAGCTTGACAATTAACTCATACTTCTTGGGTTTGATCTTAACATTTTTAAGCTTTTTAATAATTTCTGGTTTTTAATAAAATATTTTATGACCATAAATTATGTATTTGAAAAAATTATCAAGAGCTTTAATTTTAAGAGCTTTCATTTATAGAATCTTTTTAAACAAACCATTTTACTTTGAAATTTCATAAAACAACGAAGGACGGAATTTTGGGTAGAATTTATTATATTTGTGCTCAATGTAAATTATTAAGAACTTGTGGAAGATCTTCCCAGTCAATCTTGAACGAAGAAGCGTGCCGGTTGAAATACCTTCCGATAATTCCTCAAACCAGCCTATATATGAGCCGTTTATTTTGAAAGTAGGGCAAGTCCACATTTTTTTGAAACGAGAAAATGAAAGAATAGAGAAACAATAAATGCAAAAATATACGGGATTTTGAATTTTCTTATTTTTTGAACAAGTATTAGGGATTTATTTTTTTTATT